>JAFIRS010000422.1:0-744907 GCA_018342105.1 Gonioctena quinquepunctata | reverse complement strand
TATAGCTATTAATATAACGAGATTATTATGCGATTTATAATAGTCGTGGACATTGCTAGGTGACGAGGGGACAGCCGAGTCACCCGCAATGTCCGAGACGGTGTTAAATCGCTAATAATCGAGTTACATCCAAAGCTTTATTGTATCATTGACAAGGGCGATGCGAAAATAAAAGCATCAAGGTTTTATGTCATTTCATTTTGGCATATCACAAAGTCATCATTAAAATCATGCAAGATTTTGATATTCCTGACGATATATTAGCTGCAGCCAACACTATAAGGTTGAACTTGCTTCCGGACAAATCTAAAATCCATTATGAAAAAAAATATCGGCAGTTTTGTGAGTGGCGAAACAAAGTACATATTCAAGGTGCAGAAGAAACGGTGTTGCTGGCGTATTTCGCAAAACTCTCTGATGATCGTGGAAGCTAAAGGCAAAGGTGTATCTAGGTGTATCCATCAAATTTGAAAACTGTCAAAATATTGTTTTACATGTTCATGAAAACCAGTTCTGATATTATTTGGTATCTAACGTATTATGCTTTCGTAACTAACGTATTAAATTATGGTAACTAATGTATTATGAGTAACTAAGGTTTTCTGTAGGTTTTGGTACGTTTATGATGTTTATCGTATCATTGAAGATTAAGACATTTTTATATGAAATCTGTTTTAATAATTATTATAGCTATTAATATAACGAGATTATTATGCGATTTATAATAGTCGAGGACATTGCTAGGTGACGAGGCGACAGCCGAGTCACCCGCAATGTCCGAGACGGTGTTAAATCGCTAATAATCAAGTTACATTCAAAGCTTTATCGTATCATTGACAACGGCGATGCGAAAATGAAAGCACAAGGTATTATGTCATTCCATTTTGGCATTTCAAAAAGTCATCATTAAAATCATGCAAGATTTTGACATTGACATCAAATTTGACAACTGTCGAAATATTGTTTTACATGTTCATGAAAACTAGTTTTATTATTAGTAGTTATCTAACGTATTATGCTTCGTAACTAACGTATTAAATTATGGTAATTATGTATATGATAACTAAGGTTTTATGTAGGCTTTGGTACGTTTATGATGTTAATAATTATTAATAAAGATTTCATATAAAAATGTCTTAATCTTCAATGATACGATAAACATCATAAACGTACCAAAACCTACATAAAACCTTAGTTACTCATAATACATTAGTTACCATAATTTAATACGTTAGTTACGAAAGCATAATACGTTAGATACCAAATAATATTAGAACTAGTTTTCATGAACATGTAAAACAATATTTTGACAGTTTTCAAATTTGATGGATACACCTTTGCCTTCAGCCTTAGATTATAGAACAAATTAGGTCATTGCCTTTAGCGTCCACGATCATCAGAGAGTTACAAAACTGCCGATATTCTTTTTCATAATGGATTTCAGATTTGTACGGAAGCAAGTTCAACCTTATAGTGTTGGCTGCAGCTAATATATCGTCAGGAATATCAAAATCTTGCATGATTTTAATGATGACATTTTGAAATGCCAAAATGAAATGACATAAAAGCTTGTTGCTTTTATTTTCGCATCGCCGTGTCAATGATACGATAAAGCTTTGAATGTAACTCGATTATTAGCGATTTAACACCGTCTCGGACATTGCGGGTGACTCGGCTGTCGCCTCGTCACCTAGCAATATCCTCGACTATTATAAATCGCATAATAATCTCGTTATATTAATAGCTATAATAATTATTAATAAAGATTTCATATAAAAATGTCTTAATCTTCAATGAAACGATAAATGAAATAAGACTTTCATCATCTATGTCACTCATGTTCATGAAATTTTTTACGAATATATTGATGAACTGTCAAGAATGCAGTTCAAATCGCAATGAGCAAATGACTTAAACGGTAGAAAAACCGGTGGTTGTGTAAACGTGCATTTGGTAACGTAGACCACTAGTTCAATGCGATGCGGCGGTAAAAATTCCATCTGCTCCAGTGGCACTCGACGGCAAATTGACCGATCGTTTTTTTTTCGTCTATTGTGTAAGCTCTAACTTCAGTGGGCTAGTGTTGGAACGGCGGCGATCGGATAAATCCGCCGTGTGTGTCACCGGCGTTAATTTTTAAATAGTGTAGTGTATGAGTATACTTTTTGTATAACGGGCCCCAGTTGTATTTTGTGTGGACAGTCTCAAGCCGCAGGCAAAAACAAATCTTGACGAATCCACTAATAATGATATTTCCATGGTATATATATATATATATATATATATATGAAAAAGGAAATTGTGGCTTATTGGACAAATTATTAAATTAAAGAAAAAACCATCCTCAAGTAGGAGTCAATCCCACGACCTTCTCATCTCTAGTCAGACGCTCCACCAACTGAGCTATTTGAGGACATAGGAATCGACGCACACCCGCGAATCATTTCTTTCCATAATTTAAGGTTAGTGTTAGAATGAATAGAAGATCGAAAGTACTTATCAATGGCCGTCAAGACCCGTTACCTATCACTCTAACATCATCGTCGACGTGACGATTTCAATGAAAGATTTATGAAGATGATCTCTAACCACCGATTTTGCCAAATATATAATCCGAAAGTGGAAAATTGCGTCCGAGAGAAATACATGAAAAAGGAAATTGTGGCATATTGGACAAATTATTAAATTGAAGAAAAAAACCATCCTCAAGTGGGATTCGAACCTCTCATCTCTAGTCAGACGCTCTACCAACTGAGCTATTTGAGAACATAGGAATCGCACAGCCACGAATCATTTATTTCCATAATTCAATGTTATTATTAGAATGAATCGAAGATCGAAAGTACTCATCAATGGCCGTCAAGACCCGTTACCTATCACTCTAACATCATCGTCGACGTTACGATTTCAGTGGTTAGAGATCATCTTCCTAAATCTTTTATTGAAATCGTCACGTCGACGATGATGTTAGAGTGATAGGTAACGGATCTTGACAAGTTCTTTCGATCTTCTATTCATTCTAACACTAACATCAAATTTTGTAAAGAAATGATTCGCGGGTGTGCGTCGATTCCTATGTTCTCAAATAGCTCAGTTGGTAGAGCGTCTGACTAGAGATGAGAAGGTCGTGGGTTCGACTCCAACTTGAGGATGGTTTTTTCTTTAATTTAATAATTTGTCCAATATGCCACAATTTCCTTTTTCATGTTGTTCTCTCGGACGCAATTTTCCACTTTCGTATTATATATTTGGCAAAATCAGTGGTTGGAGATCATCTTCCTAAATCTTTTATTGAAATCGTCACGTCGACGATGATGTTAGAGTGATAGGTAACGGGTCTTTACGGCCATTGATAAGTACTTTCGATCTTCTATTCGTTCTAACACTAACATTAAATTATGGAAAGAAATGATTCGCGGGTGTGCGTCGATTCCTATGTCCTCAAATAGCTCAGTTGGTAGAGCGTCTGACTAGAGATGAGAAGGTCGTGGGTTCGACTCCCACTTGAGGATGTTTTTTTTTAATTTAATAATTTGTCCAATATGCCACAATTTCCTTTTTCATGTATTTCTCTCGGACGCAATTTTCCACTTTCGTATTATATTTAAATATATATATATAATTATATAAACAGTATCAAATTATAGATAGCGACACCTATAATCTGTGTGGTGGAGCTTAGACCTGTCATCGTGGAATTTTGAAGATACGAGATTTCGTACAACATCAATAGGTCACCGACAGATGCCAGCATAGACCAACCCTCGTATCTTCAAAATTCCACGATGACAGGTCTAAGCTCCACCACACAGATTATAGGTGTCGCTATCTATAATTTGATACTGTTCATATTTCCGTACGTACCGATTGGTATAACCTACGAGATATCTGATACGAATTTGAAAGAGACCACAAGCCGTCCTGATGATTGGGAAACCATGAAACAGGCTGTAGACGGATGGTGATCTCCTTTGATTCGTAACAGATTTCTCATATTCTCGTTATTTGTATTGCGTCCCTAAAACGCACTAGGAGTACGACTATTGGTATCGTGGGTTGGTCTATGCTGGCATCTGTCGGTGACCTATTGATGTTGTACGAAATCTCGTATCTTCAAAATTCCACGATGACAGGTCTAAGCTCCACCACACAGATTATAGGTGTCGCTATCTATAATTTGATACTGTTCATATTTCCGTACGTACCGATTGGTAATAACCTACGAGATATCTGATACGAATTTGAAAGAGACCACAAGCCGTCCTGATGATTGGGAAACCATGAAACAGGCTGTAGACGGATGGTGATCTCCTTTGGATTCGTAACAGATTTCCATATTCTCGTTATTTGTATTGCGTCCTAAAACGCACAGGAGTACGACTATTGGTATCGTGGGTTGGTCTATGCTGGCATCTGTCGGTGACCTATTGATGTTGTACGAAATCTCGTATCTTCAAAATTCCACGATGACAGGTCTAAGCTCCACCACACAGATTATAGGTGTCGCTATCTATAATTTGATACTGTTCATATTTCCGTACGTACCGATTGGTAATAACCTACGAGATATCTGATACGAATTTGAAAGAGACCACAAGCCGTCCTGATGATTGGGAAACCATGAAACAGGCTGTAGACGGATGGTGATCTCCTTTGGATTCGTAACAGATTTCTCATATTCTCGTTATAATTATATATATACCTATATATATATATATATATATATATATATATATATACGATTCTATTAGACAAGTTATCACTTCTAGAATATTAGGTGTATCAAAATGTGATTTGGTATAGGTAAATGGTATGTGAAGAGGAGAGTTTTCGCATATTTTTCACTTTCAGGTCACTTCCGGTTTCACCGGAAATGCCTCTAGTTTTGAATTTTCAAATGGAACACCCTGTATATTGTAACATTTTTTGATTTCTGAGACAATTCTGGATCAGTATGTGACATTTTTTAGAGTCACTTTTAATATTTTATCTAGGTGGCCATGATCAGCCGACGTAAACTAATCTGAGGACCTCAGGTGATGTCAGAAAATTATAATTGCAAAGTTTTAGTGACTTATTACATTTTCGTGTCTAACTATTATTTTTCAAATAGCGACCAGTTTTTGACAACCACTTTCCGAAAAAAGGATTTTTTGGCAAATCTAACGATACTAATTTATTTGCGATTGGATTAAAAATAAGAACATAAATTAAATATTACCAAGGAAAATACTGGATAATAATTCATTTACTTTCGTCAAGTGTGCCATGGATAATTGTGTACCATTGGTTGCAATTACTTGATTATCAAAATGCTACATTAAGTAATTAAGAACTTATCTGGTATTATGAGGGGGTGCTCCATCTTGTTGGAAGTAAATTCGTCGTAAAATTGCTAAAGGTAGATTATTAAGATGATTCTCGATTTCATTTTGAAGAAAACCTAAGTATCTAACCCCTGTTAACTGACCTTGTAACAATATTGGCCCCATTATTCTGTTTCCAACGATACCAGCCCAGACATTGACGCCAAACATTTCTTGAAAATTGCCCTCTCTCATTGCATGAGTATTTTGCTTATTGAACATACCATTATTCGTAAATCCTGATTCGTCGGAAAATAGAATAAAATAGATAAAATTTGTTTTAACTCTTTGATTTTGAAGAAGCCAATCACAAAACACTACCTGTCTAACGCTATCGTCAGCGTACAAATGTTAACCTGTGGTAGAAGTCCATTGTATCTCGAAGTGGAGTGGTATAATTTTATGAAGAAGAAAAACTCGAAGTCGTCTCCACAATATAATATTAACAATCGATTAGATAAAAACCATCGATTAGGTGAACATGTTTCGAACCTCTATAGGTTCATCATCAGCGGATAATAAAAGTTTTATGGAGATGAAAAATATTTTGTAGGTTAACAATATAAAATTATTTTAAGTCAATGATATAATTTGGACCATATGGAAAATTGGGAGTTCGCCTTCAGCTGTGTCCCATTTTTAAATTTGGGGCTAATCATTAGCCGATGCAAATACTGGACGACATGAGGACAGTGAAACAATGTTTTACTGTCCTCATGTCGTCCATATTTTCATCGGCTAATATTTAGCCTAAATTTAAAATGGGACAAGCTTGAACGAACTCCAATTCCATATAGGTCAAATTATGATCATTGACTTAAAATAATTTTATATGTTAACTACAAAATATTTTCATCTCCATAAAACTTTATTATCCGCTGATGATGAACCTATAGAGGTTCGAAACATGTTCACCTAATCGATGGTTTTTATCTAATCGATTGTTAATATTATATTGTGCAGACGACTTCGAGTTTTTCTTCTTCATAAAAATACAAATGTTGATGCAACTGATATTTAAATGCTCGATATACGTGCTTTTTCAGTATTTTTCTTACTGATTCGTGACTTTCTGCATTTCTTGACTAATTTCTTCTAAAGAAACCGTTTTATCAACCTCAACCATAGCAAGAACGTTAATCTCAGTCTCTTCATTTATGATAAACTTCTGTTCCGCCTCTCAATTTCCTTCTTGCCTAAAACTATTCTGAACATACGGAAAATACTGATGGGCTGGATGTTGCCGATTGGAATATATCCGAGCAAATAACTCAGCAGCATTCCTTGAATTTCTATGACATTTTACAAATATTAATAACATATCCACTTTTTCACTTTGAAGAATTAAACTGAAGAAAAATTAAACTGAAATTTAACTAAAATTAAGAAACTTTTAATTACTTTGATTGTATCCAAATTGTAATTATTCGCAAAAAATAGATGGGTATTGGACAGAAAAACAACTGTTCTACGTCTTTGCTAACGTTTCGCGATTTGTTTCTCGCTTCTTCAGAGCTAAAGTTATTGAAAAGAAAACAATATCATAATATTTCATCAAAAGACTGACACAATCCACCTCAACTGTAAATACCGGTAAACCTCAGGCGTAATTAACGGTACATAGTACTCAGTCTTTGTTGATAAGCATTGTGACAATGCATCGTTGAAATAGTTGGATATGGATAAATAAAATTTAAAAAAAATTCAAAGAGGCTGGTCGACTGACGACTAACATTCAAGTGTGAATTAAACTGATCAGTAACCACAATGATAAAAGTAGGGATAGAAAGACATTACAAATAAAAAATACATACAATAAAATAGTTTTTAACTACAAATAACTTGATGTACATAAACCTTTCAAACAAAATCAGGTTCATGTCCACTATAAACAAATATCACAAATTCACTTCCAGTTTTCCGTACGTTCAAGTGATTGATGAGTCAATGATGTTGTATATCTCAGTAGAATATACAACATCATTCTATCTCATTGCCCCTATTGAATTTTTCCTCTTGGATATCCGGATTTTTTGGGAGTGTTCTTCCTTTTTATTTTCGGGTTTTTTATATGCTCGTTCCTTTCGCCTATTTTTTGGAGCTTTACATTGTTCTTCGCCTTGCCTTTTTGATTTTTATAGGTTACTGGATTATTCGGCTAGATTGGTTTGTTTATCACTCGTAGATTTACATCTGTTATTTTGAAATTTCATAGATTTCTGATATTTCTAGACCTTTATATTTTCCTCTTTTTACTGTAGGTTTTTTGTGTGTCCTTATCTATTATATCATTGAATATTTTATTTTTTGCCGGTATGTCTTCAATTCAAATGTTTTGTTGCAGAATTTCTGTATTTTGGCAAATGTGGGGAACAGGAATTTTTCTCCAAATAAGTGTTTTCTCATGGTGTTTCCTTATTCCCTTTTCCATTCCCCACATTTTGATTAGTTGGACTCGCCAGTTTCTTTTCACTATACTTTCCACTTTGCGTTTTTTCGTATGTTTTTGCGTTAATCACGACAAAATCACTGAAGCAGTCATTTAGCTGCTGCTTGTGCGTGATATTCGAAACTAAAAGTAAAATTTGTCAAAGTCGTGTGTTTGGCGTCATATTCGGTAATATTTTCATTTTCTGTATTTGTGCAATTTGTCACAATCGTGTGTTTGTGTCATATTCGGTAGTATATTATCACTTTATTTAAAAAAAAATCATTTCAATATATTATGAAAGAAGATGCGCTCATTTTCCATTATGCATAGCTTGAGTTTACTTTTATAATAATGAAAGCTTATAATACTTTTTAAGTCTGCTGGTATCAACGAAAATAGTCGGGGCGCTACATAATTTGTGTTTCTCTGGCCAATTGTTTTTTCACTTTGAGGAAAAAATATCTCATCATATATTCTCCTATTGTGAGTATGCTTATGATATTTCAGTATTATTCTACCATTTTTCAGAAATATCAGTATATTTAAACAGAAAAGTTGTCAAGCGTCCATTATTTGAGTTTCTCCATATGAACTGTCAGAGGAAAAGCTGATGTTTTTCTCAAACATTATTTTCAAAATCCATTTCTGAAATACGTTGATTTTATCTCAAAACCAGTCATTTACACGACCCTACTTCAAAACATCAAATGTTAGTTGTGATTGTGCCAACGTAAAATGAACTGTTTTCAGATGTTGTTGATATAAAAAATCTCGGAATTTTTTTGACAGATGTTTCATTTGTAGGACTCATCTGAAGTGTCGATCTGTCATTATACCAGGATATTTTATGGACTGTGCTTCGGGAATTTTAGCATCCAGACCAACATCAATATCTCCCAATTTTGGTAATTATGAATATGAACAGAATGGTACATAATAGCACTTATTCAATTTGGGAATAAGTTTGTTGAATAGAAGCCATTCGGCTTTTTTAGAAAAATCATTTTCAATATTTTCTTGGACTTCATTCCAAGTGTTTGCTTCATATGTAATAACAGTATCATCTGCGAAACTAATGATTTTCTCCGAACTACCTATTTTAAACAAATTATTTATGTATAAAATAAAGAGAACTGGTACCAGAACAGACCCTTGTGGAACACCATGAGTTATTTTCCTAGGACTACTACATACCTCATCAATTTGCACCTGTTAAGTTCGTTCTGACGAATAATCTTCTAATATATTGTAAACGTTTCCTCTAATCCCATAGTATTTCAGTTCATTCGGCAATTTCTGGTGACTGACCTGACTGTAGGCTTTCGAGAGGTCAAGAAATATACTAATTGTTGGCAATGATTTATCTAGTGACTCATGAATTGATGCTGTATATAGCACCTTCCGTTGATTTTCCCTCTCGAAAGCCAAATTGATTTTCCGATAGAAGGTTGAATATTTTTAGGTAACTTGTGAGTCTGCCTTTTATAAGATGTTCCACATTTTTTTAAATATTGGAGATCAATGAGATGGGCCAATAGTTCCCTACTTTAGTGTTTTTTCCACTTTTGACCCTAGCATGTTTCAATTCCTTTGGAAACCTTCCTACCTCAAAACAATAATTGATCACAAAAGCTAGAGGTGCAGCGATTTCGTTGGCAAACTTGTTTTAGAATTTCGGAACAAATATTATCATGTCCTGGCGATTTTTTTAGTTTCAATTTCATCCATTGGATTCAAACATGATGTGTTTTCAAGACTGCTCATATGTTCATTATAGTTATTTATAGAAGGAATTTAATTCGCTAGATTTGTTCCCATATCACTAAAATAATTATTGAGTGTATTCGCAATTTGTAATTTATCACATATATGATCCCCATTACTTGCTTTAATAATTCTGATACTTGTTTAGATTGTGTTTTTCCACTGACATCATTTATACACCTCCCAGAATGCTTTTGTATTTTTTTTTTTTCTATTAATATTATACAGTAATGTTTTTTTGCATTTTTCATTTCTCTGTTCAATAGGTTCCTACAAATTTTATATTGTTCTTTCATCTCAATATCATTCGGATATTTTGTAGTAGTGAGTAGAGATTGTTTTTTCATCGATACGTTTCAGCAGAGATTTAATAAACCATTTCTTGTTAAAGGAGTTGTGTTTTTTCGTAGTATGTATAGTTCTTTCAATGTAGTGTTTCAGTTTATAAATTTTGTTTTCTGTCATAATGTTTACATCATTTTGTTGATATACACATTCCCAGGTATCTATGGCCAAGTCAGATCTCAATTTATTCTTACATAATTTTTTTTGTGGCATCAATTTAGAAGGTAAGTGCAATTAGGGCTTGATCAGTAATGTGTAAAATGAAGGATTCCATATTAATAACTATTTTAGTATAAAGAAAAAAATGATCGAAATAGGAGTCACTAGGTATTCTTGTTGTATATTTTATGTATATAGGAAATATACCCATAACAGCTCATGATGTTTTTATATTCGTCTACGTAGTCATCGTGTCCTAACAAAGGTATGTTCATATCTCCAGTGAAAATACCCATTTAATATTTCTCAGATTTTTGCCAAAGTATTTCAAAAGTTATTTATTGAAAATCTTGAAACAAGTACTAAGTGAGCGATAAACTGATGTAAAGAATATTTTTTGTCCCATTGTGATAATAATTTTCAAAGCTGTCAAGTCTTCTAGTTTGAAAACATATTTTTTAAATTGTATGATTTCTCTAATGTACATAATAATCCTATTATTTCAATTCAAACACCCTTCATTATATACAGTGGCATATCCCTTAACAGTGAATATTTCAAAATTATGGTTTTATGATGATAATAATATCAAAATCTGTAGCCAGTTTACCCAAAAAAAAGTTATTTCATCGATTTATTTAGCTATCGCCACGAAAACATAATGAGGCACAAAAACCAGAAGCCTAACTCTAGCATTACAACATCTCAGTGGTAGAACCACAATCATTACTCAATAAAAAGGGAACGACATTGGCGCCATCTAAAACACTAGTAATCTCTTTTATCAAGTAGGCCAAGTGTCGCCAAGTTGATCCCAAACTTTTACCCAGCCAGGGGAGTAATGCCTCTTGTCATACACCCAATATAGTTGTTGGTGGATTTTGCAGATAACAAAGAAAAAATAAGCTAATGTTGGTCTAGCAGGTCAACTGTTCTATGAATCCATTTATGGGGAAAGAGGACAAGAAGTTGTTCCGTATATCTAGTGGCTCATCTTGTTATAATCACATATACAGTGCAGGCGTTTTGGGATGTTGAAGTAGACAATCATTGTTCATCTCATTGGCCATCCTTCTCTAGTGTAAGTAATTTCTCCGTAACGTTAGACCAGGGCTTCTTCTAGATAGGCTAAGTAGGCTGCAGCCTAGAGCGGAACATTTTCAGGGACGACAGTTTGACAAATTATTCAAAAGTTAAAATGAAGTTTTTCAGACGTTAATAATATCTTCTAGATGTGAATCCCGAGGAATACTTCGAAGATTAGAACGTTTTGAAACTGCGTTTATGGTGTGTTTCTGGAGCACCGTACTTCACAGAATACATAAAGTTAGCAAAGCCATGCAAAGTGGAACTGTGGATGTTTTGTTGGTCAGAGATTTGTATGGCTCTCTTGAAGAATATTTTACAGAACAGAGAAACAACTCTGAATACTTTCAGGAATTGGCCATGGGTATAACCAAAACTACATGTTGAAAATGGAAACATTCTCAATTGAATATTGAATAGAAATATTTTTCTGTTAATTGAAAAATCCACTATAAAAATAGAGTTTTTTTTTCCACATCTGATGTTATGTCTGTTCATATTTTCAAACAAATCAAAACTGCATCTTATGAAAAAGACAATAAAATACACCCAAAAAGAAAAGTTTAGCCTGACGAAAACCGAAGTGGAGAAGTTAACTTTACTGGCAGGGATGACTTTAAAATTAACACGTTTTTACCAAAAATAGACTCTTTTGTTTGTGAATTCAAGAAGAGAAAAATGGCCTATGACGAGTTTTAAGTCCGATTCTACTCCTTAACTCAGTTGTGTAATAACAATACAGATATGGAAGAGGAACTGAGGAAAAAGACCACCAACCTTTACCACGTCTACACAAATGATTTGGATTCGGATTTCACTGAAGAGTGCATCCACTTTCAAAAGCAATGTGCTGTGGGTATTGATCACCCGTCTGATAAATCGTTGGAAGAAATTTCGAAATCTCTGAGGTGTAACTCCTTACAATTTGGACATTGCTGTAAGGATAGTTTGTGCATACCTGCTACAAATTGCGCGGGAGAACGCAGATTTTCCTGCCCTAGAAGAGTTAAGAACTATCTGCGAACTAGTATTTCTGAAATACGGTTAAACTCACTTCCATCACTTTGTATTGAGGCATATACAACAAAAACACTTCCATATGAGGACATTATTAACGAGTTTGCCATTAAGAAATATCGTAAGAAAGTTATGTAAATTTGTACATGAATATTATGTGGGGTGAGTTGTTTTAGAGAAGTTTGTATATTTTTCAACAAATAGACCAGTAAGTAATTAACTACATTTTGTGTAATTTCATTTCACCGTGTAGGACAACTCAATTCAAATTGAACACAGTTCTTCAATTACGCAAAAGATAGTCATTAGCATTAAAATATAAAAATATGTTTAAAATAGTGATCACTGATCTCCAAGAACAAATTAATTAATTAATTTCGAATGCCATTTCATTCTTCAACGAATCTTGAGAGAAGTAAGTAAAAAAACAAATAGATAACTAATTTGATTATATAATTTATTATGTAAACCATTAAAATTATAGTTTTATCTAAACTAAATGAACTGTATGTTTAAAAAAGATGAAAACACCAATGAACTCTATCCTTTTGTTGTATAAAACAAATGTATTAAGCAAATATGAACTATAGAGGGGGCGGCAAATGGACTTTAGCCTCTAAGCGGCATATTCTTAAATCCGGCCCTGAGTTAGACGTAGCTCATTCAGAGGCGTGCGTATCTGGGCATGCCTTAAGTATATCTCAAAGTTAAAAGGGCTTATATGTCAGGTCTCACCAATAATTTATTGCCTACGTCACCATCCGGAAACGTTTTAACTTTACACTAGGAAATATTTCAAACAACCCAGACAATTGATTTTGTATATAGTTTAAATAAATGGGTCTATTATGATAACCAATTAACAATGTTGCCAACCATTATTTCATACACATGACATATGGAACTGATTTTAGTTTAGTAAAGTTAATCTGCGTAATGTTATAATTTCATAAAAATAAAAGTTGCTTTTGGGCAACCAACATTTTGATATTCACAAATGTTTCTAAAAACGGCTGTGAATAACCAATAGATCATAATATAAGAAGTAATCATATTTGAATTTCACGCAACACTATTGCATTTTTTTTGTTTTTGAAAAAGTGAACTATCCAAAATTTTAAAAATAATAAATTTCTATGTATTAGGAATCTTCAATGTCGTGAACAGAATATGCTCATCACTTGCCTCATCACTTCATTAAAAAACATCAATCAATTGGTTCATTACACAATAAGTTACAATATAAAAAATAATCGAAAATAAGAGGATATAAATGTAGCATACAACTACGTAGCGCATGATATTTTCTGTATATTTGAGATGATTTTTTTATTATATATACCCATTATGATTAATAAACTACGATTTGTATATTTTTGAATTGATATTTGTTTTGTATATATAGTTTTAAGTTAGTTATATTTTCAAAATCATTTCAATATTCCGAAGGTTTCAACATGAAAAGAAATTCAGAATACTGTCAAAAAACATATTTGCGTTGTTTTTTGGCCGGATATTCGATTAAGTTTTTTTTTTCCTACTTTAGGGTTTTAATTTATTTGCAATATTTGTATGTTTTTTACTGAAACATTGTCACAACTAACTAACATTATTAATATTCAAACGTTATCCAACATCACTAAAATGTAATTATTATTTTCAGTGACAATTACAAAAATAATCATAATCGAAGTTTACTAATTTTGATTTCTCGTGCTTGAAGAATTTCAAGTTCCCATGCGGCTCTGTGAAATCACACCTGACTTTTTCATTGGTAAAGTGATATCGTTCAATATACTGAGGTTAGGCTCTCAACTGCTTCTTGTAATGGGAAGAACTTTTTTCTATTATCCCTTTTTCTTCATACCTATGTTTTGTAATATTAGGTGTAGATGCCGGTTTTGCTTCTTCTGAACTCGGATTTTCCACAATTTTTCATCTTCTGCCAAAAGTAGTCGATCATCCACGTATATAGCTTATTACTGAACTGTAATAAGTGAAGTGTCAAAATATTTGGAAATCATTATACAAAACCCATTTTTCAATAATCCCGAATACCAGTATTAGAAGATTTCATGAATCCATGATAAGAGCAGCCACTTGATTATCATTCAGTGTAAAATTAATCTTGACATACGCCAATTGTGCCATCATAACTCCGAAATAATAGTCAAAGAGAAGAGATTTTTTTGGAACCTGTTTAAATAAAAATGGAAATATGAGAAGAAAGAAAACGCATGAGAGTGATAGGAACAATTCAATGGACGAAGACGAAATGAACCAGAACCTTAGTTTCAAGTAACTCAAGTTATTTATATTGATAATGATACAAATGAGTAATAGGCCAACCAATAGAGAAAAAATAGAGGCTATTTTCACACTCATAAAGACGCTCGTTTCCCCACTACCGCTACTCGACTGTGCCTTGAGCGCACTTCCAAGCGTTTGAAGCAACTTTCAATGACTTCTTCAACACATTTCCCACCTCTCAGGTGAAAATCCAAAATATACAAATTGTAGATATTGATCTCTACTTCCAGATGCCGTTTACAGAATTTGAATGAGACAATTTCCCTTAAATCGGGCATTTTGCAAGATAAGCCCTTAAATTGTTTATAACGCGATTGTGCAAAAACTACACATTGACAGAAACCATCTTGGGCACAGTTAAACTACATTTATTATCTATCATTTCCGGCAAGATTGTTTGTCCAGCTTTAAATTTATAAAAATTATGAATTTTCAAAAAGAGGTTTCGTTTCAGGTTTCAGAGGTTTTCTCGGATTTTCTCAGTTGAAAATGCACGGATCCGATCACATAAAAAAAATGTTGTAGGTTTTTGAATTCTCTACAGAAGTTCCATCGAGTGTGAAACGATTCCTTCAATACTTTTTAAGATATTTGTAAAAAACCAAAAAAGTGGTAATTTTTACAATATTTCTTGTTAAAAAAAATCCACAAAGCGATTTTGCTGGGGCCGACACCGAGGTTTTCATCTACGAACTTCTTTCAAAAGGTAGTATAGGCTATTTGCGTCTCTATTTAAGTGGGAAAAAACCTCTATTGGTCTATAATACACAAATTATCATAGAAAAGGAAAATAATTATAAAGGATAAAGATAAAAACATAAAACTTTTTTTCAAGGAAAATAACATTTTTAACAAAACTATTTCATACTGATTTGTTCAATAATATGAACAGGATGTTCATAAAATCAGATGTGGAATCATCTGCGACTGAAAGATAAACTTAAGTCACTATCTTCCATCGTTCAAGATAATCTCTTGAGATATATTCATGTTGAAAAGGGAAAAATTCTCAAATGAAAATTGAATAGAAAGATTTTTCTGAAAATTGAAAAATCTACAACAATAATGAAGTTATTTTTTGGAATATCCAACAGAAAACAACTACTTCCTCCAACTACTATTCAACATTCAATTGAGAATGTTTCCCTTTTCAATATGGCATACTATTATCTAATATAGTGGACAAAGAAAATATCATGTACTGTTTCAAAAATAAAATCATCATATTCTGATGTAACAAAAATTGTTTTCCTTCTCAAAAAAATTGTAACAAACAGTGAGTATCAATACTTTATTTTCCTGAGACTTTTTTACAAGCATGGAAATCGTCAAATACACAAGTAAAAATAAGAGTTTAAAAATCAAGTGATAAAATATGGAATATACATGTGAAAAAAAAAAAATATATATATATATATATATATATATATTGAATGTACATGAAAAATATAATTCAATAGGAAATGATAAAAAAATTTTAAAAAAATTATAAAAAAAAGAAAATATGAAACATATTTAAAATATTCATCTAGTGAATAAAATGCATTTTTGAAGAGAATGCTTTTAACGCTATTTTTGAAATTGATGGGATTAGACATTTCCTTAATGAATATTGGAAGTTTATTAAATATTTTTATAGACATAATATGAGGTCCATTTGATACAGATGTTAATTTGTGAACAGGAATGATCAGATTATAATTTTGTCTAAGAGTATAACCAGCGGCTATGCGGATAGTATCCCTTTGCTGAAACTTGTGGTAATGATTCTTAATGTAAGTGACACAATTCAGAATATACATGGATATCACAGTTAGCATTTGTAATTCAGTGAATAACTGCTTACAAGAATCATCATATTTTTTAAAACACATGGTTCTCAATATATTTTTTTGCGAAATCAACAGATCATTCAATCTACTGCAGTTACCGTAGCAGACTAAGCAATAATTTAGACTTGAGTGGACATAGGCATAGTAGTAGCTTAATAAAATATTAATGGGGGCAAAATTTCTAAGATTCCAAATAACGAAATAATGTTTGGATAATTTATTAGAAAGAGAGTCAATATGATCATTCCAGGATAATTGGGAGTCAATGTTCAACCCTAAGAATTTGACTGATTGTTTCTGTACAATAGATTTAGTATTTGCTCTAACCAATATACTACAATCCATTTCTCTAAGCGAGAAAACAATGGTATTTGTTTTGTTGCTATCAAACCAAAATATGAACAAACATCAGCCAAAACAATATCAATATCAGTGAACTGCATAAAGGAATAAATTCAATTAAACATACTGACCACATTTGAAAATTGTTCCCGTAAAAAAATTATCAAAATAAGATAAGACTCAAAACCCTGATTCAATGAGAATATCTCCAAACTAATTAAACTCCGTGATGAATTCTATCATAAAAAAATATAAAAAAAAAATTAAAAAAATTCACCATTGCTAATTGTTCCGTAAAAAAATTATCAAAATAAGATAAGACTCAAAACCCTGATTCCATGAAAATATCTCCAAACAACTCCGTGATGAATTTTATCATAAAAAAATATAACCCTACCCAATTGTTTATTGATTCCCATAATAATTATAATAAATGAGTTAATTCAAGTGTTAAAGAAGAAAAAAAGAATATTATCAAAGAAAATTCACCATTGCTACCACAAAATCATTAAATGAACTATTATATAATAAATCCAAACGCTACGATGAAATTGTAGATGTCATGAAAAATGGGAAAAAGACAACGAGAAATTTGTGAATAGTTCATGTTCATGACCAAAATTGAAATTCCAGTTTAGTCAAAATTATCATCAATGTATCAAGAGATCAACGATAAACTCCAGGAAAAGCTCCAGGATTTGATAATATCACCACAAAAATTCTAAAAATGGTGAAATCAGAAATCGCACTTTTGATGACTATGTTAATAAATTTAACGTTCTCAACAGGCTCAAATCAAAAATTGACAAAGTTAGGCCAATTTTTAAAACGGGTAAAAAAGATCAAATGGTGAATTATAGACCAATCTCTATCATTTCGGTATTTCCAAAAATTATAGAACAAGCAGAATATTGCAGATATATATTTGGGTCTTGCAGAAAATAATTGGTATATATTAAATTCAACAGATATAAATAAATCGTGTTCCAAGTCAAGGACCATCTGTGGAATAAAATATTTCAAAGAAATCATGGTGGCTATAATAATATTATAAAATGATGAATTGAGTAGAAAGGTATGTTAAATATAATAATAACCCAAAGCTAGATAATAAATATAGTTATATTTTCTCAATCAGAAGATGAACTTTAGATCTATATGTTTCGAATAAGTATCTCTTCAGTATTTTCTAAATAAATAGTATTCAGTCCTCTTATTTCAGGAGATATGAAATTAAAGAAGAGTTGAACTATATATGAGTAAAACATTTGTCCTATAGACTTTGATGCAACAGGACTATACTGCCGTCCTAAGGATGAACGCCGTATGTTCCAAAATTTCGTAATTTGAGTTATTGGTGCCGGAGACTTTTTTTTACTCAGACTTAGATATCTGCCAAACATGAAAGCCGTATCTGTTCAGGAACTATATGAAGCCATTGACAAAAAACCTGCCGTATGTCTCAATTAGCAATTCGTGCCAAATAAGAACGCGGTATCTGAGCTCTACCAACAAAGAACGCGGTAAAAATAGGGTCTGTATGCGAACTTACCGCGTTCATCCTAAGAACGTGGATTATACCGCGTTTTTTCCTGGGATCGGCGCGGTGCAACAGCGTTGTTTTTGCAGGTTCAAACGCGCTTTGATTTCTCCCACAAATTAGATGCAACTAAGACGTAATAATAATAATTTCAGTTCCTTTTGCTGTGTGTTAGTTGTTATTGTGAAAGAAATATATACGTTTTATGGTAAGTACTTTTCAATATCATGTAGTTTATAGTAAGTATAATCTGATAAAAACAAAGTGGTTATATCCGAAATGGCCGAAATGTATTCAAATAATAATTTATTGTGATCAACTAACTTACAGGCATACAAAATATAAATGCATTCATATCGTGGGCCTGGGGCGTGATTTGCATCGTGTAAAATAAGTCTGGAAATTGGTAAATTATAATTTTGGTAAAATTATTATTTTATACCTGGTGTCCGATATAGAGTGGAGAAATATAAATTTGGTAAATGACAAAATGCCGCCAATCGAATACGAATATTGTAGACCTTCTAGATTGTAGCAAAGGGAATTAGCGGCAGTTCAAAAATGTAAAAACCTAATGTGGCGGCAGTAAGAAATAACAAAGTTGATACTGAATATTAAATAGGATGATCAGGCACACTTTTCATGTGTATCCGGTTTACGAAAAAATGCACTAAACTTTCATACTTTATAATCATAAATTGCGAAGCGGTTAAATGAAGACAATTAAAATACTTCATTTTATTTCAGAAAATGAGTCACAGAACTAGGACCAGTTTGATACTTGCATTGGCAACTAAAAAGCCTTTAGAGCCACCGCCTGAGGATTACGAAACAGTTTTGACACCTTTATTACCAGTGCCCATGACAGGTGTTAGTTGTTGCTGGGATATACAACCAAAAGAGTCATCATGCACACTTTCAGATAACATATTTCCAAGCAGCCTAATCCCAAATAATACCTTGATGGAATTAAATCCCATGAGTACATATCAGCCAAATTTTCCTTTACTTAATTTACAAAATTGTCCCGGAAATACTTCAGATTCACCAGAACTACCTGTGCAACCGGCAGCTCCAACAGACCTATTTATACCTTTGGAATCATCCTGTACAATTTCTGCAGGTGGCAACGTTTCCTACGCTACAGTTCGAACCCAAACCGATCAAAATGTGTCTATGGAAATAGAGAATTATTTTGAAGTGAGAGATGATATTTCCCCGAATACCGATAGTGATAATAATGATTTTAATCAAACAGGAAATTGTGCCGAGCGACAAACATTTGAATTTAACGAAATAAATAATATTACTAATGTTCAAGAAAGGGATGAAAGCAGTGATTATGAGGATAACATACCACTTTCCAATTTGATTGCAGCAGAAAAAGTAAAAGGTAGTGGCGAAAAAAGCTATACAAAAAAGGGTACTATTAGAAAAAGGAAAAGAGCAAGAAATACCGAAGAATTAAATGAAGAGAAAGAACAGCGACAAAAGTCCTTAAAAGAAAAGCATCAGGTGTTGGCAGGATGTGATATAAATAAATGTAGGAAAAAGTGTTCCTCAACTTTTTCAGACGCTCAACGAATTCATATAAATAGGAACTTTTGGCAACTTACGAGTCAAGAAAGAAAGAGTTTTATACTAAGTTCTTGTGACCGCTTGACAGTAAAAAAACGTCGTCATTGTGAAGACGATCCTAGAAAACAAAATACTTTTAGATATTACTTAAAAACAGAAAATGATGAGCGAAGAGAGACATGTAAAGTATTTTTTCTAACAACGCTAGGATATCACAAAAATAATGACAGGATTGTTCATGGCACACTTTCCAAAACTCCTAAAGGTCAACTTCAACCACTTCCAAATATGCGCGGAAAGGCTAAGAATAAATACAAAATAGATGATACGGTCATCAATGACCATATAGAATCATTCAACCCATGTATTTCGCATTATAGGCGTGAACATGCTCCCAATCGCAGGTACCTTCCGAGTGACATATCGATTTCTAGTATGCATGAAGATTTTGTATCCAAACATCCAGATCTAAAAGTGTCATATGAAGCTTATAGAGTAAAAGTAAAAGCAAAAAATATTTCATTTGCAAAATTAGGCAACGAGGAATGTGAAATATGCGAGGAAGCTAAACTGCATGAACACAAACAAGATAATTTGCAGGAAGATTGTGAAATATGTGTCAAATGGAAAAGACATATCGAACATGCGGATAAATCAAGAAAACTGTATCAAGAACAAGCACGATCCAGTTTTAGTGCAGGTACTATCTGTGTTTTGGTAGATCTTCAGAAAATAATAATGCTTCCTACAATCGACACTTTCAAGAAAATTATATTCGTACAAAGATTAACCACATATCACGAGAGCTTCGTTCCACTAGGGAAAAACTCGAATTTACCACCGTTTGCAGTTGTTTGGAACGAATCTATAAGCGGGCGTAACAAGGAAGACATAATAAGCACATTTTATGCCTTCTTATTAAGTCAAAGAGATGCAAATCGTATTATCTTTTGGCTGGATAATTGTTCCAGCCAAAATAAAAACTGGTGCTTTCTAACATTTTTAGGATGGATGGTCAATTCAAATGAAATTGCAGCTCAGGAACTCATAGTATATTATTTCGAACCTGGCCATACGTTTATGTCGGCTGACAGTTTTCACCACCAGGTCGATCTGTCATTGAAGAGGCAGGGCAAAACCTACGATTTTGATGACTTTGTTCAAGCTGTTGGCACATCTAGAAAATCAAAAATCGACGTAAAGTCCATGACTCATAAGGACTTCTACTTATGGAAAGATTTTAAATCTCAAACCAAACTCAACAAAGATTTAAATCACCCGCGCCTGTCAAATATTGTGCAAATAAAAGCCAGTCGGGGAAATTATATTGTTCAGTACAAAACCTCGTTGACTGAGGATGAAGATTTCAAAAACTTAGACTTTCTATGCAAAAGGCCATGAAAAAATCCGGACCTCTGTTAGCACCGGTTACTTCTTGTGCCAAACCTTGTGGTTTCTCACAGTCCAAGAAAACAAAGTTGCTCAAAGCGCTCGATGGTATCATTCCAGAGAACCGGAAAAAAATTTGGGTTAATCTTCCAGAGTGTGATGATTGAACTTAAGTTTGATTTACTTTTATATTAATAAATAATGTCTACTTATTTCTGTGTAAATTTATATCTTAATAACACGTTTTGTTCTAAATGCTAGTCATTTTTTTTTCTAGAAATATTTTATACAAATATTAAATTTTGCTTTGGAATGAAGAAATTCATTATTATTTTTATCATTAAATAAGGTTTTAGCACATACCGCATTCATTTTTAGTATCACCTCTGAAAAACTCTAAAGAAAAAAGCGGTGTATTGAATTCACTAGAAGTACCGCTTCCATCCTTGGTAAACTGATGATAATTTTCAAGAATAAATGCGGTATGTCGATTTTTGGAAAAAGTATTGAAATTTATGGAACTAAAAACTTGCTGTAAAATGCAAGGGATATATACTACAAGAATCCACAAAAATATTATTTATATGTCATAATATGTGTAAGAGCCAAACCAAAAACTTTAAAAGTGAATATCTCAGTTTGCTGCCTCATGAACATAGCGCGTTTATCCTTATGAGGGCAGTATAGTAATTGAGTTTTTTCCTGGTATGATGGGAATGTTCTTATACATGAAGATTCAATTCATGTTTGATTTCAAAACACAATGCCATAAAAAAATTATGTTGTACAACGTCAAGAATGTTTTATTTATAAAATAGAAGATCAGGTGAGTATTGGTTTGGTTTTTTAAATATTATTCCCAGAAATGTTTTTGGGGAATTTCCAGATTTTTAATGTGGTCACTACCCCATCCTATTATTTCATATGGAATTCTGGATTCAACTAAAGCATGATAGATAATTTTCAGAGGTTTTTATGTTAGAAATTTCGCTAGGGATTTGAATCTATAGAGAATACTCTCATTGTGTTATAGAGTTTTGCAATGTGAAAGTTCAATTTAAGATGATTATCAATTGTAATTCCTAAATATTTGGTAGATTCACTTTCTTTCACGTCTACTTTTTAGTCAATTTTGAGAACCATATAACTAGGTTAAGTATTTTTATAAGATGTCAAAGGGAGATAGAAGGTTTTGTTGAGGTTTATGGTGAGAACTTTGTAATCGAACCATTGTTTTGTTAACTTCATACCTTTTCTTGTTTCAGTTTGTCCCAGGAATACGAATCGAATATTATAGCGGTTTCATCTACAAAATTTATTATTTCTCCAGAAATATTTAAATTCAAGAGATCATTGATAATGTGCCTAGAACAGTACTCTGCGGTACACTATACTGTACAGTTCGCTCTGTGCTCGTAGTATTATTTACCTTTGCTTGTTGTTTTCTTCCTGTTGCAACTCTAACTACACATCTGAACCAAATCCTCCAAAACATGTAACAGCTGAGAGTGATTAACAGTGTCGAATGCCTTGCCTAAATTGTTTTTTTTTGTTGATGTCTAATTTTTTTGTTATTTTCGATGCTAGATGAGCAATTGTTTACCAATTTATTGTTTGTGATTTGAATACTTTTTCGAATATTTTTTGCTACATTTGATATAATTAATGTCGGTCTATAGTTTTTCATGTATTGATTTTATTTTGTTTTTTTTTAATTATGAAGGACAGATTACGGATAAAAGAATATCATTAATTATAGGTCTTAAAGGTTTAAAGATTTCATTAATGATTTCTTTTAGCATTTCTACTCATTCCATCGAATCCAGGAGATTCATTGTTTTTCAATTACATAAAGATTTTGGTGATTTCTTGAGGATTCGTAGATGTAAGAAACATACTAAGTATGAGTTTTCATGTTCCTGTTTAGTGCAAAATCAGATTTCTGTGTTTTGCTCGCCAAAATCTACCCCACATCAATAAAGTAGTTTACAGATGCAGTTGCCCTATATGTGTCTTCAGCTATAGTTTTTGCATCTACTAGTTTGTTTTCTTTTGTGAGTTCTCTTGATGGGCAGGTCATTTTCATCTGGTGATGCGGTCACTAGAGTGAAGGATAATGATTCTGAATGCTCTTAGTGTTTAGAAGTTGAATATTTCATTCCTTTTAAGGTTATTCTGATGCAGGGTGATTCAATTAAATCAATGATCATTTGGGATTGATATATTATGATGAATTTTCGTTTTCTAGAATCATAAACTGTTGTGATTTTTATGGGTAGTGTAGGGCTTATTATTTCGCGTTGCTATAAGCCAATGAGGTTAAATGATTTTGCTCTTGATATCTTTCTATGAGAAGGAAAATTCTAATTTGGGTTTTCTTCCATAGGGGTTTTCCGGTTTTTTGTTTGTCTTTTTTTCGTGGACCTTTTGGAATTGTTGGACTTTTGGAATTTTGAGTTTGAGTTTCCACATACTGCTTGAGGAAGACCAATTGTCCCTTTGGGTTCCTGGATTCTGGACATGGTTTATGGACTCGGATTTTGGATTCTGGTTCCTGGTTTTGGTTTTCCACATACTTCTTGAGGAAGGGCAATGGTCCTTTTGAGTACTTGGGTGTTCAGGGTGGGCCAGTTCATGGTCTACAGGGTGATCAATCCCGAATGATGGTAACATGCAGTTCCTTCGTCTACAGGGTCATTCCATTAGGGAGTGATTACCAGGATTTCAAGACGATGGTGCCTCATTAGGATGAAACACATCACGGGGTATCATCTTTGAACTGGATCACGCAAGTTAATTGTTGATTTCGAAAAATGTTGTTTATAACTTGCTTGTTGTTTAAAATTTGTTGTTTATACATACTTGTTGTGATGGTTTACTGAGATATTATCACCCACGCGATATTGCTCACATGCTAGAAAGCCGAATATTGTTGTATTATACTTTACTTATTGTGTTCACTCTTGTTGTACATGCTATATATATATATATATAAATTTTATATTTCTTTTTGATATTTCATTTAAATAGCAGAGGTTGTTATTTCATGTTATTTATTAATTAAATCCAGACGTTTCAGCCAGGGTTTTGGCCTTTCTCAATGGGTCAGACTAAAATATAAGCAAAAAACAGTTTGTCAACGATTAAAATGAAAGTGTGAAATCTAGATCAACTTACCATCAGCACAACCATCATGTTAAAATACAATCAATGAAACTATTTACAATACGGGCACACACAGATTTACAACTGAGTGAAAGACACCACATATCTTAAATGTTTTGATTGCTTTGCAGGTTATGTTTATTCATATATTTATATAAATATATATATATATATATATGTTATTCCTCCTACGGTATGGGGCATATGTTATCAGGCATTATATTTATTGTTGATTATAGCTGCGGCCACTGATAAGTGGAATTTGAGATGGCCCAAAGCCTAAGAGGATTATCTGGGGGTATTAGATTCACGCATGCGCAACGCCTGAGCTCACGCGATCACTTCTAGTTAATTTTGGTAAATAATGATTGTTGAATAACCTTTCAACTTCTGCATGAATACCTTATTTATTTAAAGAGTGAGTTCGGTTAAGGCATTGACTAAGGTTCCTCTCAAATGTCCTAGTGTCCTTCAAAAACTTTTTTTTCAGTCATGATCCACATGATAGAGTTTTCTCCTTGCAACAATATTTTATGGTCATCCTTCATCATGAATACCTTATTTATTTAAAGAGTGAGTTCGGTTAAAGCATTGAGACACTACATTTTTACTCAAATCGGAAAAATTAGGTTACATGATTCAGTACACAAGAATTCGTTGCAATACTTCTTCTACCTTCAGCTCCCGTGGATTGATATTTTTCGCCGCCTAACCATTAACTTTTCTATTTCGAAGTATTACTGCACGCATAACACATCCAGAACCTAAAATGCTCGGTTTCTTCAACTTTCTTGTTCGATAGAAAAATGTTACCCAATCACGTATAAAAGTTTTAAGGAGAGTTTTTAAGATTATTCTAATATTTGTTTCAATATTTATGGCAGTTAGACTTTCAATAGGTAATTCAAAATTATGTGATTAAATAGAACAGAAATGTATCTGATTATCGGTTTAATCTTCAAGAAAAAAAAACAAATAGTAAATTGTATACCTACAAGGTATATTATATTTCAGCAAATCGTTAGCAAAACGACATAAATTAAAACTTGTTTTATTTCGAAAAAAAGATGAATGATAGATATATCAATAAAAACTTATTACAATGGAATTTATATCTTCTTAGTAAAATTTGTTGCGTTAACAATGGAACAAGCTACAGGCAGTAAAAGTGCGAAATGATGAGTGGTGATTAATGTTCCATTCCTGAAACTCCTCCGGAACTGGCGGAGGCAGTAAAATAAATATTAACTCATAATAGATTTACTAACAAAAAAATTAAGAGATAAATACGAATATGCATACAATCGTTTCATGGACTATTAGAATGAAATGCGAGTTCTTTCTCAGCAAATATTGTAATGGCATATTTCTTAGGACTTCATTCAAAAATAAAATCCTCGCCTTTATGGGGAAATTATTCAATGTTAAGTCAACCGTTGCAATTAAACATGATATAGATAGGTATATCTATATATCCAAAACTTCTTAAATTATTTTAACGACAAACCGAAGGTTATAAAAAATACAGGATATCAACGAAAGAGGAAGGCCAACAAATTCATGCAGGAAGCTTCAGATAAAAAATATGCAATGGTTTAAGTAAATTACAACACGAATTTTTATCCGGAGTACATTTACTTTGACTACTTTTAGGTTGCTTCAATATTTGGTATATCTGGAACCCGCAAAAGAACTACGATCTAAGCTTTTATGTAGTATACCTGACTCATTTGTCTTTAATCAAATTTACCTAAATACTTATGTTGCGTTTTTCCTCAAATGCCATATATGAATAATCCTTCCTAGTGCAAGTGGCTAGCTCTTAATGTGAAGCCAAGGGTTGTGCTAAAAAAAACCCTTAAAGAATAATCTCAGAAATTTTTTGTTTCATACAGAATGAAATTGGTTTACTTGAAATTATAATTTTGACGCCATCTACTTATATAAAAGATAAACCCAACACATGCTCTACACTAGTCTCTGTAAACAGGCTTTCACTGATCTAGAAACTTCTCCAAATACACAATAAAACAAAAACATTTAAAATAATTAATATTTATCTTTGTAGTAAAAAAATCACACAAGGCAGTTTCAAAAAGAAAAGTAATATACTTTATTTTCAATAATTGAGTGAGAATTAAACTTTCGAAGCTTATGGAATAATATTTTTGTAAATTAATGGCCACGAAACCCAAATATATACTTTCGTTCTTCCATTGATTAATTGATTAAATGCATCTAACTTCACATGTCCGATTATTTTTCCATCCTTTTGAGAATGGGCCGTTTACACTTCCTAGACAAAAATTTGAAAGCCATAATCATCCTACAAGAAAGTATTTGATTCGATTCAGCTCCTTGGTTTTCCAAAATGTATTTTAATTCACCCAGATTTTGACTCAGCAATAGTTGCATCTAATCCAATTTAAATCTCCTCCGGTATAGAGTATCCTCTCAGATTACTTTATTAGTACATTTTTAATTTCCAAATTATATTGCTCTCAACTATTTAAGCTATTACAGCTTTTATTAACCCTTCTAAACCTGGCAGACTATAGCACAAAATAAAAGAAAAACATTTTTGTAAAAAATGTTTGACGACGATATATTTAAATTTTGAAAAATACAAATTATCTAGTATAAAATTCACCAAGATATATTTTTCATTGAATTCTACAAGATATTTTGAATTTATATTCGCCTGTATTTTGAGATGGTTTACAAAAATAAAATTTGACCAGTCTTCTCTCTGTGGAGCCAGGAACAGAAATGGGCGAATTCCAACTTCTTTTCCAATAAAATATTAATTCGCATTTAATTTTTTTATAACATCCTTTTTCCATTCAGAACAGTGTTCCCCAATCTGATATGCAGAACTATTAACATACAGAAGCGCTTCTACCCATAGATCAATTATCTTGAAACGGAAAATATCTTTGTTCTGTCTCTTTTTTTCTCCGTCGTTTTATGACCATCACTAGATGGCACTAGTCCACGAGTTTCCAGTGTTTTATTTTTATCGTATTTCGTTGATAAATTCATATTATATAAGTTATTGGATAATAGATCCATGATATTTTTAATATGCGGATAATAAAATTAATAATTATTTTAAAATTTTAAGACAAATTTAACTATTGATTTATTAAAAAATATTCTCGAAATGTAACACGATTTTTTTCTGGAAATAAAAAATATTTTGACAGATGTTAGGAATTTACTGAATTTGAGTAGTGGTATTATTAGGAATAAAAGTGAGCTTTATATGGTGGTCATATCCATTACTTCAAGGCGGGAGGCATCTAGTATATAGGCAATCTGTGTGGCATGAAAATATTCTTGCAAATGCTCACAAAAGCGTATCTGGCATCTTTCCAAGGGAGGTTTCATGGAAAAATCGAATCCATAATCATAGATCAATGAATTGATTGATTTTTGAGATTGTTTTTTGTTTGACTCTCATTCTATATAAAAAAGATATATTATTTGAACATTTATAATTTTTTTGGTGGAAAAATTAGCTTTTTCAATTTTCAATCACCATATATGTATATTCATGTACATTTTATGTAATACTTCCAAAATCATGATAATTCATAAGATGAATAAAATTATAGCTTTCACAAAATAACAAAAATATACTGAAAAACAACAAAAATGAAGACAGAAATCAACTATGCTGAACAATGGAGATTAAATATCTTGAATAATTTTTTTTAAATGTCAACCGAAAACAATTGACAACTTTCAGACACAATGGGGGGGCCCTTCCTATGGCAGCGCCTGGTGGTGAACGTGGAGATTAACAGACGACTCCTAGAAAAATACAAAAACTATGCAAGATACGCTACCACACTTTGAATAGTAGGTACATACAATTTTGGTGTCGACTGAAATGGATAATATTGAAACCGATACCATTTCATCATAGGCCTGAGCGGAAAATATGTATGGAATAAGTTCAATTTAAACTTGAGGGGTCAAGGGATAGGTGGTGCAAACGTGCTGCGATCTTCGGGAACTTCGGCTGATGGGAGACCAGATTCCGGGTGGTTGGGGGTTTGTAGCACCGGCGGCTGCACTATTTCACGGTGAAGGGGGCGTTAACGCTTTTCTCAGCCAAGACCGTCGAGTCTTCGATGAAGAATCACATCCTACACACGAGGTGACCCTGTTAAAAAGCGAAACATGGCGGATCGAGACTAGGAAGTCGATAAACATCTCCTAAGCTAAGGTGTGATCCGAGGGGGAGATATATCTCCGGCCCAGCAGGGTCAAACAAGCAAAAGTGTAACAACTTCCGCATTGGCTGAATCCATTCCAATGGAGGTACAGGTTAGTCCTACTCCGGAGGAAACAATCACTTCTGACATCGAGAGGGAGCTCCTCAGCTATCCGAAGGATCCAGAGGACCACAGGAACTCTGCAGTAGAGGTAAAAACCGATCGAGAGACGGAAGGCAACGCCGCTGAGAATATACAAATAATGTCAAAGATGGGGAGGAAAATGCTCAAACGACGAGAGGGAGTAGAGTATGTCATCATAGTTACGCCAGAAGAGGGAGGGAAATCCACTTCCACCCTTGGGCAGGAGCGGCTCTCGGGACTGTCGTCGAAGAGGCGGAAATACCAAAACCTCACGTCTGCGTCGCATTCATTCCAGATGATGTAAGGGGGAAGAGGATATCACCGGACAGCGTTCTAAACAGACTGAAAAAAGCCAACTACTGACGCAGGAGTGGGAAATCATACGCTGCGAAGAGTCCGGGCCAGAGCAACCATGGGCATTCTCAATGGAAGAAACGTCGGCAAATGCCCTGGAAAAACTTACCTTCAAGCTGTACTTCAGTTTCGGGAAGGTGCAGTTTAGGCTGAATGCTTCGGAAGCCGAGGGGAACCACGACGTTCGTGCATAAGGGAAGTGGTAGAGCTCCCAATGAGAGCATAAATACCGCTCTGAAGGGGATCTCTGCTACTCCCAGAAAGAACGATCGACAAAGGAATCCAGGAGGGAGGCTAACTCCAAGATCAAAGACGGTTGCGGAAGGCAGTCGATTCGAGAAAGGAATAAATCCAGATCTCGGGCTGGGAATGGGAGCTCCAGTTCCAGTAGTGGCGGTTCTCTGTCGGGGAGTTGTTATTCCGAAGGGCGCTTGAAAGGCGGAAGGTCTCACTCTCCCCAGGAGAGAGGACGTTCAGCTTCCCGAGGGCATGAGCAGTGGGTCAGGTTCGCGAGCTGGGGCCCAAGGTCGAAGGATGGAAGATCCAGGTCCCGCGCAGGGAATCCGATTCCCGCAATCGACGACATTGGAGAAAAACCAAATAACCCAAAGTTAAAGTTTCATGGGTAAAACCATCAAACTCATACAAGCGAATCTTGAACACGCAAAAGCCGCATCCTACACCATTAGCAAAAGATTCGTAAATGAGCTCCTAGACGTGGCTCTAAAGACTCCTGGTGAGATAATGTTCCACAGCTCGAGAAATGAACCCAGGGCATGTATCTTACTAAGAAAAGACATTAATTGTTTACTACTTTCAGATTTATGTTCCGAAGACGTGCTGGCACCACTAACAGTCTCAACAGAGGAAGAGCAGCTGGAACTGTTTTCTGCTCAGCCTTTGCCGGAGATCATTGGAGCAGAAAATAATCCTACACTGGTGTAGAATCGAGTCCGCCACTGTAGAAGGAACAATCAACAACTAATCGTAGGGTGCGATGCAAACGCACACCAACCGTTTGGGGAAGTACAGAAATAAATAACAGAGGTAAGCAACTTATTGAATGTATACTAGGTGGAGGGCTCATTGTTCAGAATATCAGCTCAGAACCAACCTTCGTTACAAGCAACAGACAGGAAGTTCTAGACATGATGGTTATCACGAGGTACATAAATGATGAAATAGCCGATTGGCACGTTTCCACAAAATCCTCGTGCTCGGACCACTGGCACATTAGATTTGACGTGGAGGCAAATGTACCCCAAATGTACGGACTAGGAAGGCTTCAGGGCAACGATCAGAGACAGTTTGGGAAACGATATTCGTAGAATACGGAGATAGAGCTAACAGCAAATCACATTCAAAGCTCAGTCCTGACCGCCTATCAATAAAATTGCCCACTTAAAACCAAAAAATATATTAGAGCAACCTCTCCAATAGCGCAAAAAAATCAGGCTTCTGGGAATACAACAAAGCGATGAGGAAGGCCAAGAGGAAATTCTGGCAGAGTATAATATCTGATATACCCACAAGCGCAAGAATTTACAAGATGAAATCTCGAAGGGAGACCTTAAAGCGACTAGTACAAAATCAAGGCGCCATGATTCTTGATGAAAACCATCCAATTCCACTTCAACCAGGACGACCAAGATGACCTAGTCGAGGAGATTGGAAAAAAACAAACAAAATAATCGAACCAGCAGCGGTAGCATGGGCCATCAGCTACTTCGAACCACACAAGGTACTAGGAGAGGATGGAATCTCTCCTGCACTACTACAGAATGAGGCCGAGATGCTAACGCCCATACTAACTAAACTTTTAGAGCCGCTTGGCATGGGGATACCTACCCTCAAGCTGGACGTCGATGCGGGTTGTGTACGTTAAGTCGGGAACAATAAAAATCTCCTCAAATCCCTTCACTTGACATCATTTCTGCTGAAAGCCTATTAAGGTCTTTTTTAGGCACATACGAGAAGTAGGTGCTGAAGTAAAAACCTCTCAGCGCCCACCTGTATGTTTACCAGGCAATAGGAACTCAATTACACAATTTCGTCGGGAAACTGAGATGCAGCCTTTCTCGGCATTGAAGAAGGATTCAACAATGCACTACCAACATCCATACACAGACCAGCAATCAACAAAGGGATATCGGGAAAATCGTGGCCAGGGCGGTGAGAGATTGAGGAGGGGTTTTATCCCCGTTTCTGTAGGCATTTCTCGTAGACAATCTGATCAGGATTCTTATGGAAGTTGGGGCCGGTGTAGATGGAGTACAGCCAGAATTTAACTTAGTGTAAATCTGGGACAGTACGCTACAATATTCCAGGCAGAAGTCCATGTAATCTAACTCTGCCTGCAAGAAATTCTGAACTTAAACAGTAAAAATTCATCGACTAAAATCATATCGGACATCCAAGCAGCACTGAGAGCTCTGGAATCACGTCGTATAGAATCCAGATTAGTATGGAACTGCGTGAAAGCCCTTCAAAGCGTAGGTACGGAAAACAGAATAACTCTGCTATGGGTCCCTGGGCATAAAAGCTTTGTAGGAAATTAAAAAGCCGACCTTCCGGCAAAAGGAGGTCCTATGAAAGAGTACAAAGGACCAGAGCCTTCCTTTGGAATATCAAAAAGCATAACCAAAAAAGTGTTTTCCTACTGGACCGAGTGGAAAAAACCCTAGTACTGGTTTGAAACAGTGGGACAAGTCCATTAGAAGGCATTTATATCAAACTCTCCGAAAAGAAGAGCATCAGGCCTGTTAGAACTGAATAGGAAAAACTCGAGTATTATAACAGGGCTACTGACAAGTCACTGTAGACTGCGAAAGCATCTTAAAAAAATCGGACTTGCGGAGAGCGCCAAAACGAGGAAAAACAGCAGAGCAACGATCTGGAACGAACAAGATTCTACCTCATGGATCACGGCAGCTTGATCCAAAAGACCTGGAAAAGGTATCACCGAGCGTTATTATCGACTTCGTCAGAGGCGCGGGACTTGAAGGTAAACTCTAATTTAATTAGGATCTAATTACCCTCCGCGTTCAACCCTCTGATTTTTAGTCACCCAGAATTTTTCTTTCGAAAGGGGAGTCGTGCGGCACCTCGACTAAAAAGGATTTCGAATCTCTATTCCGTAGTATGTTTTTTTTTAATGGATTGCATTAATTACTGGGAAAATTTAATTTTGGAAATATCGAATTTTGTTGTTAAGTCAGCTGACAGTGCTCAATTACACGCATCAGTATGTATTTATTACGATTTTTTTATTTATTCAACTTATTCAACATTATATTGTTTGTGAAGTGTCAGTCATAAAAAAATGAAGAAACTGGAAATATTCACAAACTATTCAGTACTCTATTCGATGACGATAAAGAATAAAATGGCACTGTTAGAGATTGAGGAAAATTATCATTAACCAACTAGACAACTTGCTGCCGTGAATGATAATGCTAAATCATCGATCGTCGAAAAATGTTTCACTCATTCATCTATATGGAGTTCTAAATTAAGACTGGAATGAAAATCAAATAACTATCTGAATGAAAATGAAAAATTTACTGATGGGGGTTCAAACATTTAGAGAATACTTGTATCTTTTTTGTAAATTTTCTGCGAAAAACGATATCCTGAAAAATATTTCTTAACATTAACGTGATTACTGATTCTGTGTGAATACTGTGAAGAGGGTGCATATGTATATGGAGGTGTTATAAACATGGATATTTAAGTTAAAAATAAGTTTTTTGTTCCTGTTGGTTGTGGTAACCGATCCAATAGAAACAAGCACGTGAAATGTTTCCGATTTCTCATCATTTATGGTAGCTTTTTTGCTATTTTATTTTGACCATAATTATATTTTATTTTCTCTTTTTATTTTATTTTTTCATTCCTTTTTATTACTTGTGTTTCAGGGAATATTAAGGAAAAAATTTTTGTACTGAAGGAAAACTGAATATTACAATATATTATCACATAATATGTTCATCTATTCTCTTATTCAACATGTTTAATATCTTCAATTGTAGTGCAAGTACCATTTCCAGAAAAATTTTCAGTAGTATTGATATACTTTTCGAAATGTTTTATTATTTGGCCATCAACTAAGGAGCTACAAAACACTATGCCCTTGTGCTTCAGGGAATATTAGGGAAAAATGTGTTTATTGAAGGAAAACTAAATATTACAATATATTATGAAATAATATGTTCACTAAATGTATTCGAAGTTTATAAAAACTACAACAAACCATAAAGAAACGATGATCTTCACACACTCAAATGCTTTTTTTGTCCCCCGATCAGCTGATGACCGCCCTGTTGTTAAGTCGGCTGACAGTGCTCAATTACAGACATCAGTGTATTTATTACGATTTTATTTTATTTATTCAACTTTATTAGATTGTTTGTGAAATAAACACCCTGGACAACATGTATTAGTCAGTCGTAAAAAAATGAAGAAAGTGGAAATAATTACAAACCATTCAGAACTCTATTCGATGACGATAAAGAATAAAATGCACTGTTAGAGATTGAGGAAAATTATCATTAACCAACTAGACAACTTGCTGCCGTGAATAATAATGCTTAATCATCGATCGTCGAAGAATGTTTCCCTTATTCATCTATATGGAGTTCGAAATTAAGACTGGATTGAAAATCAAATAACTATCTGAATGAAAATGAAAAATGTTCACTTTTAGATTTTTCCTTTTTAGTTAACATACTTTCATGATATCTACCATAGCTCAATGTCTAGGGTGGCTTCAACCGGGGAAGAAGTTGTTTTCTATTAGAAAAAAAATTATATTACATTTTTCAATTTTCAGAAAAATATTTTCATTCAATATTCAATTGAGAATGTTTCCCAGTTCAACATGAACACCTCCAAAGAAGTTATCTTGAACGATGGAAGATAGTGACTTAATTTTATCTTTCAATCACAGATGAATCCACATCGGATTTTATGAAAACCCTGTTCATATTTTCAAACAAATCAACAGAAGTTTGGCGTCCCCCCTCTTTTCTTGTATGAATTGGAACGTTAAAAAATTTTTTTTTAACACGTCAACATTCAAGGCATCACAAAGTTTAGCGATCCGCAAAAATAGGGAGAGTCTAACTAACTACACATTTCTTCCACCGAATCTTATAAAATAATAAATGAGAGCAGATTGAAAAACGTGAGATAGAAAATAATTATTCCATGAGAAAAAAATCTGCCACCTGACTCCAAAACAATCGAGAACACAATTGATCTCAAGGGAGAATTTTTTATTTCAGAAATGAATTAAGAACAACGATAGTATATATCAGATGCGGACACCGGTGTGCATCATTTGGGAGAGTCATTATATGTTTCTACTTCGATAATGGATTGGCAGAAATTATCAAGGAGAACCTTCAATCTCGATGATTAATAATTTCAACAAACTTCCAAAATGCAAATATTTCTTCGGTCTAACAGAAGGCGAGTTCAACTCTGCGTTTGCCGTAAAGGAGTTCAACCCCGCTCTTTCCGAATGCGAATCTAATTTGTAAACTGCTGAAAAGCAAAGCAAACTTCCCGCTGTTACTTCGCGCCAAAAAGATATATTCTTGTAGAACCGAATAAATTTCCCTCTCGTATAAGAGGACGCCTCAATACAGTTTCCGATTTGAGGTCTTTCGATATCGAATACTATAGGTGGCACGCGCGATTGTATTAATTAAACAAGATCTGCATTGGGTCCATAGACATATAATAATATGGACTGGTTGTGGGAAAGAGAACATCGATATCAGAACCTGTGAAAAAGGACAGAATATGTTCAGGCAAAACATTGGTTTTCCATATTGTTTATATGTATTTTCGTGTGGTGTTTTCCGAGTTTTTTATAAATTTATCCAGTGTTTCTGAACTCTCTAATAAATAATAAATATTCTTAAATATGCCTTCTTCGTGTGCAACTTATAATTGTGTAGTTAGATACAAAAAAGGGCTGGATGTGAAATTTCATAGGTGAGTAAGCATGGAGTGTATGTGGATTTTTTCAATACATTTCAACTACAGGTTTCCGAAGAATGAACTGATGAGAAATAACTGGGTGTTAGCCATTAGGAGGAAAGACTACAAACCCTCTGCCACAGCGGTAATTTGTAGTAACCACTTCAAAGCAGAGGACTATTATGTTAATTCCTTTGGGGCGAAAGTTTTGAAGAAGGAAGCAACCCTTTTTGATTTTCCGAAACGTCTTCTCAAGAAGGAAAAATCAAGAAGAACATTGATTTGAAATGCCACTGAAGGTGAGTTCATATTTTCTAAGGCACTGTCACCCAAAAAAATAGAGGTGGACTCTGTAAACCTTCGTCAGATGTAGTTAAAATATGTATTGTGGCAGAAAGTATTATAAAAACAATAAATAACTTCTCTGAGCCCAATATAATAAATAAAATGATAAGGTTTTGCCTAAGGAAAATAAGCTTAAATGAAGTCTTTGCAGTGCTCACTGAGCACTCGATGGAACACGATCCTCTTTCTAGTCATATTTTACAATTGGTTAAACTGATATTGAAAAATTATCTAACTATTCGTCTCCACCATATTAATAATACTTCTAATGAAGTTGAGTCAAGAATAAGACATAGATTGACAAAATTAATTCATTTCAGTCATCAATAAAGGTTACACGAAAGTAATATAGTATTAGAGGCCCATTTAAAATGGAAACATCCTTACAAAACATATATTTTTCGAATCTCTACCTCACAAAAAAAAAACAATCGGTTCAAAAATAGGTATTTTATAAGAGTGCTTTCATTTTAAATAAGTCACATATGTTTTGAATTTCTTCAAATTCTCGGAATTAACGTCTTGATCAATCAGGTATTTTTTCAACATACTTTTTCTCCATCTTCAGGTAAAAAACACCAAATAAGTAAGATACATAGAGTTTGAAACAACACATTGACCAGTGGTAAACATAGTCCCAGTAGTAATTTCTACTGTGATATACAAAAATGTGTTGTTTCAAACTCTCTGTATATTTATTTTATTGTTAGATGACACAAAATACGTCGAAATGTAAATAAATGAAAGAACAATATGTTCATTTATTTATATATTTTGCTATCAGGGAACCCAAGAAACTCTATTAACCCCTTGGCTGCGGGAAACGAATATTTTCGCTTGTCGGTAGTGTGCGGGAAATGGAAAATTTCAAAGCCTCTTAAGATGCACTGGCTACGGGAGGCGTACGTTGTCGATGCTTTTAATACTTTGGTATGACTGTACAACGTACCACTGTGCAGAGTGTAATGTACCCCTTTGTGTACTCCCCTGTGTTGAGAAATATCATACTCTCAAAATATATTGAGTTAATATAATAAATCATTGTATATTTTCCAAAAATAAAGTTTTCTATAGTAATCTTGTGTAAATCTCCTCAATTTTCTGAAAGGATACCTAATAGAAATAGCTCATAGCGCGGGTCGCAGCGGGAAGCATACGTTTCCGCGACCTTCAAAAACACCCGCTATACACAGATACTATGGAAAAAAACGCCCGCAGCTAAGGGGTTAATGAAGTGATTTTACTATATAATTTTGATAATCCTTATTTTTTACACATTTAGATTAATTTTATATAATAAACACTTATTATATTACTGTTTTATTTATTTTCATTCCTCATTGATTCTTATTTCTTATGATCAGAAGTATTCCTTCGAAGACACATAACAGCTATAGGGGGTAAGTACTGTGCACCACAATTAAGGTTTGAATAATATAGACCACTGTGAATAAACTGAGAGTAACACAAAAAATAATTTTCCAAAAAAAAGACTTATCCGACAGATGCTCTCTATTTGGAAACAAATATATTTAATCCAGTTCAGATCTTCTTTTCGCATATTAATAAAAAATCTTTCAAATCGAAACACTTGAACCAAACAAATTGATTTCAAAATGCCTTTTATGAATAAAGCTATAGGACAAAAAAAGCACAGCTACATCAGCCTCAAATTATACTCTATCAAATCAAAATAAAATGAAAAAACGACTAATTGACTATATTACTATACTAGCTTGCCACGTACAGAGTACAGAGGTACATAAATTAGTGTTTTCCTAATTTTCTCAACTGTTTTTTATATACACCCATCATTTAACAACCTTCTTAAAATAATGTTTCTTTATCAAGTGTTGGATACCATTTTGTATTTGTATTATTTTCCCATGTCATATTTTCACTTCCTTATTTCAATCTCTCACTAATTTTTATTTATTTGGCATTATTGATCACAAATTTTGAAATCGCCCAAGTTCCCAATTTAGTTCAATTACACTTCTAACTTCATGATATTGAATATAAATTTAATTACCAATATATTTTTTTCAATCCTGAACTTTGAAATAAAAATAAAAATAAAAAACATTTTCATTCAGATGAAGGCTCAATGGAATTCTTTTGTTTCTGAAAGATATCATGAAAATGTCGCTTAAATTTCCTCACTATGATTCCATTAACTTTTTCAAAACTCATTTCATTCAAAGTATTCAATATTTCCCTTGAAAAAAAAACAACAAAGAAGGGTTTTCCAATGTAATGCCATAGAAAATTTGAATCTTCTGCCTTGACTTATTTCTATCCTTCACAACATGTCTCTCTTTTATGTAGTCCGCTAGGAACTGTGTGTTAAAGTCACGTGACGGCCAGTCCATCAGTTATAATGTCTATGATTGGGTCTGACTAACCATATTCTTTCTCTATAATATACAAGAAACCATATACTCACCCCACTAACGAACTATAACGGCAAACGAAATTATTTGACGTTCGAGAATTGTATTTCCTATCAGCTGTAATGCGGCAGCATGCTCAGAAATTCATTGATAGCCATAAATCATAACTACAGCACACGTTATACCAAGACCCCAAAAAAACACCCTATAAAGAAGGTATGCCTACTTGGGACCTAAATTATATAGTTTGATTGAAATGAAACAATACAATTCCCTTCATTTATTCAAGTCAAAAATAAAGGAATCGATAAGCCACCAATCACGCATTGCCACCCACCAATATATTGATATGGAAAACGTATATTACAGTTTGTTATAATAATAAAGAAAAATAAAAAAGAAAAACATAAAAAAAACAATTACCATCATTTTAAACACGATTAGATAGAATTTTATTAAATTTACAACATATTCCGCTAGCACAGTAGCTTCTTCAGGTGAATGTACAATAAACTAAATATACAATGGTCAACAGTTTTATACTTACATTATCGGTAATTACCTCTAACGAGTTAAGTACCGACAATAATCTCCCTAAACATGAAATATATCCTCAATTATGATAATTACAAAGGGATTTAATCTAGGAAAACAAATTCAAAAGTGGTGAATTATTCAAATCAACTTGGTCGTTGAGTAATAAGTTCGAATTTTTGAACCTATTAATTTCTAACGTTTCCAACTGATAAAGTTTGCTCATTGCGCATGTATAGATAAATTACTACTCCATGGATTACTACTACTTTTCTCTAATCTTACAACTTACTTAATCTTACTATTGTATTTTATATTTACAACGCAATTTATTTTATTTTTTATTGTATTGTATATATTCTATACTCATATTACATTTTATATTTATCCAATTAACCAATTTGATATCGAGAATCTGGATCTACCTAGAAAATGTCCACTGTTCACAAGGTCTGCCTTTTGGAATTTTGCCTACTTATACCAGATCTTTGATTATGTAATTACAACTATACGCATTGTTTAACATTTTTTTATCACATCGCTTTCACTCCCTGCCTAATATATGTCCTAATATGAAAATAATTCTGTATGTAATCACATTGCTTATAGGTCTTCACTCCCAATTACCAAGGCTTGCTTTATTGGGTAGTATGTATTTATTTACCATTGTACATTTTCTTTTTATTGTATTATTTTAATGTACCTTGGAGGTAAATGAATATTATTATTATGTACAATTATCCAAGTCTACTTGAATAAAGATCAGATTCATCACAGAACACGTAGGATAAATAATCTGAATCTACCTCTGCCTATACCCTTCTCGACTTTGACCAGAAAATCAATTATATATGAAGGCATAAAAATATATAATCACCTACCCCCTACACATAAAGTGTATTAACTCTTTTAAAAAATTTCAGAAGTCTGTTAAAGATTTATTACTTGAGGGAGCTTACTATAATTTGGAAGAGTACTATTCAGAAAATTGGTAGAGTATGCAGTTTCGTTCAATTGTACAGAAAATTGGTAGAGTATGCAGTTTCGTTCAATTGTACAGCTATATATTTGTGTTTTATATGTTAAAATTTGTTTGTATCTTATGTATATATTTATTAAAAAATGTTTTATACTCTTGTGTAATGATGAGAAATACTTTTTTTAGCGCATCTGACATATTACTTCATTAATGTGTAGTTACTATAATTGATTTTTATATTATTTACCTACAATTATTGTAAAAAATTTGTATTTTTAACTTTGTCAATAAGAACATGTTTATTCTTTGACAATAAAGTATATTTATCTCTCTCTCTCTCTCTCTTTCTCTCTCTCTCTCTCTAAAGTCCTGAGGTGGAGAATCAGAGAATCCGTCGAGCTATGGAAATGAAACGAATATTTATGGCATTATCATAATCTCACCAGTATGCATTCTACTGAAGTGAAACTTTTCATATTGCTGTTATATACACACCATGCCCCCCTTAAGGTTGAGCACCCATGGATAGTAAATCTCCTTCGTTGAAAAGATAATTCAATTCTCTTTTCAACCATCCTATTTTTCTTTTCGTTCAAACGTTTTTCCACAATATGCATTTGAAATGTCAAATATAAGTGCGGATCTGAATTGTACCGTTACCTCAATAATAAGATGTCTTCTAGGCATCTTACTCAATAACAATGAGACATGAAATTTATTGAATGGTATTACCAGTCCTACTTTTTGAGAGAAGATACATTACAATTACTCGACAGAGGGCGCTGTGGACACATCATCAACAATGTGCAATGAGCTGAGATCTCTTGTAGTGAAAGAAACCCTTCAATCTCATTCGATCTGCCAGAAGCAGTGTGTAACAAGGAGAAGACAGTTTAATTCTATTATTATTAGTAGTTTTTTATTTTATTCTATTTACTTTTATGGTACTTAGGGTAGAACAGTTTTAACTGACTAAGCACCATTTAACCAATGTAATTATTCTTATGTATGTATTTAGAAATGTATATTGATATATGTCTTTTTTTTTTTAGCTGGTTAATAAAAGATATTATTAGGTCCGGCCCATTCAAGTCAGGCCCTAGATTCCGAAGCTCCGACCCATTCGGAAGGGCGCGCTGGATACATAAACCAATGACCACTCCTCCCATCCGAGAGGTGAGAGATCATTTGGTCCGAGAATCATGAGTCCTGAGCAAACGTAACGATCCGAGAATCCGACTGCCTTCTGCATTCGACCTGCTAAGGATTCTACCGATTTAAGACATCTTCAGATTTGAGAGTAGCGTTTGCATCATTCCACCTAGGGACCCTATAATCAGAACCACGATATTTACAGAATGGTCTGGATAGAGCCTGCGGAGTTCGAGGAGTAGTTCTCGATATTTCGTCAGTTTCTTCTCCTGTTTTCGTACGATATTCGTCTCGGCCGGAGCCGAAAACTAAATGACGTATATCGTTTCCTGCTGGCAATCGAGGAGGACTACATCAAGCTTGTTAGTTTATATTTGCCTGAGGGTGGGGAATGACTACCTGGTTCCAATAAATTTGGCACTTCTGATTCACCACAACAGACTCAATATCCGCCGGAGCGTATGGCAGCACTGGTATCTCGTCAACGCCGTACGAGTGTCGTAAGTGGTAGTACAGCACTAGTAACGCCGCGTTATGACGATGCATATAGGCTGAGACAGCATATGCTGGACATGCTGACAGCAAATGCATAATGATGGTATCAGGTGCTCCACGGCAGGCCCTGCATCTCATGCCAGGAACCTCCATTCCCATCACGCGGCTTCGGTAGACAAGAGTGCTGAAGACACCGTCGTGACAAGCCATGACTTCAGCCCACTTGACCTGAGGAAAGCAAAGGTAGCCTTTCGAATAAACCATGTAGTACGGGAGGTAGCGTTGCATTTGTCGAGGAATTTTATACCGAATGAATTTTATTTTAAGTAATTGATTAATAATCAACAGCCATCAAAGCGACTATCAGCCCCGGCATTCGCGGTGGAGCTACAGGTGACAACAGATGAAAGTGAAAAAAAACCTAGTACAAAAAGTAATTTCATACCCTGCCAAAATTTTTGAGATGATTTTTGAGATCGTTTAAAACCGAGAAATAATCGTCAGTTGTTTGGAACAGGGTGGGTTAACGTGAATCACGTGTCTCAACTATGTCAAAAATGTTGAGTATGCAGTGATTTCATACCGCATGAAATTTTCACAGCTGAATTTCTATTTTCCTACACATAGTGCCATCTGAATAAAACATTTTTTTTTATTGGTGCCCCTTTTTACCCATTTAAAGCACGCCTCAGCGTGTTTAAATCGAACTTTAAAAAACGCGCGTTTTTTAAAGGTAACCATGACAACATCAACAAATCGAGAAACGTGAAGTCTAAATGACAAATTTTTTATTATTGATCTGACAGGAGTACCTTGTAATGTCAAAATAAATATTACTCACAATTGCTTTCATTTATATGTGCTCCTCCATCCATTTGATGAACTTTTCATATTCTTTTTTATATATATCACTGGATTTTCGCGGTATTAACCGCGATTCTGCCTCACTATTCAAAAAATCGATATTAGAATAATTCATTTTTGAGCTCTGGTGACAACAAATATTGATCTATGGTAACAAATTGCAAATGAATGTTTTTCTCATTTCCATGACAACGAAAGGTATACTGATGTCACATCACGAATTCAACCTTCTTGCATTATTAGTTCTTATTTCTATTTTTTGTAGTAATAATACCAGTATATATGATTTCAAAGTGCACCAATAAAAAAAAATAACGTAAAGTATTCGTGGATAACTGGGCTTAAAAACACTTGCTCTATTTCGAGCACTCCGGCTGCGCCGTCGTGCTCGAAAAATTGCGCGTGTTTTAAAGCCCTTTTTATCCACTTATACTTTAATATACTATTTTGGTTTTTGCATGAACGTAGAAAAAATATTGTATGCAAAAAGTTTTTATTGCATTCGACGTGTTGTCCAACTCGGCATGGCGACCTCGTCTGACAACTTCACATCGAGTGCAATAAACACTTCTTTTTGCACTTGTTGCATAAATAACTATAAAATAATAAAAATAATCGTCAGCTACATGTATTGCGGTGGTAAGACCCTTAGTCAGCGGCTCAAACAAGCTGGGCGCCCACCGTATCTGAGCATTGTATAGCCACTTTGACAGGTAAACTGATCCCCAAACATTCACTTGTCGGCGATTTTCATTGTTGTTAAAATAAAATACATCTATGTTTCAATTTCAATGAGTATAATAATAATTTAACATAAGTTATGCCAACTTTCTGCTGTGAATTTGAAGTTTCCTCAAATTTTGATAAATAACTCCATACATATTGGATATCAATATGTATTGAAAATTTTATTTATTGAGAGTTGTAGAGTATACAATTTCCCACAAATAACGTTTCACGCAATGTCATTCATACATTTGTTTGAATAATGGAGCGCACCAAAGTTGCATCACGAAAAAACTTGAATCACCGAAAAGTATTGAGTCAAAATAAATTTGGAAAAATCAGCTATCTTTTCTAGTGGAGTTAGAGATTTCTGGACAGAAAAACCTAATTTTTATAGTGGAATATGAGATTTTGAAATGCATCGAAAAAAGTACTTCAATTGTTTATGACTTCTAATTTAAATATCACTCATTATAGTGGGTAGGGTATACTAAAAATTCGCCCCCTATCGAGTCTCAAAAAATTATTTTGAACCCTTTACGTTTCAATAGTACAACACAACAGAACCTAAATCAACCAGTCGAAATCTATGCAGACGATGTAGCGTTCTTTTGTTTGTATGAGATTGTCTCACTAGATTAGGTTAAACTCCCTAGGATCAATTCTGCCTGGAGCCAAGGAAAAAATATTTGGGAGGCGTATGTCGGAGTAGAGGGATTTTCGCAGTTTTAGATTTCTTGGTTTTACAGTACATGATAATATAATTGAAAACCGACACTAACTTGATTAGTATGAAAACTCGTCAATCCCATCATAAAGTGGCATAACTTATATTAAATTATCATAATACTTATTGAAATTGAAATTAAATCGCCAAGTGAATGTTTGGGGGGGGGGGGTCAGTTTACCCGTCAAAGTGGCTATATAATGCTCAGATACGCTGTGCGCCCAGCTTGTTTGAGCCGCTGATTGAGGGTCTTACCACCGCAATACATGTAGCTGACGATTATTTTAATCAGCTAAAAATGATAAAAATTCAGCTGAAAAAATTTCATGCGGTATGAAATAATCACTGCATACTCAACATTTTTGGCATAGTTGAGACACGCGACTCACGTTAACCCACCCTCTTCCAAACAGCTGACGATTATTTTTCGGTTTTAAATGATCTCAAAAATCACCCCATACATTTTGGCACGGTATTAAATTACTTGTTGGGCAATTTTTTCGCAACTTTCACCTGTTGTCACCTTTACCTCCACCACTACTAGAGTGGCTGACGGTCAGATCCCTTATGTAATAGTGGAAAACTATTATCCTTATGATTTTCAGCCGGTATGAAATGAATTCTCCAAATCAACGCTACCTCCAGTACTAATGGTCTTCAATATTCTTGTAGAAGGTTCCATGCATTGACTTATTCTTGTGAAGCTGCAACTTTTATGTGGGCTTTTCGACGAGCAGGCTCCAGCTCGGTAATTGAGTCTCGGAGTTCCTGCCTAAAGAGAAAGGCTCCTTCCCTTAGAGCTCATGGTTTTTGACCAAGCAGAGAAAAGGATCGAAACTCCTAATCACTTTACAGACTCCATCCAGCATCATACTGTTGTGAAGACACTCCAAATTCAGAAGTCCAAGTCAAAAAGGAGAGGGCTAAGAGAACACACTTCTCCTGAAGATTACCTGCTCCGTGGCATCAGTTGTTCAATGCATCTCACTATTTGTTCGGGTACAGCAATGCATCTGAGCAAATGCAAGATCAACTCATGTTATTGTTATTATTATTTTACTTCTGATAATGAAATTCAATGTTTGGATAGGCAAACGTTGCTAGGTACTTATTTGAATATACAAAATCAGACATATAGTCGCGACCAGTGCTTTCATCGATTTTCTGTGACGATATTGGAGAAATTACCAGTTTAAAGAGGCTAGGCGGATAGGAAGTTATCAAACATTGTTGATAATATAATTGTTGTTAAAAATAAGGTAGAAGTAGCATAGAAAATTTTCACAGCAGAAAATATCCAACAAAATGAACCCAAATACTGGGCTGGTTCGAATCTCGCTGAGGCAGACCGAAATGAAATAGAAATTTATTTCGGTTCTATCGTCGGACAGGAGGTAGATGACCAACCAAACATTATTGGTTTGGAGGGTTGCTTTACAACTGATTTGTGATGAAATTGTAAAAAATTAAATTTTTGTTCAAAAAAGAATGCCTTCAATAATTTCTGTGGTACTCAAATAGCTGTGAGGAAATAATATTTTTAGTTTTTCTTTCCTCCTATATTATTTCAAAAACAATCCTTTTCAGTTTTCAGTCAATGAGTAGGTAGAAAAAGTTGGATGATTTTTGCAATCGACACCTCAAGATGTTTTTAACGCTAAGCGACAAAAAAGTTTCAGAGATACAGTAATGAAATTTTCAACAGGATTTTTTATATTTTATTTTAATGAAATATTTGATTTCAATATATACCGGGTGACACAGGATATCAGGCCACCCCTGTAACTTCTGCATTCGTGAACGGATTTTTCTGAAATTTGGTACAGTTATATAAGCAACCATTTCGGTTTGATCACATTGCAATCAAATATGGCGGACTTCCGGTTTTTCTGGAAATGCCAGTAACTTTGGTTTTTCAAATGAAACACCCTGTATATTTCTACATATTCGTATTCAACAGGTCAAAACAAGTCCAAACCGTATGTCAAATGTCATTTTTTTCAAACAATTGAAATTAAAATTGTTTTTTTATTTTACCTCGTGGATAAATGAGATTTGGTCGAAGCTATTCACAATGAGTCGCAAATAACAGAAAAACTAAATTTTTTCTGAAAAATTATTTTTTGTGTCACTGGTTAATCAATTCAGTCACATCACATTTTGATCAAAAATTCATTTTTTTCAAATGGAACCCCTATGGGCCACCTACCTGTCTCTCTAGAACATACATTAAGGAATAAAATGACATATCATTTTTGTATTTCGGTGCAGTAACAAATTGTATAAATTCAAAAATCTACAACTAGTTCATTAGTTTTCTTGCAGTTCGAATAATTGTTCAACTTAGTAAGCTGTGGAAAACAACATTTCTGAATCTTGTCAACTAATTGTGTAAGTTATATTTATAGCACGATAATGGTGTTTTTTTAAAATTCTTCTAGCGTTTTCTCGACTTACATTGCATTGGTATTCCAATTCCCGCGTCGAAGCGGTTGGATCAAAATCAACATAAGCAAAACGTTCATTTCTGCCTCCTCACTTACGATCATCTTCTCCATTGTTGGGTTCTTTTCGGAATCTTCTCTCCACATTTTTGAAAAAGGTTCTTTGTGGGTGTCTTCTGTGTGGGTATCGTTCAGCGTATAACTGACAAGCGGCGACACTGTTTTTAAGACATTCTCCGTAAATTAATAACATATCAACCTGTTCACTTCTTGTGAACCTATAATTTTGATTTTACATTTCTACTAAACTAATTCTCGGAAGTTAACTAATTTTCGAGAGTTGAGATGAAAGATGACAGCGAAACACAATTAGTTGACAAGATTCAGAAATGTTGTTTTCCACAGCTTACTAAGTTGAAAAATTATTAGAACTGCAAGGAAACTCATGAACTAGTTGTAGATTTTTTAATGTATACAACTTGTTACTGCACCGAAATACAAAAATTATGTTCTTTTTTTCCTTAATGAATGTTCTAGAGAGACAGGTAGGTGGCCCATAGGGGTTTCATTTGAAAAATATGAATTTTTGATCAAAATGTGATGTGACTGAATTGATTCATCAATAAATGACACAAAAAATAATTTTTCAGAAAAAAAATATGTTTTTCTGTTATGTGCGACTCATTGTGAATAGCCTTGACCAAATCTCATTTATCCACGAGGTAAAATAAAAAAACAATTTGAATTTCAATTGTTTCAAAAAAATTACATTTGACATATGGTTTGGACTTGTTTTGACCTCTTGAACTTGAATATGTAAAAATATACAGGGTGTTCTATTTGAAAAAACAAAGTTGCTGGCATTTGCAGAAAAACCGGAAGTCCGCCATATTGGATTGTAATGTGATCAAATCCGAAATGGTTGCTTATATAACTGTACCGAATTTCAGATAAATCCGTTAACGAATGTTACAGGGGTGGCCCGATATCCTGTGTCACCCGGTATATATATATATATATATATATATATATATATATATATATTATAAAAAATAAATAAGGTGCAAAATACTGTTAGTACCAATTATCGACATTGTTTTATATCAGATAACGTCACAGGCGGGTACCCAATATTGACAGTTGAGTATTCCCAAATACTTACCGTTTCAGGTTGTAAGGATTCTTACAAGATAATATTTAAAAACATGTTTATTATTAAAAAAAACTATATTTTTATGGTAAAAAAATCATTTTTAAGTAGCTAGGTATCAGTACCCCTGCTCAGCTGATAAAATCTCAAATGTTTAACATTTACTTACCTAAAATGATAATGATAAAAATGAATAATAACAAAAAAACCTTGTCCGAAGGAAAAAAGTTACTATTTTAAAAATATTTTCCTCCTGCAGGTCGATATACAACAGAAGTTGTCAGAAAAAAAAAGTACTTTGCCATTAATTACCTACTTAAAATCTAAGATTTAAAATAGTCTGAAATTTCACGAACACAGTACAGCCCTTGCTTATTCTTTAGTTCTAGTGCAGCAATTTTTTTGGAAATGTCATCCTGTACCAGAGAATGGCCTTTGTTTCGGTTCAAACCTTTTTTCTCAACGTGATTAACTTTATAATGGAATTTACTGTCACAGCGCATGCCAATATTTTTTTCTGCCAACAACTGTTCATTATAGTTCACTATAATTTAATCATTAATCTTAAAACCAAGTGTCAGTGTAGAGTTTCTGGCGTTTGGTAATTTGTATCACGATTCTGTTGAATTGAAGTGTCGATGTCGGCATCATCAGGAACATTATCGATGTTTTTGCTATCCCACAGTCTCTTTTCATCAGTATTTTTCACATTCCTGTTTTTCTGCATTTCTTCCTTTTTCAGTGTCTCCATTTTCGTTCACCTCTATTTTCTCAATTAATTATTTGTTATCTCTTCTTTGCGTTTATAATGGCTTCATTACTTTGTTCAAGATTCAAATTATTCGTATCGTAGATTATTGTTTTCTGTAATATTGCAGAATTGCCAATACCAGTTTCAAGGACTGTATGCGATTCACTAGATTTTGGCACGTTTATGAAAAGTGGAAATCTCAAATTTTCAGCATCTCTCAATCCTATAATTTCAATTTCATCAACTGAAAAATTCTCGCCTATACATCCACTGTATCCTATATATCGAGTTCATCAACTATATGTTCCTCATATCTATATTCGGCTAATGGTAGGTGTGGTTCATCAGCTGTATGTCCCTCATATATATCTTCATCTATTGGTAGGTGAGGTTCATCCGCTGCCTATTCCCCATATAGTGATTCTCTAGGATCATCAGCCAATTGTTCATCATCTCCGTGTTCTGCTAATGGCAGGTTGTGCTCTTCAGCAGTAATGTGAGTTATTATTACTTTATTAGTACTTGCATTCAAATTTGAACGCTTTTTTAGGGAGCACCAAGAATGAAATAGACTAGTGTCTTCAACAGCACCTTTCCACTTACACTATTTGGTTCGTCACAGCTTCTAGATTGAGGTTTGAAATATTTGTTGTAATTAATACTATCGGACATAAATAGCACCAGACCACAGGTTCGGAAACCATTTTTCATTGTGTCAAGAAATGTTTTCATTTTGTTTATTGTGAATTGGAGCAAATTCACCCCTATTCAATTTCTTCTCATCATTTTCCATTCTCCATTTGTGGACAGATTTTTTCCACTACATTTTGAGGGGATGCAGCTATGACCAATGGTGGCATTCGCCACAAAATAATTAACATTATTCCATTTTACGCCAAAATTCGCTCACAGCCAATGCTAAATGGAAAGTGGTTGCATCCAAAAATAGAATGGCGGACAATTCTACACTATTAGCGACCAACCATGGATGAAAAATATTGGCCACATATTCGTAGAAAGATTTGCCCATCGGCATCCATTCTCAGATCGTCCTACATTGTCCATTGTCGATGACATGTTTTGGCACCCTTTTATAACTTTAGACGATCGTTCTTAGGACTGAGAAAAAAAGCTCTCTCGACGCAGTTGAAAACATGACTAGGGTGGTATGTAATCGAAAAGTTGTTTATTTGGTCTAAATGTTGCTTGCTCAGTAAACCTATGACGAATTTTATCTTCTGTTATGCTGGCTCGAGAGCTAGTGAGATTTTGTGAGACCCTTTGCGAAAGTTCTGGATGCCGCTTCAAGAACGATTCATACCAGATACCATACCAAACCAAAAAAAACGTTTTTTTTTTAAGTTAATGTTCATTAATCAAGTACTCAGATTACTGTAAGTACTTCCTTCATTTTAATTATTTTTTCTCAATAATGTAATTTACATATTTTAGGACCCTGAAGAAGTTTCAAAATTGAAACGAAAGCTCGGTCCAACGTATTAAAGAGTTTTTCATAGTTCAACACTTGTGCTGACTGAAGATCCCCGTTATTCCCCACTGTTCATATATATATATATATATATATATATATATATATATATATATATATATATATATTCTTGTTAGCTGTGATATGCTTTTTCTGTAAATAAACTCTTGACCTTTTTTGTATATGTAGAACACCGAGAAAAAACCTTAATAACCACTAACCACTATTAAAACTGCAGTATTTGTAATAAAAAAAAGCACCCGTATTGGGGACTGGGTCTCACTTTAATTGTCAATAGGAAAAAAAAGACCCTAACATGTTTAATTGCCATTATCAATCTGAAATTCAAATATAAAGTAGTGCTACCTGCTATCAAATCAGGTACTTACAGTAATGACACAAAATTTTTGGCCTAAATATATATTTTGATTGTTATTGTGGGTTTTATTTGGTATAAGGAAGAAGGTATTTGTCATTAAAGTGTACATTTGGTACTGTCAATTGATTTTACTTATTGCTATTCAACACCATCATTGTGGTAATGAAAATAGCTATTTGCTATTATTCAACCATACATTTATGACAAACACATGATGTCATTATCAATACAAAAAAACATAAAATTTCAATAACATCTAATATTGAAAATATATATTTTCAAAATGTCTATAACTACACCTAGTAGAACAATATTATCTTAAAAAGAGATTTTCGATTAACAAATTTAATTGCTGGAATTTATAGTTATAATTCTAAAATGAATGATTTGTGAAAAAAATATTCGTATCAATTTTAAAATTCTTACATTTTGGGCTGATTTTATGACATTTTATCATACATTTCTTAAGATGCTGCAGAATTAATTTATAAACTTCAGATCATGCATGCATGCATTCTGAACGATATTTCCCTTGAAATGTGCCAATCAACCAACTAGAATTCAGATTTTTTTTATAGAAACTCAAGTTATATTACTCATTTGTTTATTCATTAACAAGGCAAACCGAGGGAAACACATGTATGAGACTGGCTAGGCCGCCAATCCACTACGTAGCCCCTCTCGATAAGCGGTATTCATGCTCCACAAATTGATCCAAATATGTGCATTGTCCGGATCATTTGGTGACGAAAAGTCAAGGGTTAACATCCAACAGAAACAACTTCATGAACAACCAACGATCCTTACACAACAAAAACAGGAGAGCGTGAACTGAATAAAACATATACCTTGTTCATTTAGCCAAAGTTATATTGGCACTTTGGTGATTTCCAGAAATCACAGGACCAAGATTATCGGAACATATTCTGAAATCAAATATTGACTACTTTTATAAAATGGAAAAGTTTATCCTCATGACAGAAGAAATCTAGAAGAATATGCTGTTAAGAGCTACATAATAAAGTATTTTTCCCATATGGATTGCAAGATTTTTGAAAGGAATGGCAGACGGTGCCGACTTAATTTCATAATCTGAACAACTCTTTATACAATGAAGAAACAAATACATCACATCACCCTTTAAAACAAATATATTATATACTTGAATGTGAAACTATTCTTTCACTCGTCATTTGTTTTGTTTAACTCTGGTTGTATGAGTGACATGTCCATATTTCCAGTTTCCTACTCAACAGTATACCAATTTTTTTTACGTTCTGACAAAACATGATAATTTTTTTTCCTTTCTCAGTCCACTATTGCACGGCCATTTTAATTTGTCAAGTTTAATTGAATTCATTTAATTTTTGGGGTATTTATTTTCCATTGTTATTCTGAGCATCAAAATTCATCGTTATTTCGTTTTGACACTTTTGCATCAGAAGGTATAAAAAACACTTTCTGTATCTATGAAAGCAATTGCTAGATACCCTAACAATACAGGGATGTCCTAGGTATGTCCTTTTTATGTACTGCGGTACAAGGACATGATTGGGACATTCAGGAGATGTCCGGCAGAGGATGTTCAGAGGACATTCCATCTGGTATATCCATAGGTTGTCCCATTTATGTCCCTGGTATTTCTGATATCCATTTATAAGAATCGTCGAAACTCATCAAAATGTTCATTGAAAATTCAAAGTTGATATGTTGTTTTAAAAATGTTTGTTTTTCTTCTGGAAAATAACTATGAAGAAAATGGAAATATATCTCAGAAATTTCTGGGAAGTTACCATTTTGCAAGCAAAAAAAATTATTAATGCATAATATACCCTCAATATAAATTCTCAAGAATGATACAAATTATACACAAATCCCAAACACAATTACATTTGGGTTTCTGTGGTTTTGTCCTGTTTGGCTTTGGCAACATTGTTTGAATTATTTGGTGATCTCTCAACAATGATCAACCTCACTTTGCATAATGTGCAAGTTTCTAATTTTTCTTTAGTCGATGTAAAAATATTGGCGGCATCCTTATTGTGTTTGACGATTTTTGTGAGCATTTGAAGTATTTTATCAGTTATAGTGTTGTGTATATCATAGTCGAAAAATTGAAGTTGAGTTTAAGGTTGGTAAAACAAATATCAAAATATTGAATATTCGATTCTGAATATTATGTTTACAATGATATATTCATTAATCTATTATAGGTACATATTAATATAATGGATCATAGGAGGAAGGTATCCTCAAGGCTTGAGAGAAAAAATACACTGAGTAAATATTATATAAAAGGACAAGAAAACTTGGAAGACAAAATAAACAATCTTGAGAGGCTTGTAGTGGGCCTTCTAGTAGTCGATTAATGGCTGTAAATGATGATATTCATATAACATTACCTTCTACAAGTTCAGATAAAATATTCCTGAAGTTGATCAATGTGAATGATCAAGTTCTGAAAATTTCTCTGATGGTTCTTCCCTCGGAGAATTGAGCCCTACGTCAAGAGAAGACCTAGTTCAAAATTATCCTGTTGAGAACTTCCATGAAAATATTTAAAATTCAAATGATAACATAAATTCAAAGTTAACTGAATGGGCCTTGAAACACAACATAACACATGCAGCACATGGATTTGTGAATCGACATAATTACCATCATTATTCGACAGAAAATCCCCACTTATTGAGACAGGTCGATTATCAACATAGGTGGTCGATAAATGTCTGGGAGGCATCATTGGAGAATATAAAATTGGTGCATAATTTTTTGAGGGACATCTGAACGGAACAATGTTCTCAATATCTTACGAAATGATTTACCAGGTTTGTTAGAAGATATTCCTCTTGACCATCGCAATAGAATGTGGTTACAACATGATGGCGCTCCTGCTCAATATTCGGCAGAAGTGAGAGATCATTTAAATGAAGTATTTCCCAATAAATGGAAGGACGGAATTGGCCTGTCAGGTGGCCCGCTAGATCACCAGATTCAACAAAACTGGATTTTATTTTATGGGAATACATAAAAAATATTATTTTCGTCGAGCCACTAACTTCTTCCGGAAATATTCGACATGAGCATTCATGCAATATGAACATTTTTATCTATTATTGTAAATAAAAAGAGCCATTACATGATATCTGTATTAGTAATATTTTTCATTGTCAATTCAATACCAACTGCAATAATATCTTTGTTACAGGATCTTCTGAAGCCATTGGCAATAAAAACATATTGAGGAGGCTTTGCAGAAGTTTTTCAGGAGGACCAAGGAGAGAAGCCACAGAGAAAGAGATAATTCAATGCCTGCAATAAATGCAACACCTCTTTTTTCGTTTATTTGTCATATGAATTTATATATAGGATGAGTTTTTGTTTGACGTTTTTTTTATCATATTTTAACACAATATGACATATTAATTCCTGAATTAAACTCGTTTTGTGTTGAGAATCTTTGGATTTCATTTTATCCATATTTTCCATGGAATTTTTCAAATTAAATGAATGAAAGAAAAGGACATTCGAGGACTTCCAGGGGATGTACCATATATCCCAAAGATGTCCCTGGGACATCCCTAGGGTGACCCTTTGATGTCCATTGTCGGTACTTGGTATATCCCTGGGACGTACCAAAAGGACATCCTTTGGATGTCCTTTTTGGTGGAAAGTAGATGTCCCTGGGACGTCCCTAGTATGTACCATGTCCCAACAAAGTATATCCCAGGGACGTCCTAGTAGCAAATGAAGGACGTCCCTGGGATGTACAGGAGATATACTTGTGTTGTTAGGGTATTAGATAAAGCTGCGGTTCAAATTTGTTTCAAATATTTGCCCATCATCCATTGACACACAAACTGAAGATTTCAGGAATAAAATTTGTTTTTCTTCCATTGGAAGGATAATTTCATTTCACTAACTCATTTGAATAGTCAATTACCCTAGCTTCTCTAAAAGTTTTTGCAACAAACTATTTTGTATTTTCATTTGTTTAATAACTTCGTTTTGTTGTTCCATCCTTGTTTCTTTCAACTCCAATGACTGACATTCTCTCTGTGTAGCTCCATCGAAATATTGAACAATTTTTGCATGCAAATCGTTATTCTGTTTCAGATATTCTGTTCCGATCCTATGGTGCTTACTGACTACCTTACGTAGTTCTGATATCTCTTCAATTAATTGAGCCTGGTTCGTATCCTGTATAATATATTCAGCGTTTTCTAGGAGCTGCTCATCAGCGGAGTCAACACTGTGAATCAATTTTATGTTTTTAACGTCTTGAGAATCATTTTCTCCGCTGAACCTGAAAAATAATACAATTATCATCATTTATTTAACAATCTCACAAACTCCAAAAGATCTCTCAAACAAAGTTAAATAAATATATATATATATATATATATATATATATATACATATATATATTTATTTAACTTTGTTTATATATATATAATATATATAAATATATATATAAATATATATATATATATATATTTATATACGAAAGTCAAAATAGCGTCTGTGAATAAATAAGTGAAGGAAATTTTTGTGGCATTTCAAACGAAATTATAAATTAAAGAAAAAAATATCTTCAAGCAGGATTCGAACCTGCGTCCTAGGGATGGTTTTTTCTTTAATTTAAAATTTCGTCTGAAATGCCACAAAAATTTCTTTTACTCATTTATTCACAGATGCTATTTTCACTTTCACATTTATATTTGGCAATTTGTTCAGTGGTCAGAGATCAGCGCTCCTGAACCTTGACTGAAGCCGTCAATCCACGGCGACGTTAGGAAAAAGGGAACATTGATCTTGATGACCACTGATTGTGTATGAGATCCTTCACCTTCATAACACCCAAAACAACTAACATTAAGTTCAAAGAAAAAGCAGTGTCTCGAATTGCAGACCAAACCTTGTGTCTTCGATACAATTATTAAATCAAAAAAATTCCCTCATATATATATATATATATATATTACATATACATACATATACGTATACATATATATATATATATATATATATATATATATATATATATATATATATTCAAACTACTTAATAATTAGCTCCGAGAGTTCTGAATCGAATCTAAGCAGAGCAAGTCATAGCATGAAAGGTTTTACGTGAGTCCATTTATTATAAGTGAAAGTAACAATGATTATAAATGTTTAAGAACAATCCTGACTGATTACCCAAATAAGCTGGAAAATAATTCATAATCAAGCTGATTTGGTACTTCAATAACGAATGATTCATTATAAAATTTAAGGTTGTTGTAGCAATCGGAATAGGGCAGCCAGGTCGTTACTTCATTCTTATTAGTATCTGGATAAGTAGGCTAAATCCACAATTTCAATTATGTCAAAATATTGGTCAAGAAAACAACGCATCGTAAAAGTTATTCGTTCTAGGAGTGTGTAAATAAAAGCACGGTGAACTCCTACTGTTCAAACGAGGTATAGGAAAGTTTAATTGAGATAGTAACTCCCCACAATCTATTTGGTAATTTGTGTGTTTATAAATAAATATGCAAGCATGGTAAGTTCCACGGTCTTCCAAGAATAACAGCGAAAATCTGTTAAGCAATATATTATTATATAAACCTTGGCCTGGATAAATTCTATCAATTCTGTATACAATATACTTCGTAAATTTCCGTTGTATTGTTTTCAATAGCTGAAGCTAGCGCTGAAAAATGATATTCGTTCGTCTTCAGAAAGTATTGACTTTGGATTCGTGTTCGGTAGGAAATACCTAAATACGAACGGCATATTCTCAATTCAGCCAAAATCGAACTCGTTCATATGGATTGAGAAATAAACAAGAACACTGGGCCACGGACCAGTTCGGTCATTGACATTGACACTATGAGATTGAAGGTTATCAAACTTGCAGTAATCCAGCAGTAACCAATCAAACAGCAAAGTTTTTTGGTAGGTAATACATTTCCTTTTTCTGGCTTATCAAGGACTTATCATAAAAATTTTAAAGAAAAATATTTTTATTTTTTGATGGACTATCAACTGTTATCGGTATTGCAAGAAGTTTACCCACTGAGCAAGAAACATACCCGGGAGGTTTATTAACGTTTAATTCTTGTACCCGTGACGACATTTCTGAGAAAACATCATTTATAAGTTATGGAGAAGTAACATGCTCTGTGAGTAAAAGCGTTCTCATCTGATCTTGTGTTTTGTCTTTGTCTGTGGTTCATTTATCGATCTCTAGTGCCGGTTCTATAATACTAAAAGAGTTTTTTTGAGTGATCAAATTATTGATGGTATTTACAAGAAAATCAATATGTGAAAAAAAGTGTCACATCATCATATTGTTTTCTACTAGGCAGGTGATCAATGAAATCACAATATGATGGTTTGATTTGTTTGTGGCATCACCAAAAAATTTGCACCCTAATTTCAAGAATCAACAGGAAATATCCTTGAGACGATTGAAAACTATAGACAGATATATTAATGGCCCCAGGGATATCTATATCATCATGGACAATAAGGTAATACATTTGAATTATATCGCAACATGATATATAGGATTGACACAAGCAAATTCACTACACTTAGGTATTTCTATATTTTATTGTAGCTTCTGGAAAAACCCTATGGCCAATACTCAATAAGGCAACTATAAAGGATAATTATCGAACTTATGCGAGGTAATGAGAAAAACTTCTGACAGCATTGTTAATAAAATATTTCAATACATATTTTTTTAGGTGCAGTACGGAAAGTTGCCCCAACATTTTCGGATTGTTTATTCCATAAAATAGCCATGGAATGGCTGCGACATGCAAAACAATGATTATTAAGGGAAACCAAAACTGAGGTTTTCATCGTAATGAAAATTGAAAGTTCAGGTTCAACAAACCTTTCTTGGATTTTAAAAGTTTTTAGTTCCGAAATTTCAGTAAATAATAATTATATAAATATATTTAATTTTTACAGAGAAATGTCTATTTTTGTTTATTTTTTGTTTGATGTTCCATGATTTGATATATATTTTTTTATTTCAAATTCGAGTTCACTTAAATAATGTATCCTGCCAACAAATGAACATTTTTGTTGTACCATCCCTATTTAACTAGATTCAACTGAATCATACAATGTTTATCAATAATTACCTAAATATATATATAAACTATTAATCACTACTGGACATAATCATTCAATTGATTTTTTATTCATACATTCTAATAATATATGTCTTGTTATTTATAACACCATTATTTATAATAATATAAACTCGACTGAAGACATATAGCATATGAAGCTTAAGCACAAATGTATATATCATTTGTGTCAAACTTCATGCTCAAAACTGTATTTTAAAATATTTTATTAATTTTCGTAGGAAAGCTCTAATGTATTGACTTGAATTTAATTGTAAATAATCTATATATATCCATATATTGGAAAGATAAATTTAGGTATTTTATGATGTACTTAATACATCCAAAAGAACTTAAAAAGAAGAGACTTGTGACATAACAGCTCAGTTGTTGTTACTCTTTGAGAAAGTACTTTCCCCGTAAGAAAGTAGTTTCAAATGATCTGAAAAAAAGGACTTGTTATGTAACGATTTCATTACTTTTACTGTAATAGAACAGTTTCAGATAACGTATCAGATTCGATTTTTGTATAACGTATCTGCGATTTTGTTATGTTGGTGGACATATAACGACTCTAAAATGGTCATTGAGACATTATGGGCACAATAATCATAACGTAACAATGTATCTAGGTTACCATATAATAATTATGAGTTTTTGCACAGTGGGTGGTTTACACCCTGTATATTAATTTTGTGTCAGTTTACACGTAGTATTGTCAATGAACAGAAGCAGACAGAATATTTTTAATTGCATATTTTTGTAAATTGTCAATCATGCAGAATAATACTTTATTCAGTGGTCACTCGAAAGTTGAAAATCAAACACTTATATATATATTATATTTTCTCGCATTCATAGCAAGTTATCATTTCTGGTTGTGCTAGTTTACTTGCTAGTGGTCAAATGCAGAAATATATACAAAAGCCGAAGCCATCAATCAAATGCTTAATACACAAACTTACATTATGTCTTTTTCCAATTTGAATATTTTAAAAAAATGAAAGAAAAAAACATCTTCAGTAACTTACCCAGGAGGATTGTTCAAATTGATTTCGAATTCCTCATTGCTCTTTCTGTACTTGCTGAGCTTGGGTGTATAGAAAGCTCTCGTTAAACTTTCCTGTGGCCTCTTGCTGAGAATTTCAGTTATTTCCCTAAAACACAAAATGCAACATATTTTTGCTAGTTTTCGTTTTCCAATTATTTAGGAATACGGAGTTTGAAGACTATAGTACCGGAAGGGTAATATAATTGAACAATCTATATAAACTTTCAGATAACATAACAATATTTTTGTGGTGATGAACGCCTATTTCTAAAATATACAACAGTTTTAAATACTCCTTGTTTTATCATCATGGTTTGCAAGTCTAACAAATATTCAGTATCCACCAAGGTAGCGATACTCAGCATCTGAATAAGGAAAGATGTAGTGGCCAGTTTTCCAGAAATTGAACACTACAGTTACATCTGGTGTTTTTCATCTATATTTTTTATCTATACAAATTTTCTTTTTTTCTTTTTATGCTGTTTTATATATTTGTGTACCCTTTATCTGACCTACCATATGTACCCTGAGGTGCGTTCGATTATTAACTCCATCGAGTAGAATTTACTAAATAGCGTTCGAAAATCGTAAAGTTGTGTATATTTTACTATAAGACTGTCGTTCGAAAATACCCGAGTATTCGCTACCAAGTTAACTCTCGTAACTCTACAAAATAGCTGGGTTTATTTAACTCCACAAAATTGACATAACTCTGGGAGACAGAAAATCTCTTTATGCTTTGTCTCACACTCTCACAGATTGAGATTATTTATGTGTATGTGTTTAATACTGTTCGCTGATAATAGTTGTAATCTTGGAGAAACATATCGTCGACCAAGTTCATACTGTGTCACTCGAATTCTTAACCTAGGACCTATTTTCAATAAAGCTGCTTCGAAACCATCACATGGCATTCGAATATACCATTGTCATTCCCTACCATAAATACTAACACTTAATTTACAATTGGCGAACAAGATTCTAGAAAAGTTATCTGCTATTGCAACAATATTTTTCTCCGGTTTTCATCAACTTTCATTGTTTTCGTATTTTTTTAACAATAACAAAGTTTATCTTTCAGTCGCAGATGATTCCACATCTGATTTTATGAACATCCTGTTTATATTTTCAACAAATCAATCTATCATACCCCATGACAGGTTTTAATGTCAGAAAACACTAATTTCAAAGTGTCTCTCCAAAAAGAAATGATTCTAACTTTTTCCATCTTTGCAAAGTGAGATTGCTTCTTGAAAATGTGTTTCCCATTTCTTCCGGTCTTCCTGATGATCGTGGAAGCGTGAAATAGATTTTCGTCGACAAAATGTATTGAAGACCTAGTGAATGCGATGTCTCTCCTCAGTCAATGTTACGAATGATTTCTGGTGAGTACTCTCTTTTGGAAAACATTCTTCTTGCCTCATTCATCTTATGAGTTCTTAATTAAGACTGGAATAGAAAATCAAATAACTATCTGAATGAAAATACAAATTTTCAATTTCAGATTTTTTCTTTTGAGTTAGGGCCTTCTCAGAATATCTATCAGATGTAGTTCAATGTCCAGCGTGGCTTTAGCCGGGGAAGTAGTTGTTTTCTGTTAGACATTCACAAAAAATAACTTCATTTTAGTCGTGGATTTTTCAATTCACAGAAAAATCTTTCTATCAATATTCAATTGAGAATGTTTCCCTTTTCAACAACCTATATTTCCGATTTCAGAACCTTCTGTCACTCGGACTTTGTAAACAACTCCAAATATATTCCGCACCGTTCGAATATTCCATGAATAGTACTCAACTCCAGAGTAAATTTAAGAAACCCAAATACTTTACTCTACTCTAGGAGTCTATAATCGAACGCACCTCTGATGTACCAAAGTGGTTAATAAAAATTATTATTATTATTATTATTATTATTATTATTATTATTATTATTATTATTATATATATATATATATATATATATATATATATATATATATATATATATATATATATATAAGAATCCTTTTTAAATTCGGGTATGCAGTCAACAGGGGTATGGAAAAAAAGTGTACTCTTTTTTCTATTCAAGCTTTCGAGTCATTTATTGTCTCTTCATCAGGAACTCTACAATGAATTAAATTGAACATTATAAGATTTGAAAAACCAAAAAGGCATATGTGTACTTACAAAAGTGAGGTTGAAAATCCCTTTCACTTGCAGCATTTTATAAAATACCATGTCACAACAGACAACACTCTTGGTAAAGTCATATATAGTTAGTGGAAATATATTTTTTTTAATAAACAATTGAAAAAGCCCCAAGCTAGGGGCGAAACGTTTTGTTGACATATAAAAAGAATTTTCCATTCATTGAAGAATCCAAAAACCCAAGGACCACGAAACAACTATATATATATTCCTTTCGTGTCGAAAAAAGTGCTATTAATATAAACGGTAGATTCAATCATTTTCAGGATGTTTTTCAGAATTTTTTAAAAAAATTCGTTTTATTACCATTTGTATGTATACGAATTTATTGACATGAATTTAGATTTTTTTGTCATGACTGGAAAATTGGTGCACCATATCTCAAAATTGATAAAACCATTCCTATATTTTTTACCATAAATTTCGGAAGACAAAAAAAAGTTGTTTTCGTAACATTCCTATATGATATTCTATAATTTGATCCATATGCCTCAGAGTACATATAAACGCATAAATGCCTAGTTAAATGTAGTGTATGTAACCAGCCACCTGTGTGATTGGGGTATCAATCTGCCTCCTTCCTTCCTAAGGTTCTACACATGAAAAGTAGGTAAGTTGGGACCTGCGCGTGGAATCACCTTCGTCCCTAAACGATTACACCTGAGTAGTTGAATCCTAGTAGTAGTAGTTCCTGACTATTTTTTCAAAATCGGATCGATTCCACCCGAACTTTGAGCATTATAACTAATCCTGGCCATGTAATCAGTCTCATCACAGAATGAAAAAAAATGCAATGAAAAAATTATGAAAAGATTATAAGTGGGAAAAAAATTCCCGCTAGCCGTGCTAACATGTGGTATTAGAGAAATTGTCGTGGTTGAGGACATTGGTCCTTTGTTTTACTATTCCTGGAAAAATATAATAGGCATATTGGAGCCGTTTATAACCCACCATCAAGTGACAACAAACAATTTCTGGACTTTTTGCATATGGAACTTGCAAATCTCACAAATAAAGAAGTTATCATCATGGATGACATCAATATAAATATCTTAGACAACTCAAGAATGTTATCCACTTACAAAGATATCTGTATCACAAATGGATTTCGAATAGTCAATGAAAATGTTCCCACAAGAACCACTGGCTATTTCCAAACACTTATTGACCATTTAATAGATAGGTAGATTTATTTGACAAAGTGTACAATCATTACAATTCTTTGAGGCAAGTCAATTTGGAAACAAAAACAGAAAAAAAAAACAGAAATAATAAAGTATGGAAAGCAAAATTAGTAAAATATAATACAATATGGTAAAATATAACACAATATGGTAAGATATAACACAAAATCTCAATAAGACAAAAATAGTCAGCAGGGAACGAAATATATGAAAGTAAAAACACAGTACAGTATAAATACAATACATAGCTTAAAATATAACACATAACATAAAAAACCATAAAAAATCTAAAAAATACAACTAAAGTGCGGGAACAAAATGATCATCTGTGGGGAAAGATGTTTCTAAAAATTCTTCAGTGTTATAAAAACAATGAGATAGGAAGAAACGCTTTAATCTGCTCTTAAAACGATCTGAACTGAGATGCTTATTGTTGTCTGGTAACTGATTGTAGAGATCCAGATTGAGGGAGTTTCTCTGACACTTGTTGAGTCTGAAGCGGGGTTTAATAAGGAGATTACAGTTTCTCGTATTGTGGTTGTGTATTTCTGAATGTCTGAGGTGGCAATCTTTATTTTTATGGATTTCCAGAATTGTTCTATAAATATAGACTGACGGTAGGGGCATCACTCTACATTTCATAAAAAGAGGCCTGCAGCTATCCCTAGGCCTTGCGTTACTTAATAATCTCATTATCTTTTTTTGAAGTATGAAAATTTTTACGGCGTGAGATGAGTTGCCCCATATAACAATGCCATATTCTAATTTGGAATGAAATAGTGCAAAGTATGCCTTCATCAGAGCGTCCGTGCTCAGAATGTTTCGGATTTGTCTGAAGGCATATATATTTGTGGAAAGTCTACTTCTGAGCTCTTCGATGTATGTTGACCATGAGAGGTTTTCATCTAAAATGATACCTAGTAACCTGACACTGGATGAGTTTCCTTGGTTTGAAAAGTGTGTCGAAAATATTACCTTCTGATTTTTGTTTCTGTCGAGTTTATTTGTAAGATACCAAAGAGGAAGCCTTGTCTTCCGCTAGTTCTGAGATCAAATTTAGATCCTCCATGTTCTTGTTTTTTGAGATCAATGAGGTGTCATCGGCATATTGAATGCATCCCAATGGGTGCATAAAAAAGATGAGGTCATTAACAAAGACAAGGAAGAGCAGAGGGCCCAGTATTGAGCCTTGAGGGATACCGTGTTTAACAGTTACTATTGAGGAGAGCTCGTTGTTGTTGCCAAGAATCGCTTGTTTCCTTTCCAATAAGTATGTTCGGAAGAGTTCTAGGGTAACTCCCCTCACACCGTAGAATTCCAACTTTTCTAGTAATGATTAGCTCAAAAGTCACCGCTTCTATAGAACTGGCAAAAATAGGCAACAGTATTAGTGATCAGGAACTACTAATTCTGAAAATGAATACTGAGCCCTGCAAACAACGACCTGAAAAGTTCTACATAAAAAAAAAGATCTAGAGAAACTAAAGCAAGATCTCTTAGAGGTTGACAGAAATTACTTGGATACTCTTGACATAGTTGTAAACTATGGAAAAATAGCTGAATGCTTTGAAAAGAACACTTCCTATCAAAGATGTAAAAATAAATTCAGGAAAGACTTCACACCCCGAAAGTACTACAAGCGATAAAACATCAAGAGTACCTATATAAATATAAAAAGAAAAAAGATTCCCAAGTAATGAATACTTCTCCAACCAACACAAAATCGCTCAAAAATCTGTAAAAACTGAAGTCAAAACTGCGAAGAAGAAATATTATGTAGAGAAATTCCGCAGAACAAATGGGGATCAAAAGAAAACATGGAAAATCATAAACATAATAGAACAATATTTAATTAAAAACTGGCCGAAACGCATCCCCAAAACATAGACCCCACAAAGTAAACAACTTGTGATACCAGATTCATCTCTTCCACTCTGCGAACACCGGAGGACATAGGCAAAATAATTGCTGATGTGGATACATCCACGGCACCAGGATGGGACCAGATTGAGGCGAAGACAGTGAGAGAATGTAAACATGAAATCCAAAGTGTTCTGTGTAAACTTATATACCAGTGTGGCAAAGTACCAGAAGTCCTCAAACTAGCAAAAGTATCACCTATATCGGGCGATAAAGAAGACCGAAACAACTATCGCCCTTTATCAGTGCTCCCAATATACTATCTAAAATAATTGAGAAAGTTGTGGCTTAGTTTCAATGTAGATAAAACAAACATATTAACCCTTAAGTTCAACTATAACAACTTATATCTAGGCAATCACACTGTGACGAATAAACCATGTACAAAATTCTTGGGCATTTATCTTGATGACAAGCTGAAATTTGAGGAACACATAAGGAGTCTAAACAAAAAACTTGGGTCAGGCTGCTACGTTATCAGAATTATTACTTGGGAACTTGTGTCCATTATAGCCAGAATGGCTTATTTCTCACTTATTGAATCTCACCTGAGGTATGGCATCGCCTTTTAGGGGTTCTCCAACACCCAATTGATGAATTCGGTATTTGTATTACAAAAAAGAGCAATTCGGTACTTTTGTAAAGCTCATCATAGGGATCATTGTAAGCCGCTCTTCATCAATGACCGAATATTAACAGTTACCTGCATATTTATCTTAATGCATAAAAATAAAACCCCTATGGTTAGTGATCGACCTTACAACACACGGTAAAATAATAATATCCTACTACCCAGACCTACATCAACACTGACCAAAAATTCCCAAATTTTCGAGAGCAAAAAAATTTACAATCACCTACCTACCCTCCTCAAAAATATAGTGAGTGCCTCAATATTTCGGAAATCAGTCAAAAATGAACTATCAAAAAAAGCATACTACAGCCTGCAAGAATATTACAGTAACAATTTGTTCTAGTTTAATTTCATATAGTCTTATTAATCTTTTATTTTTAACTATACATACCACTTTAACCGAACTTTGTCTTTTAATATGTTGTTTTCATACCCTGTTTTTTTTCCTTTATTTCTACATTGTTTATTGTGTTTCAGTATTATGTGCTCTAGTAAATATTTAGTGATTACTATATATCTATGTGTGTAATTGACTGTATGCGTAACTCACATTCATTTATTTTTTATTTATTTTTATATTTATAAGTAATGCTTTGTAAATAAGTTATTAACCTGGATAATAAAGTATATTTTTGATTGATTGATTGGAACAAGGAACTGCTGGAATATCTAGAAGAAAATACTAGGTATATATTGACAAAGTCACAGTATGACTTTCGCAAGTCAAGTGACACCTCCAGAGCTGCTGTTGTTCTGATATCTGAAGTACAGATGAAAATTGATAAAAATAAAAAGTGTGCCCTTGTTTCACTCAAGTATATATATCTTTACTCAAGTATTTATATCTTTACCACAAGTGTGCTCAAGTCATGGCCTGAATTCACTGTTATATAAAGGAGCAGTAGAGTATAACAAAGTCCCCTCCAACATCAAGAAAATAAATGTAAACAAATGTAAAACTGCTATGAAGAGAAACGTCCCATTGAAGGCATTATGATATATTAACAGAAACCAAATAACCTGATTACTTTTATTGTGATACATTTAATTAATTATTTTATTGTGATACATCTAATTAACTATTTTATTGTGATGAGTCATTAATTGTACGGTAATGTTGATGTTGATATAGTAATTGATTATTTTGATTATTGACATGCCCACAAAGTGCAAAATTGTGTGATACCAAATTATTCTTTATTTCTTCTAGTAATAGTGGTGTCCCTATGTAACATTATGTGTCTTTTGGGATCAAATAAACGTTAAAAAAAAACTTCCATGGAATAACTCTGCTAGCTAGTTCACTAGGTTTGAGTAAATCGTCATAGTAGAATACAAAAAAAATCTATGTGAGTTACTTTTAATTGTTTTACTTTTTTATATTATGAAAAATGTTTGCGTTTAAAATACATGTACATACATTTTATTTATAAAAATATCCTAAAAATTATTCAAAAAAACTATTTTTTTTCAATTTTTATCCATTTTGCCACACATTTTTTTATGTTGAAAAAGTAGGATATATTCATTCCACCAGAAAATTTACACAAACGAAATTATTCGTAATTTTTTAATTATTCTCAAAAATATGCTGAAAATACTGTAACGTAAATAAACTTAACTTGGTTTTAATAATTTATTTCACACTTAATCTACAACTTAATTTATATTACTACGCCACTGAATAGCTCGATCGCATGGGCTCGTTCAGACTGTCCTGACTCCACTTGAGGGTCGCCTATTTATCTCCGATACAGCATTCTCGATGTTTCGAATTCTGGCATGTTCCAATTGTTTCCAATATTGACCGTTGTTTTCGGTGGCAGAGCGACTGGATGGTTCTCGAATATCTCCGGGGATGATCTCATCGCTGTCGACGGCAACGCGCGAGGCGACAGGTCCGGCCTAGGTTCGTTACATTGCCCCCTTCTTAAAGACATTTCGTCCCGAAATTTCATCCTTGGAGTGTGACGATATCTGCATGACTCCCCATATCTGCACCGTGAAGTTCGATGGAAGTAACACTCCACGGTCTTCATGATCGGTCGTGGAAGAGGGTTACAGCAAACCAAAATCTTGACGCCGCTGGATCTGAATATCGCCTCCAGCATACTTCTTAGGACTCTCCAGTCCAACCCATCAATACCACAGGACAATTTTGGAATTGCTAGATCCACCAGATTCTGGTCCACCATAGTATCTCTTAGTTTGGTGAGACTCTTCCAGACATCTTCATAGGACGGTTTATCTTGGGAATGCCTCTTGGTAACTAGGTAGTAGATGTTTCTCTGGCCTTTCTTCAACTGTAGTACCCACCAACTTCTGGATTCTGCTCCCGCAGTGTTTGGAGTTGACCAAATTTTGGAGAACACTACGGCGATGCCCCTGGACATTCGAAGATCTTCTGCACACAGTGCGCTAGTGCGTAGTCAGCAGGCACCTCGAAAAGGTCTCGTGACTCTCTCTAGTAACCCCATGTAGAACTTTCTGCCCGTTTGAATACAAGGACATAAACTTTCGAACGTCATATCATCCTCCGTGGCTTGAGGGTGCGAACTTGGTCATGGTTTCCAGCGAGGGGCCAACCTGTTGAAATGGACGACCCTTGGTTTCCCTCGGGTGGCTTATGGATTCGGTACACAAGGTCGTTTATCCTTTTCACGATTTTATACGGGCCTTCCCACGAGTTCCGCAACTTTGGTGATAGTCCACGACGACGTTTGGGGTTGTACAGCCAAACCAGGTCATCAACCTTAAATCCTCCTGCGTGCGGCCTTGATGTCATAGGTCTTCTTCATTTTATCGCTGGCACTCTGGATATTGAACCGGACTCGTTCGTGGATGTCGTCCATTCTCTGCCGAAGTTTGCTGACGTAGTCCTTTCCGCAGTGTCTTGTCCTGGCGGTATCCCAAACTTCAGGTCACCAGGCAGTCGCAGTTCTCGGCCCATTATAATACTAGCAGGAGTTTGACCAGTTGACTCGTGTACTGCGGATCGATAGGCCATCAGGAACAAATGAAGATACTGGTCCCAGTCTCTTTGATGGTCAGAGACAACCTTGGACAAGTGGCGGTTGATCGTCCTGTTCATCCGTTCCACCATTCCATCGGACTGCGGATGTAGGGCCGTGGTTCTTGTCTTGCGGATGTTCAGCAGTAGACATATTTCTTGGAAAAGGTTGGATTCGAAATTTCTGCCTTGATCCGAGTGCAGCTCCATTGGAATACCAATCGACATATCCACTCTTTCACCAAGACGTCGGCGACGGTGATGGCTTCCTGGTTGGGCAGGCATAGGCTTCCGCCCACTTACTGAAGTAGTCCATTGCCACAAGGATGTATTTATTCCCGTGGTCGGATACGGAAACGGGCCGGCGATGTCAATGGCGATTCTCTCGAACGGGCTGCCTACGTGTACTGACGCATCGGGGCCTTGGGTCGTATTCGAGGTCCATTGCTAGCAGCGCATACAGCGCACTTCCTGCACCAGTCCTGGACGTCAGCTTGACAATTGGCCCAGTAAAACCGTTGCCTCACTTTCTGCAGGGTCTTCGTCACTCCCAGATGTCCTCCGGCGACTCCATCATGGATTTCCGCAGCACTTCCTCTCTTTTGTTCCTGGGAACAATTATTTGGCGTCTGTCTTCCCACCAATATCGGCCTCCAAACACGTTTCAGGATCCCATTGTCCAGAATAAGAGAGTTCCATTGTGCCCAATAGGACTTAACAGCCGGCGAGTAACCTGCGACTTCCTGCCATGATGGTCTTCGATTGCCCTTCTTCCAGCTGATGACTAGCCAAGGTCGGGGTCTCTCTTGGTCTTTCTGGATCTTGCTGTCATTCCAGTTGTCATCCATTGCCGCGGTTCTACAAAGTGTTGCTTCTTTCTTCTGCTTCGTCGGCAATGAGCAATCATCTGGACATGGTCTTCGCGACAAGGCATCTGCATTCTTATGGCTAGTTCCGGCTCGATGTTCGATCTCGAAATCGAATTCTTGGAGTCTCTCGATCCAACGTGCTACTTGACCCTCAGGATTTTGAACTGTAAGAGCCATTTGAGAGCTGCATGGTCAGTTCTCAACAGGAATCTTCTTCCATACACGTACTTGTAGAAGTGTTCCACTCCCTTTACAACAGCTAACAGCTCTCGCCTGGTGACACAGTAATTGCGCTCTGGTTTGCTAAGCGTCTTGCTGAAATAACCAATGACCTTCTCCTGTCCCTCCTGGATCTGAGATAGGACAGCTCCAAGTCCCACGTTGCTGGCGTCCGTATCCAAAATGAATTTCCTTTGGGTAGGGATAGCTCAGTATAGGTGCGTTGATCAAAGCTCCTTTCAGCTTCCTGAATGAATCTTGACATTCTTCGACCACTGGAACTTTGTTTGGCCTTCCGTGAGCCTGGTCAGTGGTTTAGCGATGTTAGAATCCAGCACATATCGGCGATAGTATGTGCATAAACCAAGGAAACTTCGAAGTTGGTGAATGTCTTTGGGATGGGCCAATCCTTAACAGCTTTGATCTTCTGGTCATCCACTGCTACTCCTTCTCCAGAGACAACGTGGCCGAGGTATCGTACTTCTTTTGGAACAGATGGCATTTCTTAGGGCTCAGCTTCAATCCGGAGTTCCTCAGTCGCAGGAATACTTCCTCCAAGTTTTTCACGTGGTCCTCAAACGATCTGCCGACCACAATTATGTCGTCGAGATACACTAGACACGTGTTCCATGAGAGTCCTTTCAGCACTGTCTCCATCAATCTTTCGAAGTGGCGGGAGCATTACAGAGCCCGAATGGCATAACGGTGAACTGCCACAATCCTGAGCCGATGGTAAAGCAGTCTTTCTCGATCTTCCTGAGCGAGTTCTACTTGCCAGTATCCACTCTTCAGATCAAGGGTCGAGAAAATCGTGGAACCAGCCAACGTGTCTAGGGTGTCATCTATTCTCGGGAGAGGGTAACTGTCCTTCTTCGGACATTATTAAGTTGGCGATAGTCACACAAAGCGTGTCGATCCATCCTTTTCTTCACCAGTCGACTGGAGGGACCAGGGACTGCCGATGGTTCGATAACTCCTTCTTTTCCCATATCGCTGACTATTTTGTCAGCCTCTTCCTTCTTGGCAAGAGGAAGTCTTCTTGCTGATTGCCGGATCGGTCGGGCACCCCCAGTATCAATCTTGGGCTGGACCACATTAGTTCGACCCCCCTTTCCTTGTCCGGTATCGAAGATGTCTTGGTACTTCTTAACTAAATCTCTAGTTTGGGCTGTTGAGCTGGTTTTATATCTTTGGAAGAGATGGCAACTAATTTTTCTAGTTCTGTGGGCAAGTTGTTGGGTTGGCTAATCGTCCTTTACACCCGGATTACTGAGGAAACTGACGAGCAGTGCCCCAATATTGTTCCTTTCTTCAAGGTCACTGGAAAATAATTGCATTCGCTGACCCTTACGGGCACAAATTTGTCAGCACGCAACAAGGTCTTCCTAGTGCAATCCCTCGTCCAATTTTCTCATCATGAAGTTTGGGCTCGAACATCACCACGTTCCACTGCTCGTACTCCCGTCCAGGCGAGCCTCCAGAATGGTTTCAGCCCTCTCAGGCGCTTACATCTTCAGCCAACAACACACGGATCAACCCCTCACTTCTCTCATGAAGCACCAGCTCTTCTCCGTTGACACGTAAGACGCCGTCTTTGAAATCCAATTCAAACCCTCTGGAATTCATGATGTCCATTCCGATGATTGCATTGTCTTCGATGTCCGCTACAAGTGCCTGATGTTTCACTTTAGTGCTGCCCAAAATTATTTCAATCGGTAGCTTCGCCATATACGTAGCTGGCTCCCTGTTGCTGTCGTAGCTTCAAGTTGTCGGTTCAATCCGTTCCGGTGTTCTGGCAAAGGAAGGCCGAGAATTGTCCTAGTCGCGCCTGTATCTAGCAGCATGGTGCAAGGCTCGTTATTGATGAGACCGCTCAGAAGACACCTTTGTTCTGTCGTTGAAGGATAGCGACATATGCGTTGTTAACCGGGGCTTGCCGGACACATGCCGACGATTGCCCTTCTCGTCGACCTTTTAGTTTTCCTGCATCGGGTCGATGAATGTTGGACATTTCTACGCAATGTCCAATTTTCCAATTCCGGCATCTTATCTGTCTTTTCTCAGGCAACACTTCCTTCATCACTTTTCTTATGGCAGCTTCCAAGTTAGCAGGCTCCTGTGAGTCTTCCTCAATCGTTTGAACTTTACTTTGGCTTTTGCAGCATTGTTTTGCTGCTTCGAATTCCAAAGCGCGTGCCAGTGCGTCTACGAGATGTGTTGGACGAGCTAATATCAACGCTTGTCTGGTTTCTTGGTCACGGAGTCCATCCAAGAATGCCTGAACCGCTAGTCGCTCCATTACATTTTCTGGTGTGAATGGATATGCGAGACGAACCAAGCGTGCAATGTCAGTTTCGAATTCTTGTAAGGATTCGCCCGATTTTTGGCAGCGATTTTTCAGCTGGGAGTGGTATACGTGTTCCAAATGGGCGTGGCCATATCGTAATTCTAGATGTTTAATCAGCTGATCATAGTCCTCCTGTTCTTGGGCGGTGAGAGTTTGTAGAATATTTGTCGCTTCTCCACGTAATGCAAGTGTCAATGCTACAGCTCTTTCCCCTGCATTCCATCCGTTTGCTTTGGCCGCTGCTTCAAACTGCCGGCGGTAATTTGCCCATGGAGTTTTTCCGTCGAACTGAGGCGGCTTCATGGAAAGCTTCCCTATTTCTGAAATGACCTTGACATCTTTTATACCCTCTTGAACTTTATCCACGTTCAAACTCAAGTCCAGCATTGCATTTTCGTTAACCATCTCTGTGGAGGCGCACTATTAATTTGTTTTTCCAGCTTACTGATCGTTTCCTTTATTTTGTCCATTTCTGCCTCGATTCGTCTTTGATTCCATCGCTGATTATTTCCTTCATCTTGTCCATCTCTGCCTCGACCCCATCTTTGATTTTATCTACCTCCGTGTTCATTTGCTCCTAATTTTATCTATCTCTGTCTCAACGGTTCCCATTCTTTCTTCTAGGAAATTAGCCACACCACACAATTCTTTTTTTAGGCCTTCTGTGTTTTCCAGGAACTTCTCTTCCAGGCTTCTTGAATTTTCTAGAAGCTTCTCTTCAGATTTCTAGAATTTTCTTGAAGCTTCTCTTCCAGATTTCTAGAATTTTCTTCAAGCTTCTCTTCCAGATTTCTAGCATTTTCTTCCAGGCTTCTTGAATTTTCTAGAAGCTTCTCTTCAGATTTCTAGCATTTTCTTCCAGGCTTCTTGAATTTTCTAGAAGCTTCTCTTCAGATTTCTAGAATTTTCTTGAAGCTTCTCTTCAGATTTCTAGAAAACTTCTTTCAGATTTATAGAATTTTCCTGAAGTTTCTCTTCCAGATTTCTAGAATTTTGTTGCAGTTCTTCTTTCACGGATTTAGTAGTTTCTTGAGTTTATTCATTACCAAACTTAAATCACCCCCGGGGAACTTGAATGAAAATGTTTGGGTCCTCACCTTCTTGTATAAGTCCTTCTGCAAGTCTTTCCTGGAGTACTTGCTTTTACCTGTTGTTTCCAGTTCCCTTTCCTCCAATTCCTGTTTCAATTCCGCTACCTTCAAATCCCAAGGCACTTTTCTTGAACACATTTTGTCTTTGGAGGTATCAGTCTGTTTTACACGAAAAGTTATCAGTTTGTTAAAATTCACTTGCGAATTCTTTTCCACGGGCCACCAGTCTATTGTCTGTTTCAGCGAAGAGTGTATCAGTTTATATTCCGCACAATTGTCCACTTCGAAAACCGGGCCACTGTCTATTTTCTGTTTCCGCGAACAGCGTATCAGTTTATATTCCCGCACAATTGTCCACTTCACGAAAACCGGGCCACTGTCTATTTTGAGTACAGAAGGTCTATCAATTTATTTTTCTGACTATCCACTCCACGATCACTTGTTTATTTTCAAAATCTCACTTCCGACACCAATTGTAACGTAAAATAAACTTAACTTGGTTTTAATAATTTATTTCACACTTAATCTACAACTTAATTTTATTTACTAGCCACTGAATAGCTCGTCGCATGGGCTCGTTCAGACTGTCCTGACTCCACTTGAGGGTCGCCTATTTATCTCCGATACAGCATTCTCGATGTTTCGAATTCTGGCATGTTCCAATTGTTTCCAATATTGACCGTTGTTTTCGGTGGCAGAGCGACTGGATGGTTCTCGAATATCTCCGGGGATGATCTCATCGCTGTCGACGGCAACGCGCGAGGCGACAGGTCCGGCCTAGGTTCGTTACAATGCTCAAAAATGTTTTTTTTTCCTATTTTTGCCAATAGCGCACCTATTTTATAAAATTTGAAAAAAATTTGGTGCGTGATATTCTGAAATAAAAAATACTTCTGAATATTTTTTCAATCATGGATAGAGAGATCATGATAATCTAGAAAAAATTGACTGCAAAGTACTTAATTCAATACCTGTTTTATTTTTCATATATGGAGCTCACCAGTTATATAGAAAAAAAATCACTACAAAAAATTGGCAAAGGGTGGTTGAGAGAGTTGAAAATCGACGTAAACACTTTTTTATCATATTGTAAAAGTTCAATGGATAATTATTTTGGTTTCGTTGGCCATATCAATATTATTATCTATGTATAGCCTCCTAAACATTTTTTTTTAAACAGTCTCTGAGAAAAAAGAAAAACTGACGGTCACATGGATTCTGTTTTTTCTTTTCAATTTACTACGTTACTACTAAATATTCCGCAATATTACATATTTGTCTTTTAAGGTTTCATTTATATTAGCTTGTATAATATCTATGAAATGAATAGAAATGGACAAGAAAATTTACTTTCATTTCTCAAAGAATTTATCTTTATATCAAAATTAATACAATTATCTCTGTGGAGGATGTAAATGTGAATGTTTGTTAGGACTTTTTAATACTATTTATTGTCAATCATCGCAAAATGTCAGGGAAAAACATTCACAACTATGTTTTTGGAAGAAAGTACCTAGTTATGTTTTTTGTTGCTTGTTTCAAAGAAATTTAAGATGGTGGTTGAAGAAACTTTGTTATCAGTTATTATTGGGATATAATCACTTTGAATATAAGTTATTTAACATGTTGAAATTTCCAATAGAAAACTTATTGATATATCTATTAAGGAACAACATTCTCAAAAGTAGAAATCTAATTTTTCAGTATTATGGAGAAATTTCTTAAAATTACTTCAATTTTTCACTCACTCTTCAAATGGACAAGACCTTTTACATGATCCAAACTTTTCCAACTTTTCCATCTTGTTTCTGAAAGTCCTTTTCAGTGTCTTCCATTTGTTCTCACACTGGGATCCACTGTAATAAAATCCTTTTTTGGCCATATCTTTCGATACCAATTCCCACAATTTTTTCTGAGTAGTTATTATTCCTGACTCCAGCATGTCACATTTTTCGTCATAAAATTTTAGAAGTTCTTTTGTGGCCTCGTGGCTCCATTCCACCCTATGTTCTTCTGCCAAAGAAAAAATATTAGGTAAAGTATATCATTATTTATTGTATATTTTCTTGAATATTTTTTTCCTCCATATAGGTTTTGATTATCTACCAAGAATAGGTACTCTGATTTACAAAAAGGAAGGTTCCATATTAAAATTTTTACTATTTACTATATCAAATACGAAACACATAATGACTGTCAATATAAAATATTTTAGGGTTTGGTGTGGTTGGCAACGATCTGACACCGATTTAATCATATCCATATTAAAATTTTTACTATTTACTATATCAAATACGAAACACATAATGACTGTCAATATAAAATATTTTAGGGTTTGGTGTGGTTGGCAACTATCTGACACCGATTCAATCATATTCAGCAACAGAACAAGTAAAATAAAATAGGTAGCAATTTTTTTTTTCGTATAGAAAACGTCTCATAAAGTAATGAATCTCATAAAGTAATGAATAAAAAATCAAAGGAGAAAATTAAAACCAGAAACACTTTCATTTTTATTTCTATTGTGCTAAATTCTGATCACTCGAATCCATCTACTTAGTATGGTAGTCTACTAGATTTTTCTAAATTCATTTTGAAGTCAACTTCCAAAAATTATTTAGCTAGGTAATTTATTAAATAATTCAATGGCTATATAAAGAGCTCTTTTTTGTATTTTGGTTAGTCGCTGTATATGGGGATTTCCAGTATGTATTTTTGGGAACCGGCCAGCTGGCCAGGTTGACGAGAGTCTCATCGATATCTGAAGCCAAGCACCAAGCACGATCAGTACTTGAATGGGTGACCACTGCCAAGGGTGACCAAGGAACACTCACGTTAAGCCCTGTACAACTGCAGCATAGTAGCATAGTCACAATAAGCACATGTTGTGTTCGAAAAAGGTCTTACAATCATCATTTAAATAGTAATAAATCTTTGGGAATGCTAGGATTCAGAAAAGACCCAAAACACCGTATTTATCATTGGTCGGTAGTGTACAATAATAGTATCCTGTGGTCACTTCTTTATTTTAACCATAAGGAAAGACTGGAGAGAGTGCAAGATCATTTTACAAAGTTTTAAATTTATAAGAGCCATTCATACAATCAGATTCACCAGAAACTGTCTCACAATTATTAATATCGTGGAAAAAGGATTTTGCTGATAAAAAACTTATAGGTGTAGTGTGTTTGAATTTTCAAAGGGGTTTCTAAACTTCAGTAGTTATTGTTGTTAAAATTAGAAAAATATGGGATCACTGCTAATGTGAGTTTTCAATGATAAATATTTTGGTATGTGATAATTTTTTGAAACTCAATGTGAACTAAACTAAATTTATGTTAAAAAGTAGTAGATTTCGACTAAAGCTGGTACCTAATCAAAATAATGAGATAATTGAACCGGGAATGCAATTACCTGGAAGTGATGTTGGATCAGGAATTGAACATGAATGCAAATGTGAACTACATAAAAAAGAAAGTAGCGAAAAAATACACTCCTTTAGACTGAATAATAGGGGTCTCCCAATTCTCCAAACTTACCACATATAAATCTGTAATTGCACCCAATTTTGACTGTTGTAATACCTTCATTTTTCTTAATGATTATATTTCAAAAATTACAAAATAGGGGCCGTGAGGGTAATATAGAGGCCAATCAAGGAAATGTTACATACCCCAAATGTCAATTAGTCAAAGAATAAACTATGTTTGAGTTTATGTTCGAACTGAAAAATAACATTTACCAAAACCCACCTTTCAGATCCGTTGACATATATTGAGTAATATACATACATACACATACGTATAAAAACTAGGCGAAATATCAATATATCTTCTACATTAAGCCCGATACAGAAGAAGAAATATTATTTCGCAAAGGATTAATTTTGTATTATAGCCTAGCAAGTGAATCGAAACAAATAATATTAATAGATGCATTCAAAAAAATCAATTTTGAAACTAAAAAATAATATTCATAATTGAAAGAAATGTTAGTAGTTTTGGATATGTAGGTTTTATGTTTTTTTATTCATTTAGTGGAGACTAAATTACTTAATAATACTATTGTAGTAGGGCTCTTGCAACTAATATGGGCTTCATGAGAATTAGGTATATTGAAAATCCATCTTCTCTTGATATCCACATTATTTTATTCGAAAGCAGGTTTCAATCACAGGCATCTTTGGTACTGCATTTTCCGGACAAAACAAAAAATTGATTTCTACACAAAAACTTCATTGTTTCCCGGATTGAGGCAAAATAGTATTTGCTTACTTTTTTATTATTAGTACAGCTTTCTCGGTGAGGTAAAAATACCATCCTTGATATATGTAATACAAAATAAAAATATATATGATGTAGTTGAAAATAGAAAGAACCCACCTGTAATGTAGATAACATTTGCATTTGAATTCTCCAGGTCTCCATTACTCGCCATATTCAGTAATTTTCCTAAATGTAGAGGATATATTTCTACCAAAAATTCAGACCTTTTGTATTTGTATTCCCCCCAAATTTGAATTCAAATGTTGATTACTCTACTCTACACTGTTCGAAGTTGTGAATGAGTTCTACACTCTAACCCAAGCCAAAGAATGAAACTCTTTGCTCAAGTGCACACGAAATGAGATTGTAGTGCGTCGTGCGAAAACAAGAACGAGCAACACACACAACAGTAACAGTCACGTCATAAATTGTCATTTGGAATTTGACATAAAACTCAGTTTCACAGTGTTGCCATCCTTGAATCATAGTATAGTTCTCAATTTTCACCACAAGTGCTATGTCCCAAAACTCACCATGGAGTCAGGTTTCTGGTTAAAGGGAGGAGTTACGAAATAAGTCGGTATTTCGTTACGGGAATGACTGAAGGAAAGGAAGACAAACGTCATTAGAGGGAAATTTGGTTGATAATTTAAAAATTTCCCAAAGCCATATTTCATCATAAAATCATTTTACATTCTAGTTGCTCATTATAATGAACTCAGATACATATTTCCAAATATAAACACCCTCAGACTATAGAACAATTAATCATCCTGATACGACTTTTGGGTGAAACGCTGGTTACGAGTAAACTTTGTAATTCAAATAATAAATATTTGCGACAGTTGAGAAAAACACTTACCAAACGAATTTTCTTCCTTTTATCTTCTCCAGTTCGTTTCAGTTGATCTCAGGTGGAAACGTGGTAATACCAAAGATACATTTTCAATATATTCAGGAATGAATGAGAATAGAATGTATGAGTCAAACCGCCTTCTCACTCCAGACAATAACTCAATTATATCAGAGCTCAATTGCTCGCGAGCTAACGTCGGGCCCCCGATCGAAGGAGTCCCATCTGCACGCGAGGCCGTTCATCAGACGGCCCACCCGAATAGCGAAATCCCTGCTATTCGGCAGGTGGTATCGCAGGAGGAACGGGAAGAATGGGAATTATTCTTAAGGTTCGAGAGATTCCGTGAAATGAAACGGAAGACACCGGTAATAAATGCCGGTGAGGAAGTCTCGCCGCCCCCGTCCCCTGTAGGTAATCGACCTGTTTCGAGACATTTTGATTCTTTTGGAACGAAACTAAACAAATTAGTTATTTGTCAGTTGTCATCGTCCAAAATGATTCAAAATTACATTGAAATTCAAGATATGGTTTAAGGATTTAACAATGGAAGGAATTGAAGGGAATATTCTTGCCATAACTGGAGTACTGAAACAATTTGTGGATACTATTTTATCTGATAGTGAGACAGATTCGGATTCTGACAAACAGCTTTTGGATATGGATTTAGTTTGAAGAAAATAATATATAACCTATGACTTAACCTTTAATCACTTCTAACTATATGTGCAATGCGCATGCGTTTGAAATATTTCAACTTTTCCACGGACTCTCGAGTTCGTGAAGAAGTTGTTCAACCGATTAAATTAAGCGGAGTATAGGAACGACTTTCACGAGTTAATACATGGGAATCCACGGAGTTTATGAACGATTAGGATGGAAAGTTGGAGTATTGGAACGCGCTGTCACCTTAATTTGAAAATACCGATTTGCTCTCTCTCACCGTTCGAGCTGTTCTGTCCCTCGAGGCATGTAGCATGTAGGCACAGCTTAATAAACACATATTAAGCTGTGATGTAGGTGTCATCTCAACTATTGATTTTCGCATGAAATTTTGAAACGAGGCTAGAAGCCTTTGATTGCTCCCAGTCAGTATTTATTATATCAACTAAGTTGCAAGTATAATTTGAAGTTAAAAGTAAATGAAATCTATGTAAAATAAATGTTAGGAATATTTGGTGATATGAATTATGAACTAACTTTATACTAAAGAGTGAACATTGACTGCCCACAAAAATGTACGTTGATATATTTTATTTATTCGATTGACGGAGACGGTGAGGGGCTTCACCAAAGGTCCGTTTATCTCATCGCCTCTCGTTAAAATTGTGGCAACTCTGTAAACTCCGTCTGAACCAGGGTGGAGCTCCACAATTCTACCCAAACTCCATTTGAGTGGAGGAGTAAGTTAATTTTTGATAAGCACCATAGTGCCAACGCGAATCGGGAAAGTGGGTTCTAACCACTTTCTCCTTTGTTGCAGCGTATGCAGGTATTCAGAGCGATACCGTGACCACAAATAGTCTCTCATGCGAATCAGATGCTGCCAGCGGCTCAGGTGATTCAATTTCAGGTTTGAAAAATCTGGATCTGGTAAGGCTGACAAAGGTTCCAGAGTCAAGAAATGACCCGGAGTTAATACGGATAAGTCGTTCGGGTCTGAACTTAAAGGACATAAGTGACGAGAATCAAGCAGGGACTCCACTTGAACCAGTACTGTATACAATTCTTCGAAAGTGAGAATTTGATCGCCTATGACGCGTTTTGAATGTGTTTCAACTGCCTTTACTCCCGCTTCCGCTAAACCAGTGATGTAAGGAGCTGAAGGAGGATTGAAACACCATTCCATTGCCTCAGTTTCCGCGGCATTTTTGAATAAATCAATTATTTCCTCATTAGCTCCTACGAAGTTCGATCCGCAATATGAAAAAACGTTTGTACAACGTCCCCTACGTGCAATAAAACGCCTGAATGCTGCTAAAAAGGAGTCCGTTGATAGATCCGAAGCCAACTCTAGATGTATAGCTTTAGTAGCGAAACAAACAAAAATAGAGATGGTACTTTTTACGACGCGAATTCTCGAAAGTCGTTGAAAATGGTCCAGCATAATCAACTGCGACACATGAAAAGGGTTTTATTTGCGAAATACGTAATTTAGGAAGGTTTAAATTCCCATAGGCGGTTGATAAAGCTTTGGGGAGAGACGCCAACATTTATGACAAGAAGAAAGTATGCGTCTTATTGCCCTTTTTGGAGAAAGAATCAGGAACTGCTGCATGAAAAAATATTGTAGGGTTTGATTACCTGGGTGTGAATATCTTTTATGAAAATATTCGATGAGAAGATTAGTGATACTTTGGTTGCAGGGTAAAACAGCGGGATGTTTTGTTCAAAAGATAAATGCGTAGCCTTTAAAGTCGACCTCCGACTCTTAAAATATTATCAGAATCTAAGAAACAGTTTAGTTTTCTGAAAGATTTTGGAATAGATTTTTTCCTTCGTAGAGAATCTATGATGTCGGAGAAACATTCATTTTGTATGAATTTAACACAACAATGTAGAGCATAATTAATTAATATTGTTGAAACATTATTCTTGGGTGACTCTCTCCTTTTTAAATTAGCAATGAAGCGGTTAACGAAGGCGATAATTTCAATATCTTGGAAAGAGAGGAAAATTTGTTAATCAGCATATGTATAAAGTTATCATCGACAATTGACATGAAAGAATTTGTTTTTTCTTCAAAGGAAATATCTTCTCGTGGCTGAACTAGCTTTGATATATCTGCTGGCCAATTCGAATCTGATTGACATAACCAATGAGGGCATGTCCACCATTGGCTCTATTACTTGAAAGATGTGAGGGCATAACACCTCGAGACGCACAATCCGCGGGATTGTCTTGAGAATCTATATGTCTCCAACATTGAGGAGCAATCTTGTCTTGAATTCGGGCCACACGATCACTAATGAATGTTTTCCATCTATGAGATGGAGAACGAATCCATGATAACGCAATGGTAGAATCTGACCAGCAGAAAACTTGTGAAAAGGTCAATATTTTTTCATAAACATTTATTATGTAGGACATTGAGTCAGCGAGAAGAGCCGCAGCGGTGAGTTCCAAGCAAGGAATTGAAATTTGTTTGAAAGGGGCAACCTTGGATTTTGCTATAACGAAGAATGTATTGGAATTAAATTCATTTCTTTCTAAAATATATCTAACTGCGGCATATGCCTTTTCTGAGGCATCGCAAAACCCATGAAGTTGATATGCGCAAGCGTCTCCATTATTTGGGATAACTCGTGGAATTTTGATATCAAATAAAAGCAACTTTCAGGTTTATTTTTTTCGGAAATGACTTCCATATAGCCATTGTCTAAGTATTTTATATCATTTGAGCACAATATTGAGCATGAATGGACGGTTGTGCGGCCAACTTCTTTCCAGCGATAGCAGACGGCGATAAGCTAGCGAACGTGAATTGTCAATATCAAAGTGAGGACACGAATTTTTAGAAGGCAAATTAACAGTAAATCTACCGGACGACTCTCGAGAATGTGTATCGGTAAAAATTTGCTCACATTTTTTATCTTCTTTAGATAAAAATACATTGTTGGGTAATTCTTCCCAAAAACTTTTGATTGTTTTTCCCAAGGAAATTAAGTCTTTCGATAGAGGCTGTTAGCCTGATTTGAGATTTGATCAACAAATTTTCCCATGAGAATCCATCCGAAAACCGTAATAGCTACCGGTTCGTTGACACCGCTCGTCAAACGACCCTCTTTTGTAATATGTAAGAAAACACATCTGCACCAAAGTAAATCAATAGAACCTGGTTTACGGAAATTAGGATCCGCCAATGTCAAATTTGAATAGTATGAAAAGACACTGCTATTTATATAATTTTGTGGCATATCTGCACATAACTTTGAAAGTATAAACGCATCTATATTAATTTTTGGTAATGGTTTTTCCACTGGTTTCAAGTTACTCCACCTGAGGAAGTCCGTTCTTGCATGTTCCTCAACCCTTGAATGGAAAGTAAAAAATCAAAACGTGGTAAACCTAGCCGTTTAAAACTTTCCGAGTAATATAACTAGTTTGCGAGCCACAGTCTAAGAAAACGCGAATTGTTTGATAATTTCCATAGGCATCTAAAATATCAACAAGTGCCGTTGATAAAAAAACTCTGGTAGACGACAAAACCACTCCACAAAAATTTATTTCCTGATATGATTGTGATTGTGAATTGGTGGCAGCGACGTCGCCAAATGGATCGATCACCACACGATTCAAATTTGGGTTAGGACTTGCGTGATTCTGACTTACTGCTGAAACGTTATTGCCAGTGGCGAGAATTGCTGATACATCATTTTGAACTGAATTTCAGCGGTTTTCTCATTGGCAGAAGCCCTATCCGCAAATTCTATAAGCGCTTCATGACCAAAAGTAATTGAATTGGTATATCAACAGTGTTACCAATAGCTTTGGGCGAAATTACTTGCTAAAAATGATTCCATTCCTTGCAAATCCTGGCACACTTAAAAAAAATTGAACATATTTTATGTATAAAGAATAAACTCAAAAGTATAAAACAAAAGAACAAAACAAATAATATCAACACTGAATAAAAAAACTTGAAACAACAAATTAAAAATAGGTATCAAGTGCAACATATTTACGAACAAAAATCAGTACCTTTTGTACTAAAATCATCTTCGTTTCTTCAGCTATCAAACATCTTATGATCGTGTGATATCAATATACCTTCTTGATGAATGGAATCTCTAGTTGCTAATATTGGAACAGAATCATCAGTTTTTAAGCTATTTCTCAAATCTGTTTTAATAGGCCTTTTCATTATAGAATTTTTGTTTGTGCGCCTGCCTCAACTTTTCGGACACTTTGTACGTGTGTGTCTCAGTTTTATCCCAACCTTTCTACAAGTTCTGAATTTCAACCGTAGTCTTAGTTCAACTATTGTATGAACTAATAAAGCACCATTAGTTAATTTTTCAATTAATTGCAATGATAATAAGGGTAATAACTTGTGTATTTACTAAGTGTCTGAAATTGTCATATTACCCGCTTTTTAACATGGCGGATGCGCGTAACGAATCGTGAAAAGTGAAAAGGCCTATATTATTAAGATTATTGAACAGTGTTTCGACATTAGCATTTGAGAATGGCAATATTAGCAAGAAACCAATTACAACCTCTTTTTTTTTATTCAGCCTTTTGCCCATCATTTTTATCTGACAAATGCATTCTTGCTCTAAACTAGAATGATCTGGTAATGCGTGACTTCTCAACTCGTCAATTAATTAGTTAGTGATTAGTGATAAGTTAGTGATTAGTAAGTGACAAGAGGTGTTTTCTGGCGTAAAAACGTATTCAATCTTGCATTTGAATACGATTCTACGTGACGTCATAATTATCACGAACCGCAAGAATGCATAATTTTGAATACGATTCAATAATCAAACCTAAACTAAGAAATTTTCTGTTAGAAAGTCAGTAGACAATAAAACTCTCATGATTATCAGTGGAAAGTGGAATGTCTCACTACTAAGATTTATTTGAGGTATTATTATGAATCATGACAATCACAAAATAACGAATTATGTTTTGAAACTGAATTCGACTTGGTTTCAAAACTCTATGAATACGTTTTGAATTGTTTTATATATGACGTCAACGTTTCAACGCCAGAATCACAGGACGAATACGCTTTGAATACATGAGCGCCAAAAAACAGCAAAGGCCCACCCAGTGCGATCCACTAAGCGCTCACAACGATCACGCTCACGACACAGTTTATAGCTAAAGAAGCAGTTAGTTCACTTGGCCCAAATGCATGTTCCAAGGTAACATCCACTCCAGGGAAAGAATTCAGCATGCGCAGAAGACTGTACGCGATTATCGCTCTTCGAAGCATACGAAAAATGTCAGTATTAGTAACACAGTAACACGGGTATGCGCGAGGGATAAAAATCAGAGTTGCGCAGTGTACAAACGGGAACATAAAGATCAAAGTGTCGACGCCAAGTGAGCGAACTGTTTCTTTAGCTATAAACTGTGCTCACGACCTCGGTTTTTCCCGTTCCACTTGCTTGTGAGCGTTGCAATCGAAAACGCAAGTGGAATGGAGCGTTTACCTTTCATGTGAACATTACAAATGGCTCGAAAATAAGTCAGAAGCTTGAAGAGGTTACGTTTCAATTAATTTATATTTTAATAATTTATTTTTAAATATAATCAAAATGTCTTTTAGTTGGATATTTGTTGATGCAGCGTAATAATGATTCAGAAACTACTTCTACTTCCGATGGAGAGTGAAATGCAATTTTACCAAAACGCGATCGTGAGAAGTGAAAACTTAGGCCATGTATTATTAATTATGAAAGTGTAATAGATCGTTATTCAGATGAAGAATATTTACCTGTGGTCGCACGTTGCGCATCTGCGATAGAAACATGAGTTTCTACTAAAATATTTCTCTGCGAGTCAAACAAGGTGATTTTTCTGTCGCCATCTTTAACTTTTAAAAATTGCGCCGAATTTCTCAAAACTTCCGCCTCGACCCGAAGATGGCTCGTTGTGGGCTCCGCGTGAGCGAAAATAATGACGTCATTAGTGACGTTTTCGCCACGACCATAACGACCGTGGTCGTCATGTGGAACGGCTGAAGGAACATTTTGATCGTTGTGAGCGCACTTGTATGAATGATACATTATTCTATGTTATGATTGTCCAGTGAACTCTATACTATACGTAACTGGAACGGACCCGACCGTTTACTCCAATAACGTAAAGTGTGTCAGGGGCAGCTAAAACAGAGATAGCCTAATTTACGGTAACCTGTCTTTGTCATACTCAGTCAAATGAATTACGGTTATATGCATAAATTATCTCTTAAGTGAAAATTAAGGGAGATTGGGGATTATTTTTGTTTAATACGTTCAATATAAGTGAAGATATACATTTATTGTGTTCTATTGTGCTATTAGTTTCGTTTCCTTTATCGTGTGTGGTTTAAAAAGCAGCATAGTTGGTGTGATTTGCTACTGGCCTTAGCGATAGTTTTCATTTAACATAAAAAACAATGGTGATTTATCGTGTAGCGTTTGGATGCAAAAACGAGCAAGATTATCGGCAAATATCTTTTCATGGGTAAGTTGTTAATATTTAGATTTGGTTATGTAATGAATAATTAGCGATATTACTAGCAAGATTAAAAGTGAATTTATTTTCCAGTTACTATATTACTATACAGAGATAGTATATCTACTTACCACTCTTATACCGCCCATACTGAAGATTATAAATCATTCACCAATTTTGTCACTCGAGGAGGTCTTCTTTATGCTTCAGGTGTGGTGTACAAAATTTTACATTTTGCAGAAAAGCAAATTCGTCTTCTTTTAGAAAGTGGAAACATTTTGAAAAGCTAAATAAACTTGAAACAAAAAATAATAAATACAGTTATTAATCATTTTGCTGTAGATATAGATCTTTTTAAACATAGACACCTTGTAATACAAGAATTTGTAGGTGAAGAATGTCACGAAATTCAAATTATTCGTAAAATAATTTCTATATATTTAAAGTGCCGAATGTATCACCATAGCAAACTATTAAATTTAGAATTTCATGGAAAAAGTGCCACAATGAGACAAAAAATGACAAAACTTGTTTTATTTAATGACTGTTAGATTTATATATATATATATATATATATATATATATATATATATATATATAAAATCCATTGTAATATAAAATAAGAATTGGATTTCATTTTGTGTGTTTATTTTATTTAGAAATCTCGTGGGGGATCAGTCAAAATTTTACTTGAACGTTGTACTGTTTGCATTATTACTTTCTTTCCTGAATAACGATTGGGAGAAAATCACGTTTTTTCCTAAAAAAACCTAAAAAATACAAATTTATTCAAAATAATGTGCGAGGGTTCCATTAACCAACATAAGATAAAAAGAGATAGGTATCCGTAACAGATGCGGGTTGCCTATACAATGGTTTTGCCTCACTTTTCGCCCAAGGCGTGGCCGTTCCAGGTAGTATATAGAGTTCATTGTGATTGTCCCGCCGTCATAGACGTGCAAGCAAAATTAATAAGGGATGCTATTGGGAATTCAAAATAACGGTTACTTGTTTACTTTTCGAAACATTCATGTTTATATGATTTTAGCCATTGTACACTTAAAACGTGTCGAATCTCTTGTGATTGTTGACATTCAATGAAATTCTGGTTTACCTGGTGAATATTCTGTGACTATTGTATGTCCTCGAGTGAAAAAATGAGTGATTCTAGTTCAAATCATTATTGTTGTGTACCTCATCGTGACTCTTGACATACCGAAAATTATTCATAAAGTATGGAAAAAGGCTGACATGTATATCTAGGTGATAAGGACACATTGTTTACTTTCGAAACATTAATGTTTATATGATTTTAGCCATAGTACACTTAAAATGTGTCGAATCTCTTGTGATTGTTGACATTCAATGAAATTCTGGTTTACCTGGTGAATATTCTGTTGACTATATTGTATGTTCTCGAGTGAAAAAATGAGTAATTCTAGTTCAAATCATTATTGTTGTGTAACTCAATGAGCAGAACGATCCCGTTGTACTGGAATAAGTTTTTATCATTTTCGGTCTGTCTATGACAGACGACGGGCTCTTGGGATCTTGAAGAAGAATACAGTTCCTTCCCAAAATGTTCCTGTATCGTGTGTGACCAAGAAAAAAAGTGAAAAAGAGAACCTTTGAGAGTTGAGAAGGAAAGAAGGAGAGTTAAGAAGATAGAAGAGAGATATTATTCAACATACCGACGATTATTCATACATTGTGGAAAAAAAGTTACTATTTATATATATCTAGGTGATAAGGACACATTTTAACACCATCTTGTTTGTTTTAGATGAAATAAAAAAAACTGTTTTTGTTAATTTTATTTTCAATTCGAACATTCACAAATAATATGTAACATTTCTTCAAAATAATGTATAACAATAATTCCCGATGACTTCGCTAAGCTATCCAGAAACTTCCAAAAAGTGTTTTTTTGCAAGCAAATTAGAACATACTTTGTCTCCTTCAAAGTGAGTTTTCGCAAATAATATTGTCTTAAGATTTAAATACACCACTTCACTAGAGTCTTGAAATTAATAACACTACACAAAAAAACTGGAAAATAATACCAATTGGAAATATTTTAAGAAAAACTCCAAACACAAGTTTATAACAGACAAACAATGTACGTATGTCTGGTTTGAATTTTCGCTACTCTGGCGCTAAGCAATTCCCAATTGCTTAGAGCAAGACTATCTGCATCCCTTCGATACACCTCCCTGCATTAGCCGGATGGGAACGTATTTTCCATACTGGAAGCAGAGGACAAAACATGATGAGAGAGAGAAATTTAAGAATAATGTTACATATATTTATTAACTACGAATATTGATAACTAGCCATAAGAGCAATGCAATGAAAGTGAAGTGGGGTTACATATGTCTTTCCTTGTCATATTGGCAGCGCGTAATGGACTACCTAAGTCTGACGTCAAAAGTGGGTGGAGCTTAGCGAATCTTTCCATACAATTCAGGCATTTTTACACTTTTCAATGATTTTATTATCATTATCGAGGACTTCATTTATAGAGGATACTTTAAAACATGTTTTGAAGCCATTATATATCTGAAAGATGATGAGTAACTATATTTCAATGGAAAAAATAACATAACCTCAACAAACAACAATTCTTGAATTTTCATTAAAAATCTTACCTACCTGACTGACACATACTCACAAATGTATGCAGTTATCCTTATTACCAACGGAAGCAGGAACAATAAACATATAAATAATTTCTTGTGGTGTTTTGATATGTAAAATCGATTTGTTTGGAAAAGTTCGCTAAGCTCCGCCCACTTGTGACATCAGGACTTAGGAAGTCCATTATGGCAACCGAACCAAAGAGTAGAGTAGAAGTAGAACAATAATCTTTGACCGAACATCAACCAATCACAGAACTTTAAGTTCTGTGCAACCAATACATATCACGCTTCCATTTTTGCGCATGCGCGATAGTCATACTTCATTTGTTTTAGCTTCACATGATGTCTTATGTCTTTATTATCAATATTGGTTCTTAATAAATATATGGAATATGATGGTGTCGTGAACTCATGAAACATAACCTATTTGTATTCATTTGAAATATAAAAAATATATATTCAAGAAATAATTATGTTGAAATACTTTCACAAAATATTGAATTCATCCAATACCATGGTTGTTAAATGTAGATTTTGTGTATCAATTGCGAGTGATCATATGATGAAACAACCAGACCCCGATTATAATTCAGAAACAAAACTATTGAAAGTTGCCGTCATAGGAATGCCAAATGCTGGTAAAAGTACATTCATTAATAATTTAATGGATCGAAAGGTATATATTCGACTGAAATCGAATATTTACTTTATCTTTGTTTTCATTTGAGGTTTGTGCTACATCGGCCAAAGTGCATACAACTAGAATGAAAGCAAAAGCCATATTCACTGAAGACAATGCTCAAATCATCTTTGTTGATACTCCTGGAGTTGTGAGTGACAAAGAACTGAAAAAGTAATTCGGAGTTCATCCACTAAAGCACAATTTAGAAAATATTTTGTTTGCAGGTATAATCTACAGAAAACATTTATTAGGGATAGCAAAAATGTCCCTAAAGAAACTGATATAATTGGAGTGATACATGATGTTACCAATGTTTGGACTAGAGAAAGGCTTGACATAAAAATTATAAAACTTCTAGAGATGCATAAATCCAAACCTAGTTTTTTGGTGTTTAATAAGGTAGGTTTTACTTGTAATCATTTACAAAAATGCACTATTAGTTGGTAGATGCTATGAAGAGTTGATCCTGAAGTTTGTGGTGACTTTGTAATGAAGAATTTTTTCAGAGCTGCGTTACTAAGAACAGTTAACCAAAAGCTGGAAGTAACTTTGGTACGTCCCTGCCTATTTGGGGTACAATATTAATTATGGTCTGGCAACAAAATAATGCCCCATTTAGAAAATAAGTGTAAATATCCAAAGCTACTGGAATGATCACAAAACCGAGTAAAAGAAAGTTCTGATGCCTTTTTGCACCGTACAAAAAGACAAAGACTATTTTGACTGTTTTTACTATGAGGGTAGAAAAAGATAAATTCATATTAGTAAAAACATATGTTTTTTCATAAGGGGACAAAAAGGTAAGCTGGTTTTTGGTCCAGTTCCTAGGTCAATTAGACAAAAAAAACGTCTTAATACAGTTTTTGTATGATATTTCTTTTAAATCTGTTGGATATAAAAGCCAAGATTTAATTAGGATTGCTCTCTTTTTATCCAGTGCGAGAACAAGTTTTGAAATTATTCTGCGAGTCGTGACCGTAAAAAAGTAATTTTCCGTAAACCATAAGCATTCATGCAAAAGTTTTGTTTGAGTAGTAGTTGTATAAACCTTTGGTAACCAGTTGATTTGCTTGTGTCATTAAAACATCTTTATAATCATATTTCCCTGTTGTGCATATTTTTCCCCAATGTGTTTGATAGCCATTTGAGTTTATCAGATTAGCGAAACGCCTTAGCGATTTCATTTAGTTCATTATAAATATTTCATACGATACTGAAAGTACGATTCAGCTGTGGAAGTGATTTAACCGCACAGGTTTCACAATAAATCAAGTCGGTCCAGTCCCAAGGGCTGTAATTAAAGCCTATATATATCCTTTATTTAGCAAATGCTAATAGTACAGAAATGTGCATAAACACTGTCATGATATCAAAAAAATATGAATACATAAAGTATAAAAAATATAGAGATATACACAAGGTCAAGACACTAATGTGTATAAATACCGTCACAATAGCAAATAAATATATAAAAATTATAGAACATATAAGCAAATTTAAAAAAAAAAATTTATTTCAAAACCTTAAGTATTAATATATAGGTTTTTCGTTAAGAAAAATAACCCATTTTTAAGAAAATAAATTAAATTAAATAAATTGAACCGGTTCAAGTCATTCCCCAAGCAAGTGGTCTCTCAATTTCTTTTTGAATAAACCTAGCGCAGTACATTCTTTGAGGGTGCTGTCTAGGCTGTTGAAGGCTAACATTTCAGTGCTTTTTTTACTTTTGACTCCAATATATATATATATATATATATATATATATATATATATATATATATATATATATATATATATATATATATATATTGTAATGTGATGATAATTTGTAATGTAATGATAATTTGCAAATATAAATTGTTGTTATAAAATGAAGATTGCTAATAATTTCTGCTCTTCGTTGTGAGCCAAATTGTTATGATATAGATAAGTATTTTCGCCCTGTATAATATATTTTGCAATAATAATTGCTAGCTAACGTCACTGTTCTCTCGTCACGTTGCTGCCAATTGTTATCACTTTCCTTACCACAGCTAAGCACAGTTGGTACGCCTCTTATCTCAGATAGCCGGTTCAGGCAATTGAGCCACTAGCCATTGCTTGATGTCAAGTTTCTATTCAGTGTTTATAAATATGATTGCTGATAATTGTGGAAAATAAGCAACAAAGTATCAAAAACAATTATTTCCTTTATTCAGGAAAACTTAAATTTACCTGGCCTATGATAGATAAATTATTCTATGGTGAATCTACAAATATTCATGGATAATCATGAGAAAAGTTCATGGGTAAAATATACACAACCTCACTTTTACCTTGAAAGTGAAATTTTCTTTATTAGTTCAAATTCAAATGAAATAAAGTTCTTCTGATGGGATACGAGTTATTAGTGAAATTGTTCAGTTCGTGATGTGCACTAGGAAAGTTTATACCTGTCGCTGGAACGGTTGCTGTTCAATATACACCCAGATTTGGACTCTCTTTCACTCCAATGCTCTCATGAACTCCAATACCAAAACGAAGGAACCATACAAATTCAGGAATCAGCTTTGAATACTTGTATATCGTGTACAAATAAGGTAATGTTGGTTTTCTGCTTATTATGTTGAAATTAATGAATTTTTCTTTTCTCTCCCAATAAAACGTGGCATTCGTTCTTAAATTATTTTCAGTCTCCTCCTGGCTTTGTTTTTTCGTTTCCAGGATACCATTTTTCCCTCATTCCTTTTTATTTGAATTTTTGAATTCGCGCACTATATTCTCACATTTTCACTGTTTGGGGTTATTTGTCAAAACTTATAAATAGAACTATTTTTACTTTCTTATAAACTATATACAATTTTCAGTAATAATTGTCTCTGACACTTCTTCGTTCTTATTTTCTCACAATTTCCAATCTTACATTTGACCATACTGTTTCCTGATTGGCTATTGTCATCAAGAAGTTTGCTGTTCTCCCATTGGCTACTTTTAGTTAGATACAATTTCATATACTGTATGTTTCAAGCTTATAATTTTGTGGATCACATTTTATTCAGGATGATTTTGTAAGTTTAGACTTTTTTGTTGTCTTTTGAACAATTATGGTTTGTAATCATTATGACAGTGTATGAAATTGATTGTGTTATAGTATTTGGACATTTTTATCTATTCATATTATACAGAGGCTTAATAAAGGAAATAGAACTTCAAAAATTATGTAAAAACAATCTCTTGAAACTAATAGCTATTAAATAACTATTCTTTTTGTGGGTTTTTTCCTTTTAAAATATATAACTGGTTTTTCATAACATAACAATATATATATATATATATATATATATATATATATATATATATATTTTATGTCTAGTCCTAGTATTGTACTGGTGGTGATTTTCGAGTTCAATTTTTTTACTTAGGTAATCCGGTGATATATTGTAGTAAATTTTGTAGATCAGTATGGTATGGTAATATATAATCTTTTACGGACATCCACTTCAAGTCTTTAAGCATACTACTAATTGGTGTATCTCTAGGTAACTTCAATATACTTCTCATAGCTCTGTTTTGCTGTTTCTGCAGTCGACCTAACTCATTCTTATTAGCTGTGTATATTATTGATGCACATAATGTTAAATGTGGTAGTACTAACGTGTTGTATATTGTTATTTTTGACCATCTAGACAGGTTTCTTGATACTCATATCATAAAGTTAATGTTTAATGTTACTTTTTTAATAACTTGAGGTACATGAGCTTTAAAAGTTAGTTCCTGGTCAATTAAAACTCCAAAGTTTTTCACTACACTAACATTTTCAATGTAGCTATTTTCAATATTTATCTGCAGGTTTTTATTACCTACAGACCTTTGGAGATTTCAATTAAGTCAAAAGGTCAGACTACTGGACATCCTTATTTCCATCTGTTGCTACCCCTGGTAAGTGGAGTAAACCACTATAAAATCTGGCGCCCAAGGGTAAAAGTTGAGTTTAAAAATAGTTTGAATAAGTGTCTTGGCGTCATAAATAATGTAACAATTCTAGTGTTAATAGTTATTATTTCCGACCCTAGAACAATCAATCAATCAATCAAATATACTTTATTGTCCGAAGATAGATACATCTCATTGACAAAGTCTGGAATCCTAAATTTAAAAGGTAAAAGGTACAAAGGTAAAAAGGCAAAAAGTTAATAGTGCCAATATACACACAAACGTTAACAACAGTTTTTTGACAATACACAAGATAGTAAATAAATAATACAAATAAAAGATTAGGGTCGACATTAACTCTGATTTAAAAAAAAAAAAATTAGAAAAGAAAAAAGGTCTAAGTTAAATTGATCTTCGTAAAATTCCTCTGTAGTATAATAGGCCCTCACAACCAAGAACTCTTTCACTTCTTTTCGGAATCTAAATACACTTTGTATTTCTTTTAAATTGCTGGGTAGGTGATTAAATAATTTTTTGCTCTTGTAAATAAGGGAATTTTGAGTAAGAGCTGACGTAGGGACGGGTAGAGCAATATGGTGTCTTAAACGTGTATTATATACTGAAGAGTTGTTTATTTCATTTCTGTTTTTCTTGTGAATTAGACATACTGTCTCTATATATTGAAAAGACTTGCCAGTTGTTAAATTTCTTTGCTCTAAAAACACTATAGTCTACATGAATCGCGCATTTTGGCTTTACATAAATATGTAATGGCTCTTTTTTGGAGGGTAAAGAGCGCTTTCAAACAGTTGATGCGAACATATACCCCAAAAGCATATGCCATAGCGTAGATGTGACTCTACTAATGAAAAATAAACCTTCCTAGCATTAGCAATATCCAGTTCGTGAGAAATACTACTGACGCAAAGCAACCCGATGCTAATCTTTTGCACAACTTGTTAATATGGCTTTCGAATCTTAACTTTTCATCAATAAGTAATCCCAAAACTTATTTTCCAGCGGCATTGCTAATTATTCCATCATCTAATGAAACCTCCCTGATGTTACATCTGAATGATACGATGTTCGTTTTGTTGACATTGAATGATAGGAGATTTGCATCGCACTCACTCTTTCACCCTTATTACATCCACACTGATGTGATCGAATAGATCGGTAATTGATTTATCATGCCATAGGATAGTGGTGTCATCCGCAAACATTGTTAATTTACCCTGGATGTCCAACTGATTCAGATCGTTGACATACAACAAGAATAACAGAGGTCCCAGAACCGAGCCCTGTGGGACACCAGAGTTGACAGCACATTCATTGGATTCAATTCCATTAAGTGAGACATTTTGGCGACGTTCAGTTAAGTAAGATCTAAACCAAGACAATGCATTGCCTCTGAATCCATATATTTCAAGTTTTTCAGCAGTATTCTGTGATTTACGCAGTCAAACGCCTTAGATAAGTCACAAAAACTGCCGCAGCTGCCTCTCTATCATTCAGATTAAGGTAAAGATTTTCTAGAAAGGAAAAATTGCATCATTTGTGCTTTTGAGGATTGGAAGCCAAACTGATTGGAACTTAGTATGTTAAACTTGATCAGGAAGGATGATACCCTTATTTTCACCAGTTTTTCTATTATTTTTGATAGGATTGGTAACAGGGATATCGGTCTAAAATTGGCAGGGACATCATGATCTCCTCCTTTATATAATGGAATTACTGTGGCAATTTTTAAACAGGCAGGAAATGATCCTTGGGAGAATGAAATATTAATTGCCTCTGCCAAAATTTGTATTGCACCATCCGGCAATTTATCAATTATTCTGAGAGAAAGATCATCCCACCCAGAAGAAACTTTGTTTTTTATTTCTCTGAAAATTAATTTTATTTCCTGAATGTCCGTGGGTTCAAAAAAGAAAGAATCTTGAACAGATATTTTTTTTAAGTATATCATTGGATCAGTTTTCACAGTAATATTCTCAGATAGTTTTGCTGCCACTGAACAATAGAAGGAGTTCAGTTCGTCAGAGCTCAAGTTTGTTTTTGGTGGGTTTGCTTTAGGTTTTCCTCTTAGTTCATTGATAATGGCCCATGTTTCCCTTTGATTATCTGCAGATTGAGCTATTCTGCTTGAATAGTATGTGTTTTTTAGCTTTTTAATCACTGTCCTGTAAATGTTTCTGTATCTGTTAAAGTAATTAGTGAAATATACGTTGTCATTGGTGACATGTTTTCTAATTTGATGAAGCGCGATGTTTTTGGCTGAGGTTCTAAGTCCTTTGGTTATCCACGGTTTATTTTGTTTCTCTTTCAAAATTCGAATGGGGAATGTCCTGTTGAAGATTGTCTTTACCACTTTATGAAATTCGTCCAAGGGATCGTCACTTAACAAAATGCTACACCAATCTGCATCTGCACAGAGTTGTGAGAACCTATTAAAATTACTTTTACTGAGGATTCTACCTTTACGTGGAGGATTTTTGAGATTTTTTTTTTTAATGGTATCTTACAAAAAATGGCCTCATGGTCAGATAGACCAGAATTTACAACAAAACAACTAGTACTATTTATATTTGTACAAATATAATCAATGATTGTGGCGGAGGAGTTTGAGATTCTTGTTGGTGAATCTACATGCATGCATAAGTTGAAGGAGTCTAGCAGGGTTGATAATAGTTGTGTATTTGAGGATGTTTTTTCTAGATAGTTGATATTCAAATCCTGCTAGAATTATATTAGCATTAATGGGTATTAGGTATAAAGAACTTCCATCCTCTCTAAAAGATACTAATGTCACATGTGGGAGGCCTGTAGAAACACAATACAAAAGATTCAGTTCTGGGCAGTGAATTATAGAAAATTCAAACTCTCTCTCCACTAGTAAGTGATTAAATCTATCAACATTGATGAAACTACATACTAGTTCTTCGTTCACTAAAGCTAAAGTTCCTCCATGAGTAGATCTTATGCGACTATACTTTGAAATTAACTTATAATGAGGCACATATAGAGGTTCTTCCGGTTTCAACCAATGTTCAGTGAGAAGTATTAAATCCGGATATTTATAGTTATCTAATAGTAAATTCAATTCATCTACCTTGTTTCTCACCGACTGAATGTTTAGTAAAATCACAGTGATGTCAGTGTCTTTTTTGTTGGCTCTAAAAAAGAATCAGATGAAGTATTATTCAACATGTTGTCATCCTCGCCTGAAGGTGAGGGATATGAAGGTAGCTGATGATTAGTGAGATTTTTGGTGGTTTGGAGGTATGATACCTCTTTGCTCGACTGCATTATCACATCCATGCGAGATATTATAGCCTTAGATAGGAAGAAGACTCCTCTCCTATTCAAGCTTGGTAGATAGCGACTTGTATTGAAGTTAGATCTTCTCAAAGAATTGTTACATTCCAGTAAATGATGATGTAGATGCACCTGATGCAGTGCTTTGAAGAAATCTAGGTTGTTATTGTATATATCATCATTGTAAATATTCCTGTAACCGTAACGATAAGGTTCGGTGATTATAATCGAGTTTGTGTGAGTTGATTTGTCAAGGAATTCTTCTTTTAGGTTGCGCATGATTTCATTTGGCCACAGAATCACTAGGTCATCTTTAGTGAAGTGAGCCGCATTTTTGACTGCTGTCTCAATTACGCTTTACAACTTCATTGACAGGCATATGTTTCAGAATATTTCATCATGAATACTTTTAAGTATGAAGTATTAATTATGTTGTTACCATAATCCAATCAATAGAGATATTGACGTAACAAACACTTCAAAACAGCTGAAATTCAGGAATTCGAAAGTATGAAGTATCCATTAAGCAATTCGTTGCCATGGAACGGCACTAAAAATCAATAAAAATCCAAATATTTTGAGATATAACTCCGGAGATAAACTTGATTTTACACTTTTTAATGAATGAATGAATTTATTTAAAATAGGAATGTCCTAATATATAGCTCGTCCAGTATTGAAACGACCGTTTGGTAGGTAGAGAGGGGGAAAACACGATTGGACACGATTTGCAGTGCTACGGCGAATCTTCACCAGTGTCTTGGCATGCAGCTTTTGAAAGGTTAGGTTTGTTTGATTAATAAATAGGTAGTGCAGTTATTTATTCAAATTTTCTTATACAAATATATATATTTCCCCCTGGCAGATTTGTCGAAAAATATTTTTTCCGTTCAGAAGTTATAGGAGTGTAAGTTCTCTACTTCTCTTGTATCGCCTATACCAAATAATTTGGTACGCTTCTGGAATTTCTAGCCATCGTTCGGGCATCTTCGAGAAGAATTGGTGTTAGGTAGGGGAAGGCCAAAGTGGTCGTTTCAATACTGGACAAGCTCTACAAATTTATATAATACCTTATAATCTATTTACTATAAATAAAGCAAAAAAAAATTTAATTAAAATTTAACTTAGGTAGTTTGTATATATAAAACATGCCAAAACAGATTACTAGTAAAAAACAAAACAAATATGCATATATAAATTATTACTGTTGACAGATGAGCAATAATAATTATCAAATACAAAACGAAAATATTAAATTTTCAACATTACACTTGAGACATCCTTCACAATCAATATTGAATCACAATAGCCCAGGTTGTTATGTATCTATACAATGTCTGTTATAAAGTGATTCTATTAGGTTATCAAATTGTTTTTAAAAATTTGCCGAGTTATAGTGTTTTTCACTTTATATGGTAGGTTATTAAAATCATTGAGACCTTTGAAAAATAAACTTCTCAATGGTATCGGGTCCTGCTTGTATGGAAGGTGTTAAGAGTTTATTGTATGTATTGATGGATTTCGTTGGTATAGGTGTAAGATGGAAGCATATTTTTTGACAATTTGGAAATGAAAACCATGGTGTTGAAAAACAATTTTGTAGTACAATGCCCGGATGAAATTGCACGAAAATTACCCAGATTCTTATATAACCGGACTACTCAGTCGATGTTTCTCACTACTAAGAGCTGCTTTAAAAAAAACAAAGCACATGAAATATAGATAAAACTCCCATCTTTCCCATGAGACCAGTTTCGAAGTTCATACAAAATCCAATCATAATAAACAATGTGTTCAAAAATTTCTGATCAAATGTCTGTGAGTGAGTACACATTAAGGTTAATACATTTTTAAGGAATTATTTCCACATTGATTCCTTGGGGCTTTGTGCTCTTCGAGGTGGATATATTAGCCCTGTTCAAGCGGATTACTCTCTGTTTCGTTGGGAAAAATTATTCTGACATGTAATTGGGGGGTATTTTTTTGATAATTAGTAACCTTAGATTTTGTTGTACATTTGATGATTCAATCATTAACGACTCTTGTAGAAATATAATTGGCTGGTTTAAAAGTACATTAAAATATGGCCCCTCGAATGGCTTTTGAATTGGTATTGTACTTTTTGAATTATTTTAAATTCTTGGAGATATGTACAGAATTCGACTTTTTTCCAGAAAGTATCCATAATTTTTCGTTTCTGAATATTCTACCTTGGAGTTTTTGAGGATCCTCAGGTATAGATATATGGAAACGATTGTATGCCGTGGGGATGGAGGTATTGTTATAGAAAAAATGAAAAATGAAAATCAGTGAGTGGCAGCTGGCAGTCTTACGGCGCTGTTCTGAAACAAGTGCATGTGTCCTGTTCTAAAATCATGATACTATTTCTTCTTTTCACATGGCCGTCTGCTCGTAGTCAGCGTTACATGTGTTACAAATGTAACATGTTACGGTGTTACTACATCTGATACATTTTCTAGCAGGCAAAAAAGACATCTGAAGTTAGATACTTTCAGTAAAAATTTCTGCTTATTTGTTCACTTTTTCGTTACTATTGCCTATTGGGAACGATTTTATGAAGACGAAGGTGTACATAAAATGTGCGTGAAAAATCTTCTAGTTAAGGAACCTTTGCTCTATGATAAGTAATCTATTTTCCCAACTTTTCTCTATCTCTCCACTGCAAGTAAAATGAAAATCACATGTTGCGAGATAACGGTGAGTTACTGAAGATTTTCCCCAAATTTGCCAATCTTCTCCCTGTTAAACCTAAGAATCATTCATTCTTATGTAATTCGACACTCGTTCAAAAACGCCTTTACCAATTCATTTAAAGTTGATACAGAGGAGAAATCCATCGAAAAACTGTAATTTTTGAGTCAATAGAATAAGAACGTTTTGGGTCCATTTTAGCCCGATTTTTGAGTCATGCTTGGATATATTTCCTAGTTAATCAACGCCAAATACATGGGAATATATACTTTATAGACATAAAAGTTTTGGATTTTATTTTTAGGGCTGTGGCATGGTAAAGAATTGCTTAATGGATACTTCATACATTTAACTACCTGAATCCGGAATTTCAGCTGTTTTATAGTTTTTGTTAGGTTTTGGTAAAATTTTGATATTATTTATTAGACTACAAATAATCATCTCATTTTAACATATTCTTCAGGGGAGTTTCATTCTTCATCTGGAAATGACCTGTAACAACAATGTACTCTTCATTTCAACAATGTACTCTTTATTTCACAGAGGGCTCTTGGACTATAATAAGCTTCCTAATGAAATTAAACAAAGTAACTCCCTCCTCCACCTCTTTGAACACTCCTTAGCTCAATATCTTCGAGCGCACTATGTTTTCAACTGAGTTGGCCATCATTTTTTAGCATTTTTATCATTTACTACTACTTCCTACCACATACATTTTAAATCTACTATTGTTTATGTCTCATACGTCTTGTTATAACATATATATTTGTATCTTCTTTATGTATATTAGGATATTTGTTTCAAATAAATCTATTTTCATTTTTCATACATTAGAGGAAAAATTACTGCCATCAACTTCCGAAAATAAATAAATGATTGTGGAAATACTATCTTCCAATATATAAATCTTTTGATTCCATAATAGCAATATTCCTTATATCATACCACAGTGCCTTGAAATATGGCTCGATAAGTTTTTAGTATCTACATGTTTAGTTTATGTATAACTTTTGTTATAGGTAGATGCTCTGAAATCAAAACGAAAATTGTTAGATCTGACTAGGCAAGTTACTGAAAACTGTATAAATGGTAAACCCATTCCTGGAGGAAAACCACTGCGAAATGAAGATATTGAGAATAAGGGTTGGCCGTTTTTCCAAGAAATATTTATGGTTTCATCCTTAACAGGTAATAAAAAAATTGAATCTTGTATGGTATTCAAAGGGGGCCATCTTTTTTTTGGTCTCATAACTGATCCAGTGAATAAAGAAACAGAAAAAATACAAAAAATATAAGTAATACATACTCTCAATTACATAATATACATACCTATATTAGAAAAAACACTCCTTAATTCAGGAAAATCACTATCTAAAACATAATTGACTAATAGCCCGTGTCACTTTTTAAACATATCATAAGTTTACACATACTGAATACGGAAACTTGTGGTATCGATGTCAATAATGCTACAGACATGCCCGACTTACATTTTTTCTGGGGAGTAGTGATGGTAGGAGGGATGCTGAACAGTTATAAAAAGGAAGCTGAAAAATATTGAAAGTTCACGACTAAGGGTAGTAAAAAACAAAAGTTCACAATAAAATAAAGTGACGTTTGCTGATTGTCAGTCGTCTAAAACTTGGCATTCACCTGTTGCAACTTTCAAAATATGTCAAAAAAAACGGACCTGAAAAAATTTGAGAGTTTACGACTGACAATGGAGGGGATCTTACATTAGCCTTCAAAGGACACAGTCTTTTTCAATGGTGCCGATTTTGCAGAACATTTTGCGATTTTTTTATTATTAGTTTACATTCCAAAATTCAGGGATAAATGATCTGTAATGCACAATTCGAAAATCTATAATCATTAGTTCAATACTACATCCAAAAGGTACTGTACCCTTGAAAAGGTACACAAATTGCCAGGTATACTTCAATAAAGTAAGTTTATGCTTGAAAAATTCACACAACGTTAGTTGTACCACATAAATCAAAGATTTGTTACCAATAATCATGTAAAGTGTGGCAGAGGAGATATCGAAGCATCAAAACACATGAGCGATGCATTGGAGGAATTCACGTATCTTCTGTAGATTTTATCAACGAAGGAAGATTGGCTATTTTCCACAAGAACTTCAAGGCAAAAAGTAACACTGAAAAATTTAGAAAAGATAGTCAGCTATGATGGATGTAATGTGCCTGCGTGCAAAACTGAGATACTCCAGCAAATCACACGCTCAGTATATCAGAAATATATGGAGATACGCACATCTAAAAAATCATCCAGAAATGACACCTATGAGCTCCAGATGGGTTGAGTTAGATGGCAAATACAGCTTCAAATGGTTTGAAGGTTATGAATTCCCTCCTCTGGTCAACGTCGTTATTACTAAAAGGAATGTCGAAGGGAATGATCTGGGTAAGATATGGATCATAAAAAATATTTCTATACACAGAGAGAAATTTATATTACAGTTTCTCATACTCTCACAGTGATTTGGATTTTGCAAAACCTTTTTTTTTAGTCAATTAGGTTTTACAGGTATATCTACATTGTTATCGAAAGCATTCCTAACCTCACATTAAAAATCTTATATCAAATAATAATTTTACATCACCGACGTTATGGCATGTGTTCTATTTTTGCGACATACTAAAAATATATTTTTACCGTTGTGCTCTTCCATTGTAACAAAATTTTCGAGTGTCAGTCACAAACACTTCATATTAGCCATAAAAATCCTGAAATTGCAAATATATAGCTCCGAAAACAGATCAGGGTGCTTTACGCGGCGCTCCATTTGTTCACTGATAATATTCCACCAACACGTGAAATTACTGACACATGAATTCATGATCCAGCAGGTAAATATTCAAGTGCCAGTCTTCAGAATACAGTATTTAAGAAATTAGGACCGATGTTTTAATAATAGTCATATTATACGTGCATCGAAAAATTGCAGCATACGTGTTAGTTTAGTGACCCACGGGGTGTTATCCATACAATGAACATCTGAGATGTATTTTCACCTTTACGTGCTTCCGTTGTAACTAAATTTCTGAGTGTCAATCATAAACATTTGATTTCAATGATACAAATTTAGAACTAGTAGCCATGCTCTACAGAGCCTCATTCCACGAACTTTTTTTACTACTGATTATATTTTCACCACCTGTTGGACGACTGGGAATTGCACATTTCGATTAGGTAGCTGGCATTAATCCTAATTTTGAAAAAGGCAGTCATAAACTTATAGAAAAATCGATAATTTTTTTCAAAAATCGGTGGGATAAGCGCCTTTCTCTCCCATTGGCGGACGAAATTTATATTGTTCAAAGGCAATTGGTAAGATCCCTTCAAGCTTTGTAGCAGGTGAACACCAAGTTTTACACGACTGACAACCGGTGAGCGTCAATTTTTTTTTTTTTTTATCTTCTGTTACTCAGTTTCAATTTTTTTCACCTTTTTTATAACCGTTCACCATCCCTCCTACCATCACTTCACCCCAGAAAAAATTTCCCATGATCATCCTAGTAATATTTTTCTGTTGAAGCCTAATATCAATTTTTATATTATTTTCAATTTCAGATAAGTTCTCTCACAGTGTACTCACTTACAGGAGATAGTGCATATTCATAGTTAGTTAATTGTAGGAATTCTTATAAACAAGACCATTAAAACGGTACAAAAATGTGAAATGTGAATGTTTATACAATAATATTTCACAAGAGTTTTTCTTTTCTCCATGAGCAAAACCGAATCAGAAGAAAATTATAATCAAAATTAGATCGAGCCCAATTGTACTCAAATGTAAAGTGCTTTCTCCCACTGAGAACAAATGGTAGACCTTGTAATGATACCCTAGGCCCAGGCTTACCAGCAAACTGTTCCTATTCAAAAGTTATGTTGAAGACACTTTGGACATCTGATCCGAATTTTTTTGTTATCTATCTGTCTTGTTTGTATCTTTAGTAAAGAATAGGATAATTTTTATTCGTTAAAGGTTGGTGAAAATGTAAGGGAAAATTACTAATTGGCCAAAATGCATTTTCCGAAAATAAAATAGTAGCCTGCTTTTTTGTTGACTTCAAAGGAGCATACGATGCAGTAGATCTTGACTTACTTACTTACCATCAAACTACGTGAATTTGGCATTCAATATGAGGCATCATGCGTAATTGTAGAGTTATGTAGAAATTGATCCATTTTTATACGGGACTCAGATAATGTAATGCACGGTCTGAGGGTAATCTCCCAAGGTCTCCCACAATTCTGCGATGACTGTCGCAACGGATTATGCCAAGTCCCAACGTTAAGAACTGAAATTACTGATCTACGTCGACATTTAGATGATTTCATTGAAACCAACAAAAACTTGAAAGGAATGATTCAATCCAACAACTCATCCTTGAGTGCTGAGTCGCTTTATGCGGAAATTCAAGATGTAGCTACAAGCTAACATATTAATCCATAATATTGAAGAAAGCTCGTCCAGAAATTTCAAGGAGAGGATTGAACAGGACACAAATGCAAGCAAATAGTTGATGCTTTGGATATTAATGTGGGCCCTTTCAAAGTATGGCGATTGGACCAAGCTAGTAATAGAAGCAGACCTTTGAAAGTTACATTATCTAATAATTCAGATGCCTTGTTTTGTATCAAAAATAAAAGAAAACTCTCTGAAAACTTCCCAAACATCAGAATCGCTGCTGATCTCACACCATCCCAACGAAACTATATGAAATCTATTTATGAACAACTGAATGAGGGGAAAAGGAAAGGTGAAAATAATTTAGTTGTCAAATATCGATATGGAATACCACATATTGCTGAATTCAGAAGTCCTCCAGCAAATAACGGAGATTAAATCCTGTCCCTTCAAATATAAACTGTTATTACCAGAATGTAGGTGGCATCAAAACCAAACTTCATACTCTGAAAAATGCAATTATCCTATGTGATTATGATATAATTATTCTCATCGAAACATGGCTCAGTTCGGACGTTTATACCAGTGAGTTGGATTTTGTTAACAGTTATGCTATTTATAGACAAGACCGTAACTCTCACAATAGTTTTAAAGTTCGTGGTGGCGGGGTTCTAGTGGCTGTTCGTAAATCTATACCATCTATGTTGATACAAAATACTTGTGATACAATTGAACAAATCTTTGTCTCCTTTGTTATGAACAATAGGAAGTTCATTATATGTGCTATTTATTTGCCACCCAATTCAAATACTGAGAAATATGATCTACATTGCCAATCAGTTGAAGATGTGTCCCTAACATATCCTGAGCATTCTATCATTGTGGCTGGTGACTACAACTTACCAGAAGCAAAATAGTCCAATGATAGCAAGGGAGTAACAGTTGACTGTCCAGCATTCTCTAATGCTAACTTAGTATGTGAAAACTTCTCGTTTTTGAACTTACATCAAATTAATTACATTCCGAATGTTCATGATACTTATCTTGATTAAATTTTTGCACACAACTCTGATATTCAAATAGATACGGCAGTCGACTTATTAATAGATAATAATTATCATAATCTTGCATACTTTTTTCAAATTCCAATATCTGTTAGGTGTAACAACTCTTCTAGAAGTTTGCATTGATGATTTCAGAAATGTCGATTACATATCCTTAAATGGTTTCTTTGCATCTATATATATATACAGTAAAAACCGAATATAACGACATCGTTTATAACGACAGATCGGTTATAACAACCGAATGGCAAGGTCCCGGCCGAATCTATATAAACTAATAAGTACACATACCGCCTATAACGACATCGGATACAGCGACATATCGCTTAAAACGACGAAACTTTATCGATATTCATCGGCTATTCATCGGCTATAACGACCAACCGTTTACCTATTCCAGCAAAACAAAACATTACGAACAATTTTCACCTTTATACTAATCATATGAAGGAATATTTTGCTATAGAACCGCTTTCCCGCTCTTTGCCATTTGACCTTGCATGTTTTACGACTCAGTCAGTGCGATAGTTGACCGCGTGAAGTACAGGTTGATTTTAAAACTCATGATTCAGATCGTTTGTTTACGCGTTACTATGTCGCAAAAAAGAAATAGGAAAGTGTTTAATATTGAAGAAAAATCACATATTATATGGAGATTAGAAAATGGCGAGACAAATAGTGGAATTGCAAAGGAACGTGGAGTCTCACACTCAACGATTTGGAAGGATAGAGTGAAATAAAGGCTCTTTTCGAGAACAACTCCTTGAAAATTAAACGATCGAGGACATCTGAACATAAAGTTATTTGAAAACAAGTTCATATGCATAACCTATCCCCATACTACAAACAGACATAATATATACATACGTACTTGTGTATATTGCTTATAACAACTATCGGCCATAACGTCCGAAGTATACGGTCCCTTCAATGTCGTTATATCCGGTTTTCACTGTATGTGTATATATATATATATATATATAGATAGATATATATATATATATATATATCTATATATATATATATATATATATATATAGACTGGGAACAAATCTTCATCGAAGTAAACTTGGAAATAATTTTAGAGCAATTTTATAATATCTTATATACGGGAATAGAACTTTTTGTTCCAGTTAGATACTATAAACCTTCAACATTTCCTAGCTGGATTACATCTGATCTTAAAGCGTTGACAATCGAAAAGAAAAAAGCTCACAAACAGTTTCAAATAAGTAAAGATCATAATGATTATACAATCTTTACCAATTTACGTCATCAGTGCAAAATTTTGTCAGAACAGTGTCATCAAAATTATCTTCATCGAATGGAAAATGATCTTATTGAAGATCGTAGATCCTTCTGGATGAAAATAACTAAACTAAAGAAATCTAGTGATTATCCCTCCCAAATGTCACTCAATGGTAAAAAATCTTCTTCAGAATCTGAAGTTGTTGATCTCTTCGCAGATTTTTTTTCTGACGATCCAGATTTTGTCTTAAGCAATTTCAAAAATTCAGTCCAGCCATTCAATGATTTCCTTCTTCCACGTTTTTCGATCACAGAAGTGTTTGAAATATTATTGAAACTTCCGAATTAAGTCTCTTTTGGTCCAGATGGCATTCCCCCTAGCTTACTAAAATGTTGAGTTTGTACGCTGACAAAATCCATCCAGGTTATTTACAATCTTTCGCTAAATAGTGGAGTTTTCCCAATATTCAAATCAGGCAACCGTGAGGATATTAAAAATTGCAGAGGTGTATGTATTCAGTCAACCATACCTAAAATATTAGACAACATGGTATCGACATATTTGTCATATCAAATAAAAAATCCAATAATTCCAGAACATGGTTTCCAAGCAGGACGGTCTACAACGACTAACTTAGTATCGTACACTGAATTTCCATTAGACGCCTTTGAAGGAAAATCCCAAGTGGATAGTAAATATACGGACTTCTCGAAGGCGTTTGATAGAGTCAGTCATAACGTATTGATACAAAAATTGCTGGCAATGAATATGAATATCTCAGTAGTAACATGGTTGAAGAGTTTCTTCACCGATCGTTTTCAATGTGTACGCATCAATGATAATCTCTCATCTGAATTTCCTGTACTTCCTGGAGTTCCCCAAGGATCCCACTGTGGGCCTCTACTCTTTAACATCTTTGTTAATGACCTAAATAATTATATTGTTCATTCTCATTTCCTTCCCTATGCCGATGACCTAAATATCTTCCGTGAAATCAATAACTCAACAGACACTCTCCTCTTACAAACGGATTTAGATAATTTCATTCATTGGACATCTCTGAACATATTCAATCAATCAATCAATCAAACTATGCTTTATTGTCAGAAGAAACTGGTCTTATCGACAAAGATGTTAAAGAAATACATATTAAAACAGAAAAATAAACATTAAAAACTAAACAATAATAATAAAAACGACAAATGGTACAGGAACAGACTAATTAAAATTTGTATAGTTTAAAAAGTTAAAAATTAAGAAATGTAAAATAATAAGAGGGTACATCCCCACGATGCAAACATATTAAAATAATTCCTTAATGAAGGGGCTAGTGTAGTTCACTATAAACGAAAGAGTTCACAACTAAAAAATTCCTCTATATTGTAGAAAGGATGAATGTATAGTAGTTCTTTTAGTTGTTTTTTGAATAATGCAAATGCTTCAATTTCTCTTAGGTTAATGGTAAGCAATTATAAATTTTTAGCCGTTGTAGATGATGGATTCTTTAGCAAGATTACTTTTAGGTATAGGTAATGGTAGTCTAAATTTTTGCGAAGAACGAGTGTTATGATTTAGAGGCGCTGATATATATTTGTCACGGTTTCTATGAATTAGACATGTAGTTTCTAAAATGAAAATCGAGGTGACTGTGGGCGAGTAGTTTGCGTCAACACATGTTCACCTCCTATGAGAGATGAAGATGGGTTGCGGAAACTTAGGTGGCTACCTCCAAGTGGTATCGCTGGATAACGGGGTTGACAAGGAAAATCCAGTGGGAATGACCAGAAATGGTCAAAACCTGCGGATCTCTAAGTCAATCTCAAACCAAATGCCACCACAACATGGCTTAATCCAAGGCGTCAAGCGACCCGTGCCGAGGGATGGATGATACCTGAGCCAGTCAGGTATAAAAAAAACGGAGCCTCTGGGATACATGGCGACCTCCCAGAGTAATCTGCCTTACACCTGCGCAGGGGCACCGCAGGTGTGGACGACCCTTTCCCTACACAAACAACCCTGGGAACTTCCAGTTGAAGAAGACCCAACACCGATAGCGGGTATGGAAGTCGAGGAGATTCCAGTTGAATCACACTCGGCACCAGAAACCGTAAACCCAACCGAGGAGGGATCAGCAGATGGTCGAACACCTACTGAGAAACTCCCGGAAACAGAGTGGATTCCAAAGCCATTTGGTAAAATGGAAACCAAAAAGATTCTTCAGCTCATCAAAACCCAGGACATGGGGATAGATACTGAAGAATGGCTTGTCATCAAGAGACAAGAGGAGGCCTCGGGTCTAACTCTTGTCTTTCAATCTTCGACTGTGACGCCCTGAGTGGTGGGCGACGCAGGATCTTTGGAGGGATCGGCCCGGAAACGGGCATGAATCCGAAGAGCCTTATCGGCGGGCTTCTAGACCTAATTAAGGACACAAACCTGTTTGAATGAGGAACCACTGACGACAGAGTGATACAATAGACCCCAGCTGGTCGCAGTGTCAAGGGAAGCTAAGTGCCAGCCCTGTCTCTGGCTCGTCAGCCTTAAACCAACCAACCAACCAACCGAGGTGACTGTGAGGATTCTGTGGATTTTGAAGAGTTCCCTGCAAGAGTCACGCGGTTTAACTTTACAGAGAGCCCTAATGGCTCTTTTTTGAATAACTTGCACCATCTGTAATAATTGATTGCTACACACTCCCCAGAATGCTATACCGTATATCAGATGGGATTCAATAAGAGCAAAATATGCCGTTTTGGCGGCGGTAAAACCCAACTCACGTGATATTATCCTAACGGCATAGCATCCGGAGGACAATTTCTTGCACAATTTTGTAACATGTTCGTCAAATTTCAATTTTTTATCGATGTGAAGTCCGAGGAATTTGGTGAAGGAGACATTTTTAATGGTGTTAGTTCCTAAGTTGAGGGTAGAGCAGCGGAATGTAAGTAAATTCGTTTTAGAGGCATTGAAGACAAGCAAGTTATCATCACACCAGGATTTAATTTGTTCAATGTCTTTTTCAATATTGTGATGTAATGTATTCTCGTTTGTGTCATGCCAAAATATCGTGGTGTCATCTGCAAATAATGTATACTTGCCGGATATATTAATTTTTGTAAGGTCGTTTATATAAAGCAGGAACAATATTGGCCCAAGTACAGAACCCTGTGGCACACCACATTGAATTGTCTGGGCATGGGAGAGGTGGTTGGTTTTTATCATTTGAGTGCGATTTTCTAGGTATGATTTGAACCACTGCAGGCTAGTTCCTCTAAAACCATAGTATTCTAGTTTCGTAGCAGAATTCCGTGACTAACACAGTCGACGCCTTGGAAGGTCACAACACACAGCAGCGCCAGCTCTCCATGATTAATTTCATCATAAACTTTTGAAAGAAGGGAAAATATAGCATCATTGGTGCTCTTACCTTTTGAAAACCAAACTGGTTCTTGCTCAAGATATTATTTTAAGTAGAAATTCCATAACTCTCTTCTGAACTAATTTTTCAATTATCTTAGCCAAGGTAGGTATAAGTGATATTGGTCGATAATTTGATGGGTCTGCTGGATCTCCTCCTTTATGTAGTGGTATTATAATTGAGTTTTTCAAGAATTGGGGAAAGATGCCCTTTTCGAGTGAATTTATTGATGAGAGCAGCCAGTACATCAAGAGCTGAATCTGGAAGGTTTGCAAATATGTTGATTGAATGTTCATCTTGACCTGATGCCTTTTTATTTTTTATACCTCTAATGACTTCTTTCAGTTCAATTGTATGTGTTAGAGAAAAATTGAAGGTTTCTTCGACATATAGATTTAACATGTAATGATCAATGTTGTTGGGGCTCAAGTGTGCAGTTAATTTGGAGGCTACAGTACAATAATAGTCATTAAGGGTATTTGGGTTCAATGGGATTTCAAGCGGAATTTTCTGTTTTCCTCTAAGGTCGTTCATTATTCTCCAGCTTTCCTTAGATTTGTTGGAGGATTTATCAATTCTTGATTTATAATGTATATCTTTTGCAGATTTTAATACTTTTCGATATAAATTGAGGTAGCTATTGTAGTATTTATGAAAGAATGGTTCAGTGGTAAATTTTCTAATTGAGTGTATTGTATGTCAACATTGAAAAGTGTTTCTATATTACTTTTTCCCGACGAAATTTTCAAATGAACAGTGAATATTCAATTAATGAGATCAATTTAATAAGGAAAGAGAATGCCAAAGACCTGGGCATATTAGTTGACTCATCCTTAAATTTTAGATCACACATTAATAATATGGTGAAAACAGCTCTCAAAACTTTCGGCTTTATTACTCAAAATAGTTACAACTTTTCTCCTGGAACTTTTACGAAACTATATTGCACATTAGTTTGACCAGTTCTGGAATATAGATCCATTGTTTGGTCACCAAGTTATACCGTTCATAGCAATTCTATAAAAAGGGTTCAAAATAAATTTTTGAGAATTTATTCATATCATAAAAATCAATATACAGAGCACCAATACTAAGGCAGACTTGCCCTCAGATCTCCATCTATCTAACTGCACTTGGCGCACGTGAATGTATTTTTATTCAATTTATTTTATTTATTCATAACTATTTTTTATTAATTATTGTGTGACATGTGTTTTTTTTTTATATATATATATATATATATATACATATACATATACCATATATTTTTTTGTAAAAGACTTTGTCAATAAGATCTCAATCTTCAGACAATCTTCGACATCCTCAACCCTACAAAACCAACAAATAACAGTTATTTATCTATGTTATCGTATTTTGGGTTCAAGTCCTACATAAATTCTTTCACTAGAGTAACCACTGAAACTAGCACCTGCCTTGACCACATTTTCGTAAGAAAAAATATTAGCACCAACAAATTAACACTCAATTCACTTGTCATTGATACAGATACCACGGATCATTTCCCTGTCTTCTTGAATATTAGATCAAATGAGACTAGAAACGACAGCACAGACCTTGAACTAAAAACTATAGTTAAGTTTGACGAAGAAAAGTTTGAAAATACCATCAAAACAGTAAGCTGGAATAACGTTCTTTCTCTAAAGGACCCAGAAATGGCTTACAATCTTTTTCTTGATACCTTAATGTCGCTAAAAAATGAGTGTACCTCTACTAAAACTGTCCCTTTAAAAAAACATAAGAAACTGAAACCATGGATTACACAGGGGATAATAGAATCTATCAAACATAGAGACAAACTGAAAAGACGGGTCATAAAAAATAAAAATGATTTAAATTTACTCCAAGAATATAAAACATACAGGAATCATCTCAACAGAATTATATTGAATGCCAAAAACAACTACTACATAAATCAGGTTAATAAGAACATTACCAACATAAGAAAAATGTATGAAATAATCTCAGATGCAGCAAATGAGAATAAAAACAAAACTAATAAATACTTACTAATTACAGATGAAAACAATGAACAATTCCATAATGATTATGACATGGCAAACTTTTGCAACAATTACTATGTGAATGCTGGATTGAACATGGCAACAAAAATAAATGAATCCACTTCCGACATTACAATCGAATACCCTTCTTTAATAAATTCTATGGCATTAAAACCCGTTTCCAAGAAAGAAGTAATTATGCATATCAATACCCTGAAAAATAATAGTGCACCAGGCATATATGGCATCTCATCTAAATTGATAAAAAAAATCCACTTACTCATTCTAGATCCTTTAGTTCACATCATGAATCAAATTTTCCTAACAGGCAGGGTACCATCCCAATTCAAAACGTCTATCATTACACCCATCTATAAAAAGGGCTGTAAAACTAATATAAGCAACTATCGACCCATTAGTGTAATTACTACCCTCTCAAAAATATTTGAAAAATGTCTCAAAAGTAGGTTATTACATTATCTTACTTCAGTGAATGTACTAAACAACAACCAATTTGGATTTATGAAAGGTATAAGCACAAATGATGCCATGTTTGAACTCGTGAACAATATTAAAAAAAGTCTTGACAATAATGAAAAAGCAATTGCCGTTTTCCTAGATCTCGCGAAGGCTTTCGATACTGTACCTCATAAACAACTTACTGACACACTTGAGCAGTATGGTGTCAGAGGTGTGGTATTGGAAATCTTCAAAAATTATTTGAGTAACAGAAAACAAATAACTAAAATTAGAAATGTAAATAGTGACCCCCTTGAAACTAAGATAGGTATCCCGCAGGGAACAGTGCTTGGTCCACTTCTTTTTATTACTTATATCAACTCACTACTAAACCTAAACATAAATGGTATCTCTAGGTCCTATGCAGATGACACAGTTCTACTTTTTAAAGGTACAAACTGGGAAAATGTTGAAAGTACAACAACTCACGGAGTGCGCCTTGTAAAATGTTGGCTCGACAAAAATAAATTAACTTTAAACTCTGATAAAACTTTCTATATTGCGTTCTCACTGAATGATTCAAAGAGACCACATTTTAATTCTATCAAAATAAATGATTTAATAATAAAATAAACTAATTCCATAAAATATCTTGGTATCACTATTGATAAAAATCTAAAATGCACTATTCATATTCAAGACTTAACCAACAAAATAAGACGCTTAATTTATAAATTCTATATAATACGCAAAATCACTTCTAAACTATGGTATCATAGTGTGGGGGGCTCTATGACAATGTATTAACTCAACTAAATGTAGTACAAAACTACATTCTACGAATAATATTATTCAAAAATAGACTTTATTCTACAAATTGTATCTATAATGAATCAATTTTGAATGTCCGAAGCCTATACTACCTTAGTAACTGTATCTTCTGCTTTAAATCTAAGAAAAAACATTTTGTGAACCATTGCTACCAAACTAGGCAGCACACAAACAAACATATGGCTGTACCATTTAAAAGATATGATGGGAACCAAAGGTTTGTTACAACCCTAGCACCAAAGATTTATAACATCCTACCTAATGAAATTAAAGTGATAACCAAATATAAACACTTTGTTAACAAATGCAAATACTTTATTTATCTAAAAAGGGATAACATACATAAGATGTTGTGAAAAAAAAAATATTATTAATTAATTTAACATAATTTAAATATACTACATATTTTCTGTCATGATTACCATTTATATCATTAGTATTATTACCATATTATTATTACTATTTTCTGTTATAATTACTATTTATATTATATTATTACCATTTTCTTTTTTAACTCTTAAGTTTTCTTCATTGCGTGTCAATAATAACTTTTAAATTTCTACTTTCTACAATTTATAACAGGTGTTAACTCACCTAGGTGCATTACTTGTAAAATTATACTATGAACATATTATGACCACCTATAAATGTATAACATATTTACTTCGAAAAATTTTGAATAAAAAAAAAAAAAAATATATTTGATTTGATTATGTAGCCTTAGTAACCGCAGAAGAATTTTGGATCAGTTTCTCTTTAAACTAGTCAATGGAAGTATTGATTGTCCACAATTACTGAGCCAGTTAAATCTGAATGCTGTATCAAGAACACGTAATCCTCCTTTGTTCAGAATTCCATTCCATACACCTAACTATGGAATGAACAGTCCTTTGACCAGATTGCAAAGAGACTACAATGATATACAAGATACGGTTGATCTACACTTGCAAACTTCAAGAAGTCACTTCATTGTATTTTGTAATCTACTATATATTTTGTTCTCATTTTATTTTTTTTGTCCTGTCACATAACTTTGCAATGTTTTATTTTTAATATTAACTTACTGCAGAATTGCATGGGGTGCTCAACAGCCTAGATAGGCAAATTAAATGTGTTCAGTATGCAGACGACTTCTGTATATAGAGCATAAGGGAATCATATGAAGAATGTTTAGTGGGCTTAAAACACATTTCGAAATGCATTGATAATTGGTCCTTCAAATCTAGCATTACCTTTTTCACGAGACGTAGGCTAAGTTATCCCCAAAATATTAAAATAAGTGGCGTGGCTCCGATATTTCCATCCATCACAAATATTGGGTCATGATCCTAGATTCAAAACTAACCTGGACTCTCCATATAAACCACATAACCAAAAAATGTGAAAAGGGTATGAATATTCTTAGATGTATATGTAAAATGAGATGGGGTGTTGACCCAAAAATTGAATTAATGTTCTATAGGTCGTATATTCATTCCATCGTTGATTACGGATGCTACTGTTACGGAAATCACGAGCCACCACTGTGCTGTTTACGACTAATTGACCTAGATCTTCAACCGAACATCGAGAAAAAGAGACCCAATTCTGGAAATGACCTCGAAAATTATAGACGTGTGTTTTTGAATATAAAAGCGCATCCTACGTGAGTTCAGTTTTATTGATTGATGTAAATTGTGTGATCAGTAAGATAGTATCTACAGTGTAAAGCGAGTATTTGGAACAGTGATTATTATAGTGCAATAGTGTGTTGTATTTGAAGTTAAAATAAAACTGACATTGGAATAATTCGACAATTGTTCTAATAAAAATAAACGGACCCCAGTTTCGTAACAGTGAGGATTTTAGTGACTTTTGAGGACAATTAATGGTGAATACGAAAAATACACTCTACAACGAGATGGATGCCGTAATGGAAATGATCAGACAACAGTTTGCGAGCAAGAGAGACGACTGATGGAAGAAAAACGAATTCAAGAAGAACGTCGACGGAAGGAAGAGGAACGACGACTGAAAGAAAAACAAGAGGATGAAGAACGACGGCGGTTAGAAAAACAAGAGGAAGAGGAACGGAAAAAAAAGGGGAAAACAAAGAAAGAGGAAAACGGAGAAAAAAAAAAGGAAAAATGATCAGCAGGAAGAAAAACCGCGGAAGGATAAAAAAAAAAAGAAAAAAGGAAGGGAACAACAGAAAACATTATTTGAACAGATTATTCAGAGAACCGAGGGGCAAATCAAAGGTGAATACGAGAAATATACCCTATGACGAGATGGAGGCCGTAATGAAAATGATCAGACAACAGTTTGCAAGCAAGAGACGACTGATGGAAGAAAAACGAATTAAAGAGGAATGTCGACAGAAGGAAGAGGAACGACGACTGAAAGAAAAACAAGAGGATAAAGAACGACGGCGGCTAGAAAAACAAGAGGACGAGGAAAGTCGACAAAAGGATGAAGAACGACGGCGGCTAGAAAAACAAGAGGAAGAGGAACATCAACAAAAGGAGGAGAAACTACGGCAGAGAGAAAAGCAAGAGAAAGAGGAAAGACGGCAGAAAAAAAAACAAGAGGAAAATGATCGGCAGCAAGAAAATCTCCAGAAAATTCTTGAAGAACAAAACAAGGAACGGGAACAACAGAAAACATTATTTGAACAGATTATCCAGAGAACCGAGAGGCAAATCGAAGGCCTGATAGAATTGAGGCCGAAATCAACACAGTTTGGAGAACTATGGACGGTAAGATCACAAACGAAGTCAAAGAAGTCCGAGAAGAAGCAAAGAAAGAAGTGTGGGCAGTGCAAGAAGAACTAGAAAAGAAATTTGCTTCACTAAAGATCTAAGACCACCGTGACAGGGTTGCCACATCGCACAATTCCGTAAAGCTACTGACTTTTGATGGGCAGTCGCCATGGTCCTTGTTCCGTAAGCAGTTTGAAGCTGCAGCAACAACCAATGGATGGGGCAATAAAGAAAAGGCGATGGCACTTATAGTGGCTTTGAGGGAACCTGCTTTGGCAATGTTATAGACCATCCCGGAAGACCCAAACCGCAAGTATGTAGATCTTGTTGCTGCTTTAGAATTGAGATACGGCAACCAACATCGAGAGCAGCTATATCGGGCACAGTTGAAAACACGTGTGCAGAAATATGGTGAAAATCTACAGGAGCTCAGGTTCATTCCTTAACAAGATAAGAAGAACCACCGATAGTTTGACCATCGGAGGAAAAGTGAACCAAATAGACGTCATATGCACTATAGACACTGGAGCCACAGTTTTCCTGGTCTTCTGCGGAATCCTAGAACCAGACAACGTAAGATCGCTTATATCCAATTTCGTCCTACGAACGGTCACTGGAGAGAATGCATCTATACGAGGGGAAGCGGACATCACATTAACCCTCGGAAGATTACGAATAATGGAACGAGTTTTTGTAGCAGATATAGAAGACGAGTTCATTCTGGGATGGATCTGATCAGTGACTATGAAATTTGGAGAAGAATTTATTTTAACAACACCATCCGAAAGGGGGCATTCTGTGAAATTGCGGCTAGCTAAAACTGTCAGGATATCTGGTTCATCTGAGAAGTGGTGCTACTGGTTTCCAAAAAGGGTGGATCTACAAGATTCTGTGTAGGTTATAGAAAACTGAATGACGTCACGAAGGACAGTTGCCCATTACCCAGAATCGACAACACACTGCAGGCTCGCAATGGTTTTCAATGCTGGACTCCAAGAGCGGATACTGGAAAGTGGGCATACATGAAGACCACAAGGAAAAGACTGCATTTACTACTGGTAGCAGACTGTAACAGTTCACGGTTATGCCTTTTGGTCTCTGTAATGCTCCGGCGACCTTCGAAAGATTAATGGAGCTGATATTGCGTGGACTCACTTGGAAAACTTGCCTGGTGTATCTAGATGATGTCATGGTTATGGGAAGAACATCTGGCCAACCTGCGTGAAGTTTTCGGACGTTTAAGGAATGCCAACCTCAAGCTGAATCTCCAGAAGTGTTCCCTATTCCAGAAGCAAGTGGATTTCTTGGGCCACACAGTCTCAGCAGAAGGGATTCAAACGAACGAATCGAAAATACAGGCTATTCGAGACTGGCCAAAACCAAAAGATAAGCACGAAGTGAAGAGCTTCCTGGGCCTGTTTACCTATTACCGTCGTTTTGTGGAAGGATTTGCAGACATCGCAGCTCCTCTACATATGTGGACAGGAGATCCAGTCAACTTACATTGGTCTATCGAGTGCGATAAAGCTTTCCACAAGATGAAGGCAGCGCTTCGTTCCAGTCCAATCTTAGCATACCCACAGCAAAAAGGCATGTTTATACTGGACACAGATGCGAGCAACACCGGACTTGGAGCTGTGTTATCACAGGTGCAAGATGGTCAGGAAAATGTCATCGAATACTACAGCAGGGTAATGTCTAAACTCGAGAGGAATTACTGTGTCACCAGGAAAGAACTTCTAGCGATAGTCAGGGCAGTAGATCACTTCCACAAATACCTATATGGAAAAGAGTTTCCCATTAGGACTGATCACACGGCCCTGAAATGGTTATTGGAGATGAAAAATCCAGAAGGACAAATAGCTAGATGGATAGAAAAACTAAATCAGTACCATTTTAAAATGAAACATCGGACAGGATGACTACATAGTAATGCGGATGCCCTATCTAGAAGACTGTATCTAGAAGCCTGTAAGAACTGCCAGCGTATTGAATGCCACGAAGGAGTCACCGATATTAGACACAAGAGACTGTTAACTGAAGATCAATGGACTAACGCATACATGAGACAGGACCAGGAAAGAGATCCAAACATTGGAGACTTTTTACATTGGAAAGAGGACGGAACCGGCAGACCCTCCTGAGGAGACATTTCGGACGGAGATCCCATCTGCAAGGCAATGTGGGCACAATAGGATTCCGTGGTTGTGGAAAATGGATTACTCAAACGGGTATAAGAATCAGCTAATGGGGGGTCGTCAATTTCCCGATTGGTTTCGCTCAGGTGAAGTCTTGAAGGAAATTCACGAGAGAAAACGGGACGACATCTCGGAGTCAATAAGACCTTGTATAAGATCAGGCAGAGGTTTTACTGGGTTCTATGACGAGACGATCTAGAAAGCTGGTGCAGAAGATGTCCCTAATGTGGTGCCCAAAACTAGGTCCAGGGGTGAGATGAAGAAATACAACGTTGGAGCACCATTTGAACTGATTGCCATTGATGTAGCTGGGCCCTTTCCTGTGACGGACGATGGCAACAAATACAGCCTCATTGACATGGACTATTTCAGTAAGTGGGTGGAAGCCTATGCCATTCCAGACCAGGAAGCATCCACAGTAGCCAGGTCATTAGTGGACTACATGTTCTCGAGATTTGGAGTATCGATGGAGCTACATTCCGACCAAGGAAGAAATTTTAAGTCGAAGTTATTCAAGAAAGTTTGCGAGCTGATGGGTATCAACAAGACCAGAACTATGGCGCTTCACCCCCATTCAGATGGCATGGTTGAAAGCAGCCATCCATCACTCAACCAAGCTAACCCTGTCTAGCATTATTTTCGGAAGGGAACTTCGATTGCCATATGACTTGGTGTTAGGATCACCAGGTGACACCGTACGTGGTGAAGGAGAGGATCAACGACGTGGTTTACAGAATCCAGCACATCCCTAGGACAAAGATGAAGGTTGTTTACCTCGAAAGACTGAATGCCTATCATGGTGAACCAATGACTTTTGATCGGGATAATCAATATTAGAGGGGGGGGCAGTGTTACGGAAATCACAGGCCGCCACTGTGCTGTTTATGACTAATTGACCTAGATCTTCAACTGAACCGTTGGAATTTTCCGATGATGTAATCGATACACCGAGAAAAGGAGAGCCAGTTCCAAAAATGACCTCGAAAATTCTAGACGTGTGTTTTTAAATATAAAAGCGCATCCTACGCGACGGAGTTCAATTTTATTCATTGATGTCAATTGTGTGATCATTAAGATAGTACAGTGTAAAGCGAGTATTTGGAACAGTGCGTCAAAAACAAACCTCATGAAACTGGACAGCATTCAATACAGCTATAAGAACCTGCATAGGAGCATTCAGTTCCTCTCCCTGTCCTGCAATATTAGCTGAGGCTCAGGAACCACCTCTCAATATCAGAAGATACTTCCTAGCAACTTGCATAGGAGCATTCAGATCCTCTCCCTGCCCTGCAATATTAGCTGAGGCTCAGGAACCACCTCTCAATATTAGAAGAGACTTCCTAGCTAAAAAAAAATTATAAAGAATAGAGCAAATGATACTCCTCAATAAAATGAATATACTAGCTATCCAGAATGTCACTAACTCCTATTGGCGCCTCAAAAACTCTCCTCCTTTTGCTGATGCCTATATGGATACCAGTTCGTTTAACATCAACAGGTCAAATATTTCTGACTGCAGAAACCTATTCGAACACACACACAAATTCATACCTAGAGCTCCAATATATGGTAAAATGGTTATTAAAGGTTTTTTCCCATTTTTTATATATGTAATTGAGAGTAAGTTCTCATGATGAAAAATAAGTAGATAGTATGAATATTTCTTTGGAACGGTTCCAAATGACCATACATTTTTTATTATTTCAGGTGATGGACTTGAAGACGTGAAAAAATATTTGATAAATAATGCAAAACCGGGAGAATGGGTTTTTCCAGAAGAAGTTTGGACCGATCAGGAGGCAGAAACAATAGTCAAGAATACTGTGAAAGCAACATTATTAAATTTTATTCCTCAAGAAATTCCGTACCTTCTAAAGCCTGTGATAGAATATTTCAATGTTGATGAAAATGGTAGGGACAAATTTACTTGAAATATACTCATTATATTGTTTTATAAAAAGTAAATTAGTAGGGATATACCAATATAAAACATTTGAAGGGCAATATATGAGCTGATAATGAAGAGAAAGAGATTGTCAATAACATAGAACCTTCATGATATTGGAAAAAAAAAACTGAGTGATTTATGGAGAGGAAATGGTTTTATCTCCATTTTCTAATAGCAAACAATGTTAAAAGGCCTTTGAGAGGTAGAGTCATCCTATTTTGGGAAAGTTTGTAGTAAACATTTGGGGTTGGTAGTGGATCTGAGTAAACACATGAAACTTACGTGTTCCAAAAAATGTGAACACATTCTTGATTGCAGTTTACTATTTTACTGTGATTAAAAATGAATAGCATCTTGTGGAGTTTCGTTTTTGTTCCTATTCAAGATTATATTTTGGAATATTCTGTATTGTACATACTCAGGTTCAATAATGGTACTATGAATGTGTACCCTTTGTTACAAATAGTATATAGTAATACAAGTTGTTTCCTAAATAAAAAAATTAGAATATTCATGAATCACAAGTGTGTATAAAAAAGTTGGAATTTGCAGAATATCATTAAATATTTGTTCATAAATAATTTCAGAGATTTGTTTCAGAAATATACCCATATACCATATATTGCTTAAAACTCCATATTGGTTGATCCCCACTCATTGGGAAAATAAGACAGTTCTTAAAATCTCGATCACTCCTTGACTTTTATCAACGAGAAGATTAACCAAGAAGTCTACTTCATTTTGGCTGTCCTTGCTGTATTGCAAATTGAAGATTGTTTACTAATAGAATATTAGGAATTTTTCAAAAATTATAAGGGGTGTCTAGAAATTATGTTTTTTCTTTTTATCTTTGGTAGTTTTGGTGATAAAACATTTTCAGCTCTTCAGAACTAGCAATTACAAAATTCTTAAAAAATACTTCTTGAATCTTTATAACTAGTAATTTCAAATGACTTTCACATGATCATCTGTAAGGGGTAAAAATCGTTTATCAATCTTTTCCCCTCCAAAATGTTCAAATAGATAATTTTTAAATTGTAACTATATTTCATAATAAAACTTTTATAGTTTATATTGCCTGAATAAAAATTATTAAATTTTTCAGGTGTTATGAACACGGTGGTCCTTATAACTTGTCCTTCCACCAGAATAGCAAAACTAGTTGCTGGAGCTTCAGATGGTAAATTGAAGCAAATCACAGAAAGTGTACAGAAAGATCTACAAGAAACTTTTCACAATTATGTTAGAATTAGAATTATACTGAAACCACCTGAGAAATAGATATAATAATGTATAGTTTTTGTTTACTTACACACTTTTTTATTATAAAGTAGAATATGATTTCAATAAAAGAATATGACTACATTCACACCTGTGGAGTAGGCAGATTGAAACTTCAATCAATTCTTTCTTAAATCGATACATCTGAGGAGTAGACAGATATAATCCATTATTTTTTTTCTAGTCTATGCTTATCATGATCAATCAATCAAAATATGCTTTATTATCAAAGAATAATATCTTATTGACAATGCGTGTATATTTAAATGTAAACTGAAACCCTTATTACACTATGCCTTTTTCGTGCCTATTTTCGTGCTTATTTTCATGGCTATTTGTTGGCTGAATTTCCCCAAATAACTGGCACTATTACACCGTGCCTTTTTGATGATTGTTTCAGGCGCTAATTTCAGAGCTGCAAACCTAAGGTAAATTGACATTTACCTTAAATGATTAAGTAATTTAGTATACCTGGACTATTTGTTTCAACTTTTTCTTTACCTGGCACACGATTTTTTCTTCTTTTCTGTCACACTGAACAAAACGAAAACTATGTGATTAATTTCATCTATTTGTTGGTTATGTCAAGTCCTGTTTTGACAAACCTGACATTTCCACAAACGTCCTTGAAATCCCCTCGATTCAGGCGGAAAAAATAGAACCAGTCCTATTTATTTTCACGCCTGAAACAATCAACAAAATAGCCACGCGCGCATGCGTATTTGTTTAAAATTTCAGCCACGGGCAGTCAGGCAGACAAATAGGCACGAAAAAGGCATAGTGTAATAAGGGTTTAAGCCAATACCACTTGATAAATGTATAAAAATAGTCACCACCATATAAAATTGAATTGAATCAAAACAATCAGTCACATATTAAAATTTGCATGCATCTATGTGTATATATAAGTAAAGAGTCATATACACTTTTTTTTTTTTTTAACATCAATAAAGTTTCATGAAAAACATTTAAAATCCAAAAATTTAAAAATATAAAAAGTTTTAAAACTCAAGAATTCAAAAATTAAAAAATCCTCAAAATTCGAAAAATTCAAAATATTTAAAGTTTAAAAATATAACAAACAATAGAAGGTTTATGATATCACAGTGTATAGTTTTGGTCTACTTATCCTTCTATTCTATTCACATAATATTCTTCCAAACTATAATAGGCTCTATCGGAGAGAACTCTTTTTACTGCTTTTCTGAAGCTGGCGTTGGACGGTATATCTTTAATATTATTTGGAAGGTGATTGTACATTTTGCAGCCGTTATATATAATTGAATCCTTAACGAGAGTGGAAGATAGTAATGGTAGTTTGAGATGGTTACTTTGACTGGTGGCGTACCTACTCTCTGTAATGAAATTTTGTTTGTGTTTATTTATGAGGCACACTGTTTCAAGTATAAATATTGATACTACCGTGAGTATGTTGTGTTGCTTGAAGGAAGTCTGCACGAATCGTAAAATTTTAATTTACAGAGGTATCTTAAGGCTCGTTTTTGTAAAACAAAAACACTTTGAAGAGCATTACCACTGCACACTCCCCAGAATGGGATACCGTATCGCAAATGTGATTCTACCAAGGAGTAGTATACTATCTTTGCGGTTGAGTATCCTAGTCCATTTGCAGCAATTTTCACAGCATAACAACCAGAGGACAATTTTTTATTCAAGTTTTTCACATGTTCTTTGAATTTAAGACCGTTGTCAATGTATAGTCCTAGAAATCTAGAAAACACACTGTTTTCAATAATCTGGTGGTTTAAAAAAATATCAGCAACTGCACATTTGAAAGACACTATCACACATCAACGAGCATAGATGTAATATTCTCAAATATACCTATGAACTCAGTAGATATTGGAGACACACACTTATCAGACCACACATTTCAAATATGTAGGTTTGCATTATCATGGAATAAGGGAAATACTCAAGAAACTACATTAACACGCAACTATGCAGAAGCTAATATGATAACATTCAGAACCATGTTAATATCTGAAAAATGGTCTGACGTCTACAACTCTAACACTGTAGATGAAGCTTTCAATAATTTATATTCCACCTTTGAACATTACTTCCAAATTGCTTTTCCTTTAAAACAAAAACATCGTTGGAGACGTAAAAAACCATGGTTCAGTTCCGAGGTTAAAGAGCTTCACCAAACTCTATGTGAAATGGCAAAACTTTCCAAACTTACAAATAATGTTATTATTGAAAAGCGTTATAAAAGTCTGAAATCATTATATAATGTAAAAGTTAAACAAGCCAAGTTGGAATATAATAATAAAAGGATATGTAATACAAATAACATTTCAAAAGAAAGTTGGAAAATAATTAATGAAGCAAAAAACAACCCAACAACTGCTGTGCCCTCACAAATCATAATACAAAACCAGCCAGAATCTGATAAACTCACTATATGTAACCATTTCAATAATTTCTTTATGGGCTTTGAAAAAATTGAACCAAATCTAGATAATGTCAGGCTTGCTCCATTCTTTCTTGAAACTATATTCCTGTATCCAACCACCCCAAATGAAATTGAAGATATTATACAAAAAACTACAAAAAAACCGTCTGCAGGAATTGATGGAATTCATGGGCACACTCTTAAAACAGTAAGTGATATAATATGTCTACCTCTGTCATTCATAATAAATGAATCATTTGTGAAGGGAAAGTATCCAGAAGCACTAAAAATATCGAAATCAGTACCAATATTTAAAGGTTAAGGATCTAGAAATGAAGTTAGTAGCTACAGAAACATTTGTCTGCAACCTCAGTTCGCAAAAATATTTGAAAGCAGTTACAATGCTCGGCTAAACAAGTTCCTGGAACAACACCATTTCATTCCAAACTGTCAGCATGGCTTTAGGCACAAAAAATCTACGGAAACTGCTATCAAAGAATTATGCAATTATATTTATGAATATCTGAATGATAAAAAATATCCAATAGCATTATATTATGATTTGACTAGAGCCTTCGATACAGTTGATCACAACTTACTTTTGGAGAAACTTTATCGTTTGGGCATTCGAGGGGTAGCTAACAACTGGATTTCTTCTTACTTACAGGACAGGTCACAAATAGTGGTCATACAATCAGCTAAGTCCAATCCAGCGAAGGTAACAAGTGGTGTACCCCAAGGATCTATTCTGGGTCCTCTACTCTTTGTGGCTTTTATAAGCGATGGTGTATATTCATGTACTTCCCCAGACAAAATGATCATTTATGTGGATGATACAAATCACCTGGTAGCTGGAAGAACTTTAGTATCCTCAGTAGAAACTTCAAATATATGTGTAAATGAATTCTATCAATGGTGTAGAAATAACGGATTATCAGTTAATATCAGTAAAACCTTTTTCATGTTGTTTCAACAAAAAAATGTTAGTATTGGTCACAGTCTACTGGTAAGGATCACAAGTCAATTGAGCAAGTGAATCACATTAAGTTCCTTGGTATTGATATAGATCAGAAACTTACCTGGGAAAAACATACTGATAACTTAGTATCAAAACTAAGCAGTATATGTTTTATCATTAGACAGCTACGAGGGACTGTCTCTCTAGAAATTCTCAAGCTTGCATATTATGGGCTCGTGAATTCATCACTAAGTTACGGTTTAATTGTTTGGGGAAATTCTGCACACATACAGAAAGTATTTTTTATGCAAAAAAGAATCATAAGGTGCCTGGTGGGAGCACAATACAGAGAAAGCTGTAAGGATATATTTATTAGATTGGGTATTCTAACTCTTCCTTTTATTTATTTATTATTCGGGTTTTCAACAGGTTGAGTTAACAACCCAGTAACAGAAAACCGCACAATACATTAAATACAGATCATGTAATTTCGGTACAATTCAAAAATAATTAAATTAGGTATATGTGACCTGAAAACAATCATTATTGCTAAAATAGATACACCATTCTGACTTTGCTATACAATAATTGAGTTTAATATAATTCTACTCAATTAGAAAACAGAAAAACAATGAATGTACAACTTTGAACCATCCCTATACATGTCACCAAAAAATAGAATGAGCAGCATGTCTAGCTACTAGGAGTGAACAATGAAATATATCAACATGACAAAAAAATAAGTCATGACCTCTGCAAAGCAATTATAGGTGAGTTCTCCGACGCATTTGTTCTATATTTCTGAGGGTAGAACAGATTTGGTGATCGTAAGCAACGTCTTCGAACATTGAACTGTAATTTACTCAATATATCTGAGCAGTCAATGAAACCAGATACCAGTTTGTGCAAAAAAATAATGTAGCTAACAGTCCTTCTAGATGAGAGTTTAGATATACCATTCTTCACAATATTATTATCATACGAATTTTGATGATACAATCTGTTGAATCGGAAATTCAAATAATTCACGAATTTAATCTGGACTCTCTCAATTCTTTCAAAATATTTTACATATTGGGGATTCCAAATCAACGACGCATACTCGAGATGAGAGCGGATCAGGGAGTTGTAAAGTAGTATTAAACATTTATGGGATCGAAATTGCTTAGTTACCCTCATTATGAAACCCAGATTACGCAGAGCCTTCCTAACGATATGTTCAATGTGCAAATCAAAGGAGAGTTTTTTATCTAAATATACCCCCAGATCTTTAATGTTTGAAACATTACTCAAATTCTGATTCCCAATGCGATAATTGAAGTCCAATTCACCATGTGATCTAGAGAATGTTATTTTCATACATTTGTCAACGTTTAGCGAGAGGTAATTTGTGGTGCAATAATCAGTTAATCTCGTGATATCATCCTGTAGTTTTTGACAGTCAGATAGGCTCGTAACTGGTCTATATATCTTGAGATCGTCGGCATATAGACTAAACCTGGAATTTTCAAAGCATGTGGTAATATCATTAATGAAGATAAGAAATAACAACGGGCCCAGGTGTGACCCCTGTGGAACACCTGAGGTCACATCAACAAACGACGATCTGGAGTTTCCAACTTGGACACATTGCCTACGATCATTTAGATATGATATTATTATGCTGAGCAGATTACCGTGTACACCGATCTCTCCCAACTTCACTTTGAGTGTTTCATAATGAACTTTATCGAATGCTTTGGAGAAATCGGTGTACACTACATCAATCTGTTCATGTCGATCCATGCTGTTATAGATATCTTGAATGAAAGGGGCTAGATTGGTTACAGTAGAGCGTCCGGAGAAGAAGCCGTGTTGTTGTTCGATGATCAGATGCTTTATATCGTAAAACAGAGTATTTTTTATTATTGCTTCAAAGAATTTACCTAGTATAGACAATAAAGAAATGGGACGAAAATTACGTACATCTCGTTTATTCCCACCCTTGTGAATTAGTATCCCCTTAGCTTGTTTCCAATAGGTTGGATAAGTTCCCTCGGACAAACATTTATTAAAAAGAAGGTAGAGAGGATTCAACAGCGATATCTTGCACTTTTTAACAAAAATAACCGGAATTTCGTCAAGACCAGGACTCTTATCAAGTTTTAATTTGTCAATTTCTACTTCGATCTGCTTATGAGTGACTTCGTTTAAAGTAATTAACATATTAGTGTGTTGTGGGTTGGGATTTATCTGAATGGGTCTTCCAGAAGGCTCGTACACTGATGCGAAATATTCGCAGAATGCCTCGCAAATTTTTTCTTCACTAGTAATTTCCTGTCCGTCGTGGAACAATGAATCAGGTATATTTTTACGGTTATTTTTGCTAGAGACAAATCTCCAGAATTGTTTAACTTCACCATTCATATTATTTTGAACCTTATTAATATAACTCCTGTAGTCATCCTAAATGGATGTCTTAACAGACTTTCTCAGATTAGAGAACAAAGTATAATCAACCTGATTTCTATAAGTTTTCCATTTAGTGTGCAGCTTTTCTTTTTCTTTAATTAAGGAAATAGTGTTTCTTGAGTACCATAATGGAAATTGAGCATTAACTCTCTTAAGCGGAACATACGTGTTAATCAAACGGCCAATTTTATCGTAGAAAATTTTCAGGCAATCATCAGCTTTCTGACTTGAACCTATCATAGTCCGCTGCATAAAATTTGAGTTTATTATATGATTGTTTTTTCCCATATTTTGGAATGTTGTGCAGATTCAAAGAAATTTCCAAGGACCTATGATGACGATCCTCACTAACAAAGGAGTTATCACTTGCAATCACCTCAACATCAGTAAAATTGCAAAAAACTAGGTCTAAAAACTTACCCAAACTATTGGTAACACCAGTGTATTGATTGAAATTAAGCATACTGTAAACATCAACAAGGCCTCCCTTCCCACCTGCTGCTACTACATTGGATGCATTGTAACATTTTTTATTGAAATCATAATTCCAAGACAGCTCTGGAATATTATAATCACCAATAATTATCATTATATCATTGGGGTGATTCGTAGATATTCTGGTTACATTATCTAGATGGCACATTAAATTATTTTCAGTTGCATAGGGTGGCATATAAACACAACAAATAATCAAATTTCTGCTATTCACCAATTTCACAGATACCCATAACTCTTCATAAATCTGCCCTGTACTCCATTCAGTATGTTCACGAGATATTAACTCATTTTTAACTGCAATCATACAACCGCCTCCATCCATTTTACCAGTTAACAGCAGATCTCTGTCTTTTCTATATACATTATAACGGGAGACATCACTAACCTCAGCACTAGAAACATGCTGCTGAAGACGGGTTTCGGTTACACACACTATATCCATTGATGACAAGGAAATGAAGAAATCATCCAGCTTTGTCCTTAGGCCATTCACATTTTGGTAATACATAGAGAGCACCATTGCTTCACATATTGGATGGAGTGAATTCTGCGAATACGTTTTGAGTACTGGATTACTGCAGCTTATCTAGAATTGTGGAGTCCTTAACCAAGACTACATTTCCTGAATTTGGGTTCCTGATATATATTTTGCAATCTCTGGTCCAATATTGGTATTTCTTCACTCGGCAGATATCTCTAACCTTCTTGTACAGCAACTTGTTTTTGGGGGTCAAATGATCATTTATAAATATGGGCGTCTTATCGGATCCGGTAACAAGACCAATATCACGGCAATCCAGACCCCTTCTGGCACGTATAGCTAATATAACGGAGTCTTTAGTCATTTTTGAGTTCACTTTGACTATTATTCCACAAGGTCTCTTATCATGTTTATCCATATGGGGAACTCTATGACAAGACTCAACTGAATTGTCCTTAGGCACTCCCAGTACTTCCAGAATGTCCTTAACGATAGATTCTACGTTCTCAGAATTTTTCTCTAGGACTCCTTGAATCTCCAAGTTATTCATACGAAGTTGTTGTAGTTGGTCCACTTCATTTCTCATTAGATCCACGTCCGACTGGACATCGCTTATTTTGGATTGTAATTGAGGAACGACGCCAAGTCGATGCTCGAACTTTAGAAGCTTATCATTGAAGTCAGAGCCAGAGTTGTTGCAACATTCACAGGTGTCCGGCATGGCAGCAAAAACTCAGCGGTGACAAAAACTCACACAAAGTAAGGTCAACTGTGAGCAAGTTAGCCAAATAAGTTCATAAAATTCGGATTCGATATTCAATCCACAATGTAGAAAAAACGGATTTTATCACAACAGTGCAATAGTAAAAACTTTATCACGTAGCATAGTTTCTTGAGGAAGTTGAGGAATTGATTTCCAAAAGTAAAAAACGTCGTTATAAACACCACCGATCGCACCGAAATCTCGCACTCCTTGCTTGTACATATATCTTATTACTATGGATATAAAAAAAAAGAACTTCAATTATCAAAGGGAAATATGATACATGACCACGTGACCCGTAATGCTAATCACATTCGTCTACCATTCTCCCGTTTAACAATTGGGCAAAATTCATATAATTATCAAGGTATCAACTGTTTTAATCACACGTTGACTCTATTCGGTGAAATTGAAAGCTTCAAAATCTACGAGTCAAAATTATTTGATCACCTATGTACCAATGCTTTTTATTCTATGGATGAATTCCTAACTTCTCAATCATAAGTCTTATTTTTTGTTTTTACAAGTGTAAGTCTTGTTTGGAAACACCAACAAATGTTTGTTTTTTATTAGCAGTTATTACTGTAATTTTTTTATGTATATATGTGTGTTGAACTGACTAGTCTGATAAGTTTTATATTTACACATTTATAAAGCTTTAATGATGAATAAATTATCTATCTATCTTGGTTTTCAATATGTTGAAGGACAAAAGGTTCAAGTCGCACCACTCTTTGACTTTTATTATATCTGAATAGATGATATGATGAAGATCGGCTTCCTTATCTTTATGCCATAGTATGGTGGTATCATCGGCGAACAGGGTGACATTACCTGAAATGTCAAGCGTCGTCAGATCATTAACATATAGTAAAAACAAAATTGGACCCAAGACCGATCCTTGCGGAACGCCACATTGTATATTACCTAAACTTGAAATTGATTTTGTCTTAACTACTTGTGTGCGGCCAGATAAATATGACGTAAACCATGAATGTGCTTTATCTCGAAATCCGTAACGGTGAAGTTTCCGCAACAGTATATCATGATTCACACAGTCAAAAGCCTTCGATAAATCACAAAATACAGCTGCGGCAACTCCACCATCATTGATCCTAGTATACAGTTCACATAACAGTGAAAATATTGCATCATTTGTGTTCTTATTGCACTGAAATCCAAACTGTTTGATGCTCAATATATCACACGCCTGCAAAAAGTCAAAGATTCTCTTCTTAACGAGTCTTTCAATGATTTTGGCTAACGTGGGAATGAGATAAATGGGCCTAAAATTCATGGGAGAGTTCACTTCACCACCTTTGTAGATTGGTATAACAATTGATGTTTTGAGAAAGGGTGGAAATATGCCTTCTTTGAAGGATTCATTTATCAGAGATACTAGTTGGTTCAGGGCATTATTTGGAAGATTTTCAAAAATCCTAATAGAAATGTCATCAAATCCAGTTGCGGTTTTATTTTTAATATCATGTAACGTTTCTTTCAATTCATGAATATTAGTGTCATACAAGATTAAGTTTTCCTTGACCCTCACGTTTGTTAAATTTATTAGTGGATCATAGGCTTTGGTTATATTTTTTGTCAATTCATCTGCAACTGTATAATAGTACTCATTCAATGTGTCCGGATTCAACTCCAAATCTACTTTCTTTTTGGAATTCTTTCCTAAAAGATCATTTACTATCATCATGTTACCTTTGAGATTATTCTATTGTTACAAAGCAAAACCCTTAAAACTGTAATCATCTCTCTGAGAGTTTGGCATGAGAACAAATAATGTATAAATGAATAAAACAAATTAAACAACAGGTAAATATTGTCCTGGAAAAAATAGAATCTTTGGTGTTTATCGATTTTTAAGCTTTATTTTGTTTGCAAGCAAGGTGTCATGATCATCAATGGAGCAAAGCTTTTCTGACAAGAGGTTGTTAGTAAAAGAATATTTAAAAAAATATAATTAATTTGTTTTCAGATTTATCTACATATACAGTGTCATCCTCAAAGTATGCACCATATGGGAAACTTATTTATTAAGGATTTTTCGACAAAAAGTTTGTGCATCCCGTAAAACTAAACATGCACCAACAAAATATAGTAAAACACACGTAATATAGGAGCCTTCAAAAATTTTATTTTGAGACAAGAGTAAAGTACCCTTATTTTGAAAAATCTCGTTAAATGTAATTTTGAAAAGTTGTTCAGCTTTAAAAAATACATCTAGATTTGAAGTCATGGCCATCTAAGTGGTTTTATTTTTTACCCATTTTTTTTAAATGGGGACTGAAAAAAAAATCGCTAAAACGATAAATAGACAACATCCTGTATACGACGGTTTATTTAAAAAGCCTGTATTATTACAAATTACACAACTATTGTGTTAACCACGGTAAATTTTTTTGAAGAGTAAAATCATTTTTAAAGTTATTTTTATTTTTTGTTAACACCGAAAATTGCTCAAAATTATACAGTATTGTAACAAGAACTTAATATTCAATAATATCAAATCACAGAACATCGAAATAAAATATGTATTTCGGCACAAACTCATTGATTTTCTGGAGATTTTCTTGTCCAAAATAATTCTTATATTCGCTTTGAAAACAAAAGCATGTTTCCGAAAGAAGTATTTTACATCTCAGTATGATGTCCATCCCGCAACATGCACAGTTCGGTTCTTCTTACACAATCGTTGACTGCATTGGTTGTATGGCCCTCACACAATTAGTAATCACAGTTATTAAATGTTCTCTATCCCTAAAAGGATGATGTTTGTAAACTTCGTTCTTCAATAAACCCCAAAAGAAGAAATCCATTGGGGTTAAATCCGGTGAGTGCGCTGGCATTGGAAACTCTGGGTAACGTCCTATCCATTTTCCATTAAACGTTTCATTTAAAAATTACCGTATTGCTATACTACAGTGAACACTAGCTCCATCTAACTGATACCAAATTCTGTCTCTTTGTCTACGGCATTTGATTTAAAATTGGTAATAAATCTTGTTGTAAAAATTGCAAATATCGGTTGGCATTAAGGTTTCCATCAATGAAGAAGGGACCAATCACAGTATTGTTTAACAGTCCACATAAGACATTTACCTTAAATGAGTATTGGTCCTTGCACTCTATAGTGAAATGAGGGTTTTCTGTAGCCCACCATCTACAGTTCTGTGAACTTACTGTTCCATTGATTCCATTGTGTTGCTTCATCAGTCCATAAAGTATTTATTGGGAACCGTGCGTTTTCTTCGTATTCTCCCTCATAGCATGAGGTTTTTTGAAATTGTTATTAATACTGCCTGTTTCTTTGAATTTATTAAAAATATGGGTTACTGTGGTGTGATTTACATTGCGATTAGGATGCCTGGCATTAAAAATGTCTGTAACTTGTCTGCTTGGAGTATTTTCCCCACACAATAATATAATCTCAACTTTTTCTTCTTAATATCATTTAAATAGTACTTATTATCAAACGTTAACAAAATAAGCAATAACAATAACTACGTAATAAATATGTCAAGTACTTAATGTTTGTTTTCAAAGACAACTTGAAACAATTATTTTGGACAAGAAAAACTCCACAAAATGAATGTAATTAGTTTGTGACGAAATACTTATTTTATTTTGATGCTTTGTGATTTTATATTATTAAATATTAAGTTCTTGTTACAATACTGTATAATTTTGAGCAATTTTCGGTGTTACAAAAAATAAAAATAACTTTGCCCCAAAAACTTTGAAAATTATTTTACTCTTCAAAAAGATTGACCGTGGTAACACAATAGTTGTGTAATTTGTAATATTACAGGTTTCTTAAATAAACCGTCGAATACAGCATGTTGTCTATTTACCATTTTAGCATTTTTGTTTCGTAGTTTCCATTTAAAAAATGGATAAAAAAATTAAACTTCACTTAGATGGCCACGACTTCAAATCTAGATGTATTTTTTAATGCTGAACAACTTTTCTAAATAACATTTCCCGAGATTTTTCAAAATAAGGGTACTTTACTCTTGTCTCAAAATCAAATTTTTGAAGGCTCCTCGTTTATTACCTGTGTTTTACTATATTTTGTTGGTGAATGTTTAGTTTTAGGGGATGCACAAACTTTTACCAAGAATAATGATTTGAACTTGAATCACTAATTTTTCACTCGAGGACAAACAATAGTCAACAGGTAAACAAGAATTTCATTAAGAGATTCGACAAGTTTTAGGCACAAAACACATACAGTTTTGTGGTTTTAGGTATACAAATCTAAAATCATTGGAAAAGTAAACAATGTACTGAATGTACGTATGTATAGTTTCAAAAATCGACACCAGAGGAAGTATCCCTCATTTTGAATTCTCAGGTAGGTTGTTGTTGTTGCAGGTCCGCGGGGGGTTCAGCCCACAGAACTATATAATAGTTCTGTGTTATAGTTCTGTGGTTCAGCCTCACAGTAATATTTATTATTACTCTGGGTTCAGCGCAAAGAGAGTAAACGGTATATGAACAGGAGGTACTAATAAGCTCTAGCCAATCAGAATGTTGTAACATTAACCAGTCATAGTGACATACATGGACATGAGTACAGTTGGCCCACGTATCATACAGAGTGGTCCAATATACATTCAAGAGCCTGCAACTCTCAGATATCAGAGTGCGGAATGCGCTGGTCCGCCACTGTCCAGAGAGAATGGTGGCCATGACATGTCCATGTACGTCACTATGACTCACAAATGATATTTCATCTCTTTCTATTAGTGTCACCATTGTCTTATGGGGAATAGACTCTCCTACTCAGATAACGTTCACTCTCTTTGGGTTCAGCGTACTAAGATCTCTATCTCATCATTAACAGCTTTCTTTTTGGCCATGTATGTAGCACCGGGCCGCGAAACACACACACACACCGACCCGTTCTTTTTAGGTCGTGCTTGAAGCCCCGGAGCAACACCAAAAACCTTCCCCTGCCCCCTCATGAACCAACCTAGAACTTGGTGCATCAAGCAACCCAAAAGGGCTTGTTATGTATAATGTTTAGGTTTGACTAGCATACACAGATTGCAACAACTAATGTTATAATCTCTGGTAGAATCACTTACACAATAAATTGCACGATGTGATTGAAAATAAAGTGTTACAAATAAATGATTACGGTATGATATCTTCGACAACAAAGAGGATTATGATCGGCCTGTATCAGGGGTGACAAAATTTAGTATATTGTCTGTAATTTTATAGATTTTTTTTCACCAATCAACGAATATCGAAATTAATATTTATCAATGATTAAGATTTCTAAAATTCTTCGAAAAAAATGCAACATCCTGAACAAAATGAAACCTCGTGCGCATGTGCAATATATGCGTTTTATTTGGGAGTAGCTTAGGTGCAGCAAACACGGTACAGCTCCGGTGCACGAAGCTCCAAAAAGAAAGATTGCATCTCTGCTTCCAATCTGGCGCAATATGGACATCTCTCCTTGCGGAAAATCCATTCCTATGCGGCCTCTAACCGACGTATGTAAGAAAGTTTTATATCCTGGGATACAGATTGTCTTGCTCTAAGCAATATTGCATCATGTATTCATTTGTTTCAAATGCACGTCAGGTACTGTGGGGACATTCACAACATTCACAAAAGTGCTTTAGACTCACGCTTCAGATCATACAGCCCAAATGATCACATCAATCTGCGAAAACCAATGAAAGGTACCCACAAAAGATGTTTCACTGAGAAAGCCGTAAAAAAATTGTCGAAAAACTAAACAATGAGGATTGGGCAGAGGTCTATGAAATAAAACTTGAACAAGTAAACGAACAATGGGCGATGTTTATCAATAACTTTATGAATATTTTCAACGAATGTTTTTCAATCAAATACATACATTTTCGTAAAAACAAAAATTATTACTCGAATTCTCAAATCAAGGAATGCAAAAGTAGGTTAGATACATTATTATGTCTATCCAAAACGAATGAAAATATCAAATATGAATACTTGAAAACAAAAACTGAGTATGATAAGTTGTTAATATCGTCAAAACAGGAAAATTATAAAGAGCGTATAAAAAAATCTGATAACAGAACAAAATGTATGTGGAGTATCTGCAACGAAATTACCGGCAAAATAAAGAGGCAAAGCTGTGACATGATCCAATCGATATATCGAATAAATTCAATAATTATTTCAGCGAAATATCTACAAAATTAGTTAAGAGCAATAATGAACATTTTACTTGTGAAATAGTAGAAAATCCTAAGTTTATGTGCATACAACCACTAACTCCAAATGAAGTGGTTGCAATGTCAAATAAATTGAAGAACAAATACTCAAGCGGAGAAGATGAAATCCTAACTTGTTCGATAAGAAAATGTACAGTAGTAATTAAAGATGTTTTAACACACATAATTAACAATTCCTTGAATTTTGGCATTTTTCCCTCGCAACTCAAGCTCTCAGTTATTCAACCATTATACAAAAAAGGGGATACAGATTGTATTGAAAATTATAGACCCATAAGCTTACTCCCAAGTTTCTCCAAATTGTTTAAAACCGCAATGTGTTATACAGTTATACAGTTTTTTAATGAGTGCAATATCTTCAGTGATAATCAACATGGCTACTTCAACACAAACGGCAATCTTCCAATATACACAGAACATAATTGGTCTGATGGAAAAACGGCATCTAGCTCTGGGTATGTTTCTTGACCTGTCAAAAGCATACGACTGTCTGGATCATAATATCTTGTTAATTAAATTAGAGAAATATGGAATAAGAGGAAATGCTCTGAAATGGTTTCATTCATATTTAGCAAACAAACAACAGATAGTCAGTATCACTAAAGATTCGAAAAACTTCAAATCTGATATTATAACAACATCAGTGGGTATACCGCAAAAGGAAGTGTAGCGGGTCCACTGTTGTTCGTTATATTTATGAATGATTTATGCAAATCTAAATTAGCAGAGAATCAATTTATAACTGCATATGCTGATGATACAAGCCTTCTGACAGGGGGTGACTCATATCCGGAGATGATGGTAAACTGTTATGACATTTTTCAGAAAAAAAAAAATTGGTTGAAAACAAATAAGTTAGTATTGAACGACTCTAAAACTGAAGTGATAATGTTTGCAAACTATCCAACAGCAGATGAAAAACCAAATGATATATCATTTACCAATATTACTTTTCAGTTATCGCATAACACCAAGTTGTTGGGTGTTTACATTGATGAATGGCTGAACTAGTCCCAACATATAGAGGAAATCTCTTCGAAGCTTGGAAAAGTGTCCTATGGACTGAGAATAATCAGTAAACATCTAGAAAAGCAAGCAGCTTTATCTCTTTATTTTGCAAATTTTGAATCTGTCATGAGATTCGGAATAATTTTTTGGGGATCCAATAAGTACACAAATAGAATATTTGTTATTCAAAAAAGAGTAATGAGAATAATCAATTGCAAACTTATAATGACTCTTGTCGAACAGTTTTTAAGAATAATAACATCATGACTGTTTATGCTCTGTACATTTTTGAACGTTTGATGTATTTGTTTAATAATAGAGAACTTTTCAATCTAAATGCTACAGAACACGAATATAACACTAGGAGGCACGACTTCATTTATCCATATCATACATTAAGACTTACTGAAAAATCTCCCTATTATATAGCAATGAAATTTTACAATAAGTTACCAGTACTTTTTTTTTTTTTATGTTCTGGTTCCCACGGAAAGGGATATCCTGTAATGTTCAGAGAACATCGTGGGAACCAAGGGAAAGAAGGTAGGAGTTGGTGTTCTTCTTAAATTTCTGGAGGTTGTATGCCTCGGGGAACACCTCCCTAGGCAATGAGTTTCAAAGCCTCGCTGTTCGTTGGATGAACGAGTCTTTGGAAAGTGATGTTCTGCAGGTCTCCAAAGTGACCACGAAGGGGTGTGATGACTGAACTTGACGGGTTAGTCTCGAAGAGACTGCCAAAGCAGGAACGATTGTTGATATTTCAGAAGAGCATCGCCCATGAAAATATCTATAAAATAGAGACAAATCGCCAACTTATGTTTAGGTGCCGCGCTCCAAATATGGGAACAGTATTCCAGGACAGGTCGGATCTGTGCCTTATAGATCATAAGCAGCTGGGTGGGGGTGAAATAGCTCTTGGCACGAAACAAAAAACCAAGTTTTTGGGATGCACTTTTGGCAATGGACCTCACGTGATTTTCACAGGAAAGGTTATTGCTGATAGTAATACCAAGCATCGATATGGATGACTTCAGTGGTATGGTTACTCCTGACAAAGTTATGTAGGCACAGTGAGATCGACTTTTCTAGAGAAAAGACATGCTTGTGTTTTGTTTGCATTGAATTCTACCAAGTTATTAGATCCCCACTCGAGAATTGTTGCTAAGTCCATATTTATATTATTAACATTTCTTCCTCGTTCATTTCTGGTTTCACGGGCTGACATAGGGGCCCTGGAAGAGAAAGCGGTATGGAGGGTACTATCATCGGCAAAGCTGTGTACTAGACATGAAGTTGCTTTCAACAGGTCGTTGATGTGAAGTAGAAATAGTGTTGGTGCGAGAATAGATCCTTGCGGAACACCAGCATTTATGAGTAGAGTGTCAGATGAAACTCCATCGACCACTACATGGAGAGACCTGTTTGAGAGAAAACTAGCAAGCAGAGAACACAGCTGAGGGGGCAAGCCATAAGACGGAAGCTTGGCGAGGAGTCCCTGGTGCCAAACTCGATCGAACGCCTTGGAGATATCTAATGCCACAGCTAAAGTTTCTCCATACTTTTCAATAGATAGCTGCCATATATGTGAGACGTAAGCGAGCAGGTCACCAGTTGATCTCTGATGGCGGAAGCCATATTGCCTATCGTTGACAATTCCTGAGTCTTCCAGATATTTCATGAGCTCGATGTTGATGGCTTTTTCCATGACCTTTGAAATAATAGATAGCAGTGTGATAGGTCTGTAGTTGCTAGGTAGGGCCTTTTTGACTTTTTTAGGGACTGGCTGTACTCTTGCAATTTTCCAATTGGACGGAAATACCCAAAAATTGTAAGAGTGGTTGAACAACTTGCAAAGAACAGGTGTTAGTTCGGGGGCACATTTCTTGAGAACAATCGGCGGGATTCCGTCAGATCCACAGGCTTTGTTGGTGTTGAGACCCAGCAAAATCTTTCTGATAGTACGTTGGCGAAAGGTGATCTCGGGCATGTGACTGTCAATAGGTGTAATGTTCGGGGGTTGTTTTCCCGATGAATCCAGAGTGGAATTTCCAGCAAATAGGTGCGCAAAGATATTGGCTTTTTCCTGGGCAGTCGATGCTAGTGTTCCATCTTCTTTGGTTAGAGGAGGAAATGAGCTGGAAGTGAAGTTTCTTCCCACAGCTTTGGCGAAAGACCAAAATGAACGGGATCCGTTAGGACATTCAGCAAGTTTTGATCTTATTTTGGTATTGTGGGCATCTTTTGAGCATTCTATTGTCTCTTTGCATATGCCTCTAGCCTCGACATATGCTGCTCTGGTCTCAGGGCCCGGATTTTTTAGCCATCGATGGTATGCTGCCTGTTTGGAAGCCACAGCTCTAGAGCAGTTTCTGTTAAACCAGGTCTTATCGGATGATGTTCTCCTTTCGGTATTCGGTATGTAGGTTTGCATCCCCAACATGATGATTTCAGAAATTGTCTCAGCACATCGTGTTGGATCTACTGAAGAGAAACAAACTCTCTTCCATGGAAACGCCGAGAAAAACATACGAAGACCTTCCCAGTCGGCCGAATTGTAATGCCACATGAGACGGGGTGGTATTGTGCAGCTCGATGGTAAATGGAAAGAGCATGTTGTGGAGATGAGGGTGTGATCAGAGTTTCCAAGTGGGGCACAAACTTCTATTCTATACGGGTCAGGATTGGTGGTGAGGAAAAGATCTAGTGTATTGGCAGACTGGTTGTTGACATCAGGGATGCGAATTGGTAGCTCGACCAGTTGTTCTAGACCATGAGTGATAGCGAAGGCCTCGGCTTGACGACCCGCATCATCTGTTTTGTTAGAGAATTTGAGCCAGGCAGCGTTATGTACATTAAAGTCTCCCATGATTATGGTTTCACCTGTTGGATGGTTCTCCTGAATGTAGTCCAGTTTGAGTGATAAAAACTCAAAGAGGTCGTTATATGAAGGTTCATTAGGTGATAGGTAAAGGCAGCAGAGGAACTTAGTCAGTTTGGTATCAGATAGCTTGAACCACATCACATCAAAGTCTTTCGGTTCCAAACTCTCTTCACGCTGGCATGAAAGGTTAGCCTTAGCGTAAAGGCAGACTCCACCTTTGAACCTGAATCGAGAATGGAGTTCGTAACCAGGACAAAGCATATGGACCTTGTTGGTGGACGAGTTTACTTGTGTTTCTGTTAGAGCCAGAATATCCGGTTTTTTCGTCTGTAGGTGATGGTGGACGTCATTGATGTTCTTGTTGAGTCCGCGGATGTTGCAAAAATTAAGACTTGTAAGACGTTCTGCTAGTAGCAATCAATTTAAGAAAAACATCAAAAATATACTTGTAGATCTAGAACCCTATTGTGTTGGGGATTTTTTAAAACATCAGTTTTGAAATATCATTGTGTGTGACGTCATTTTATTACATGTTGTTATTGTTTTTTTTTATACAAATAATTGTAGGATTTTTTTAAATAAACATTATTATTATTATTATATAAAATGTACCATTCATAAGGCATTTTCGGTTCACCAACTCGATCCCAATAGATAACGTAACAGATCACCCTGATCACATACCCCAATACTATAGTTCACGAATGTATCAGGTTGAGATGTTGAGCTTATTCTTATTTGTTCTGGTACAAGACATAACATAAAACATTTCCTAACTTCAACTTTTCTAATAGTTCTTCTTTCAAATCGAAAATGACTCTGGAAATCTATGGAATCAAATTTTGAATGATGATATGCGAAGGTAATATCAGTCCTATTTTACCTTCCTTGGAACAGCGTAAAATTACTTCTTCATAATTCCGAATGCAAACTCGTATTTGTTTAGAAACGTTTTGTTTCTTTATTTCACTGGAAGATAACATCAAAATATAAAACATCTCCTCACACATCTCATCGTCTTCATCAAAAACATAATCAAAAGCTAACGACGTTATTGTTTGGAATGTTGCACTTTTTATTTTCCTCATTAATTCAAATAATTTGGTAATGCGGATGCGGTGTCTGTAGCGACTCTGACGACCCTGCTTTTGAATAGGGTTATGCTAGATGAACCTGAGTCAGTGATCGAGTAAGCAACACCAAAGTTTGTGAAAGCAAGTAGTTAACTCGGATAGGAAAACGAACGTGAAGGTTGAGGATCGTGTCAACCCGAGTAGGTTTCCGAAAATACCTATTCAGTATTCTGGGTAGGTTTTGTTACTAGCTCCATATACGCCACCTTAGGAGCAGTGCTGTTAATTTGAACGCAACAGTGAATCGTCGAGGAACATCCTCAGCCCAGCTACAAGATATTTTATAATGTAAACTCTCATTTAAATTAAAAATCTCTGCCATGGCTGAGAATCGAACTCGGGATCTAACCTACTGCGCTATCCCCCCTAGTGTAATAAGATATCCGTCTGGAAACTACGTCAGTGAGTAGACTACAGACCCCTTCACCCTCTCTCAGAGTTGCCAGTCTGATACACCAAACAATTGCAACTCGATGCCGTATCTAATATAATGATCTAAAGGTGAATTCATATGCAAGCTTTCGCTTTAATAAATGACTTTTAAATTTTAATATTTTTTTCTTCAAATGAAGTTCACTATAAATTTAAATCATGAGTAATAGGAAACATAGAAGTTTATGGGTGAGGAGAATTAATAGGAAGAAGCCAGAAGAGGTCAAGGTATTGCAGCAAACCTGATGGTAGAAATGCAGTTGTATAGTACACAAATTTCTTTAGGGTAAATAGAGATCAATTTGAGTATCTCATACAGTTGATAAGCCACTCACCCCAAAGATTACAAGAGCTAATACCGCCTTCAACAAGACTAGCTCTCACTTTGAGGTGGGGTGGGAACAAGACAAAAGACAATAACTTAAACAACTATTTTATTTTCGTTCGTTCGTTCGTTCATTAATTATGGTCTATCCTACAGGATAATATACCAGTCGCGGAAATCCACATCACATAGGAACGTATTCTGTCGGCTTCGATTTTCCTTCGGGGGGCACCGGGATAGTCTCATTCGAAATGATACCTCAAATGCCCATTACTTTCACAACATATAATTTTTAAACTTTTCAATGCACGTGGAACGGCTGTACAAAAGCTGACATTTACTTGACTTCCGGTCCGCGTGGTCAGACAACCGCCTCCCACGACCCCAGGAAGTCGAATCACTATTTCATTTTCAGTATTCTAGGTTATGTTTGAGATTATCGATTAGAATCGTATAAAACACAAAAAACAGAAGAGGTTTGTCATAAAACATAAAAATCGACAAAATCAGTGCTTTTCTTCAAAGTGTTTCGACTTTCGGATTACTTACCTTGAAAAGCGCTTTCTATTTCAACAGCCAATCAGACATCAATACGCGATAATGCGGAAAGCTTGCATATGAATCCAACTTAAGTAGGAACTAGTTATTTGAGAGTTTTAACCTACGCTAGGTACCCATAACCATCCCATAACAGCTCACGCTCATGTCGAATTATTTTCTGATTGACTGCCGATTGTCAATTTTTCAGTCTATCCCATTCAGTGACCAGAAAACAATACGCCATAAGCAAAAATATTAACTTATTCGTAGGAGGTTAAAAACTGTAATTTGTAGACTAGACAAACTCGAAGTTTTGTCATTTGCTCACAGAACTTGAGCTTTGTGCATCGGCTAGAACAAAATGTTGTTTCCACTTCGCATATTTTTTCAAGTATTGTAGCAATTTCTATTGCGCGTACTCTGACTTCATCTTGCCATCTATTGCATTTTGCATTGGTTGAAAAGGGTTGTGATTTGTAATGAATGGCATGCCACAAAAAGCGGGTCTTACGAATTTATCTCGAAATTCTTGGTGAGATCGTATTTTTGGATAATTAATCATATTATCGTCAGCTTCTTTCAAACCAGCCTCTCGAGGTGATTTTGAAACACTTTCAATATTTTACAGATTGACCCTATTGTACGAAATTATTCCAATGGAAAAAAATACGTTTTCAAATTATTTGAAATAATTTTTGGTGATATGACTCAAATGACAACTCACGTCTATGACGAATTGTTTCCTGATTGGTTTCTGATCGAGAACTCTGTGTCATTCAGTGACCAATCCAAAGCAGCACAATGTAAGCTCAAACATGAAAAGCTGTCGTATGAATTTGGCATTAGTGTTGTGAATTATGTGAATTGACTGACTGACTAATGACTGTCTGTAAAAAAGAAAATAAACAAGGAAAAGCAAATATGTTTTCTTGAATGAAAAATTATAAATTGGATCAATCACCGTCACTATCATGAGAATATTATGAAACAAAGTGAAAAATGATAGACAAATAATTATCGGTGCCACTTTGCCACTGGTAATATGTCTGGACACGCAGTTGTTGTGTGGGAATACGAAATCAGATCCGGTTACTGGAAACCTTACAGTCCAGCAGTTAGCCAACATTTGGAAAGGGCTAATGGAAAACAGTTAACTCGGGTCATTCTTTCTGATGCAGATCCCTCATTACTGAATTATTTCGTTAATTTGAGAAGCCTGACACAGGAGTTGGAAGATTCAGGTAGATCAAATGAAAATAATGTTTCGCTTTTATTTCTCATATCTTGATGATACAATTCAGTTTGTATATTTAGTTGTTAAAAAGAAGTTTTTCCTGTTTTGATCACTAAGCTTGTTAACACGTTCAGCCCCGGGTGACACACTTGCGTCACTTTTAAATATCCTACCAGATAGCGTGTACCATATTTTCGTCACGATACATGAAATCGTTTCGGACTGCGTAACGAAGCATATAGGCACAATACAATGCTATTCTTATGGTAAGTGAGTATGTGATGTCTGTGGGGAACGTAGGTGTTTGCTGACTGGGTACAGCAAATTTGCTTGTCAATTTATGGAGCATATTTTGATGAGACCATACATATAATAAAAAATATCATTTTATAAAAAAAATCTCTTTATTTCTTGTAGAAAGAGTTCTGAAAAAAACAAAAATGTATACTTCTGAAAAAAATAAAAATCAATACTTTCATATTTTGTTACTTAGATGAGTTGAGAAGAAACATATGCACCACAGAGTATTATATACTCTCTCAGACAATGAGACGCAACCGTGAGTCACGTGTTTCTGTGTGAGAAATTATAGAAAAAAAGGTCGCAATTCACGGAAAAATGTATATTTGGGGTGGTAGCTATAATATCTGTCATATTAACTCAAAAAATGCTTCCGGTCCTTGGGAACCATTTTTTTTGTATACCGGGCTTTAACGTGTTAAACCTTTATCCTCTACAACCTATTACTTGTCGAGTCATTATTTTTAAAGGGCACCTCACATATATTAGATGCCAACCATGATAATTTAATACATCAACTGATATCGAGACACTTAAACAGGTTTTCCTCAATGATTATATCAAATCATAAAGAATAACCTTTTTATTGAATAGAAAATATGTGGGAGATAATGGTATATTACATTATCATATTGACCTCAAGAAATACTGTAGCATATTTCTCATTCGTCAACTAAACATAACTAAGATGACCTCCCTGAAGACTGCTTAATATATATTAATGGAGCAGACAAGAGTTTATTTTCTATAAATACTTGGTTGCAGATTTCATAATATGATTCCATATAAAAGATTAGTTTCAATAATGTTTGTGCTATGAATACCCTTATTAATATAATGTCCACAACCCACATTATATTCAGAGAAACATGCAAAAAGGCCATACCAAAATTAAATTTTCCATTTGCTTAGTTGTGAAATGGCCTTGTTCAATTTGTTGGATACAATACTGATAATTAACCTTTCTAACATAGTTTTCAAGCACTTACCTTTGTGAGACAGATTAAGTAGAGAACAAGTGGAAACCAACTGAAAGAAGATCAAGTCGTAATCATCAAGGAAGACAAATTACCTCCTCTGAAAGATGGTGTATGCAGAGTTGTAACTGTAAAAACAAAAACTGTCAAGCAAGCTTTCAACAAACTATGTCCTCTTCCATTGCCATCCGATGGATAGACATGCAAGACTTGCGTTGAAGCTAGATATCTTCAAGAAGGAGGCTATATTTATGATTGTGGTTGTTCCTGGGCTTTTGAAAAGAAGAACATTGACAATTAATTTTATTTAGAAAGTGCCCTTGTATAAAAGACTGGTCCACTGGTAGAAGGCTCCATTATAATATCAATATATTTTTAATAGAAAATAGACAGTTTGTCAGCACCGGTTAACGGGCATATTTTGAAAAGGGTACAGAATATTGACATTTGTATTGTGATATTTGTACAGGGAATGATAAATTGTGACCAAAGTGTCCTGCTACGATAGGTTCAGCACTATAAAGGGCCCTGGGGATAATTCGGCTACCTCATGAAGATTTTCAACAAGTTAAGTTTGATCATGATGGCACTCCCAGCACATGAATAAGTTTTCTTTTCCAGCTCTTTCACTCTTTATTTATTATGTCACATTTCTTGGTTTTTATTACTAGCATTCAGTATTTATTTTTCTAGAGTAGTAGTTGTTCTTATTTTTTCTGATGGGTCTCTTCTCCTCTTTCAATCAATGTTTATATAGTTATATTATTGGGACCAACTTTTAAATATTTACTCACTTCAAAAACATATGTTTGATAACCAATTATTTATGCACTTTTTAACTTTCATCTTTTTTTAAATGGTATGGTACATAACCCACAGTTATTATCTTATCATATGAAATGAACTTATAGCATTTATTAGTCTAGATATTATGTATTCACTCTCTCTCTCTCTCTCAACATGAGATAGATAATCGGCAATGTTAGGTTGTATCAGGTGACAGTCATAAATTTGATTTGATGATGTAGTTGCTCTATAATCAATGTAAATGCTACTTGAATATCCATTTACTTGGGTAAATGTTATTCTTGTTGGTACTGATGGATTGAATTATCATCAAATTGAAATGTTGAGAAGATATATTTCAACTATTTGCAGTATCATTCAACTTTAAAATCTGCAAAAATTATTATGTTCCCAGATTTCTTCTCAGCATTCATCAGTGTCTACAATAAACATTCGAAAAACAATTTCATATTACCATTTGGAGGCATATTGCAGTTATGACAAGAGCGTTTCTACAAACTGTTTTTCAGCACATCGCACATTTCTATTTGACATTCTGTGGATAGTTGTTTTATAAATAGAATTCAATTGAAAGTGATATTTTATCACTTATTTATTATTATCATTAAAGTACACATCACAATATTAATCAATAATTAGTTATCCAATGTTCACACAGACTCACAATATCAATATCTATTATTTTATAATTAATATGCCTGTTCCTAACATGAGCACAATCTATGCAGTTTCAAACAATTAAAAATGGTAATTATGGAAATTGGCAACAAGTTAGATACTGTGAAATTTTGCTGTTATTCTTGGGCTCACAATATTGCAGTTCAGGGCAGGTCGGAAAACACTGCTCAAAATTTTAGCCTTTAAAATGAAAATTGCATTTTTGGAAGGGTTGCCTTCATTTCTTTGTCTGATAACAGTTTATATATCAAAAACGAGTGATAAAAATACAATGCATGTACATAATTGTATCATAATAGACAAGGGTGCCCAAACATACACACAGTTTTTCTTTTTTCTGGATATTATTCAATATTTTCTTTAAATATCTTGGAAACATAAGGTGTGTTTTATTCGTACACCTTAGGGATGGACTCCCTTGAACCTTATTGATTCGATGATTGGAGACAGAATTGCTATTGGAATGTCACTTTTGTGTTTGTAATCTGTCATTACTGTTTCATTGAAGAACACCCAAACCATTCTTCACTGAATGACAATAAAATACAGCTATAATACATTTTAAATTTTCATTTTAGTCTACATACAGTATATAGTAACCAAATAATGACGCTTTATTGTTGTTATTATTTAAATACTCTGGCTACCAAAGAAACGGAGTGATCACGTGAATATCATGTACATTCGCAAAGCCTAGACAATGTCCAGTTCACACCACTTCAATTTTCAATTCAATTTCATGTATTGTTTCTTACAAAAAGTATGTATAACAAAAAGTTTGAGTTTGGTGGCATAAAGTATTCCCTATAAAAAGAAAAGTAACCATATATAGAGTGTAGCTTGAACCTACACCGTGAAATAACAGCAGTGTGTTGAGCATCAGTAAGACACAAATACATAAAATAAAAAAGAGACTGGCATACAAGAAGCTAGAGTACTCGAAGCAATCGAGTCAAACAAGCGGATTCCAGCTTCCAACGAGTTTACATTGCCTCTGGAAAGAAGTGAAAATACCGTTCCGGATGCCTGTTTAGTATTAGGTACGGAGGTGTGCGCCATTTCTCTAAATAAGGAGGAGGAAATAAATTCAGCTTCAAGATACGTAAACTTATTCACAATTTCAATTTCAGAGCCATTTAGGAGAAAACGGAAATTATAGTGTTTCTTGAATCCACCTTTTGAAAACCGCATTATTTTGTATTTGTTGGTATTGACAGATAGCGCATTCAGATTAGAGTAGAGAGAGAAAAAACAGGGGCTGAGTGATTCCCCTTGGAGGACCCCTAAAGAGACATCGATTTTTTTTGTTAGGTGTTGGTTGATTTTAACTTTGAATGTAGCGATGTTATTAATGTTACTCAGAACGCGAATGAAATTAGAGCTCACCCCCAAAGAGTTTCTGCCAAAGCAATATATATTCAATGCAGTCGAAGGCTCTTCTAAAATCTATGAATGCCACAAATAAGCCACGATTCTTCAGGCGCAATTGTAGTTGAATTAGGCAGTTGAGTGTGAAGACAACCACGTGATCTGCGGAAGCCAGCCTGGCACTCGGATACAATTTCATTGGTGTCACTCTAGTAAGATAGCCTGTTTTTCAAAATTCGTGCAGCAATTCCACAATAATTTAGAGGGTCTCCTTTTTCCTTTTTTATTTATTTATTTATTCAACGGGTAGTCCCAATTACAATTTGTTGTATATAAAGATAAATTTTTTTAAAATCCTAAACTAGACTAAAGATAATTAATACATAATACAATACTAATAATAATATAAAACACAATACAAGTCCACCAAAGTGGTAAAATACAATACAATGCAGCATAGTCATGACTACTTCACCCAGGCAAAGCCCTGTTTCATAAATTCTGTTGAAAAACGAACATAAGTATAGAGAGAGAGAGAGAATATGTTTATTGTTGCTAAGAGTTATCTCTTGTTAACAAACACAATGTTATACAGTGAGATTATCAATAAATAGTCAATTTACATTGACATATTCATTGTAAATAGTTAAGTTTTCACAATAACATTAATAAAATGTAATATAATACAATAAAAGAACATAAATAATATAGATTAAACAGATAATATAAAAAGATGAAAAGATTGGTATACTTAATAAACTAGGATATCACAGTGTGTCATTTAAGTAATCTTGTAGATTATAATAGGCTTCATCACTCAATATGCTTTTTGTTTTTTTTTTAAATAGTTTTAGCGATGTTGTTTCTTTAATTTCTAACGGGTTAAATTAATTGGGTATTAAGCCTGAGTTGGTTACTTGACGGGTTGAATATGCAGTGTTTGTGACTTCATAATTAGCTCTGTTCTTGTGGATTATGGTCACTGTTTCCATTATATATATTGAAATGACTGTTAGTATTTTATGCTCAAGAAAGAGGGGTTTACATGAATCTTGCCTCTTGGCCTTACAAAGATATCTGATGGCTCTTTTCTGCAAGACAAAGACTGACTGCATAAGTGTGTTACAGCAACCTCCCCAGAAGGCTATACCATACCGCAGTTGGGAATCTATCAAGGCGTAGTACCCAGCCTCAATCAACAGCAACAGAAAGCTAGAGCAGGTGTGATTCAACCAAAGAAAAATATGTCACCCTACCCATTGACAAACCAAGTTCTTTGGATACCACTCTTACTGCATAGCAACCTGCGGTGGATGTATACCATGTTTGGGAGATCCATAATTATCTACAGAGCGCTAGAGTGGTATGGCGGGAATAGACTACATACAACAACAAAAAAAGTAATATGTAAAAACTTGCATGCCTTTGCATAATAGGAGCAATGAAATTGTCTCCAATAGCAGTAATGAGGTCGCACTAGGCCTCACGCCTCTCCACATTGTGATAAAAAGAGCCACTTGGAAAGTTCAACTAGGACTGGCTATGGTTAGACTTGAAAGGAACTCACACTTACTAATAGAATAGCATTTCCAAGAAGATTGCATAGTCAAGCGGAAATAAATGCTATGCAGTTAAACCTTGACAGAACATACTGGAACAAGAACTTTGCAATTCTGATGGTCAAGCAAAACCAAGGCATTAATTAACCTCAGTACGAGAAGTCTCAAATCAATATCAGGATTTCTAATGGGGCACTGTAGACTGAGAGAACATCTCTAGAAGCTTAAGGTTGGAGGTTCGGCAGAGAAAAACTTGATATGCTCCATCACAACCTGATGTGGACTGCCATGCTTTACACTTTATAAGAGAAGGAGAAGTCCTTCATATAGATCCTTTCAAAATCCTCAAATTCCTCAAGGATCTGGGACTCGAGAGGTATAAACAAGGAAAACTCGGAAAAGCAGAAGGTGGGACACAATAATTCTAATCAGATCTCAGTGCATCTGTCACTACCCATTACTACCAATTGCGTCATATAAGTAATTTTTTTTTTTCAAACACAAATGCATGTTTCGATGTTTGCATTGCCATTTTATTTCAGAATTTTACTTCAGATCTCTGTTTTTATATTTGGATAAGAACTAACATGCTTTTGGTGTAAAAATAAAAAAGATTGAAAACTAAAAAGGAAAAATAATTTTTTGTTTGATCTAGGTTATTCTGTGAGTAGCAGATTCAAAATCTTGTTGCGCAAGAATACCTATTTTATTCGCGGCAAGCTTTTGAATCTGCTACTCACAGAATAACCTAAGTTAAACAATTAAATACATTATTTTTTCCTTTTTAGTGCATTTGTATAAAAGCTTGTCTTAATTTTTTTTTATTCAATTCTTTTTAATCATTCATGAAATCCGTCATCTTATTGAATTCTGACTAAAATTGGTAATCTCCGACCTCAAAAAAACCCACATACCAATTTTGAATGGAATCGGGCCATATTAACAAAGCACGCCATCTTGAATTCATGAATTTTGAAAAAAACATCATGATGTCCGATCCCAAAAACCCCCACACACCAATTGTGAATGGAATCGAGCTATAATCACAAAACTCGTCGCCATTTTGGAGCAGCTATTTTGAATTTGTGGATTTTGACAAAAATCATGATCTTTGACCCCAAAAACCCCCACATACCAATTTTTATTGGAATCGGGGTATTACCACAAAACTCGTGATGTTCCAAAAATTCCCTTTTTGGAATTGCGAAGAACCATATTTGTCAAAGTTATTATTCAGCGCAAAAATGTGTATTGGGAGAATGTTTTTGACACCTGTGAAAGTATCTCATAAGAGATGTTGGCCAAATTAGACTAAAGTTTTACATTTTGGGGGAAACTGGAACGGTGTTGAAAAATCTGGCCATTCTCGAAATACTGAAAAACGGTACCAAAGTTTCTCATTGCTTTTCAAGAATGCTATTATTTGTAAGTAACAGATTTTTGATTCAACGTTCATCTAACGCTAAATTTATTTTTTCAAATATGTACCAGCACTTTTTATTACAATTATCAACAGCTTTTCAACCAATTGACTCTGAGGATTTAAGACAAGAAACAAGAGTTGCATGATATAACCTATACCTTGCTAAATGTATAAAATAATATTGCCTTATGAAAATTTAATGAATGAATGAATGAAAAACTATATGAGCATTTTCCTTGCATAAACTCTTGAAATACTTCATACATAAATAACAGATTCATGGTTATCACAATACTAATCCATGCTTTAATATCATTATCTGATTTTTCATTATATATTGAAAGGGGAGCCATCGGCCATCGTTCTCAATTGAGCGATCAATCGTAATGTGGAGAAAACAATACATTATTTCATATATCATATCATTAATCAAATTGTTTTTTTTTCCAAAAATTATAGAACTCTGCGTGATGTCCATTCTCATTAATATCCAAAACCAGACCTCTAAAGCAGAATATTTCCACACAAGCAGAATTATTGTAATAATTTGAAAACTATATTTGAAATCAATTATCTTCGACTCATTTACTGAAGCAGCCTTTTACATTTTCTATAACACACACATAATTTTTTAAATAGTCTTTTTTATGTTGATAGTTCAATGAAGGAAATTTCATACGATCCATTTAGAACAAATAAAGGATACGTACCAGCCGCATCACCTGAAGGAACATTGCCTTTCTATAATAAAATGATCCTAGGCCACTTTTTCCCATAAAAACTCTTTAAGGCTCATTCATAGGCGGGTTAATAGAGAAACTCTCATTGCATCAACCATCTATTTCTGTGCCGTTGTTCAATAACTCCAAAAAAGGCCTTTTTTCCCCACCATTCAAAACATTTACAACTTTTGTTCAATTTAACTAGCATAATATTTCTTTTTGTTATTTTTATAACAATACCTTTTCTGGATTTGATAAAAATAGGTTTCCCATCATGTTTTATCTTAAACCTTTAGTCAGGTATTTTGCCTACTACAGGTTGAAAAACAACTTGAAATCCTGTTAAAAATATTGCATCAAGAATTGCGGTTGATTTGTAGTTCTACACTGACTAAGACTTCGAGTTTGAAATTGGGTTTGGCTTAGACGTTGATTTTGACGTTAATGTGAAATAGAATCAACATCTTGGGGCATGTTCATAAACTTATCATTGAAACATACGTTACTCAGGAAACAAAGACTATACCATTCAATACCCTGTTTTGGTAAGGTACAATGAAAGCACTGTATTTTTGTCTTATGTCATAGTTAGGAAGTTATGAGGTTATGCTATTTGCTATATGTGTACGTATCAATTTGTATCTTAGTTCTTAGTAGCTTTGTCAACAAAATTTTATATTTTATGACAATAAAGCATTTCTGATTCTGATATAAACTATGAATTATTTTGATTTCATGTACAACTGGCCTTCCAAACGCGGTAAAAAAGCTGGTTGGAGATAGCTACATGATTCAAGACCAAATCAAACCAAAGGTCGAACTGGAAGAACTCATAACAAACATATTCACGGACACAGTAGTGTATAACCAAAAGGACTATATCTTGGTGACGTTTAATACTAACAGTATCAGCTTTAAAAAACATTTTAGAATTAAGCAAGTCAACTAACTTGATTATTGTATCAGAATGTAATGAGTACTCAAAAGAATCAACAACATAATATTCAATAAGGTCAAAAATTTCAAAAAAGCAATATTAAATGCTCTATTTGCTTTATGGTAGACCACAAGTCTATCAAATCACTAATTCTAAATAAAAACATGCTTTGAAACATTGAATAATAACCAAATCCATCTGACAAATAGAACAGCAGTATTGAAAGCAGTAACCATAAACAGAGATCTCTCACCGATCAATCGAGGAAACAATTCAAGCCCAAATAACCCAACAATTTGAACAAAGAAGGGTTTTTTCAATCAAAATAGACAACATTAATAACCTTAATAGCTATAACATAATGCATCAAAATGTGCAAGGCATAAGAAATAAAATTGCAGAAAGGGAACTATTCAACTATTCTGTGAAGAAAATGACTGTAAGATATTTTGTATTTCAGAACACTGGTGTAAAGCCAATGAAGTTTCATCCATACGAATAGATGGGTATAGGGTAGTTAACTGGTATTGTAGAGAAAAAAGGGGCAATGGTGGTGTTGGCATATTGGCAAAGGCAGGTACTCAATGTAGCATAAGAGTGGTCAAGTCAATAGAGAAACACTTCAAATGTGTAGCTGTCGCATGTAATATAGGTGGTAGCATAACAAAGACTAACAGTGTTAGAAAAAATATCGAACAAATACCATAATCACCAAATAATCTTGTGCAAGGACTTCAACATAAATTTCCTGGAGAGGTCTAAGAATCTGGATGCAATGAATGATATACTAGGTACATATAACTTGATACACACAATCAAAACTCCCACTAGAATCTACAGATGTATAGACAACATTTGTACAAACATGGATGAAAACACATACAATACTAAAGTTATCAATAACTAAGTAAAAGGTAATATATTATACCTTACAAGAACAAGACACGTCCAAATTCAAATATTATAGAGAAATAACTAACCAAGATAATATTAGTCAATTTAAAAATGCCTTACAGAATGAAGACTGGAATGACTTGTGTCAATATATTTTATAGAATATTCAGATATTATTTTGACATATATTTTACAGTCAAACGCAAAAAAATAAATAATGAAAACACACGAAAACCATGGATAAAAAAGGACTACTGGTGTCAAGTAAAAATATGAAAAATATCTATGAATTAAGTACCGGTAATAATACATGAAAGAATACGATAAAAAATAAAATAAACATTTATAGACATTTATTAAACGAAGCCAAAAAAATGTACAACACCTCATTAATAACGAACTCTAATAACAGAGTAAAAACAGCATGGAAACTAATTCAAAACCATAACACAACTAAACACAATGACATAAAAAGTGTCCAAATTGGAGATCAGACTGTAGAAAATACTCAAATAATGTCGGAATATTTTATAGAATATTTTAACACAATACCTAGCACATTAACCAACAACTTAAAACACAACTTCACAGGAGCACACACTTCCTGATCTGCATCATCACTCATTCAGTTTCATACCTTGCACAAACGTGGATATCATTAATATCATTAGAAACCTAAAAAATTCGTATGCAACAGGTAATGACGAAATCTCTACAAATACAATAAAATGTGTCGCTCATTCAATCGCTACACCTTTATCGTTTATAATTAACAGCTCAATGGAAGAGGGCTTATTTCCGACAAACTTGAAAATTTCCAAAATACAACCAATTTACAAAACAGGCAATAAGGACAAGGTTGAAAATTATAGACCCATATCACATATGAGCCCATTTGCAAATGTAATTGAAAAATATATATCGGAAAACATAACGTCTTATTCAGTCAAGCACAAACTATTCAATAATAATCAATTTGGATTTAGAAAGGGCCGCTCAACCACAAATGCCATCGTGAACCACTAAGGATTTTCTTAGACTTAAGCAAAGCATTTGACCTAGTAGATCACAATATTTTACTGAATAAACTAGACAGATACGGTTTTAGGGATGTAGCATACTCATGGTTTAAGAACTACCAAAGAACACATTCTGTATCCTTAAATGACACTAAATCCAAACAACTAATAAGCAATGTAGAGGTTCCTCAAGGCTCAATCTTAGGGCCTCTACTATACATAATCTACTTCAACGACTTCTCAATTCAAAATGCAATTATCTATGCAGACGACACTTCCTTTTTGATAAGTGCGAGTAATCTGTCATCTTTGACGGAGAATGCAAGCGAAACTATACTAAAGGCTCAAAACTGGTTTACAAATAACAACCTAATTTGTAATGAAAATAAATCAGCATTTATAAAATTCAGTCATACAAGCTCAGATTCTAGTCTCCTAATCAAGCAATCTTCTGGAACGATGAAGCAGGTTGGGAATATTAAATTTATAGGCTTACAAATTGCAAAGTGGGATAGTCATATCAATATATTATGTAAAAAAGTTTCATTCGATATCCTTCATATTCAGATACAGCATATATTTTTAGAAAAAATGTAGGAGTACTTTTTTGTATATATAAATATTCTTTACAAAAAATGTCACATTCAAGTAAATGAAAGACACTTTACTTGATGATTTTGACAAAATTGGCTTTACAAAACGTTGACCAGTGTTTCGCAAATATAGCTTCTTCAGGTAGAGACAAAACTAGTTTTACTTGTATATAGATTTTAATCATCTGAAGCGCCAATTGAAAATTTAAAAAATGTCATATATACGTTCCTTGAAAAATTTAAACAAACTAAAAATGATTATATTGAGGAATTTCCACATTTTTCGAATTTGAGTCTCCCGCAGTATTGCATGAAAATGCATTATCACCAAAGCGTCGGTTGAACTAGTAGTAAAAAATTCTGTTTAAAAAAAATTGTATACAATATTGCGTTGAGATTCATGTTAATTTTTAAACTACAAAAAAAAGCCATAAGAATCATAGCTAAGGTAGGATATAGAGAGCACTGCCGACCATGGTTTACCAAATTAGGTATTATGCCGCTGCCCACTCTATTTATATATAATGTACTACAAGAAATACACAAACATATTGATTATACTACCACTCAGGGTGAAATTCATCATTACAATACAAGAAATCCAACTTTCATTAGAAACCCTGCCTACCGACTGAATATGTCAAAAAATAACTCCATCAACTATAATATATATAATATTTTACCTAATGAAATAAAAAATCTCAGTTTCAACATCTTCAAAAAAACAATAAAAAAATATCTTTTGACACAAAGCTATTATTCCATAGCAGAGTACTTGGATGCTGATCATAACTCAGTGTTATAATTCTCCCCCATAATCTTAATCAAATTTTAATCAAAAACACTTTTTATTTATTTATACTTCAAAGGCCCACTGGCCTCATTAGATGTTCTATGTTTGTTGAATGTTACATGCTGTCTTAACGTCATATATTTTAGTAATATTATTTTATTATATTTATACTTATTTTATCCTTATATAACTTTGCCATTATTTTAGAATATTTTTTATTGAACTCTTGTCTGACATGCTACAAATGTACTAATGTATATAAAGTAGTCAAATAAACTATTCTATTCTATATCTGGAACACATGAGCGGCGTTCTGTCCCTCAAACTAACCTGTGTAGTCATTTTTTGTTTCTACTTTTGTTTATATCTTTGGATATACTAATTTTTCATGAAAATGACTTGAAGCTTTATTGTAGAACACTCGTTTATTACGAATCATTTGAAAAGTCCCGCCTGTATACACTATGCATTTTTGTTTGAGTATAATGAACTCGGCTATTGCGAACAATCGGACATAATAGTCTACAAATTGAGTCCTTGAAACACTCGGTTATAATGAACTACCGAGGAAAGATTGTTCAATAAAGCGCGACGATAATTTGTGAAATTTAATGACCGCGGTCGATCGCTGGGAGTCCCCTATTTCAAAGCTCTATCTGCATTGCAAACTGTGATGAACTATGTGCAAATTGAATACTCTGGAAATTCCCAAGTTTTTAACTCGCTTCAGCTTCGAGAAATAAATATTACTAAAGATTTGCTTAAAAAAAGATGAGTACAAAAAAGGATTACTGATTATTTTCTATCTGAAACTTTGTAGGCAGTAGTAATGTGTAATAAAGTGTATCACAAAACTACCAGGATGCATTATTTTCAATCTGAAACTCTGTAAGCAGTTGTAATGTCGTAAATAAAGTATATCACAATTCTACCAGGATGCATGTTCTACATACATATTTTCTTTATAGCGAACACCCTTTATAAAGAACCATTTAAAAAGTCATTAAGCTGTTCGTTATAGCCAAGTTTGACTGTATCTACAAATAAGTTCTTATTTCCAGATATTCATGAGAAATAATTACAAAATATAAAAATGTATTATCAGTTCATAGGTTTATTCGTTATGCATACACAAAAAGTACACAAATATTTTTGTTTTTGTTTTTCGTGTATATGTGTTTTTCTAGAGTCTCGTAAGTTAAAATGAGTTATAAAATATTAGGTATGCCATTTGAAATAAGAAAGTTGATTCCAACTTATGATATAACCTGAATTCTTTTCAAAACTGATATGGATGCCCTCTACAATATTTCTATAATTATGAAACTGCTTTTTAGGATTCCAGAGGATACATATTTTTTTAATTTCCAATAATAAACTGGATATTCTGCAGTATTTGGGACAATTTAACAGAGAATAAACACAATCGTTTTTTACAGATGATGTGGTACCTGTTAGAAGAAAATGCTATTCACCTTCATCGCCTGCAGGAAAAGGTGCCAGATGGGAATGTGCAGGTTCTGATCATATTCAAGAATGGCATCCTTTTGACATGGATATACAGTGTTTGATTGAAGAAGCTTGGGCCAAGGTGAGCATTAACCTATCCCACAGATTTTTAATAGAACAGAGTTATTTTAAAATCACTAAACTTGAACAAACCGTGACTATATTAGCACAATAGCAACTAGGAAAATATATTATGAAATTAATGGTCCAAAATTAGGTTTTGGCAATTATCTTTAAGGGGATTATTTAAAAAGAAATGCATCTCATATTTATTACAAACTTCTATAAACAGTAGGTATGTTTAATAATATTTAATTTGTTTTCATGTTTAGGCAGGCTATTAGAGATATTAAGATGTATACAGATGTATTTATCGCAATATACGATTTCCAATGTGTTTGGATGTTGACTGGTTTCTATAGTCGACCAGCACAAAATATAACAAATATGGGTGAGGACAATCAATTAGTGAACTGGACCACTCTTGATTTGTTCCCACTTCTTAGCTAGTAGAGCACTTGTCTGTGCTTTTAGGATTCGTAGGCTCAGTCCAGTCAGTATGAAAATTTTAGTCTGGATGTGTGTCTGGCTTTTCAGGAAAGAGACTTTACGACACCGATGTTCCATTGCATGCGAAAAATTATTTGCTGCAATAAATGTAACAAATAATTTCTCTTCTGAAAATAAGTGTTGTGGTTTCTTTTTGCCATAACGGCTTTGAAAATAAAATACATTCTACGAATTAAAAAACATAACGTAACTTGTGAAAATAAACAAAAAATTTTCATTCTACGAATTAAAAAACATAACGTTAACTTCTGAGAAATAAACTAAAATTTAACTCAAAACAAAAAACTACAAATCTAATGTAATAAAGGTTCAAATAAACCACCTTGTGCCAAACAATAGCCAAATCTGTTGAACAGAGATTTGCCTGACATGTAAATGTGCTCGAGACTAAGAGTGCAGGAAAGGGAACAGAACTATTTCCTTTTAAAATAAATTGAACTTTTCATTTCCAAATATCCCCTTTACCGTCACCCCAAATAAAACTCTTAAAAAATGTTGACACTTTAACACAAAAGTAAAGTAAACCCCTAAACAAATACATTCTGAATGAAAAAATTTCAAAACAAATAAAAAGAGAATCAAAACCAATTGAAATAAAGTAATTCATATCCAGTTCAATACCAAATGAGCCAATGAAATGTCACGCTTTCATGCAGACAAAATCTTGCTCTACTTTGGAAAAAAGTGTATCTAAAAAGCTTGCGAATCACCAAAATAAATTTATATAATGCCCAAAAAGCTCTTATGTTGAATCAAAGAAAAACCTAGTATTTTAATTTGTCAAAAACCCATCTGCTGTCGGTCGTACGCGACTTGGTCATATCAGCCTTGACCTCTTCAGGTAGGTCGTGTGAACATGACCTTTGCTTCACACCATGATTACTCCCCCCAATGAGACACAATCCTATCGGCCCTAAGTAACATCCGCATTCCTACTCCCGACCCGAAACTCAGATCATTCCCGAGTTCTGAACTACTTACTCGACTCTTCACTACAGACTCTTCACTACGCAATCTCCACTACTGACTTCTAACTTCACCCAATTTTTCATATAGATCCATTTCTCATTGATTCCAAACAACTGAACAAATTTTTAGGTCTACATATTGATAAAAATTTAAAATTCGATAATCACATCAATTATTTGTGCAAAAAGTTATCCTCAAACTCCTATGCCATTAGAACCATCTCTAGTTCTCTCGACCTCAATTCAGCTAGAAACGCCTATTTTGCACTATGTGAATCCCACTTACGTTATGGTATATGTTACATGCTCCCAAAATATTACTAACCCTATATTCACACTCCAAAAGAGAGCTTTCAGATATATTTGTCAAGCTGGAGTCAGAGATTCCTGTATAACTCTCTTCAAAACACAAGGAATTCTGCCATTCATATATTTCACTTTGGCCTAATGAAATTGTATATTTGGCAATAGACCTATCCTTACAAATAAGTGTGGCTCTGATTTTTTATGAAGATTGATAGTATTTTCACCTATTCCTTTTCACCCACGTCAAGTTTTGTTACACCTTATTAATATATATCAATGTGGCAATAAAGGCTTATAATGTCAAATTAACTTCTATTCTTCTATAATCTTCTAAATCCAATTATAAATAAAAAATGGTCATTTCATTAACTGGAATAACAAATAGGATATTTTATAGTATTTTTGAAGCCTAAAGAAATGTTGCATCCATAGTGAAAAATATTGCTATGGTAGGTAGATTTCATAGAAATTGCGGACACCTCAACTTCATGACTTCGGAAAATATCGGTATATCGTTACAGATCATTGCCCTCAGAACACAAAAATGCATTCACATCTAAAGTTTATATATCTATATATTGTTATGAAAACGAATACACTACGCCACTGCATGTCTCGCAGCTGGCTGACATCACAGCAAGCTTCCCGAAAGTATGAACAGATGGATCGAGAGTTTTCCTAGAATCAAAAAGCATCCGGCAATCATATTCTAGGTACTAATGTATATAATGCCGCTGTCGGAGTTGATTCTGAGTATTATGAGTTATTTGGAAGATTCCGAAAACAGTGAAGTGTGCGGTACTTAGTAGTGAGTTCCAATTATGTATCAGAGTTTAGTATTGTTTTGAATTGTAAAAAAACGGATATTAATTAATTCAGTATTTTAATAGCCACGGACCCCAGATTCGTAACACTTTTTTTTTAAGCTGGAAAAAATCCTTTATGGACACGTTTTGGTAGTGTGGGAGTCCCTGAGTCAGATGTACCCACTAAAAACTCCAGCGTGTTGGCTTGTCTGGTCTTGATCACCGATGACACTTGTGCCTTTTGCCCCATTGTATCTTGTCTGTTGTTTTCTCTTACAGAACCCATTCCAGTAATTTCGTGCCTTGCACGAGTTTGTACAAGTCCTTTAGTGGATGTGTGCTGCATAGTTTCGGTTCACCAATTAGTTGGCCAAAAATTGATAGTCTTCTGATATCCAAAGCTGCACAGTTACACAGTATGTTTAACACTGTTTCTGGTTCCTTCCCGCATAGTCTGCATGTTAGTTCGCTATTGAACAATCCCATTTTATTAAGGTGTTCTTTTACTGGGGCATATTCAGTCATGAACCCGTAATAATTTCCAATTGCTCCCTGTTCAAAGTTAACAGGTCTGCTGGTTTTTTTACCTTACCAGTTGGGACGTCACTTCCTGGCTGTTCAGAGCCTTCAGTGCCTCCTGGCTGTCTGAAAGAATATGGATCTGCTCCTTTCCTACTGCTCTTCTATTATTTTCCTTTGCACATTGAAGAATCACAGACACAGAGGTATGATTACCGAGTGAGTAGCTGAGCTCAGGCCTTGGGTTTTCAAAAAACGCTCTTGCTCCTGCACCATTCTCCATCTTAGACCTGTCTGGGTAGAATGGTGTTGAGTTCTGTGTCATGCCATACAGTTCTGTCTGGTATAGATATCCTATATGATTTGTTAAAGGATAATCGTTTCGCAATGTGATCTGATCTCATGTCTAGCACGTCCCTGGTTACAATGCTTGCGATGCTCACATGTCTCATCCCAACATTTATGTTGTCCAGTGTGTTTCTCAGTCTGAAGGTACCTAGCCTCACCTCTTCTTGTACCACCAAGTGAAGGGGAGGAAATCCCAGCAGTGTCTCCATGGCTGCAGTGGGCGATCTCATTGTCCCTGTAATACCTGTCAGGCAAGTCTTTGTACCTTGCCTTGTTTAGTTTTAGCGCTTCTTTGTTGTGTCTTTGGCCACCACACCAAGGAAGCGTATGTTATGGCCGGTTTTACCACCAAGTTGTACAGCCAGTGTAACATGTGTGGTTTTACCCCCATTTTTTCCCAAAAGAGTCTGGCCACAATTAGTGTGGTTTCCGCTTTTCTGGTCACTTTCATCAGGTCACTTTCTAGTCCGGTAATTATCACCCTGAGATACTTTGGTTTTGTTTTTTCCTCTCTTATCATTGATCCAACCCTAGATAGATTTGAACTTGTTACGTCACATCCTGGTGCGATTTTCGCAGTGTTCAAACAGGAGCATTTCTTTGGGATTTTTTTTTGGAAAAAATACTTTGAAAAAAAAATTGAAAAAGAAACTAACCACTTTTTTTATTGTTCTGGACATTATGGTATTTTTTCCAGAAATTAGTGATCTCGCCTATTACTGGAATGTGTGCAGTGCATTACCTTTTACAAGAATATTCTGAAAGTGAATTTGAATGTATATCTATAATGAGTATTATTTCTCATCTATATTCTCTATCACTTTTACAAATGAACTTGTGTAATATTGAGAATGTCTTTAATAAATAAATTTATAGAAATAGCCAAAAGCGATTTAAATTCATCTAGACTAGAGATAATTTTTAGTTTTTCAAAATTTATAAAAAAAAAATTGTTATCTATTTTAGGGAGATCAAATGCTGGACATGAGTAAAACTCATTTAGGCTTTCCATACTTGATAAATTTTAGCAACCTAACACAAAGGTGGTTAACCAATGGGTATGTACGAAGTGTGAGAAGAATTAAGCAAGCCCCGTATCCCCTTGTGAAAGTTAAGCTGGAAGAAATGTCATCTGTTACAGGTACATTTCCAATAATAATTTCACCTTTAAAAGGTAAATATTTATATTTTTATGTTGTAGGTAGAAGAACTACAGATTTTAAAAAATCTTCCCGTACGACAAATAGCTCTCAACAAAGTAACCCAACCAAAGTGATAGGAAGTAATGCCGCCCTTAACCAAACTGACAGTAAAAAGAGTGTAAGCAAGAAGAAATCAAATAATAAAGGAAAAAGTTTACATGAAACGACTCCGGCAAATTTAGCAAGACAAATCCTGAACAATCTGAATATTTTTGGTAAGTAGAGTATTTTTGGATAATCAAATGTAAGAGCAAATGTTGGAAAATGTTCTCAATTCTCAATGAAATTATTGAAGGCTTTGTGAAAAAAACCATTTTGCCGCATTTACCCAGCCTTCTCATCATGGCCATGCAAAGAAATACAAAAGAATATTGTTTGAGTTTTTTTATTTTTGCCTTCAATTTCAACCTGAAGATCAAGATGAATTGAAAATCTGTGTAGTTCAGTTTTTTTCATTTGAAAGATTTTCTGTCTCTGTGAGAATAACATACATTGCAAAAATTCAAAGATAATCTTTGAATGAGATGAATAAAATGGGACCGAAAAATTCAGTTATGCAAAAACTTCTTCACAAGTATAAATACTCCCATTGAAAAATCCATGCTAAAACTTCTTGTAACGTATGAATTGAGATTAATGCCTTGAAATGAACTTTTAGAAAATTATTCTTTCACTGTAGGTATTACCGAAATAACAATAATTATAATGTAAATAGTAAGTAGTTTTGAGTTGTTCTTCAACTGCAAATATTTATTATAGCAGCTTGTAGAAAATATTATCCATTATTAACATCTGATTTTGAAAGCAAATTGTTTTTAGATTTTCAAATCCGAAATTGGAAAATTCACAGAAAAAATGTTGGTAGCATGTCATTGAGAGTGAAGTAATAGAGCACCTATCTCGGACCCGAAGACAGAATTTTAATTAACTTCAAAATAAAATAAATTTAAGAGCTTTTTGGTAAATAATCCTTCATGATTCACAGTTAGTAATGTAGCCTAATGAATCATAACGAATGCATATAATCAGCCTAAATGACTTTAGATGAAACAGGATATCATAAAAAATACAATGAATGGGGAATTGGAATGAAAATTAACAAGAATTCAGTAAAACAAATAGAGCTATTTTATGGCACCCATGAAACTCATTTAAACCAAACCAAATTACATGCACCAATATTATCACAATTATCACAAAACTCAACTTTTGATTTGAACTTGTTGATATTTTCCTGACTTCATTCGTTGTCTTCATTTGTTCTTCTTCTTGTCTATAAACCTCCTGTATCATAGTTATTCCAGTATTTTGAATAAAAAATATTTGTTCTCTTGAAGATATTTTTTGTGTATTTAAGGTCACAAATCTACAAATAATACACCATCCCAAACTAGTGAAAATAGAACCCTTCTTGATGCAGATAGTAGTAGCACAAAATCCGGACGAAGACCAAGCCTGGATACAGTTTCCACTTATTTGAGTCAAGAAAGCAGGGAGAGTCAAGCAACCGCTTCAACTGCGGACCTCATAAACTGCAGTGGAAGTGATGATGGTGTGGTGGAGGATTTGCCATCCATAATTGGTAATTAAAAATTTAAACTTGATTTGCTTGTAGGCAATTAGTTGTAGAGCTTTCCTTTCAAACAATTATTGGTGACTCAGATGCTGATATACAAAAACAGCAATCAAATGACACTCAATGCCCCCTAGGACACTTGTGACGCACAAACATGAGAAAAAATATGACATATGTATTATAACAAAAATGAAAATTTTACATTGCTTACAAAAACGGTTACCTAAGGGTAGTAGTCCGGGCATCAAATATGCCGTTATCGCAAAATAATTAAATAAAAATTGACGCTTAAGAAACATATAAAGTAAATATGTTATGACGGGCCAAACCATCCGAAATTATTTCTAATTAAATCAATTATAATAAAAAAAGGGTTTTATGGTTACTGCGGAAATCAATAATCTTTACAGTATTTATAAGAAATATTATACTCTTTCAGGATGTACATGTCATACTGCCTGGCAGGAAATTTTCCTATATATATGTGAAAGAACAATATATAAAGCAAAACAGACATTTAAACAGAAATGTACAGTCAGCGAGCATAGGTTTGAAAGGTCTATAAAAAAACCTTTTGCAAGTGAACGTTTAAGTAATATACTAAAAACCAATGCTGGTAAATGTGAATGGAGACATGGCTGTCTTATCCTCTTATCCTCTATAACCGTTTCCACTTTATCTGACGCTCAGGAGGCAGTTAAATCCACTTTGATAAAAATATTAACCTCTTCAATATAAGCCATTTCCCCCGGATTATTATCACCATCAAAACTATCCACATTGTCCCTGATACTATCCACAAAATAGTTGCCGAAACACTCTGCACTTCAATTATTATATATATAGATGCAGTATTTTTTATATTTACAATTTTCATGAGTGATGTCCACATTAAAATTGGGTAATTTAGTCAGGTCGATTTTGTTAATAAAATATTGTTGGTTTTACATTTACGGAAATTTACAAAATTATTGCAAAAGTTTTGCCAGTCTTCTTCAGATCTATTATGTTTAGAGGTCGAATATGCTCAGTCTCTATTGAAGTTTTTGATTTTCATTCATTATTTTACCACGGTACACGTTTAATTTACTTGTAAAAATTCGACTTGACGCAAATGTATCTATAAAAATTTCACGTTTCGATTGAAAGTATTCTAGAAATGTATTAATAATTCACCAAGCTAAGTCTGTCAAGGTTCAAATTAATTCTGATTGGTTGCTTTAGGATCTTTCATTTACCAGCCAATCAGAAAACACTGGTACAATCTAACAAACTTTCGTTCGTAAACAGCTTTGTAAACCGTGCATGCGAGAATCTTGCTTGACAAGTGTTCTGTGTTCAGTGTTGTTCGAATCACTACATGCAATGGTCGCGATATAGAAGTATTCAATTGCGAATGTTTCCCTTTTCAATAATGTTTGTGTCGTTTGTTTCTTACAAGTGATTGTGGTCATTATGATAAGTGCCTCAAAGCAGAGTATGAAGTCAACTAGTACCTATTTTATCACCAGTTTGGATATAACAAGGTTAGTTTTTTTCCTCACTTTGAAATTGAATATCTATCACAGGCAGCCTGCAATGTGTACATTTACCTCACAATCAGTTCAACATTCTACATTTTTCAAATGACGAGTTAAATGTTTATTGCGGCGTTCGGAAATTGTCAAAGTAAAAGCAGGGGAAATTAAGCGGGCAGCGCTACCCAAAATTTTGTCGAATTTTACAAAGAACAAATCATGTTTTCAATTTTTTGTTCAGATTTTTAACCTTTGTAATTCGTTATAAAATGGCATTATACACTCGTCATTCACGGGTGTGCAAGAGGTTAGATTACACCATGTATATATATATATATATATATATATAATGAAACCAGAAAACGGGATAAGGGAATAACAGGAAAACGGGATAACAGGAAGCGGGCAGAGTCAAAAGCATAACCTATATGGAACAACACAGAGAAAAACAGGAAAAAATAAATTATACGCGGATGTGAATTTTCAGGAAAAAAGTTTTAGGGAATATAGAAATTTGGACAGGACAACGTCTGTCGGGTCAGATAGTTTGAAATAAAATAGCATCATTTTCCATTATAATACACTACTTTATTTCAATAGGTGATTTATTGAAGCATCTACACAGGAAATTAGTCCAACAAATTATTAGGATTTAAATTACTTTTGAATTCGCTGAGAACACATTTCCATAAGTTTCGCATCACTGGCAGTCATTGCTACAGTACTGTTTATCACTGATTCTCCTGGATGATAGCTCTTGCTCGTTTTAAATGATGATTTGATAAGCGGAATTTTGATTTAAAATTTAATTAAAACCAAAAATGAAGGTAAAAAAATCATCCATTTTTCTGATGTATTCATAGAATTTATACAAATCGGTTGGCGAAATATTTTTTCAAAAAATAATAAATATCCAAGGTTGGCTATATCAAAGAATTATTTGAATTTGAGAATGTGCATACAAAAACAAGGGGGTGATAATAATAACCTTTAGTGATTAAGTTTCTTTCCACGTTGTAAATAAAAACTTCAAAGTGTACCTACATTAAACTGTAAAGGAATATAAAGGGCGTATAAAAAAAACACAATATTGCAAAAATTGCACTAAAGCACTCAAAAATGGTTTGGATCTAGAATGGTGTGCTAATAGTGTTTGGGAGGGTTTCATCGTGACTTTGCTACTCTTGCCATGCAGGGGATAAAATATTTTTCTGGAGAACTGATCTAAATACATCATCTGTGATCAGCAAGTCAAATACTGCTGCCACAACCGCTATCTCTAGAAGACTAGCCAGTTGGAATGAATCAAACAACCATACACTGTTCCTCAAATAAAAGCTTACATGGATGAGAATCTGGAAAGTGAGATGAATAAAAGAATATAATGCAAATATGCTTAGAAAATATTATGATAATTCACTAGAAAACTAAACTAAAGAGCTCAAATCTTTGAGATATGATCTTCTTGCAATTATCCATACAAAACTTGAGGATATAACAACTCATTGTTTTCAAGAAGAAAATCTAGAAGAGGTAAACACTGTGGCAGTAAAACAAATGTGCCAAAAATATAATAATCCCGGGATTACCTGAGAGCTCAGGGATACCTCTTGAATGCAAAGAAGAGGACAAATCTAAATTCAGTAATTTATTGGACATAATCTGGGATGGAGATTAAGTTGTTCCTTTCATTATGTATCGATTAAAAAGACAAGTGGACCCTTCTAAACCACGAGCCCTAAAATTAACATAAGAAAATGAGATGGTAGCGCAAAAAGTCCTCAGGAATAGAAATAAATTGATAGGATCTTTATACAATAATTTGGTGATGCTTAAACCCCGAAATAAAATAGCTTATCTAGATAACCTGCAATAAGATCTGAATACCAAATTACAAAATGCAAACAAAATCTTACTAGTAGATATATAAAAAATATCCCAACAATAATCAAGATTTCCTAAAACTAGATAACATCATCGACTGATCTATAGTATATACAAGCCTAGCATCATCATCTGCAAAACACATTGACTCCTAATTGAAAAAATAGATAAGTTAACGAAACCGAAAATAACAAAATGTTTATTTTGTTATTTTCGGTGACTTCAACTCTCCTGAGATCACATGGCTAATAGCACAATATATGAAAGTACAACAGCCTTTGCTGAGCTTTTGTTTGATACAAATCTGACTTGTTGATTCAACCCACTACAAGATATAGAAATAATAAAACCTTGTCAACCTCAGACCTACTGCTTAATGATGATTCACAGATGACAAGTCAATTCAAATTGTTCCAGAGTCAGTCCATAATCAACCAAAAAAAGGTTACTGAATCACTTACAAGTGTGAATTGTGATAATTTACTAAGTGGATAGTAGACTTTCCATCATACCACCAATACCATATTAGAATAGAATGCATCCCTCAAAATATCAGAAATATTGAAACTCTGTTAACTTTACTCACAGAAAGATGCTGGGCCAGATGCAATACCTGTATTTTCAAATACTGTAGTTTTGTCCTTTTCCCCTCTCTATTAAATTTTCATAGGTATGCCTTGCTACAGCTATATTCCCCTACTGCAAACTGAGTTATGTCAAAGCATGCACAAATTTGGCGGTTTTTCTTATATAAAGAATTGAGTACCATACCAAATCTTTTCGAAAGCATAGTAACTGAATAATTGAAAAAAATAATACTTTAGGAACAATATGGATCCCAACCAGGAAAGTTAATGGAGCTCAATTTAGTTGAACTCTATTTAGTCAAATATACAGGCTACTTATTGGTTGCCTTGGGGACTGGTTGTTAGGTAGATTCAATCTACAATGATTTCTCCAAGGCATTTGACATGGTGATTCATAAACTTTTAGTATACAAATTAAGTTGTTTTGGCACATTGGAGTCATTTCTGAACTGAACCTTAATGAGAGAATACAAGTCATCAGAGTAAACAATTTTATATCCAAAGAAATCTCAGAAACTACCAGAGTTCCACAAGGTCCTCATTTAGGCCTTCTACTTTTCAACATTTTAATAATTGATATAATGAACTGTAATTTCCAATGGAACAACCCTCATATTTGCTGATCTCAATGTTTTAAAGAATACCTGTCCCACTGATGTTTTCAATCTTGAGACAGATATGGATTGCGTTGCAAATTGATGCTACTCAAATGTTATGATTATGAATGAATTCTGTATCCAGCCTTGAACTTTAATTTGCATATTTCCTTAATAATAAATAATGCTCAAAACTTCTTGGATTTATTAGGATTTTACAAACTTTACTTCATTACAAATATTATATTGTGCCTTAGTTAATCTAATACACCCTATATAAAGGGTAGCAATATCTACATATCAAACAATCAATCAAACATTTATTAAAGAAGTTTTCTTTCACAATCATATTAGAAAAATCATAAAATACTAGCTAATTCAACAGGTCAAACATCGAAAAGATACTATGATACAAGGTTTACTACACAATTCATATATAAACCGACAATAATTAAGTATACAATTGTTTTTGAACAACCAGCACAACGAATAGGACAAACAATATTGTAATATATATATATATATATATATATATAATCTAATCCTCCTAGGATTCTAAGATAAACTCATCAACAGAGTTGCCTTTTAAAGAACATGATATTTGAGGATTTAATGTCATCACTAAGCTTATTATATAGCTTAACCCCATAGTATAAGGGATGATTCTGAGATACTGCCAATCTACTATAAGGTTGATGTTGTTGAGATTTATTTCTTGTAAAATGTTCATGGATATGTTCATTTTTTTGAAAAATTGAAATATGATTTTTAATGTACATCCAAGTTTGGTAAATATACAAATAAGGCATTGTTAATAAATTATAATGAATGAATATGAATAATGAATGTTCACTTGCCGATGCACCTGCCAAAATTCTAATCGCCTTTTTCTAAATAACGAGGACTTCATTAGCTTTAGCTGATAAACCCCATTGTTCAAGGCCATAGGAAATAAAAGATTGAATTAAACTATGGTGTAGATGTTTGCGAACACTGAGAGAGAGACAGTAATTTTTAGTAACAAAGTTGATCATTTGAGATTTAGCAGTAGGCCATTTAGAGAACACCTCTCAGAAATTTGATCTGTTACTTCCTGAGCTCTATGAATTGCTTTAGACATAGTACCCGCAGATACCAAGATATTAGTGTCATCAGCAAAAATAACAGTAATGGAAGCTTTTGAACAAAATTTCGGCAGATAATTTATAAAAACTAGAAACAAAAGGGGTCTCAAAACAGCCTTGTGGTACCCCAATTGATACACATTTTCCATCAGAATTTATTCCATTCACACTGACCAGCTGACTACAATCAGCCAGGTAAGATCTAACACAATTCGATGCAGAGCCTCGCACACAATAAAACTGCAATTTGTGTAATAACATGTCATGGTCAATGAGGTCAAAAGCTTTGCTCATGTCAAAAAATAATCCTAAAGTAAGCTTTTTATTTTTCAAGATATCCAGCATATGTTTTTGGAGTTGATCAATTGCACTGACAGTAGATTTATTTCTTCTATAAGCATTCTGACTAGAAGAAAATAATCCGAAAGATTCAAAGTAATTATATAATCTGTGATAAAAACAGTATTCAATAATCTTAGAAAACTGACTAAGTAGGTATATAGGTCTGTAAGATGAACAGTCGGAGCGGGAACCCTTGTTTTTATATTTTGGTAAATTTTTTGACATTTTCAAGATATTAGGGAAACTCCCCTCAATGGAAGCGGTGTTCACTATATTAGTCAAAAGCTCAGAAATCACATTAGCAACCTTTTTTTTTATAACCTCTTCAATTTCTAATTTAGTTACTGGGTATAAATAAATACTCTGTAGAGCAGGTGAAATATAATTAATATTTTTAGTGTCAGGTTTGGATAAACTTCTACTAACGGTTGAGAAGTGATCACTGAAGAGGTTGCAAATAGTATGATCATCAGAAAACATGTCTGCATGCATCATCAGCATTTTGTAGAAATGGTATGGTATTGCCAGTATAACCATTCTGTGCCACTTTGATAATTTTCCATGATTCTTTCACCTTATTATCAGCTGAAGAGATTCTATCATCATTGCAAGTTTTTTTAGCTAGTTTTAATTTAGCCTGATATAAAGTTTTGAGCTCATTATATTCCTTTTGATATAGACCATTTTCATATACTTTAGTCAATTCAGATATCTCAGTTAACCTTCTGCTCAATTTCCGCAACTCAGTAGTGATCCACTGAGATTCCTCGAATTTTTTGTTCTTAATTAACCTTTTCGGAAATTAAATGTTGAAATTATAAGAAATTGTGTTATAGAAATGGTCAAACTTAGAATTTGCTCCAAGTGAGTCATACACTGAAGACCAACCAGTCTCTAACAGCAAGCTAGAAAAATTCTCAAAATTATTATCACCGAAACATCTCGTAAGTGTTTCTAGGTTTAGGTCGACTTGTTCAAAGCAGAAAGTTGCCAGCTGGAAGGTGTGATCAGATATAAAGGAATGATTAACAGAATGTCTGATTGGCATTGCAGTATACAGAATGTTATCAATACAAGTGTCAGATTTAACACATACGCGAGTTGGTTCACTAATAATATCACTAATATTATATTGCTGAAGTATATTAATGAAATCAGTTTTATTATCACTGTTCCTCAACATATCAATGTTAAAGTCCCCCAAAATTAAATTTTGCCTACTATACAGTGCCTCAATTGCTCAACAAACTAATCAAAAAAAGTCTCAGTATTACCAAGAGGTGACCTATATACAGACAAAATTATGATAGTTTTACTCTTAGAATTCAATGCCAATGCTCATACCTCTATGTCTTTCTCAATGCTAGTCTCCATAGGAATTCTATTAACTTTGAGTAATTTTTTAACAAAAATGTCCACAGAAATGAAGATAACTGAAAGTTGAATATTCACCCAGAATAAGAATATAGAGAGGTAAATGTGGCATCCTGGAGATTTCTTATGGAATAGAAAAAAGGTCACAGGTATTGAACAAACATTAATGCGTTATTAGGAAGAAGTTATTTTTTCTGCCATATAGTGAAGGGGAGAACATTTCCTATCAGAACTGATATATTGTTTTGTCCGTGATTTTTGAAACTTTGCTGATGCTGTTGTTTTGTTATTAAAAATTCATACTAATTTCAGGACTAGACCCGGCCAGTGCAACAATTTCTCAATTTGTACGTATTTCAAAACCTAGTGAATGGGCTCCTCGACAACCTTGCCCAGTTTGTAGACAACCCCTCAAACCAACCATCGTTGTGATTGCATTGCCATGCAATCACGTATTGCATTTGGATTGTTTGAATTATGCTTTGACAGAACAACAAGAGAGTGGTGCCCAACTACATATTCAATGTGCGGTTTGTGGATGTATATATGGAGTGAAACATGGAAATCAACCTCCTGGTTCGATGGAGTGGGGCGTAATTGATAGAAGCTTGCCGGGATATCAGAACTTCAGAACAATTCAAATAATTTATAAGTAAGTTTGTTTGTGCATTTTGTAGAAATGTTTCAATTGATCAATTTAGCATAATGTTTTAAAAAAAACAGAAACCTTATGAAATCACGTTTTTCTCAAAAAGTGACAAAAAGTTGAAATTTGACATGGTAATGAAGCTTATGGACAAATTGTTTTGAAAATAATAATTAAAAATGGAATAAAATTTAAAAATCACTGTCCAAAGACCTGCTGGAGTAACAATACAATTTGAATGGCAAGAGTAATATTTTTACAAGAAAATAAATGACCTCTCCGAAAAGTATATCGAGAATGTTGCATGAAACATATGTAAATCATTATCAAAATAACTTAATTATTCTTTCTTTATATCTGAATATGATTCTCAATCAGAGTTGGTATATGCAGTACACAAGGCTGATCATTGGTCTGCCCACCTATTCTTTTCTCTTCAACTGGTGAAGAAGCTAGGTAGGCCCAGGACATTCTTACATAGGACTAGATCAGAAGGAAATATAATCCTCTGTTCCAGAATCAAGCCCAACTCTTTGAGTACACAAACAATACTCATAAAATACTTATAGTCCAAGAGCCAAGGATATAGTATCAAACCTAAGTAGGAACGTATGGGTATTAGTTAATCTTAAACAGGGGGGCTTTCACAGGTAACAGGTACTAAAGGTACATAAAAATGTAGCTCGTCTACGTTAAAATACTCACCCTGATTTTTTTAAATGTTCTTTGAGAACGTAATATACATTACAAAATACTATACTAAACACAACTAATGCTCTCACCCATTCTCTCTTGGATAGATAATGCATGACGGATCGTTTTCTTCCTCTGGGAGGATGTTAGACCCTTTGGGCAGGTTTGGCAACTTGGGTAATATTGTTGAATAATTGCCTCAATAACATATATAAAATTAAGATTTGATACTATAACGTAGATGACATGATTATTTATAGGGCTTTAAGCAGTTACTGAAAGTTATGACCCGCTAAAAGCATCTAGCAATGGTCAATACCAGTTTAAAATAATGTTTTAGATCTTTATGTATCTGTTACCTGTGAAAGCCCCCTGATTCAGGTTAGCTAATGCTAATACCCATATGTTCTTAATTACTATTGTATACACCTACAGAAAAATCTTAGGATTGATATTATATTGTGGTTCTGGCAGCTCTGGGCTCTTACTCTATCATGCACATGCTCTTGGTATTCTACATGCTTCGTTGATTTTTTCATATGTCACCTTTCAGAAAGAGCAGTTAAAGCCAGTTTCTGAAGAGTTATTACAATTATTTCTACGTATAACACAGTTTATATATATATATATATATATATATATATATTTATTTATTTATTTATTGGTAGGAAGGGGGGTTTAAACATCAAGATTGTCTAAAAGTACAAGATTATCAGATACGTGAATGTACCTTACCTGAGACGATTCATTGGTTATAGCTCAGTTCTTACATTTTTCATTGACATTTTCAATAAAACAAATAATCCAAATTCGTTCATGCTTAAGATTAACCTGCCACTAACAACCTTTGTGATTTCGTTTTGTTCATGTATCTTTATTTATGCAACAGCCTGACTTTTCTTCGGTACCTCATTGAATAAGTATTTCAACCAATCAAAATATACTCTCTTGAAGAGTCAAAGGATAAGAAATAATAAATAAAATAGTGCTCCTTTCCACTCTTGTATTAAAAAGGCAATGAATGAATGAATTATATCATATAACATTCATTTTTAGTTGCATTCTGTTATATATGAGATTTCAAAGTCATAATAATGTGTCTCAATCCTAATTTTCCAATAAAAAAATAGTAGCCCTCAATACTTTTGAAGAAAATTCGTTAGGTTGTTTACATTTATGAATTTGCGAGTTACTAAAGAACCTTCAAAACTCGCCTTTTATGATGAGGATACACAATATATCATGTTTTTTTCTTTTGTTCAACAATGTTGAATAAACAAGTATTTGTTTCCTTATGTTATAATAAAACTCATATTTATTAACCCCAAAAAAATATGTATTTGTTTTTACGTATAAACCATTGCATTGAAAGTTTACAATTGAAATATAATTTAGTAAATTTAACTTTTGACTGAGAATACGAAACTATACAATACAATACAATACATATGTATAAATACAATACAGATGTAAATACAAATAAAATGCAAATACTATACAATACAGAGGAGTGATAGATAGAGGGAATAAGGAAGCCTTATGTTGTTTGATATCTGTGACAGTTCAACCAAATTAGATCTTTTTTACATGGCTTTTGAGGGATTCCAAACTCAGAGAAAAGAAATCCAAATCAATACTATTACCATTATTGGGAATTCTAGTTAATGGCGAGAAAAGTCCATAATTGCATCTATGAAAATCTATTGAGAACGTAGTATTGTTTCTAGTGCACCTAGCCGGAACATGGAGACCGACCTGTGATAACAAAGATGGACAATTTATGTATCCGTTGATCAATTTGAATAGAAGGGTCAAGTCTGCCTGTGTTCTGCGGTCTTCTCAATTGGACATTCCAATTGTATTTCGGATATTATTTAGACTATTATGATCTAAGGGAATGTTGAGTTTGTATGCAGCAAACCTAAGGAACTTGTTTTGAACTTTTTCTAAGTTGTGTATATAAATAGTATAGGTGGGACACCATAGTGTAGATGCATACTCTAGTAAAGATTGTACAAAGGAGTTTTAAAGAAATTTGAAGCAGTGAATATCTGTGAAGTCCTGCGAATTCCGTATATAATGTTAATTTCATAATTACTACTATAAACATCTCGATGTTTGTTGCTTTTATTTCAAATAAGAATTCCTTAGACTCTCGTTTTACATTTCTTAAACAAATAGTTCGGAATTCCACATATTTACATGTATATTCAAGCAAACAAAATAGATTGTCAAAAATTTCAGATTACATATGCGATATTGGTATTCTATATTGAGGAATGAGTTTTTCTGTAAATAGAGTTTTCAGACCTCAAAAATATGCAGTAAAGAGCATTGCCAAATGGGATTATTGGGACTAGTGTACAGATTCGATGTAATATATACTGACGTTTGCTGGAACAATATATGGATGTTTGGAAAATTGGACACGCAAAAAGTGATCTTCATGATCTCCAGAGAATCCCCAAAAAAATTATAGATAGCCATTCAATTTCCCAATTTGAATACCGCATAAAACACTCCATAAAAATAAAAGTATTGTTAGCGAAAAAAATAAAATAAAAATCATAATCATATTTTGCAAACATTAGTTTTTTTGGCTTCAACTGTCTATGAATATTTATACGATCACTGTTTTCCTGAACCTTCAAATGTTGACATGGTTATTCCTTCCCAAAATAATATGTTTTATAGATATTCAGAGACATCGGCAGAAAATGGCTCTTCAAGGCTAGATTATGATTCATTTAACATCAGATTTAACAACTTCTTGCTTGCCCATCTGGAGATGAATAATCTATAACATAGGTCGTTATCTAAATAAATTCAGCTTTCACTATCAGTCACAATATTTATTTGTAGATACATGCATAACACTTCTTAATACACAAATAAATGCACAAATTGGCTTTTTGGCCTACATTTCGAGTCCTGATGTATTATTTATAGACATAAACAAAGACAAAAAACAAAGGCATATTGGAGAGATGTAACTAATTGCATCGTACTCTTTCCTGATCTAACTATTTCTAACTATAAGAGACTTATGGGAGATAAAATATAAAAACAGTTTTAACCAAATGGAAGTAGTAATTCACACGCTTTGGAAACATAAAATCTTCTTAAAATAAGGTTGCATTTCAAGTTACGATAAAGCAATAATAAAATTATTGAAGAAACACAGTTGAATCCTGCCGGTAGCCGTCCTTGTTAGCCGGAAATGTTGCGAAATAAATTAATTTTTCAAAAGACGGTTATTACGTTACAACTATTTTGAGGTTGAAACGAAAAAATTGATTCAAAATTTTTCTTTAACTCACTATCTCAGATTCTTTGTACGTAGACATGCATTTCTAATATTACTGTACTATTTGTCTCTACTATTTTTTTGAATTTATATACAGACAAGCTACTTCACAAGAATTTATAAAAAAATAAATGTATATGATTTCTAATATACAGTTAGATAACAATAATTTCAATTAGACACTAAAATGACAAATGAAAGATAAGTGCCATGTGAAGTGGAATGAATAGAAAAATCGAATTAAACGGTCTTCTTCACATAAAGGATTCAATATAAAATTGAACCAGAAAATGGTAGATCTCAGGTGAAAAACAACTACTTTCCTGGCAAATACCACGCAGAACATTGAATGATATTCACCTGGAAATCCATGCATACTTCCATATAATATCAATGGACATTGAATGCAAATGTTTCTTTCTGATAAGCTCGATTATGTTTAATTTATGTCTTGTTCACCTAACAATCCGCATACCGGTTTCAGGCTTCTTGGCCCTCATCAGTAGTTGTTTTTCACCTGAGATCTACCATTTTCTGGTTCAATTTTATATTGAATCCTTTATGTGAAGAAGACCGTTTAATTCGATTTTTCTATTCATTCCACTTCACATGGCACTTATCTTTCATTATATGCTAGACGGGCTTGCCACTCCTACTGAGAAGGAATCTTTTATTTAGAAACCTATCGAGGTGGGAGATTTTCGGAGTGTTTCTTTCTGTCACTAGGTACCGCCAGTTAAAGTTATCTTTTCCGTATCGAGGTGGGAGATTTTCGGAGTGTTTCTAAGGAATCTTTGGACCTTTGGCTGGTTGACTACTCGTACTGATGAGGGCCAAGAGCCTGAAACCGGTATCGGATTGTTAGGTGAACACGACATAAATTAAACATAATCGAGCTTATCAGAAAGAAACATTTGCATTCAATGTCCATTGATATTATATGGAAGTATGCATGGATTTCCAGGTGAATATCATTCAATGTTCTGCGTGGTATTTGCCAGGAAAGTAGTTGTTTTTCACCTGAGATCTACCATTTTCTGGTTCAATTTTATATTGAATCCTTTATGTGAAGAAGACCGTTTAATTCGATTTTTCTAAAATGACAAATATTAAAACCTTTTGACAGCATTTCCAAATGCATAACTTGAGGCGTTTAAAAAATCCAGTTGATTTGAAAATGCATTTGATGTTCTTACTATTCTAGTTATTGGTGTTTGCTGTCTTTAGTTGGTTGGATGATAAGGAACTTTAAACAAACTTGAGATTCGAGTTCATCTATTCAAATTGAATTGAACCATTGACAAGAGATCAGGACAGCTAAGGCAACCATCAATCAGTTTATAAAAGAAACATAGATAATGCTCAAGTCTTCTATGCCTGAGGCTATTCAAACTCACTTATTTGTTCAAGAATTTGGGAGTAATTATATGATCAATATGTAAATTCATCTTGAAGGTACACGTAAAAATGTATTCTGTACCGCTTCAATGAAATCAAGAACACAAACATAATGAGGACTCTCTCTCTCTCTAATATAGATCACACAAGTGAATTATACATTGATGGGTATGAGAAAAGAGAGAAGTCAGATATGGTTCTCAGAATAAATCCTAGCTTCTTCTGAGCTTTAGCAACAATGCTTGAGATATGTGTCTTAAAAGACAGTGCTTTGTTTTTCATTTTGTATTTATACTCTAGGGGACGTTGCAAAAGTTATTTGATGACAATTATCAACATTGAGATCTAGTAAGTTTATATCACACCAACCTACAAGATTATTTAGGTCAATTTTTAAATGGTGAAGAGCAGTTAAATTAACAATTTTTCTAAATAATTTGATATCGTCAGCAAAGATAAGGAAGCTATATAGTAACAAATTTGTTGTTGTTGACTTCCTAAAACTAAAACCATGCTGTTGGTTATGTTCTCCTTATCCCAAGTGACTTGTTTAGTAATAAGACAGTCAAGGAGTTTTGGGATTTCAGATTGGTTGCAAACTGCTCGATAATTCTTAACTTTATCCCCAAATTTGTGGATTGGGATCAGATAGCTGTTTTTCCAAAATTCTCACTGACAAGTTGAACAATATGTGAAGTAGTTTTGCCAAAGTGAAAGAACATTTTTTTTAACAATAATAATGGGACACCATCAGGCCCAAATGACAGCTTCCAAGGAACAGATAAAATTAAATCAATGATGTCTATGGTATAGTTTAAAAAGTGTACTTTTCTGTCTGAAAATTCAGATAGATAGATAGTTTATTTCACCACGTTACATAATAAAATGTTTGTAGCAAGTCAAAAAATAGCATAAAAGTAATGATCAGATTAAACAATTAAAATAGTATAAAAAATAGAATAAAAGTAATGATCAGATTAAACAATTAAAATAGTATAAAAACAAGCAAGAAACACAAATACAAAAATATAAAAACAAAGATGACATTATAAACATTTAAAATGATTCACGTATTCTTTGACAGAATAGAAGCAAAAACTCAAAAGATAATTTTTTATTGTTAATTTTAAAATTATCGGGGAGATAGTTGTAGAGGTTGAAATCCAGAGTATTCTTTTGCGATTTACTCAAACGATAGCGATTAGCGAATTAATGAAGTTGATTTTTTATGAATTTCTATGAGAACGTTGTACAAAAATAATGTGGGTAATGGCATTATTCTCAATTTCAAAAACAGAGGTTGACAATGATCTCTATAACCAGAATTAGTTATTATTCTGATAGCTTTTTTCTGCAATTTAAAAATTTTTAAAGCCCCAGTTGAGTTGCCCCAGAGTATAACACCATAGCTAATGTAAGAATGGAAGAGGGAGAAATATGTTATTATCGAAACTAGTTACATTTTTCAGCTGACGCAATAAAAAAAGTGTTTTAGATAGTTTTTTGCTCAATTGGTTAATATGACAGGTCCAAGTGAGAGTACTATCGACAACAATCCCAAGTAATTTAATGCTGTCTGGGCTTGATGTAGCGGCGGAGCTTGTTGAAAACTGTAACTGCGTTTTTATCTGTATTTAGTTTGAGTCGATTTGTCACGAACCAACTTTCTGCCTTCTCATCGACTTCATTTGATATTCTAGATAATTCAATCGCATTTTTGTCAGAGTAAATAAATGTAGTGTCATCGGCAAACAAAACAGATTTATATGGATGCATGAAGTTACTGATGTCATTCACGTAAATTATGAACAGAAGTGGTCCCAATACTGATCCTTGGGGAACACCATGTTCAACAAGTTTAAAATTCGAAATGCAATTATTGCTACTGACTGCTTGATATCTATTTGACAAATATGATTTTATGAGGGATAGAGATACTCCCCTGATGCCATGATAATATAGTTTCTGCAATAATATGTCGTGAGAAACGCAGTCAAACGCCTTGGAGAGGTCGCAGAGTGTAATAGCTGTGTGATTACCTTGCTCGAGATTGTCGACTACTTCACTCACCACATTGAGAACTGCCTCTGCCGTAGAGCGGTCCTTACAAAAACCAAACTGGGATTCGTTGAATAATTTATATTTTTCAAAATATGCGTAAAGACGTTGTTTAATAATCTTCTCAATTATTTTGCTAAAAATGGATATTATTGAAATGGGACGATAATTGTTAACAAGAAAAATGTCACCGTTTTTAAATAAGGGAATAACTTTTGATAGCTTAAATGCATCAGGAAAAATACCACTTGTGAATATTAAATTTATCAATTCAGAAAGAGGGTGCAACAATATCTCGGAGGTCTCTTTAATGATATCACTATTTAGTTCATAGGCGTCTAAGCATTTGGAATTTTTGAGTGTGACAATTGCACTTTGAACGTCTTCTTCAGTCACTGGGCCCAGAAAAAAAGAGCTGCAGGGTGCTGGAAAATTTCTGAAATTCAGTAAATCCGCTTTGCATACCGTTGGAAGAGATTGAATGATATTGTCAGCAATGTTAACAAAAAAGTCATTGAAATGTTCAGGAGATATATCAGTATGAGTTCTATTATTATTGTTTTTGTTTCTCTCAAAATTTATTATTTGCCAACATGCTTTCGCCTTATTTCCCGCCGAATGAAATGATTTGTTTTTTTGTGAGAGTATACAGTGCAAAGAAATTTCGCAAATAAATTTACAACTAAAATGGTGACAATTCAAAACGTGTGTAACTTGAGTTCAACCTTGTTTGTTGGGAGTATCGATTTATTCAAGATTAAGAAATAGATAATTGAGAATAATTGCTTCACTTTAGAGGAGTTTTTTAATTATATTATACCTAAGTGTTTGTTTTATATTAAGTTTATATATTATTTTGACGTATTTACCAATGACTATATTTATACAATTAATTGCCCTTATATATAATTCAATTGGAAAATAAAGATTTTACTTTAATCACGAGGCTCTGACTAGTGGGATATTAGCCAGGCGGACATTGGTTCACAAAAATATGGTTAAATTTAACTAAAAATTACGATAAAAAAAAACACTTTCAATCACTGTATTTCGTTACACAATTGCTTTATACACATGTCATTAGATTACATCCTGTATATATTATATATTTGACTTCTATTTCTCTTAAAATGGAAATGAATACAATATTTGTTCTTTCATTTGAAGCATTCATTCTGGGATTCAAGGACCAGATCATCCCAATCCAGGAAGGGAATACTATGCTGTGGGGTTTCCCAGGATAGCATATCTTCCAGATAATCCTAAAGGAAGGAAAATCCTTCGACTACTCAATACTGCGTGGAAGAGAAGGCTTATTTTCACAGTGAGTAGATCCCATACAACAGGGTGTGAAGATGTTGTATCATGGAACATTCCTCATAAAACCGAAATTGGTCCAAGTAAAAACAGCCACAGTTATCCTGACTCAGAGTATTTAAATAAGATTTTAAGGGAACTGGAAGCTTTAGGCGTTATAGAAGAAGTCAGTTGATACAGCTACCATCTTTGAACTATTTTGTGTAGTTTCTCTTTCCCGAAGGGAAGTTAGTAAATGTTATGATGAAGTCCAAACTATGTGACCTCTACTGCCATCTTGTATTGAATTCATACAGCAACAAATCTGAACATTTTTCTATTATATTCATTTCTTAGAAAATACATAAAAATGCATGTTGAGGTGAAATTACATAAAGATATTATTTCTATAACTTCTAAGAGAAATATTCCTCCATATTTTAGAAGCATTTCAAGATCAAACAATTTTTGAAATTTCTCTTGAAATCTTTATAAGGGGATTTTCCTTTGATGTCAATCGGTAGTGTATTATATAGAGTCCAGTTGTGAATACGAGATTTCCTGAAGGTGGATGTTTTGTATTTAGGTATTTCTAAGTAGTTCTCGTTTCATAGCCTTGAATTACAAAGTCCGATAGATGATTCCTTGTGAAGTTTCTACAAACATGATTTATGTGGTGATCAAAGCTAACATTCGAATCCAGCCAAGTTTCAAATGTCATTTCGAGTTCAAATTTAAATCCAGCATTAATCAAATATTTTATCTTTTTGAAGAATTGAGGGGGATGAAAATAGAATTTTGTAAATAAGCTGTGGTTGTGTTGGGCAGTAAAACATTTCGACCAGTATTCTATGAGATTGACTTAACAGATATTTGAAAAGTATTATTATTGCTAATGAGAAAAAAATCGTAATTTTTTTGTTTTTCACCAAAATTTTCCTTTATAATTTTATTGCAGAGAAATGAAACTCAGTGTCCTGTTCAAGTTTTCAGCAGAGACTGTATTTTATTTCTCAAAATCTGTCAAACCACAAGTTCCATAACATTCTGATAATGACAAATAGATGAAGCGCACATGTTCTTAAAAAATACTATTATATTTTAATATTGATACCATACCAACACCATCACTTATCAATAATTAAAATTTTGGGTCAAACGAAAGGCCTCATGAATTTCTAATGTTTCACAGGACACAAGCTCTTCGTTAATAAATCAGCTGGCATATCCTGTGTTAGCAAACACTCAATTGACAACAGATTTTTTTACAACATCTTTCACAAAATGATACCCAACATCTATATGTTTGGTTCTTTTATTGTTTGTAACTAACTTTTGAGCATTTTGGATATCATTAAAAATTGGAATTTTACAAAATTTACCAGTCAGCTCAAAATACAAATTTTGTTAGTAGATCACTTCCTTGTTAGCTTCCGATGAAGCTACATATTCTGCTACAGTACTAGAGAGAGTCACGACTTATGTTTTCTCCTTTCCCAAGAGACACCCGCACTGGAATTCATAGTGATAGTCAATTTTCTATCCTTATTTTCCCCCAATCAGCATCTAAATATCCTTCAAGTTCATTATCTTCCTTACAGAAGGTCAAACAAAAATCTTTAGTTCCCTGTAAGTATGAACTCTCTTGGCATGAATCCAATGACTTAACTTGGCATGAATCCAATGATAACATGAGTTGAACTGACTCAGAAACCTAACTATAACATAAATCAGGCCTAGTTAGAACTGCAACATACATTGAACTTCCTATTAACTACTGATAACGATATTTACTTTCACAATTTGAGTTATCATCAAGGTTTAGTTTGATTTCCAAAGGGGTTTTAGTTGTTTTATAATCTGTCATACCAAACTTGTCCAAAATCCATATTTTTTCTGACTTAATTGTATGACACCTTTAGATCTATCTCTAAAAATTTTAATCTCTAAACAGTCTTTTGCTTCACCCAAGTCTTTTATCTTGAATACAGAATTCAAAAAACTTTTCGAGTTTTCTGTTTCATTAGTGTTATTTGAAAAAATTAAAAAATCATCAATATAGACGGCAATTATTACTAAATATCCTTTGGATTTATTCTCCTCGTAATCGAGCCCTACTAGTGTTTCTTTCTCAGTGTTTTACATTACCACAACATCTCAGCTAGTGATTACTGATTTTGATTTTGGATTGAACAATCTATAAACTTTAACTGCTTCTCCAAATCACACTAGAATCTTTTTTTCAGCCTTCTTGTTGAATTTCTTATGCTTGACATGAGGCCATTCTGTTCTGGGGTATAAGGATTGATAGTCTGGTGACTAATCAACTACACTACTGTGCATTTTGTTTAAATCAGCAAAATGTATGTCAGGAATTCGCAGTTGCCAAGTTGCAGCTCTCTACAGAACTAGACTTGTGTACATTCAATTTATATTAATTATTGATTAGATCAGCTGAAGCTACTAACATTTTTTCTTTGTTATAAACTTTGCAAACGCATCTGTATGGAAAATAACTGAATTCCCATTCTTGATCAGTTGACTCACAGACAAGAGGTTCATTATGAGCTCGGGTACACGCAGAGCATTATATATAAAAATATCAAGCAACTGCTCACCGATTTTCGTCTGTAGGCTTACACTTCCCATGTATTTCACTGGAAATTTGGTATTGTTAGCTACAATAATCTCTTTCAGCTCACCTTTACTTCAAAAATTTTCGAATGTTGTATTGTGAGCACTGACTCCAAAGTCGATATACCAGTCTTTTTTCACTGAGAGTTCCATTCAGAAACACCACACTGAATGGGTTTTCATTGTTCTCGCTTGAATTCTGCCCATTTTTGTTTCGATATGGACATTTACTTTTGTAATGGCCAAATTGTTAGCAACCATAACATTGAATGTAATTTCGATTGACAACTGTCATGCATGGTTTATTTGACCTACTGCTACTAACTGATTAACATAAAATCCTATAGAATCACAATTTTCGAGACTCATTGAGATGAGATTTCTCAATAAACTGGGCCTCTTGAAACCAGAGTCATTAAATACTGATTTCAACTTGTCCCACATATCTTTTGCTGTCCTGTTTTCCTGACAAACCCTGTGTACAAACAACGAAGGATCTAGCGTCAAAATAGCTTCGCACATTCTTTTTCGATTTTCGTGCGCTCTTTTGTGATCTTCGTGCACTCTTTTGTTATCTTCGTGCGCTCTTTTGTAATCTTCGTGCGCTCTTTTGCGATCTTCTTATCGTCTGATTCACTTCCATCAATACAGGCTTTCAGATTGTTTATGATTAGAAAATTTTCGGCTGTAAATATCTAATCATCGTAGTTTTATTAATTATCTTATTTGGCATTTTTTATTTCATATATCAACTGTTTTTAATGTTTGGAATAATTAATTTCCATATCAATAGGGTTTGAAATAATATACCAATGAAGTTCTCGAAGAACGCTTGTAAACTGCGGCAACATCACTTGTGAACCAATTTTTTTGTATTTGAAACTCAGACATTTCTTTAACGCTTTTCATTTGCTAGCTCACATGAAGACACCATTGCATATTCATTGTTGTAATGAATTTGCACAATGCTAAATTCACACATGTTATAGAGAAAAGATCTGACCAATCTAATTTATTTAAATGATAATATATTCAGGTTTTCTTGCCTCAAATCACAAATCCTCTTCTGGGGAATTTCTACTACATATCCTTGTTGATCACAGAGGTATGATCACCTAAATTTGGGTTCAACAATTATACATTTATAATTTGCTGGCGAAATATCAGTCACCATATAGTACTTTTCGAAGTCACTCCAACAATATTAGTAAATTTACAAGTTGGTTGAACAGACATAATATGTTTATTTGGAATGAATCAATTATATCCTTAAGAATTATCATATCAGGAGAATACTATATAATAGTACCCCACAATTATTTGTAATAATTGTCTTTATTAATGTGATGTTCAGTTAGTGACTGCTCTTTCACTCAACTTACTAACACTGTCTGTCCTCTCTTTGTATGCCAATTTTTGGAACTCGGACACTTCAGATATTTTTTTACAGTACAGAGTAAACAAGTGATTTTCAGCCTACTTTATTCTTCGTGGCTCTGTTAAGATATATGGTTCATTTAAAGACCTTGGAGATCAGCCTTGATGCTGTTTACCAATCTTTTAGTGAAAAGTGACTGGTTGCCAAAAAGGTTTTCGGGTCAAAATTAATCTGAGCTTACCACTTGTTTTAGGCACTGAAAATATCTGATATATAGGCTCACAAGGCTCGCATTTGTATATTGCTCCCATGCAAAGTAATCTAGATATCCTCATTTAATCTCTTCAAGTTTCAAACAATTCAATTCCTTTGGAGAAAAATGAGTAACATTATGCGAGAATGGTATACCTTATCCTTCCAAGATAAAATGACTGAATCATTCCAAATGAATAAAGAGGAATATAATATTCTTGTATGACACTATTCGACTGTTCTACTTTGTTCTATTTGCAAGTCTTCTTGATACTTTCAGATGTATGTAATCTTAGTTTTTATTAGTTTTGAAAGGGGAAATTTACTACATTTTTTTAATTTAAAATATAAGATTATAAAAAAAAACAATTTGTCAATAAATTCACAGCATTATAAAAAAATAGTTCTTTTGGTAATTTTTGGAACTACTTCTGAATTCTCCATATTCCATAAGAAGTCAAGTGTCAAGGGAACAGAAATATTTCCTGAAATACTACCAAAGAAAAAATATTTTTAATTAACAGTTTAATATTTCAGAACAGTCAAAATTAATTACTTTCACCTAATCTACTGTAGAACAAAATACATATACAGGGTGTCCCTGGACTTCCTCTTTTCCTCTCGTGAATGTATAGATGGGGTCGAAATATCACCAGTACTTCATATAACTTTTGTTCCTAAAAGCCTTCGTTACCAAGTTCCGGGCCCTCAAAGTTACAAAATGAAAAATGTTTTTTCTTTGATAACTTTCAAAGTGAATATTCAAAATCATCTAAATTTTGGTTGTGAGGGCCTATTATACTACAGAGGAATTTTACGAAGATCAATTTAACTTAGACTGTAATTAATGCGATCAAGAAGATGCAACCTTTTAGATTTTCCATTTTATTTTAAATCATTAGTTAATGTCGACCCCAATCTTTTATTTGTATTATTTATTTACTATCTTGTGTATTGTCAAAAAACTGTTGTTAACATTTGTGTGTATATTGGCACTATTAACTTTTTGCCTTTTTACCTTTGTACCTTTTAAATTTAAAAACGTTTTAGGATTCCAGACTTTGTCAATGAGATATATCTATCTTCGGACAATAAAGTATATTTGATTAATTGATTGATTGATTGAAACAGAAATGCAAAATCCGCTACAAAAACTGCTTGATATGACCCCCGTCTCTCTCAATACATTTTCTTAGTTGGCGCTAACACCCTCTCTGCACTTGAAATAGCATGCCAGGGTCGTTTCGTATGGCTTCACAATCTAATGTAATTCTATTCAACAAGGCATCTCTGGTGTGAATAGGTGTAGCGTAAACGAGGCTTTTTAGTGCCCCCCACAGAAAGAAATCCAATGGATTTAAATCCGGAGATCGCGGTGGCCATGAATATGGCCCACCTCTACCAATCCATCTATTGGGGAAAATCTGGTTCAGATGGTCCCGCACAATCAAACTAAAATGAGGAGGAGCGCCATCATGCATAAACCACATATCTCTTCGGGTTTGCAATGGAACATGTTCCAAAAGTCCATTCAAATCCTTCTGAATGATGGCTTTTAGGAACAAAAGTTATATGAAGTACTGGTGATATTTTGACCCCATCTATACATTCCCGAGAGAAAAAGAGGAAGTCCAGGGACACCCTATATAATCAGGAAAATTACAAGGATTTTTTTTTGTAGAGATACTTCTACATGTATTCTGAAAAATGCGTATTTAAAGAGTTATTTGCAAAAAGTGCAAAAACCTTGATAATGATGTAGTAAACCCAGTGACATTATGATTGTCTAGTCCAACAAAAATGTCAATGACGAAAATTATCTCATGGTCGCCACTTAGACTAAAGCAAAAATAAAATGGGCCGTTTAAGTATTTTACAAATATTTCAAGAAAGGTTCGTGGATATTATTGATTTTGAAACATCATTGTCATCCAAAATATGCAATTTTTGTCCCATCTAACAAACTTTGTATTTTTCACCATTTTCAAGATGCCAAGAGGTATTAACTGAAAAATACCATATGGAATTTTGATCATTAGCCATTGAAATGTACATCATGCAGTCGCCCCATGAGATCGCTGCTGATATGCACTAGTCGAAAGCCAGATAGTACAGGTCAAACTTAGTATCTATTGGGATGCACTAGGATATGGTGGATGTGTACAGTAGCAAAGTGTTATTCTTAAATGCATGAGTCACTACCTACTGTGTTTCCACTGGCTAATCTTCAATATTCTATATAGTATGTACTGTATATGGGAATATCGAGATATGGAACTTCACTGGAATTATCGGCGTTCTTTAACTCTGGCATTTAATACTAGGAATCTTCTCTTTATTGCATGAATGCACTTCCTTTTTGTAAATATTACCTAGTATATCCGACATCACTAAAATATCATTTTGAAAATATTGTTACACTCCCGAGAATCGAGAATCATTGCTAATATTTATGTAAAAAAAACGTTTTTCAATCAATATTGCAATCAGAACACATTTCAAAATCAACTATTGAATAAAAGGGAGAATTCCGCTGGACTCTTATATACTCTCACTATTTAAAAAAATATATTTTACTACTCAACCAAATGTTTTTGTATTGAATGGTAATACCAAAAAATTTGGATATTTCCATTTTTCAAACATTTGCAATAAGTAAGTCTTCCTCGAATAAAAACATATTTTATTTGTGATACATTTTATTATCGCTTGCAATATTATTTTTTGGCTTTAATTTCTTTTTTATATCTTGTGTAACATAGAAGAAAGCTAAATATCATTTATGAATTTTTGTTGAATATATAAATATATATTGAATTTTATCAATCTAGGCCAATATAAAGATAGACTGTAGTGTTTTTGGGCACAAAACATAAATATTTTCCTTAGTATTTATTTTTTCAAATGTGTTATGTTCCCAAGAACACATTTAGTACAAAATATTTAGATTTAGGGTTCAATTTTGAGACTTACCACTCCAAATGAATTTGTGGCATAGCTAAATATTCCTAGAGTGCCAATTTGTTTGTATGCTCAATGATACAAGTCAATAGTATGAACTCATTTAAATAAAGCATGGAAAAAATGTGAAGGAAACACTTTTATAAAAATTGTTACAAAGCTTTGTAAAACGAGGTGGCAGAGGATACTTTCTAACCTCACCTTCTTTATTAGGGCTTTGGGTTCATGCCTCTGTAGGAAATCAGTAGGATTAATGAACACGAAGCAAATGCTTTCTTTTACATGTTTTCTGGGAGACTTATTCATTTTGCTCGCTCATAAAAATTAAAAGCATTTGATAACTTTTATCAATCTGGACCAATCAAACATAGAGTTACTGGTATATTTTCAATGAGATTTTCCTATAATTTGTATTATATCATACATAGCTAATTTTGTACATAAAAGTTATTCTATAGTAAGGATAGTTTGATTGTTGAATTATTTGTTTTTACAGTACTTGAATAAAAAATTGCACATATATGATTTATTCAACTTGCTTTTATTGATTTGGTTGAGATCCTTAAAAAAAATGCTTTTGTAAAACATTTGATCCCTATGTATCTCCATGTATTTTTATAATGCCCACAAATTCAAATGGAAGTTTGCAGCTACTTGTAAAAAAACTGTATTTTCATATTTTGAGAATAATAAAACTATGAAGATTGAACTTTTATTTCCTTACCTGAAAATGTAGGAGGAATTGAAATTAAGGTGTCATATGTGCAATATATGCTGAAATTGCTTTATAACTTTATCTACTTTGCTATTTAGTAAGGTTTGCAGGTAATTTAATTTCTCCAAATATATCTGATATTAATTATGATTTAGTTGACTTTTGAATATTGAACTACTGACGAGGTTTTCTGTACATCTCAATAATGTACGATTTTTCTCCCTAGCTAAGTAAGCAAACAATTGAAAATATACGGACCACCAGAGAATGTCTTTAGCTATAGTTATCCAAGCACCACCTTACACATAGATTCCACCTACTGACTGATTTATATTCCCATACTGTTCCTCTTCAAGTAATCCCAAAAGGCAATTGGGTGGGTAATCGTCATACCTGTTTTCCAAAACATCACTTTTATTACTCGATTATTGAATTGCTATTATTGGCTTCTAATATACCGGGTGACACAGGATATCGGGCCACCCCTGTAACTTCTGCATTCGTGAACGGATTTTTCTGAAATTCGGTACAGTTATATAAGCAACCATTTCGGATTTGAACACATTACAATCCAATATGACGGACTTCCGGTTTTTCTGCAAATGCCAGCAACTTTGTTTTTTTCAAATAGAACACCCTGTATATTTTTACATATTCAATTTCAATAGGTCAAAACAAGTCCAAACCTTATGTCAAATGCCATTTTTTGAAACAATTGAAATTAAAATTGTTTTTTTATTTTATCTCGTGGATGAATGAGATTTGGTCAAGGCTATTCACAATGAGTCGCACATAACAGAGAAACATAATTTTTTCTGAAAAATTATTTTTTGTGTCATTTATTGATGAATTAATTCAGTCACATCACATTTTGATCAAAAATTATTTTTTTTCAAATGAAACCCCTTTCTAGAACATTCATTAAGGAAAAAAATTACATATCATTTTTGTATTTCGGTGCAGTAACAAATTGTATACATTCAAAAATCTACAACTAGTTCATGAGTTTCCTTGCAGTTCGAATAATTTTTCAACTTAGTAAGCTGTGGAAAACAACATTTCTGAATCTTGTCAACTAATTGTATTTCGCTGTCATCTTTCATCTCAACTCTCGAAAATTAGTTAACTTCCGGGAATTAGTTTAGTAGAAATGTAAAATCAAAATTATAGGTTCACAAGAAGTGAACAGGTTGATATGTTATTAATTTAGGGAGAATGTCTTGAAAACATTGTCGCCGCTTGTCAGTTATATGCTGAACGATACCCACACAGAAGACACCCACAAAGTACCTTTTTCAAAAATGTGGAGAGAAGATTCCCAAAAGAACCCAACAATGGAGAAGATGATCGTAAGTGAGGAGGCAGAAATGAATGTTTTGCTTATGTTGATTTTAATCCAACCGCTTCGACGCGGGAATTGGAATACCAATGCAATGTCAGTCGAGAAAACGCTAGAAGAATAAAAAAAAAAAACACCATTATTGTGCTTATAAGTATAACTTACACAATTAGTTGACAAGATTCAAAAATGTTGTTTTCCACAGCTTACTAAGTTGAAAAATTATTCGAACTGCCAGAAAACTCAAGAACTAGTTGTAGATTTTTGAATTTATACAATTTGTTACTGCACCGAAATACAAAAATGATGTCATTTTTTTCCTTAACACGTTCACTGCTAATTAAAGTCGTATACAGGACCCCAGGGGCTGACAAGGTTTTTTGGAAAATAAAAATACTCTAGGCAAATACTAGCATGAACTTAACATGTATTATCAAAAAATCCTAACAATGACGTCAACAGGGCCATGACGTCTTTAGACGTCGTCAGCCTCCCATGATAAAAAAGTATGCCAAGGGCTGATGACGTCTAAAGACGTCATGCGATTTACTCTACAAACATACAAAATAATATAAATTTTAGAAAATAGTTATTAAAAAAATATATTTTATAAAATACATATATTATATAAAAACATAACGAAACTCATATCCTTATTCTAATATTTCCTAAAAAGAAATTTTCGATACTTATATCTTATATAGTATAATATACTTGAAAAACTAAAACTAAACTCAAAATATAGTAAAATAAATATATAACAAAAATAATTTAATTATTCATATGAAATATAGAAAAACCCGGTTCTAAACAAAGCGCTGGCGTTCCAGGTCAAGCGGGTAAAGTGGTAAACTGTCTCTTTTCTTATCTTATTTTTGTTACAAACCGTGCATCTTCTATGTGCATGTTTTTTCCCTTTTCCGGTTTGAGTAGTTTTTTGTGGGATATGCGTTGCTAGCATTTGCCTTCTCTGAATATTTCAATCTTCTATTTCAGGTAATAATTTTTCCAACAATTGTAGTCTATAATCATATAATGAACTTCTTGGACTCACATATTTTTTATATAAAAAAAAGAATTGATTAGGCTCATGTATATTATATGTATACCCAGTTTCTTTTACCATCGCATAGTCTTCCTCTCACATGGGTAGTATGCCATCATTTGATCTTTTCTATCAATTCTCCCCATTTTTCACTTATTGTTGCCTCTTGTTGAAATAATCTACCAAATTATTTCTGTACTCTGTCGAGATATTAAAGACGTCTCTTTTGTCTTTCCACTTGGCAATCATTACTCCATTTGAGTAGCAGGCAATTGTCTCGCCCTTTTTTAATTTCGCCTCCTTTACATCTTTAGGGTTACTTTTCCTATCCACTCTTATTGTCCCCGTACAATAGTCTGGATCCTTAATATCGTCATCCAAATCCATCAAATACTGTAATAACTGTTCTTCAGTCAAGGGATATCTATTCCATACCGAATTTTCCACTTTTTTGCTTATTACAATAGGCGACAAGATGGCAGCAAATGAGAATGTCAGTGTAGATAGGCTGAAGAAAAACTGTAAATACTGTAAGAAAAATACAAACTCTGGACTAATGTGTGCGAAATGTGCATCAGTGTACCACAAAGCTTGTGCAACTAGAACAAAAACCTGTTGTGATGAGCAAATCAAGGAGAAGTACCTCAGTGACTCTTGCATGATGGAAGAAGTATATTTAACTGAAGAGAATGCTCTACTGAGGCAAATTATTATTGATAAAAATACCATCATCGGAGATAAAAAGATTCTAATTGCACTATTAAACGAGAAAGTCGTATTTCTTGAAGAAAAGCTTAGAAAGTATGATGACAAAAACAAAATTATTCCAAACACTCAGACAACTGCAGAACAAATAAAAAACCCAGACACATACATAGAAGAAACCAAAAGTGAAAAAACAGGACGCACAAAAAAACTACTAATAGCAAACATGAGCAAGCCAGCCCAAAAAAACGTGAATGTCCCTGACACTTTGGAAGCACCTGGATCTCCAAATAAACAGGGTGGCTCTGCTATAAATCCTAAAGAAGTGGCAAAGGATTTATTGGAAATTCAGACTAGACAGAAATGCAATGAAATTATAAATTTAGTAGGAAGTATTCAATCTGGTAATGAAACAGCTTCCCCACTAAGTTTAAACACTCTCCAGAATGATAACGATGAACCAACATGGCGCACCGTAAGAAGTAAAAATACATATAAGCGAAATATCGGCCAATCTGAAAATGCCGGCAAAACCCAAAGTGTGGATGTACATATATCGAGTCGACAAGGAGACAGAAGAAGAAGATATCAAAATCTTCATACCTGAAAAAACAAATGAAAACAATGACAACATCACAGTAAAACACTTGCAAACCGAAAATGAATTGAAAGCTTTTATGATAGCAGTAGACTTCAAATTCAAAGAAGATCTCTACAAGCCTTCTTTCTGGCCTAGAGGAGTGGGATACAGAAGGCTGGACTTCAGAAGAGACATGCCGGAAAACAATAACCGGCCCATTTCTTTTTTAGACAAGCACAGACCCCTCCAAGCAACTGTGACATGAATGAAACTGAATATTCCAACAGTGACTACCAAATAGGAACTAAAATAGAGAAACTCTCCTTTAAATTCGAAAATAACATCTCAGAAGTGAATATTTTCCATCTGAATGTACAATGTCTTAACAACAAGATAGATGATCTAAATATTTTCCTAGCAGAAAATCCATATCATGTTATATGCCTTTCTGAAATATGGTTGACAAAGGAACAACTTCAATCCGCTGGTATAGGTAATTATAAATTAGTACATTTTTTCTGTAGGCAAAGATTCAAACGTGGTGGTGTTGCTATTTTTGTGAGGAATGTTATCTCTGCACAGGAGTGGTGCGTCGAGCAGTTTTGTATTGAAACAGATGCTGAATTTGCAGCCGTAACCATAAGTAATACTGTTATCGTCACATTATACAGATCAACACAGGGTGAACTAAATAAGTTTGTGGACTGTCTAGAAAGTATGTTGAGGAATCTCACAAAGAAATTTGATAAAATTGTTTTGTTAGGGGACTTCAACGTAAATTTCCTCAGTGATAGCAAGGAGAAACATTGCCTCACAAATACTCTCCTCTCATTTAATCTCGAAGCCATTATAAATGAACCAACTCGGGTCACCGATCATTCTTCCACATGCATCGACAATATATGTGTAAATTTTGATAACTACAAGAAATCAGGTACTATTAAAGAAGAATTATCGGACCACTATGGTCTTTACATTATTATGGAAGGAAATGAGAAATTAAATGGGAACAAAAAAATACATAACAATAGAAGGCACATAACGGAAACAGGTGCAGCAGAATTTAAGCATTATGTAAACAAAATAGATATGTCCGATTTTTACCTATCTGAGGACCCAAACTTCCTCTCCAGATTTCTGTGTGAAAACATTACGTATGCTATAGAGCTGGCTTTTCCACTAAAACATAGCAAACAAGGGACTGATCCCAAGTGGTTTAATAGAGACTTGAAGATTATGAGAGAGGAACTGAAACAAAAAAAAACTCAGTACAGGATAACAGGAAACTCTGAAATTATCATACCACAAATCTCTAAAACTGTATAGAGAAATGGTTAAGAAAGCAAAAAGAGGGATGTATGACACGGTTTTTTTAAACAGTAATAATAGAGCAAAAACTGCTTGGAATGTGGTAAATGAGATCAAAGGTAGACCTAAAGTTATAAATCCAAACACAACCCTAACAGCAAGTGAATTCAGTGAGTACAGTGCATCAGTGATTGATGACATCTTGAAAAATATTCCTCCCACCGATTCAACTGGGGATGAACTCCTGAATATTAATGTAAAAGACTCCGCTTTCTTAACTCCAACAAATAATGAGGAAGTAAGAACGGTAATAAAATCGTTGAAAAATTGCTCCAGTACTGATCCTTACGACATAAGCGCCCAAACAATAAAACTTATTCAGGAAACTCTAAGCAAACCACTAACTCACCTGATAAACAAATGCTTGGAGAAGGGGCAATTCCCATCGCACCTCAAGCTTGGTAGGGCTATTCCTATCTTGAAGAAGGGGAACTGTAATGACCGTGACAACTACCGGTTTATTACCATCACCCCAATACTATCAAAAATTATAGAGATTATTATAAAAGACAGACTGATCAAATTTCTAGAGAAGGGTAAACAGTTGGATGATCACCAGTATGGTTTCAGAGCGCTCAGATCAACTACGCAAGCAGTCACGGAAATGGTTCATCAAATTGCCAAAAACAGAGATGCGGGAATACACACAAGAGCAATCCTGTGTGACCTGTCAAAAGCATTTGACAGTGTCTCACATAATATCCTACTAGGAAAACTCTATAAATATGGCATTCGTGGTATAGCCCTCAACCTAATCGAGACTTATCTGAAGGATAGAAGAAGACAAGTTAAACATGGGATCGGTGCTGGGACCTCTACTTTTCATAATATACATCAACGATCTACCAACATTCATAGATAGGGCAGATGTGTTCATGTATGCAGATGACTCTACATTCTGTATACAGGATAGGTCACTAGATGAAATCTACAGAGTATCAGGTGAAACTCTTGCAAAAAGCGAAATATACTTCAACTCTAACGCGCCGGCCCTGAATAAAAACAAGACCAAAAAAATTACCTTCTCAAAAAATCGAGTAGAAGAGGATGAAATCGTGGTGAAATCACTGGGCTTCTACATAGATGCTGAGCTAAATTGGAAAACACACATAAATGAATTGAAGAAAAAGTTAGCTAGTAGCCAGTATCTTCTGTGGAATCTCAGGGAAATAATATCTGATGAGGTACTGAAGACAGTATATTATGGCATGGTGCACAGTCATCTAACCTATGGGGTTCTACTGTGGGGAACTAGTGTAGCAGGCCCTGACATTCTGGTATGTCAACACAAAATTCTAAGAACCATGGCAAAAGTAGGCCCAAGAGAATACGCTAAACCACTATTTATAGATATGAAAATCTTGACACTGCCCTATATATATATATATATATATATATATATATATATATATATATATATATATATAATGGAGGCAATCCTGTGGGTACATGACAACAAAAATGAAAGCACTACTGGAACACAAACTCATGACCACAATACCAGAAATAAAGATTTATACAGACTGCCCCAAGTTAAATACAGTAAAAAAATTGAAATTTTTACTGAAAAATCATTACTTGCTGATCCTATGTATGAAATTAGCGATATCTATACTCATATTTGGACATAAAATAAATGTCATGTAAGAAGTTCTCTTGAGCGCATGCTAAGAGTAACTAAACAAATCTGTATATTATCACAAAAGATGACTTTACATTGTACTGTACCTTATTTTCGTTCTGTCTCTTTAAACTAATTGTTATATCTTTAATGCATAGTTATATTTTCATTATTAAGGATGTATTTTTAAACTATTTACACATAATGCTGAAGTACCAAAACAAATCGCATATGATATCGTGTGTTTACTATGCATGCTTTCATATACCGATTATGTATATAATGGTGAATAAAGATCTTATCTTATAATACAAGTGTTCCTTGTCTGCGTTCATGAAGATAAAATATCAGGCAATTAAAATTAGTTTCATTGTGGCAATTTTTAAATAGCCAGTTTGGTGAGATATCCATACGTTATTTCACAGGGGTCTGAGGTTGCATACCCTCAATAACACTTTCGAGGATATTTCACAATTCCGATAGGAATTTTTCACTTTCATATTTTTCCTAAATTAAACAACCAAAATCCAAACATGATAATTCAATTAAAAACAAGTCTTACTTTGGATCCACATTAATTATATAAAACTATAGTACTTACATAGTGTTACAATAATTCACTCTAGTCAGTTCTAACCCAGCTGTGACAGAATAAACACATATTTTATCGGCTGCAGATAGAACAGTGAATTTGTGAGTTTTAAACAAATATGTCATCATCAAGTGATGGAGAATATAGCGAGATGGAAATGTGTGATGATGGGAACTGGAAGAGAGTGATCCACAAACGAAGACTGAAAAACAGGCAAGACAGCATTCCAAAAAAAAATAAACAACTTTCCCAAGAAGAAATCAACATGATATAGGCACAGATTCCCGGACTAACAACATCGCCACTGGCTCAGACCAACAAAAAAACCAGGATAAAAACACAACAAACAACAACCCAACAAAAACTACAAACTCGTCCTCATCTTCAACTCCACAAAAAATCAACCCAACAAAAAACTACCCAACCTCTACACAAAGATTCCCACACAAAAAGTTCAACAATCTCTTCCATTTAAACACAGATACAGGGTGTACCAGAATGAATTTCTGCCAACTATGGGAAAAATTAAGGCCTGACCAAGACGATGAAATCCTGAGAACAAAAACTGGAATACTTTTGAAAACTAACCAAGAAAAAGACAAAGTGATAGAAATTCTTGTAAAACTTGTAGCTTTCAAAAAGATCCTAAATTACAAGGAAATATCTCCAAATAGCAAGCCCTCCTCATCAACCCCAACAGCAACCTACTCAGTTGTCATAGGATCAATGGAACTTGAAATAGACGATACACTCATTAGCCAACATCTGAACAAATCAAATTTAGAACATCGTTTCTGCAAAAGAATGATCTCGAAACAAACGAGACAACCCACTACATTAATCAGAATAATAAGTGGCTCATTAAATACCTTTGAAACACTACTGAAAAATGGCTTATTCTACAAATATCGACACAACCCAGTATACCCCAGCAAACCTCCTGATCCCACTCCCCAACCTTGCAGCAAATGCCATCTGTTTACACATTCAACCGAAAAATGCACCTCACCCCCAAAATGCACTAAATGTTTTGGCTCGCACCACTTTTCCAAATGCTCATCAACATTACCACCTAAATGCAACGCATGTGGAAAGGAAGATCACCAAGCTTGGTCACACAAATGTGCCAAAAGACCTACGGCCCCAATACCAGGTATACCAAATATCCAAGTTAAATCACTCAACAGGAAATCACACCAAATCACAACAGAAAAGAAAACGTCTAGAGTACACAACCCTGTCACAATTCATGATTTAATCATAAACACCTATGTCAATGAACTCAACAGACCAGACATAACAAATAGAGAGGAACTTATACAAAAACTCAGAAAAAGATTCATCAATGATTTCAACATGGACTCAGTAGCAGTATTCTCTGGTAATAGAGTCTATATACTTATTTTTGATCTAGATAATGAAGAACAGATATTGCCTACAGAACCAATCGACAGCACTTATAACATCCAACATGTCACAACAACATAAATATAATATCCTCTACTGCAATATAAATGGATATGCCGGAAAGAAACTGTCAATCAACCACCTTATCGAAAACCAAGATATACATTGTGCAATGTTTGTGGAAAGTAAAACAAAAAAAGAAACAAACACTTCATATAGGAATTGGGATATAATACAATTCAATGGAAACAAAATTCACAATAAAGCAAGAGGCGGATCTTTAATACAAACACATCCAAAATTAAAAAGGGGAAAAGCAAATCCTCCATCAATCAATTACCAACTCAACGAATGCCTACATTTTGCCATACCCTTTTCTGATGACAAACTCCACATATTCCTCGTTTACATACACAATTATGCTAGGATTGAAGAAAATATATTTACCAAGGCCAACTGCTATAAATACTCACTTATAATAGGTGATTTCAATATCAACAACAGAGTGAAAAAAGACAACTGAACAATTTCCTCAAAAACTCCAATTTTAAAAAATGGGAAACAGCTCCAACCTTCATTATGGCCAACAACAGAGACACAACCCCAGATATAATACTGTACACCGAGAACATACAAAACAACATCCACTCGGTAGAAGAAACTCCGGATCTGGGATCAGACCACCTAGGATTCATAATTTCATTAGATTTACAGAACATACCAAAACAACAGGAAATTTGTCGGTATAACTTCAAAAAAACCGATATGGAAATAGTGAACGAACAGATGATCAACTACTTAGAACAGCAGGTCAATACAGAAATAAGTGAACAATCAATAATAAACTTTAACGAAACCTTAACTGCCACCATCCTAGAGAGTGAACAAAACATAATTTTCACTCTCACGAACTACCACCGTTTATAATGAGCCTAATAAAAAAAAACGACAAATGTATAGAGAATATGAGTATACAAGACCCTGAATTGAAAAAAGAATTGATTTGTTGAAAATATAAACAGGATGTTCATAAAATCAGATGTATTGAAGACCTAGTGAATGCGATGTCTCTCCTGTGTCAATGTTATGAATGATTTCTGGTGGGTACTCTCTTTTGGAAAACATTATTCTTTGCCTCATTCATCTTTATGAGTTCTTAATTAAGACTGGAATAGAAAATCAAATAATTATCTGAATGAAAATGCAAATTTTCAATTTCAGATTTTTTTCTTTTGAGTTAGGGCCTTTTCAGAATATCTATCAGATGTAGTTCAATGTCCAGCGTGGCTTTAGCCGGGGAAGTAGTTGTTTTCTGTTAGACATTCACAAAAAATAAATTCATTTTAATCGTGGATTTTTTAATTCACAGAAAAATCTTTCTATCAATATTCAATTGAGAATGTTTCCCTTTTCAACATGAATACCCCACAAGAGGTTATCTTGACGATGGAAGATAGTGACTAAAGTTTATCTTTCAGTCACAGATGATTCCACATCTGATTTTATGAACATCCTGTTTATATTTTCAACAAATCAATCTATCATACCCCTTGACAGGTTTTAATGTCAGAAAACACTAATTTCAAAGTGTCTTTCCTAAAGAAATGATTCTAACTTTTTCCATCTTTGCAAAGTGAGATTGCTTCTTGAAAATGTATTTCCCATTTCTTCCAGTCTTCCTGATGATCGTGGAAGCGTGAAATATATTTTCGTCGACAAAAATGTATTGAAGACCTAGTGAATGCGATGACTCTCCTGCGTCAATGTTACGAATGATTTCTGGTGAGTACTCTCTTTTGGAAAACATTCTTCTTAGCCTCATTCATCTTTATGAGTTCTTAATTAAGACTGGAATAGAAAATCAAATAACTATCTGAATAAAAATGCAAATTTTCAATTTCAGATTTTTTCTTTTGAGTTAGGGCCTTTTCAGAATATCTATCAGATGTAGTTCAATGTCCAGCGTGGCTTTAGCCGGGGAAGTAGTTGTTTTCTGTTAGACATTCACAAAAAAGAACTTCATTTTAATCGTGGATTTTTCAATTCACAGAAAAATCTTTCTATCAATATTCAATTGAGAATGTTTCCCTTTTCAACATGAAAAAAGAAATTAACAAATATAATAAAGACATTCAGAAACTTATAGAAGAATTCAAAACACACAAATGGATAGAAACCTGTGAAAGGATAAACGAAAAAAAGGGGAAAAGCTACTGGCACGAAATAAAAAAACTGTTATACCAAACTTTGAACATCCCACCAATAGACGAGAGGATACAAGACCTTGCTAAAAAATTCAGCCTAAAACAAGGCTATATAGATATTATTAGAAGATACTGCCTCAACAGGGAACCCAACATCCAAACCATGATCAGGCATCCACACCAGTCAACATTTGAGAAAATACTGGAACTATCTCATACTCAACACTAGGAAACAAACAAGAAGTGAATCCAACTTTCATCGAATGCTCATTTGACTTTTGTATATTTTTAATTTATTTGTGTTTTTTTTTTATTTTTACTTTGTTTTACTTTTTCTTAAATACTATACAATGTTATTGAAAAATTGTAACCATGGGCAGAAGGACCTCGGTCCATAGCCTTTTGGATCAAATTGATTCAATAAAGTACATTTATTATTATTATTATTCACTCTAGTAGATTTAATATAATTCACTTTAATGGAATGAATATCTCTCCTGAAATCTTGCTGAAAGATTCAATATCTCTAAAGAAATAGTAGAGCATATTTTCAGCTAATTTACCTCCAAGATCAGTAGTGCTAAATGATGATGTATCTTATCATAATGTACAAATAAATAATGTTTTTGGGATGGAATATTTCCCTAGAACATTAAATCTTAACCCAAGGTTACAGGTAGTGACTTGGTCAGAATTACTCATAACCTAATTGGGAGAATCAAAATAATCTAATTTTCCATAAAAACAAATCCTTTTTTTTTTAAATTGTAGTTTTTTCAAGGAAATGTCAATCACAATATGTCAGTATGTAAACCAATATCATCAGGTGTACCTCAAGGATCAGTCCTTGGGCCACTTTTGTCTTTATAAATGATATATTTTATCCTGTCAATCCATCCATCCCAGTGTATCCTGTTTGTAGATTACATTACCTTCTATAATACTGATTCGAACCCAACAGAATTGTCAGAGCCATTGAGCCATCGAAGAAAATCAATAAATGGTCTATTTCTAATAATCTAATACAAAATAATTCCAAAACACATTCAATGACTGAATGTGTTTTTTTGAAAATGGAAACATCTGTACACAGAAAGAAGACGCATACCAATCGATATCTACACTACAACTCAAACCATCATGCCAGTGTGAAAAAAGGCATAGTTAAATGTCTCTATAATCAGCCCAAACAGTTTGCAATTCCAACCAGAATCTACAGGAAGAAATAAACCTCATTAAATCTGTTCTCAAGGAAAATGCATATCCGGATCAGTTTGTGGAAAAAACATACACTGACATTGAAAACAAAAATCCATCAAACAACCAATTAATACAACCAACAGGAGTACTCCCACCACCTACACATTTCACAACCAACATAATACCTTATGTCCCCGGATTATCTGAAAAGATCAAACGAATTGGACATAGGTATGATGTGAGAACATCATTTAGAACAACAAACACACCGAGATCTATACTAACACAAACAAAACAAAAAAACGCAGAAGAAAGTACCAAAAACTGTGTTTACAACATACCTTGTTCGTGTGGTGATAGTTATATAGTTGAAACGTCAAGACCATTGGAAGTGCGCCAAAGTGAACATCAGAGTTACATCAGAAATCGACAAATAATCGGATCAAAAATTGCAGAACATATCCTCACATCCAATGGCGATCATACGATTGAATGGAATAGGATAAAAATCTTGATGAAAGAACCACATCAAGAAAGGAGATAATTGAAAGAAACGGCCTGTATTCTTCTTTCCAATAACAACTGCTTTTCAACAAATTCTGTTGAAATGGTTACCTCTACTCAGAGAGGAAGTGAGATATGGTAGAATGCTAATAAACTGATCTGAACAACACCCCATATATCAAATGAGCAATACGTCACTCTCAAACTTTTTTGGCAGATCTCAATTTTCAATCCGTCGGTTAAAAAAGCGAAAAAGACTCTGCAAGAAAAAATCCAAATTATTAAAACAATTAAAGGAGATTTAGAAGATTTTGAGAACGGGGGCAGATATAGTCCCCGAAACGTCAATCAAAAACTATATAGAGAAGTATCTTTTGAATTAAAAAAAAAAATTTGAAAGGCCAATTTAGAAAACGACAAGTTATTGACTAATTGAATCATTTTTCTGTAGGAAATATAATTTGGTGAACGCAATAACTTATCGGGTGAACTAATTAGAATGACATTCTCTTAAATTTTTTATCTTATTGTGGATGCTCCAATTAAGCTTCTAGGTATAACTTTAGATAGTAAATGATCTGAACATAGGCACACTAAAAAATTATCAACAATTTTCATTTAATGGTGCTTGAGGAATAACTTAATTGATGAATTTTTGTCAAGTGATTTAATGGAGGAAAATTATGCCTATCCAATATGCATCCACCTCACTGATTTTGTTTTATCCCAATATATTTTGTAACGTCTGTGTTTAATTCACATTTGGACATTCATTCCTGAAAAAAACACGCTTATATATGTACTAAAAAGTTAAAAATAAGAATAAAGTCATGGACCAGAAAATTTCCTCTTATGTAAAACAAACGTGGGATGCTTGATATCAGTTATCTTAAGTTTCTCATCGTTAGCTATCCGTAAAGGTAGATTCATTATGAAAAGTGAGTGAAAAGCACCCCACGCTTTTTTTACATAAGAGAAATTTTTTTTATCAATGACTTTATTCTTATGATTTTCAACTATTTAGTCCATATAAGTTTTTTTCTTCAAACTTTTTAGTCCATATTGCTACAAAAGCATGTTTTAAAACTTTCCGAGTATGGGAGAAAAACTCTTCGATTTTATCCACATGGGATTGAAGTTATTACTAATTTTTGGTGAAAGTGCTGAGACCAAACCAACGCACTCACCAAATCTTTGTAATGTAAATTAGCCATTTTTTTTCTGACAATCTTGGTGAGAATACCAGGTCATAGCTATGAAATTATTATGTCATCGGTTCTTAATATGGTGCAAAATTTCAAATAATTCGGTCGTCTGGAAGTGGGTAAAAATTAATTTCAAATATTCTGTTACAAATAAAGAGCGTGTTGAAAAATATATTTTTTTTAACTATTTGTGAAGACTGTTGTTTGTTATACTTTTATTTATATTTAGAAACGTAATTTTATACTATATTTAACAAATAAATTATATTTAAGTATCTTTTGCTGTTGAAAGCCATTTGTATTAACTATAAACTATCACAAAACATGCTAGATTTGAATAAACTTAAAAAATTAATATAAATTTCTGCAATCAACCATACACATTTATGTATATATTGCTATCGTTGTATGAAGTTGCCGTATCATATTCTGCTCCGATTGTTTTGTGTCAATGTGTGAGTAAAACAGGGACTACATCTAGAAAATTCGAAACAAGCGTGGACAATAGTGTGCCCCTTACACACAAAAAATCCTAACAAGGTGTGTTGAATAACTTCCTAGTAAATTGAAGCAAACGTAAACCGTCGACTACGTATGAGAAATTAGTCCGAACAAATTGGGAAAATCTGAAAGCACTACAACGGAGACATGACAACCGATATATCAAACAAAGAGTTGCTGAACGAGATATTGAAGAAAATAAAAGAAGAGGGAAACAAAAACAAAGAAGAAATAAAGTTAGAAATAAAAAATGAGAATAAAAAATTAATTGACATCCTAGAACAGTACACCAAACGTATAGATATTTTAGAAGAGAAAGTAGAAGAAATTGAGAAGAAATTTGATAATCTTGATAAAGTAATAAGAAAAAATAATTTATTGGTATATAGACTAGAAATTCCTGACACAGAATCCATAGAATCTTTTGTTGTTGAAACACTATCTGAACTTCTTGATATAGAACTCAGTGAAGCAGATATTAACAATATTTTTTCATATCGAAACCAAAAGATTCCGACAATCAAAATAGAACTGATCTCTTACTTGAAAAAGAAAAGAATACTACAGAATTGCTATAAATTAAAAGGAAAGAAAATCTATATATCACAGGATCTCTCGATAGAAGACAAAAGAAAAGACCAGAAGATTTTAGTGACTCACCTGAAGTTAGCCAAAGGAAATAAACTAAACGGTACTATAAAAGGAAAGTCGCTAATAGTCAATGGAGAAATCTATGGAATTGAGAAACTGAAAGAACGCAACAAAGACGAGTTTCGCAAAAATATAGATCCACTCACCTCAAGAAAACAACATTCAAATAGTGCCCCGGTACGTCGTCGAAAGTAGCTCATCCAGAAAGAGAACAGCAAACCAACAAAACACAGGAATCTCAAAAAGGAACAAATATACAGAAAGAAGAAATAGAAACAAAGAAAGCGGAAAGAAAACCAAATACACCCCACAAAGAACCTGAAAAAAAAGAACTCAACAAAGAACTAACTCAGCTTCCAGCGACTTTGCAGCGAGAGTTCTTCGCAATCAAAAGTGAACACCTAATTTAGCTGGACTACTCTCATCGTTCCTCAATAATCTCATCATTTATTTATTCTTATCAGTGAAACACCAGAGAATGTTTTTAACCTTTTTACATTGCGAACAAATTTTAGAAAAACAAGTATAGTTTTATTATTTAGATACCATCAGAATATACAGGAAAGCAATATGCTGTTATTTCAGTTTTCTTATTAGGTATAGTTAGTAGAAAAATGGATCAATATATTAGAGATGTTAATCATACTCCCATTAATACAATCGAATATTACTCAATATCTGATCTGAATGAACATTTTAGAAATAGTGAGAAAACAAAATCATTAAACATATTTCATCAAAATATAAGAAGCGTTTATAAAAATATAGATGAACTGAAAATCCATTTGAAACAATTGGAATATCAATACGACATTCTCATTTTAACAGAAACGTTTACTGTACTAGACAGCAGTATAATTCAATTAGACCAATATGTAATGGAATACAGCGAGGGAAAAATGTACAATGAATTACCAGAAATATACAAATCCTACATCCACCGTATAAACTCCCTCAAACTGATAAATAAAAACTTTTTAACAAAAAATTAAACCGACGAAATACGGAACTGAAAAGTAAAAAATAAAATAAACCTTCTTAGTCTCAATAACTAAGCTCCTAAACTAATGTAAGTAACTAATTTTGAGTCGGCGCCAAACAAACAAGCAAATGAATTAGGTAAGGCGTAAAATGATGGCATCGAGTTGCGGTGACATTCTGATAATTTTTTTGGAGTAATTTAATTATGTTCGTTGATGGTTTGTTTGGCGCCGACTCAAAATTAGTTACTTACATTAGTTTAGGAGCTTAGTTACTGAGACTAAGAAGGTTTATTTTATTTTTTACTTTTCAGTTCCGTATTTCGTCGGTTTAATTTTTTGTTAAAAAGTTTTTATTTTTAAATTTTTTATGGCTAAAATATACTAATTACTACCTACTTGTTTGATTACTTCCAAAATACTTACTTACCCACCTTACTTCAACTATTACCAGTTAAATAATATGATTATCTACTTTTACTATTTGTTGTAATATAAATTATTTTTGTTGTTCTGGTTAGTTTATTTCATTACTTTGTATATCATTCCATCCTCTCATAGAATATAATGGTTTTGACGGATGTGGAACAGAAATGATGTCAGTAGCGATCTGTCATTGTCAACTACGTATGTGTGTGCCAATGTTCATAAGTGAAAAATCAATTATCCCCTATTTTTCTACCCGTAAGGGTATATAATTCCATTCGAAATCTAAATATAAGGTATACCCTATCTATTAAAAAAAGAATCATCCAAATCGAAGAACCCAGTACAAAGTTATGCCTGATAGAATCGGTTAACGGACCAGAATTCAGAGGGTGAGTGATCAATATCCTTCATTTTGCTACCCTTAGGGGTGGATTTCAACTTTTAAATTCAAATGGGACCACCTTCGAAGTACACCCTATCCACTGAAAAAAGAATTATCGGAATCGGACGCCTCAGTAAAAAGTTATGCGTGTTCATACATAAAAAAAATGATGGAAAAAAAAATATATGGGTCGACTAGAGAACCTCCTTTTTGGTTTCGTCGGTTAAAAAGATAATAAAAGGCTACTTACATGTGACAGATAGACATAAAATATATTCACTTCGAAAATTGAATACTGCTGTCTATTTCATCTATTTTTGTCTATTTTTTTTCTGTTTTTACTACTTTTTTTTCTATTTTCTGTAAATATATGTGTTACTATGTGTTTGTAAAAATATTTTTAAATTTTGTAATTATTTTAAATCTTTAAATTACTGTATTACTTAAATGATAAATGTAATTATTCTTTGGGAAACATTCTGTACAACAGATGGGAAATAATGACCCATGCGCAACCATTTGGTCCTAAATGGGTTTTTTTTCTCTGTTTATATACAAATGACACCCAGGGTCTTATGCCACTATTGTTAACATTTTAATGCGAATAAACTTATTATTGTTGTACAAGTCACATAAAGGATATACTCGATTTCCCCAATAAACCACTAAAAAAGATATTGCAAATATGTGCTACCAGCACTAGGGACATCACTTTGATGTTTGGATTTATCCGTCTCCCGCAGTGAAAAGGTTGATATCTTCTTGGTTTGCAAGTCTCTCTTGATAAGAAAGATGTTATGCACGTTTTCTTTGTAATTGAAATCCGTATTCGAAAGATAGAATGATCCACCATTGTTCTATTAGAAAAACTCGAATTTCTATGGAAAAACATTTTTCAAAATAAATTGTCAATAAAGTCAACAATCATTATTTTTTTGAAGAGTATTTTTTTGTTCTTACCATTTGTGTACTTTAACTCATAGAATCTAAATATGTAAAAATCTACAGGGCGTGCTTATTTGAATATCGAAATTTTCTAACTTCTAATATACCCCCAAGAATTCATTAAAAGATGGAACCAGAGAAAAAAACCAAAACCTTGAGAAGAGCTCAAACTCAGGAAATACCACTGTGGGTGGAAACAAAGGCCACTATCAATGAGAACATCAGAGATGTGATAACCACAGAACTCATCTCAACAGCAGGGCTTGTCGAGCAATCGTCAGTTGACAAGGCTACTGATAAAATAATCGAGGGCATAAAAAATATAGACATCGAGAAAACAAAACTCTCGGGAGGACAGCGGCGAAAGCTGGTAAGAGCGAGAAAGATGGCAGCCGAGACATGGGCGGCTGCAAAGCAGGAAAAAAACAAAGAGGCGGGCGGACATTCACACGGGGAATAACAAAAAAGGCCCCGATCTGAAAACCCCTTTACAACCACCAAACAAAAGGACATCCAACTAGCTCTGGGAGGATGCCGAATTGACGGTGGTCAATTTCACTACTACAGTTCGTGATAGCAAACGAACTAGATATACTATATATAGGCAACAAACCAACCTTCTTTACAAAAAACAGGAGGGAGGTACTTGACGTAACAGTAGCCTCTACTTATGTGAGTAATTTTGTTACGGAATGCAATGTGTCGTAAGAGAAGAGTTGCTCTGACCACAGTCACATAAATTTCAAAATAAAGAAGCAACATCACCACAGAAACTTATTGGAATCCAAGGAAAACATAATGGGAAGTATACAAGGCAGACCTAGCACGAAACCTTCCAAGGATGCAAAGAACAATAAGTACAAATGGGGACCTAGAACTGACAGTGGAACAATTCAATGACACAGTCACCTCTGCGTTCAACAAGAATCGGCCCCTTCTCACAAGGAACATGCCCTGATGGAATGTTGAATGAACTTGCAAAATTAAGGAGGGAAAACTAGGAGAAAATTCAACAGCGCCAAGAAAACTGGAAGGTGAGATGACAGGAACCCTTTGAGCAGTTATAAACGGGCACTGAAGAAAGCCAAGAGAGACTCGTGGAGAAGGTAATAATAATAATATATATTTATTTCTACAATTAAAATGCAAACAATATATTAACATAGAAAACGTCAAAGAAAATAATTTTTAACAAAAGAACTCGTCGAGATTATAATAAGTTTTTTCAAACAAAAATCGCCTCAGTTTGAGCTTAAAAACACCAACATTAGGAGCACATTGTAATTCAGACTCAATTTATTTAAGATCTTGCAGCCCAGATAGAATAGATTTTTCTGATAAAAAGAAGTTCGATGTTGCGCTGGAATCAGTAGATCTTTAGGTCGGGTTGGATAGATGTGAGCTGTTTTATTATTCAAGAAATACTCTTTATTTTCATAAACATAAATAGAAATTTCATAAATATAAAGGCTTATGAATGTTAGTATTTTCAAGTCCCTAAAAGCCACTCTCCAGGAATGGGACCACTTGAGGTTTTTTATGATTCTAATTGCAAATTTCTGTAGGGTAAAAACTCGTTTTGCATGTGGACTGGTCCCCCAGCATAATCTAATGTGACAGTTGATACTTGCATAGTACAACTTTAGAAGTATATCCCTACTACAGTAGTTTGCAATAAATTTCAGTGCATAACAACTTTTGGAGAGCCTACCACAGAGATGAGGTTCCCATTGCAGCCGGTAGTCAATAAAAATACCCAACATCTTCACACAGTCAGTGAACAAAGAAGAACAAACAATAAAGGAACTCTTAACGGTTCACTTTCCTAGGGCTCAAATAGAACAGACACCTGCTAATGAAGATGGATTGGAGGCTCTGAAAAGAGGTTCCAGGAAAAGTTGGACATTAGCAAAAAAGGTAGCAAAGTACAATAAGTTCATTTGAACCATACAAATCACCAGGACCGGATCTACCTAGCACTATTGAACAAGGGAACAGAACTACTGCATGGTAGGCTCTGTAAAATACTAGGAGGCAGCTCTTGAACATACCAAAGAGATGGGGGAATATTAGGTAATTTTCATACCAAAACCTGGACAGGAAACATCAAAGTTCCTAAGACCAATGAGTTTCATGTCTTTTAGACTGAAGACTTTGGGGAAGCTGGTGGTTAGGCATATAAAGGAAGGGGCACTGCTCAACAGAAACAGCACTTCACAAACTGGTGGGGTGAGTGGAAAACACGCTGGAAAACAAAGAGATTTAGTCTGTTTACGTTGAGAAGAAAATGACGTTATTTTTTATAATTTTGTATATCCAACATAACAAAGTTGAAATTCCCAATGAAATGCGATAAATATCGATAAAACTAGTAAAATTTAACTTTAAAAGTTGCTAAACTGTTAGTACAATTTTAGATGTTGCCGAATCAAATGCTCAAGAAAACATTCGTGTTTTCTGTTTGATAATAAAAAGAGTTCTTTTTAGAACTAATCAATTCTTTCGATAAGACCTCTGTATAATCAATATCAATATGCCTAAAGCAGTATCAAAACAGTCTCGACAAATAGTAGATACTTTGGAAGAGAACTTGAAAATGGAGGACCTTCACTTCCACTAACTGCTGTTAGAGACGTAAGTTATATTAATTACATACATCTATAAGAACAAAAGTAAAATTATACAGGTAATATCTATAAATGTTAGGTTAGGTTAAATAATTGACGATTTTTTATTTTAGAGGGTTGCAGATGCCTTGAATTTGAGTATTTCTACTGTAAACCGTATTGCAACTAAGTCTAATAGAGGTGAAGTATTCAGCAGTCCATTGAAACGGCGAAAACAGGTGAAACCAGTGGTAGATATTGATGATTTCAATCCAACTGCAATTCGAAATGTGATCTATGATATGTACAAAAACAGTAAGTATTTTGTATTGATGTATTCATCATACACTATTTAATGACAATAATTTCAGGAAAACATATCAATTTGAAAACTTTAAAACTGGAAGATTTGTTAATTATTTTTTTATATTCAGACAGAGGTTGTTGTTCAATATATAACCTCATGTAAAATATGTGAATTAATTCTGGGGCTGAAGTTGTGCTTATGAACTTTCAGGTCAAGGCCAAAAGAGGAATGTTCGTGTTTATTGAAGTGCTCATTCAGAGGTAGATAGTTTGTCGATTTTATCTTTTGTGTTGATCAAATGTTTGTTCAAGTTGTTATTAGTCCTGAAATAAATTTTTATATTTTCTACTCTACTTTTTATACACCTTGCCAATGTTTGGGTAATGAAAGGTATTTAAATGTATTTTTCTATTGTTTCAATGTTAGGATATGAGAATTTGTTCTCTCTTTTGTTGATCAGTCTTCGAATCATCCCCACCAACATAAAATGGCTGCTTTTAATGGTTATGTTCACCAGCGTCTAGATATACTTATACCAACTGTTGAATACAACAGGGAAATTAACATTCTGAAACAATTAGCTCAAAACAACGGTTATAAGGGGCCGTTCAAGTATTACGTAAGCAATATAGGGGGGCGGGGGGGTCTTTGCTTTGCTTATTTTGAATGAAATGGGGGGTAGGGGGTCTAGATGATGATTACGTCATCGGTAGTTATTTACTTTTTTACACAGATGGCAACCCACACATTGTCTTTGCTTGAAAACGAATCGCATTTTCGGGGATTCCCACAAATAATGAATACGTTTAGGCACTCGCTTAGAACCAAGTAGGGGAATTACCGCGCGCTATTCACTTGTCTAAATTTCCTCTATCAGTGTATTGTTTCGTTTGGATACTATAACGAGTAGACGTATTGTAAGCATAGCAAAGCAAGTTAACATTTGTGTTACCGTTGATTCCATTAGCCAAAGTTTAATGTTTAAATAAGATGTCGTTTCCAAATAGACAAATCCAAGTTATACCAAAAATTGTTTGAAAGTTTTAAAAAATCTCATACAAATACGAAAGTACAAAATGTACAGAAGTTAGTTAACGAAGTGTGGCGAAATTATAAATTACAAGCAAAGTCCGACAAGGAACTTGATATTATTGTATTTAAGAGAATTGAAGAAGAATTGCAAGCGGCGACTAAGAATAAATCCAATCTACTACATTTTTTTTCCAAGGAGAGTGACGAAATTATTTTAGGTACCTATGAGTACTAGAAATATTAGAAATCGCCAAAAACTTTCTCTTTACATTTTGTAAATAAAACAATAATTTAGACGTTTTTTATGATTAGAAGATATTATGGCCTATCTCAAAGTATAAAGGTATTAATCTAAATAATTAATATTAAATATTCATTATATAGATTTATTTCTTATGATTGACTCCGTCAATTGGTCTCCAAATACAGAGTGTTAGTTTTCTGTATGTGATGGGTTCGATTCCCGACTGTGGCTTTAAATAATCTTTAAATGCAGTTTTTTATTGTACACTTTGTATTTATGTAGCTTAATAAGAGAATCTTTAGTAGTAACCATAGAATGTTTTAATTTTTAAGCAACGACTACCTGTAAGCCTGCAGAAAAAACACAAATTATACAGCCAGCTTCAAATATTAAAAAACAGGAAGAAGATAAAATAAAACCCGGCGTTAAATCACAACAGCAATGCGAAAATAATGAAAATGCAGATAAACAGAGAGCAAAACCTTCTCAGGAAGCTATGAAAAATAAGATTGCTCTACTCGAAAAAAATCTGAATGCTTTGTATTCTGCCAGAGATACTATGCCAAGCCGTGCTGAAGTTGATAAACAGATCATTAAGTTGCGCAAGGAATTAAAAACAGCAAAACAGTCTTTAAACAGGAAGATTCAAAACGCAGCTGCCCAGAAGAAACACAGGGATGGTATGAAAAGAAAGTTAGAAAATATTTGTCATGAAAATCCAGAAATAAAAAAAAGACTATCCCTGAGGGATTCAGTGGGACGTCCTAGCCTAGAAAACGATCAACCATCACTATTGAAAACAATTGCGGATAAAGCTTTATTTGGGAGTGCAGCAGATGATAGAAGACAAACGGAATCTATTCGCAGCGTAAAAACTCTTGATGAACTCACACAAGAATTACGTAAAATAGGATTTGACATTAGTCGAGGTGGGACATATCTTTGTTTGATTCCCAGAAAATCTAATTCTGCAGAGGGACGAAGACATGTATTGACAGTCCCTGTTAAGCTCATTCGGGCTCAAAATGATCACCACAAAAGCCACTTAGATAGCAATTTCGCTGAAACATCAATCCATTATTTAGAGAACATAGCATCCATACTTGGACCAGATCAAGTATTTTTCATATCTCAAGATGATAAAGTTCGGGTCCCTATTGGCGTAACTGCGGCAAATAAGCAAGCACCTCTTCTAATGCACATGGAATATAGAATCAAATTGCCTGATCACGATTGGGTAATCGCTGAGCGTCATAAATTAATACCATCTGTTTATGCTGGTATCAAAATCACTTCCAGTATGCTAGGACAACCGCAAGCCGTTGGATATTCTGGACCAACATACATCGCTATTCGAAGTGGAAAGCATAGTTCATCTACTGCTAATACTCATGCTCAGGATTTCGAGACGCTTCTCGAACTTGAAGAGTTTCGACCATTAGCTAAAACTGCCCATGGATTAGTAAAACCAGTGGTAATCATGACGGTTGATGGAGGGCCAGATGAAAATCCGCGTTATCAAAAAGTCAAAGAGTTTGCTATACAATACTTTAAGCAACATGATCTCGATGCATTGTTCTTAGCTACCAATGCTCCTGGAAGAAGTGCGTATAACAGAGTAGAGCGCAGAATGGACCCTCTTAGTCGGGAACTGGCTGGTTTAATATTGCCTCATGACCATTTTGGGTCTCATTTGGATGACCGAGGCGTTACAATTAATGAACATTTAGAAAGATCTAATTTCGAATTTGCAGGAAATGTGTTAGCTGAAGTATGGAATTCAATGGAAATTGATGGCTATCATGTTACTGCAAAATATATTGGGGCAGGCGAACAAGATCTTGATTTTCCACACATTAAATGGTATTCAGAACATGTGCGTGAAAGCCAATATTTGCTTCAAATTGTAAAATGTAGAAACACAGAATGTTGTCGTCCAAGAAGTGGCCTATTTAGATTACTAGACAACAGGTTTCTTCCACCACCTGTAACAGTAAAACAAACAGTTGATGACTTGGTTTTGGATGAAGGAGGGCAATTTCTTAATCTTCCAGTCAATTTAGCTCTACGCTTAAGTGCTTCACTCAAAGATTTCCTGCAAATACCCTACGATTATGTTTGTCCGACGGTAAAATTGAGGCTATCAAGTCGAACATGCAAAACGTGAGGTCTTTATCATGCTTCCGTCAAGTCACTAAATCGTCACATCGAAAAGATCCATAAGAAAGTAAACACGCACACTGATAGGAAAGTTAGACCTGTAAGAGTAGCTGCTCGTCGTGCTAATGAACTGATGTGCATTATTCAAAATTTAGAGCACCATGATGTTGAATGGCTCGATGAGAACGACGTAGACATTCCAAAATTGGATGAAAGTGAGCAGACACACAACACTGAGCAGCAAACATCTATTGTCATCGAAAACTTAGAATCATGGACTGAAGACTGTTAATTGGAATAATATGTGTACCAAAAATTTAAAATAAGTTTGTTATGTTCGTAATATTACTTAAGATTATAATATTTTTGTACCTTACTCTATGTTGAATACCGTATCAGTAAAATTTAATCTCTATCCTATTGGGATATGAAAATAGATTTAAAATCTATTCTCTTATTTTTAGAATTATAACTTCTGCTCATAAATCATTAAAAAAACAATACATTAAAAATTTTGTACCTTACTCTATGTTGGCGGGTAAGAGCTTTGCTTACTTTTGCTGACAAGGGGGATGGGAGGGTGTAAATAATTGTAATAAATCTGCTTACGTAATACTTGAACGGCCCCACACTACCAAGCTAATCGAAAAATAAGCCTATTAAAAATATTTCGTCATTTGAAGATAAGAAAGGCAATTAAGAAGTCCTATAAAACATCACCCTTTTTTCGATATAGCTATTAAGATATCATCACCTCCTAGTTACGCGTATGTGAAAAACAAAGTTCTTGATAAACAAAAGTATAAATTCAGAGTTTTTGACAGCTCGCCTAATTACATTACGCCTCGAAATATCATACAACTGTTTTTAGGTATATGTGACGACAGAAAAAAACGCTATAAATTATAGGTCACGACAGCCCATTAACATATCTCAATCTCGAGAGAGATAACATCCCTCGTATTTATCCATTCGCGTATGACAGCAACAAGCCATTAATTATTCAGAAAATAATTTATTATAAGGGGAAGATAATTATAATGTCAGATATTTTTACCCGCGACTAGCACAGCTATCACGTGATCGGGTAACGGATTATAAAAGGACGCGATTTTTCGGATCAACGCTCTCTCGGTGTTCATCGGTGGATCAAAGAACATGTACTTCTCAAAATGAGGTTAGAATTCATTCGGTCACAACATAGTGAAATAACAATGAGAAGAGTACGAATAAGTGGTCAAGTAGTGAACTTGAGAAACCATTAAGAATAATTAGATTCAGATCGAATAAAACAGCAAATGATCGCTCAGAGTGAAGGCACGAGCAAACAGTATTTTTCCCAAAATTTGCCTAATTTTTATCAACGCTACAAGAACGAGATAAGTCAACGAAAAACCTCAAATCGATAATTCATGACCTCTTAGAAAACCGTTTCCATACAACGATAATCTAATATACCGTGCGAGTTAAAAATAATATAAACATTTTTAGCGGAGTTAATCGAAATAATAATACAATTGTCATAATTGTCTTTAAAAAACCTTCTCAAGTGAACAGTGTTGGCTATGCTGAGTTGAAGTAAGTTCATATGTATTTTTCTGTATTTATGTGTGGGCAAATTGAAGTTTTTTTATAATACGAATGTGCCTTTAAATGTATCTCCATAATTTCATGTTACCAAAGATTTCAAAAGATAATTATTTCCAGCCGTTTTTGACAATTGATGTCACTATTGTTTTTAGTCAATCTATTTAAAATTTCAATTAACTTATAAAATTCTCTATTTTTTTATAATTAGTTATATTATTTTTATTATAATTTTAATTTTTTGAAACACAGTACGTATTTCCTGAATAAACACAGCACAGGGGGAAAGGGGTATTTCCCGTAGGCCGCTCCAGGAACATAATCTCGGTTCGACCATCCTCAGATAGTCAATGCTTGTTTTCTCAATCTAACAAAAAGTTTGGTGTTACAGGTGTGTTCTGTTAATTCATAACACTCTGTATAGGCCGGGCTTATCAGTTGTACCTTCATGTAGTAGAAATGTTGAGAATTGCAGATAAAAATAGGAGATGATCAGAATGACCTAGAACCAGACAGATGATGTGCTATGATTGGCATATGACTACCAAACAATAACTGAGATGATAAATCTACTTCCATGAATACAATATAAAAAATGATTTTACCTACATATCAAATGGTAATTCAAGATGTAGCTCAATTCATGGAAATAAATCCAATACCTTCGTCAAACGAAATCTTCGAAAGAAGAATAGGTCACTATACGTATGAAATAAATCTATTCTATTTTGATGAAAACCTTAATTTACCCTATAAAGCAAAAATTAAAATCATCAGCCATCATGATATAAAAATAAATATCGAAACAGAAAAGTCCCGTCGATATGATATTCAGATTCAGGATACGTTTGACATTATACTGATTTTTTCATGCTTGTAAGCTTCACTTATTTCTGTTAAGCCGAACTAATTCTAAGGCTTAAATTTAGAGTGATTTAAGGACAACTTAACGATTGGTGGAATGAAATAAGCTCAGCTTAAATAATGTAAGCTAACCTTATGACATAAGTATAACCTGTGGAATTGGCCGACAATTTTTTTTCTTGCTTTATTTAACTTTGGTTTATTTCTGCTACCAAGGCTAAACACCGATGCCAGTGAGCACACTCCTCCCAACCAGAAATTTTGCCAAATCCTCTGTTGTTTCAGAGGTAGGGTTCTTTAACGAGCTCAACATCCATGAACTCGGAACCGACATCTTAACGTCCCCTCCGAAGGACGGCATATCTACCGTCTTATCTCGTGCTCATTGATAAGACGTCTGCAGCTGTGAATATGCTACTACGCAATAATTGTTAGGACATTTAACGCAGAACTTCCTTGTCCGGTGGTCACCCATTCAAGTACTAACCACGCCCGACGATGCTTGGCTTCAGATATCGATAAGACTCTCGTCAACCTGATCAGCCATCGGTGCCCGGCTCTGACTATTAATCATTTAAATATCTTCTATCATTCACTTACTTTGTAGGCAAGCACTGAAGATGACCATATAAGTTGAAAGTGCTCTACGATAATAAAAATTGCATGAAATAAAAAACTTTAGACTATTGGTTCACACACAGCCCTACTACTCCCATTGCTGAGCAGTTTAAAGTAGAATGTATTCTTATTTGGCAGCTATCACAACATACAACAAACTTCCGAGGGATATTATTAGTAGCAATTCCATCATGCAGTTCAGAAATTTATTTCTGAATCACCTGAAAGCAAAATTTAGGTGAATTGTATAAATGGCATAATTTCAGTTTGTGTTTATACTCACACCATTTCGTTTGTTCATGTAAGGTAATATAAAATAAGTTATCCATGTCATTACCAATTACATTGCACATTCTTGCGCATTAATATTTAGTTCCAATGTTATTAATAGTATGATGTAATATTTATATTATTTGTATATTAGGATTCCTATATTAATAAATATTTCTTTCTTACTCCTTCACCAGCAGTAATTGCAAATTTACAAGTATTGTATTGCAGACAAGCACCATACTTCACAACAAAATAGTATTTGATTTATTTGAATACTGGAAATTGGCTCAACTTAAAATATAATATAATGAAAGAACTATCTGGTTTTTACTGGCACCAGTTTTTTTTATTAATTTATTTAAATTATAATTATGGAAGGATTTTCTTATTTTGTGTTGATACAAACACTAAGCAGATTATTCAAGTTTTTCACTTATAAATTTCAACCAAATAAAGTTAAAATCCACCAAAAAACTCATAGTATGGATCCACTGTATCATTCATTGTGTATGTGAAAATTACTATATAGCCAATTTTAGTGTATGTATGCCTTCTTTAAATTGGATTAGCCACATCTTGAAATAATTTTTATAGACATGAATTTTGATTCTCCGTACACGTTTGTAACCGGACCCACCCCGGTCTTATTTGATTAGTGAATTTTCTGGTTGACTTTCAATTTTTTTTTCAACCTTTTTTATTACCTTCTTTTTTTTGTTGTTGTGATCGTCTAGACAGTCAGCGTCACTTCTCGGGTAGCAGGATCGGTAATCCATCTGCTCTCAGAAGATAGTTTTTTTTTGTCGGCACGCAGCCGTATATAGATAGACCCTTGAAAGGATAGACCCTCAATTTTCCCACATAATATATATAACTTTTTGTTTGTTAGTATTGAATGAATGTGGTTTTTTGTGGAGGAACAACGTTTCTTGACATGTTTTTTGGGTAACCTTCCACAGTCTGAAAATGAAAATATAATCAGGAAAATCTATACAAGTGTAGAAAGGGCAAACTGATTAGTTCACCGCGATAAGTTATTGCGTTCACCAAATTATATTTCCTATAGAAAAATGATTCAATTTGTCAATAACTTGCCGTTTTCTGAATTTGCCTATAAAAAAAAAAAAAAATTCAAAGATACTTCTCTATATAGTTTTGCTTGACGTTTCGGGACTATATCTGCCCCATTCTCAAAATCTTCTAAATCTCCTTTAATTGTTTTATAATTTGGATTTATTCTCGCAGAGTCTTTTTCGCTTTTTTAACTGACGGATGTCAATTGAGATCTGCCAAAAAAGTTTGAGAGTGACGTATTGCTCATTTGATATATGGGGTGTTGTTCGGATCAGTTTATTAGCATTCTACCATATCTCACTTCCTCTCTGTAGAGGTAACCATGTATGATCCATTTCAACAGAATTTGTTGAAAAGCAGTTGTTATTGGAAAGAAGAATACAGGCCGTTTCTTTCAATTTTCTCCTCTCTTGATGTGGTTCTTTCATCAAGATTTTTGTCCTATTCCATTCAATCGTGTGATCGCCATTGGATGTGAGGATATGTTCTGCAATTTTTGATCCAGTTATTTGTCGATTTCTGATGTAACTCTGATGTTCACTTTGGCGCACTTCCAATGGTCTTGACGTTTCACCTATATAACTATCACCACAAGAACAAGGTATGTTGTGAACACAGTTTTTGGTACTTTCTTCTGAACACAGTTTTTCGGGGACATTGTGTTAGTATAGATCTCAGTGTGTTTGTTGTTCTAAATGATGTTCTCACATCATACCTATGTCAATTCGTTTGATCTTTTCAGATAATCCGGGGACATAAGGTATTATGTTGGTTGTGAAATTGTAGGTGGTGGGAGTACTCCTGTTGGTTGTGTTAATTGGTTGTTTGATGGGTTTTTGTTTTCAATGTCAGTGATTGTTTTTTCCACAAACTAATCTGGATATGCATTTTCCTTGAGAACAGATTTTATGAGGTTTATTTCTTCTTGTAGATTCTGGTTGGAATTACAAACCGTTTGGGCTCGATTATAGAGACATTTAACTATGCCTTTTTTCACACTGGCATGATGGTTTGAGTAATAGTGTAGATATCGATTGGTATGCGTCTTCTTTCTGTGTACAGATGTTTCGATTCGAGATGATGATTTTTGGATCATGACATCTAAAACGGAAGTTGGTTGTTTTGTTCTGATTCTAATGTGAATTTGATCGTCGGTTCTTGACCGTTTATATGATCCAAGAAAATGTTCAATTCTTCTTCACTTCGATTCCAGATAGCGAAAACATCATCCACGTATCTCCACCATATTTTTGGACCATTGTGGAATGTTCCAACGAAAGATTTTTCAAAGTATTCCATGAATATGTTACTTAAAATGGGTGACAAAGGAGAACCCATCGCCATACCAAAATCTTGTTGATAAAATTTGTTCTTGAATTGGAAATATGTTTTTTCTGTGCATAGTTTGAGTAATTCTATGATGGCACTGACATCCAGTTTTGTTCTTGTCTTCAGTGATGTGTCATTTTCTAATCTTTCTCTCACTATTTCTAGAGTTTTGTCAATAGGGACATTAGTAAACAAACTTTCGACATCAAAACTAACTAGAAGATCTCCATCTTGAATTTGTAATTCATTCAATTTCTCCAGAAAGTGAGGGGTATTCTTTATAAAACTATTTCCATTTCAGATAGTGGTTTCAGAATGTTGAGTAGGTATCTAGCAAGTTTTGTGAAGGAGATCAATGGAACTAACAATAGGGCTTAGAGAATGAGATGGTTTGTGTATTTTTGGTAACTTATAAAAATGTGGGGGTTTGCTGTGGTGTGATATTAGGTCTCTGCGTTCTGCTTTCGTGAGTATGTTTTTGTGTTTGGCTAGAGTTCGGTATATTTTGCTTTCTATTGATGGAGTTGGATTTTTGTTTAGTTTTTTTGTATACTTTGTTTACTGATATGGTAGTGTCTTGATTGAGTGTGTGATATGTGGTGTTTGAGATCATTTGTGTTAGTTTGTTCTCATAATCAGTAGTGTTCATGACTGTTGCGTTACCTTTATCAGCTGGAAGTATTTTGATCTGATTGTCTGATCGAAGAGATCTCAATGCATCTCTTTCGTATTTGTTTAAATTACTTCTAGGATGATAAGGTTGTGTTAGTTAGTGCGTTTTTGCAGTCAGATCTGTGATCACCTGCTACTTCAGGTGGTAAACGTTGGGCTGTTGCCTCGATGGCAGTGATCATTTCTACCGTTGGAACCATTTTGGGTGCAACTGCGAAGTTCAGTCCCTTTGCCAACACAAGTTTTTCGTGTATGTCTAAGTTTTTTGATGACAAATTGATTACAGTTTTTTCAGAAATTTTGTTGTTGTTTGATTTGTTGTGGGTTATTTGTTTCTTTCCAATAATTTGTGAAATTTGTTTATATGTATTGTGTTTCTCTTTCGATTGTATGAGTTGTAGGAATTGTGAATACAGTGGTGGAAGTATTCATAGTCATTCCGAGTCAGATTTTGTTTCATGAACTGTTCCAGGTTATTGATAAAAATTTCTAAATTTACCTTGTTTTCCTGTGAACTGTATTGTTCTCTTACCATTCGTGGCCGCTCTCTCAATTATTCTTTTGCATTGTTGGCTGATATGGCATTTTAATCTCAAACCCTTCGGGATGCTCCTATTATCTCGACATCTGCATAGAAAGTAAGACTACTGTGGGAACTTGAAAATTTCTTGTAAAGATTTTCCATATTCTTGAAATCCCTAACACATTGCGGCCCATACCGTACTTGTAAGTATTGAATGAATGTGGTTTTTTGTGGAGGAACAACGTTTCTTGACATGATTTTTGGGTAACCTTCCACAGTCTGAAAATGAAAATATAATCAGGAAAATCTATACAAGTGTAAAGGGCAAACTGATTAGTTCACCCGATAAGTTATTACGTTCACCAAATTATATTTCCTATAGAAAAATGATTCAATTTGTCAATAACTTGCCGTTTTCTGAATTTGCCTATCAAAAAAAAAAATTAAAAATTCAAAGATACTTCTCTATTTAGTTTTTGCTTGACGTTTCGGTGACTATGTCTGCCCCCGTTCTCAAAATCTTCTAAATCTCCTTTAATTGTTTTATAATTTGGATTTATTCTCGCAGAGTCTTTTTCGCTTTTTCAACTGACAGATGTCAATTGAGATCTGCCAAAAAAGTTTGAGAGTGACGTATTGCTCATTTGAATAAATCCAAATTATAAAACAATTAAAGGAGATTTAGAAGATTTTGAGAACGGGGGCAGATATAGTCCCCGAAACGTCAAGCAAAAACTATATAGAGAAGTATCTTTTGAATTTTAAAATTTTTTTTTTTTTTTAAAAGGGAAATTCAGAAAACGGCAAGTTATTGACAAATTGAATCATTTTTCTATAGGAAATAAATTTTTTCATTTTCAGACTGTGAAGGTTACCCAAAACATGTCAAAAACGTTGTTCCTCCACAAAACCACATTCATTCAATACTTACAAGTACGGTATGGCGAATGCGTTAGGGATTTCAAGAATATGGAAAATCTTTACAAGAAATTTTCAAGTTCCCACAGTAGTCTTACTTTTCTATGCAGATGTCGAGATAATAGGATCATCCCAAGGGTTTGAGATTAAAATGCCATATCATAGCCAACAATGCAAAAGAATAATTGAGAGAGCTGGACGAATGGTAAGAGAACAATACAGTTTCACAGGAAAAACAAGGTAAATTTAGAAATTTTTATCAATAACCTGGAACAGTTCATGAACAAAATCTGACTCGGAATGACTATGAATACTTACACCACTGTATTCACAATTCCTACAACTCACAATCGAAAGAGAAACACAATACATATAAACAAATTTCACAAATTATTGAAGAGAAACAAATACACCCACAACACATATCAAACAACAACAAAATTTCTGAAAACTGTAATCAATTTGTCATCAAAAACTTAGACATACACGAAAAACGTGTTGGCAAAGGACTGAACCCAGTTGCACCCAAAATGGTTCCAACGGTAGAAATGATCACTGCCATCGAGGCAAAGCCCAACGTTACCACCTGAAGTAGCAGGTGATTACAGATCTGACTGCAAAACGCACTAACACAACCTTATCATCCTAGAAGTAATTTAAACAAATACTAAAGAGATGCATTGAGATCTCTTCATCAGACAATCAGATCAAAATACTTCCAGCTGATAAAGGTAACGCAACAGTCATCATGAACACTACTGATTATGAGGACAAACTAACACAAATGATCTCAAACACCACATATCACACACTCAATCAAGACACTACCATATCAGTAAACAAAGCATACAAAAACTAAACAAAAATCCAACTCCATCAATGAAAGCAAAATATACCAACTTTAGCCAAACACAAAACATACTCACGAAAGCAGAACGAGGGCCTAATATCACACCACAGCAAACCCCACATTTTATGGGTTACCAAAATACACAAAACCATCTCATCCTCTACTCTATTGTTAGTTCCATTGATCTCCTTCACAAAAACTTGCTAGATACCTACTCAACATTCTGAAACCACTATCTGAAATGGAAATAGTTTTATAAAGAATACCCTCACTTTCTGAGAAATTGAATGAATTACAAATTCAAGATGGAGATCTTCTAGTTAGTTTTGATGTCGAAGTTTGTTTACTAATGTCCCTATTGATAAAACTCTAGAAATAGTGAGAGAAAGATTAGAAAATGACACATCACTGAAGACAAGAACAAAACTGGATGTCAGTGCCATCATAGAATTACTCAAACTATGCACAGAAAAACATATTTCCAATTCAAGAACGAATTTTATCAACAAGATTTTGTATGGCGATGGGTTCTCCTTTGTCACCCATTTTAAGTAACATATTCATGGAATACTTTGAAAAATCTTCGTTGGAACATTCCACAATGGTCCAAAAAAAATGGTGGAGATACGTGGATGATGTTTTCCTACCTGGAATCAAGGAGAAGAATTGAACATTTTCTTGATCATATAAACGGTCAAGAACCGACGATCAAATTCACATTAGAATCAGAACAAAACAACCAACTTCCGTTTTAGATGTCATGATCCAAAATCATCATCTCGAATCAAACATCTGTACACAGAAAGAAGACGATACCAATCGATATCTACACTATTACTCAAACCATCATGCCAGTGTGAAAAAAGGCATAGTTAAATGTCTCTATAATCGAGCCCAAACGGTTTGTAATTCCAACCAGAATCTACAAGAAGAAATAAACCTCATAAAATCTGTTCTCAAGGAAAATGCATATCCAGATCAGTTTGTGGAAAAAACAATCACTGACATTGAAAACAAAAACCCATCAAACAACCAATTAACACAACCAACAGGAGTACTCCCACCACCTACACATTTCACAACCAACATAATACCTTATGTCCCCGGATTATCTGAAAAGATCAAACGAATTGGACATAGGTATGATGTGAGAACATCATTTAGAACAACAAACACACTGAGATCTATACTAACACAAACAAAACAAAAAAACGCAGAAGAAAGTACCAAAAACTGTGTTTACAACATACCTTGTTCTTGTGGTGATAGTTATATAGGTGAAACGTCAAGACCATTGGGAAATGCCAAAGTGAACATCAGAGTTACATCAGAAATCGACAAATAACTGGATCAAAAATTGCAGAACATATCCTCACATCCAATGGCATCCACGATTGAATGGAATAGACAAAATCTTGATGAAAGAACCACATCAAGAGAGGAGAAAATTGAAAGAAACGGCCTGTATTCTTTTCCAATAACAACTGCTTTTCAACAAATTCTGTTGAAATGGATCATACATGGTTACCTCTACTCAGAGAGGAAGTGAGATATGGTAGAATGCTAATAAACTGATCCAACAACACCCCATATATCAAATGAGCAATACGTCACTCTCAAACTTTTTTGGCAGATCTCAATTGACATCCGTCAGTTAAAAAAGCGAAAAAGACTCTGCGAGAATAAATCCAAATTATAAAACAATTAAAGGAGATTTAGAAGATTTTGAGAATGGGGGCAGATATAGTCCCCGAAACGTCAAGCAAAAACTATATAGAGAAGTACCTTTTGAAATTTTAATTTTTTTTTTTTTTTTTTTTTACTCGAAGTTACGGTTAGATTCAGACCAATCCAACTAAAGAAAGCTGACTCCATCAATTCTAATTGTACTGATTTGAAAGTGACATGAAACGACTAATTATGTCTTTGTTTTTAGAACTTTTCATCTATCTGATATACACAACAGAACGTATACTTAAGACTCAAGGCATATTCAATTTAAATAGTTACGGACCCGGACTCTCGAGGGGTAAGGGGATTGGTATCGTTGATTCCATCTTGAAAGAGAGGCTCCCTTATTGTGTCGCCAGTACCAAGGAGGAAAACTTCAACTGGGAGATGTAACCACTGCGACTGCTTGAGCTCGAATGCCTTTCCGTTGATTTTGGACTCGCTTTTATAGAAAAAAGGACGTTTCTAGGGTTACCATGTTTTGTTTCCAAGAATCCAAATTATCCGACTGGAATTTGCCAATATTCGAATCTTCCGAATGGATTTGCAATCTGAAACTTATACGAAAATGGTTTAAGATATCTGTTCTACCATTAGAACCATATTTCCCGTATGAAAAAGTACCTCATTAACCAAATTTGAGCTATAAAGTTTGGTTCAAATCAAATCCTTTATTTTCCTTAAAATGACAAAAAATTTCGTTTTGTATAGGAATAGTCAGTACTTATATCTAACTTACAACTAGTACTAAAAACAAGCAAACAGATTTACGGGTCTAAACAATATTACACAAACACAGTAGAGTGGATCACATAGGACTAGATAAAAACTCATCGAGTGTATAAAAACAATTGATCAACAAAAACGACTTCAGACGTTTTTAAAAATCGTTGCAGTTTCAGCTCTCTTGATCATTACTGGAAGGTGATTGAAAATTTTAGGTCCAATGCATTTAGGAGCATTTTGAGTAATCTTGTATTTGGCACTTTTGACATGTATCATTCGTTTCTGACGAGTGTTCTTATCATGAATATCACTGTTCAGAATGAAGTCGGTTTTATTGGTGAATACATAAACTGAAAGTTCATATACGAATAGACTTGTCAGAGTTAGAATATTCTGATTTATAAAAAGGGTTCTACAGGAGCTTCGTTTAGGGGTGTTAAATATACAACGTAAAATAGCCTTTTGTTCAATGAAGACGTTTCTACTCATTGTTGAGTTGCCCCACAAGCAAACACCATAACGCAGCCTAGACTCAACGTGAGCATAATATACACTGATGAGTTGCTTTTTATTCAAAACGACTCTCAGATTCCTAAAGAGATATAGGAGTGAGCACAATTTAGAAACCAGCTGTTCACAGTGTGGAATCCAGTTCAGATATTCATCCATTTGCATACCCAAGAATTTAACTGCATTATGAGAGCTTTGTAAGGTAGTATTATTAACCTTCAATTGGAGTGCTTCGGTTTTATTCTGATAGTTATGAAAACGAATAACTTGAGTTTTTTTAGCATTAAAAAATAGATCCTGTCTGTTGAAGTATTCAGAGGTTAAGTTCAGGATATCTGTACATTTGTGTGTTAAAATATCAGTTTGCTTATCCGAGATCAATATACTAATATCGTCCGCATATGCAGTAAATAATGAGTATGATATTTCCCTATCAATATTGTTTATGTATAAGAGAAACAGAACCGGCCCCAATATAGATCCCTGAGGCACACCAGTCCGGACCAGTTTCGTTTCTGATATGGGAAACGAAACCACACCACCTTGATCAAATCTCAATGAGACGCATTGGTTTCTGTTACTGAGAAACGAGGATATCCAGGTATGTGAATTTCCTGTTGTTGACGTGTCGTTGATATATGGCGCTTCGGGACAATTTCCACTTTGAAACTGTATTTTCAGCTCTCAAGCTCTGTAAGGTCGGTGAAAAGCATATCAGTAAGAAAAGTGTATTCTTTCATTTTATATATTGAATTAGTAGAGAAATCTTCTAGGGAGATGACAGAGTAGCATAGAAGTCGGACTGTCATCCCTAATTGCCATAATGTTGTCTAGATTAGGTTTTGCTAACTCTAAAGTCAATATTCTTCCTATCAGCTTTATCATGAAAGTATATTCTTCCATTTAAGGTGTGAAATAAATAGAGATACCTTATAGAAATATTTCAGGAGAGCGTAGAAGTGGACGGTAACTCCTATCTGCTTATAAAGTCCCAAGATTCGTTTTTTCTACCTGTAGAGTTACTATCATTCCAATCAGCTCCATTAATAAAGTGTATTCTACGATTTAGGAAGTCATTTCAGCAGATAAGTATTATTGGAACAATACAGGATATCGTCAAAGTTGAGTACCCTAATCTCTATAATGTTCCCAGATTTGTTCTTTCTGTCCCTAAGATTGATATTTGTATGCTCAGATTACTCAATGGAGTGTGTATTTCAATTCTAGATGGAAAATTGTTAGGAAAATGTGATTGGGAGATGGCAGCGTAGTGCTGAAGTTGAATCGTAGGAAGTACATAAGTTACCTATGAAGCGTACGGACCTCATACCTATAAAGTGATTCATACTCACCTTGCTCTCTTCATCCAGCCTTCGATTTGTTGTCAGTTGTGGTGCAATTCCATAACTTCAGTGGCCGAAAGGGAAAGAACTCATCAAAGGAATTTTACTTACTTTCGGCTAGATTATTTGTCCTCGGAAACCTTTTCTTGGAAGTGTAGATGATGATTCTAACACCTACTTGGTATACTCTTTTCCTGAATGATAACCCATCCTCCGACGATGCTCAGGTGCTTTCCATAGTGGACTACATACCTCTAGTCTCTTTTTTGTTTATGAAAAGAGCACAACGTCTCACGTTCTAGTGGTTGTAAATTCATGTATTCGAAAACTACCATCAAATAATGGGATTATGATATTAATCAACAAAATTGACTTTTAAAACATTTTTAATTCACATTCAACAATAATTACAAGTTCATACTAACATTTCTAAAATAAGTACTTATCAAAATTCTATCTACAATGAAATCTAAACTAAAATTTCCATCTCGTTTTATAAAGCATTAGAGAAAATTGATATTCATCTCAATTTTTTTTAAAATTTGTGTGAAAGTGAAAAATTATTCTGTACTCTGGTTGAACATAACAAAAAAAACATAATATTAGGGTGTTATGATTGTTTGCATGGTATTTTCTCTTCGACCTAAACTACATTAAGATAATACACTTTTTCTAATATAGGTATTTCGGAAGGTGGAATGTATTTCCGAGAAACAAAAATAAATCATGTGCATTAATGCAGTAGTATTATGTCATTCAATTATCTTTGTCAATATGCACAAACCTCATTCAAAATCTAGGAGAAATTTCATTTCAGAGGTGTACATTTTGTATAGGTTTCTTCTTGGCAAAGATTTGAGTAGATTAAAACAAAATTGACATGTTCTCTCCTGAAAGGTGCTTGATCACAAAGCAGGAATAGAATCAACAAAATGATATAATATAGATTAACATTATTTATTGGCTCAAAATGCACATATGCAATGTGAATAGTTTAAGTGTATAGAGTTATAGCTTTTGATCCATTCAGATATCTTTTGGACCATTAGGAATGTTAGCATTAAGGCGTATCTCTTCGCATTCTTGTTGTTCGACAGCCTTGGTAGCCTCATCTCCCAGCACATCATTCGATTCTTCAACAGGGGTTTCAATTCCGTTTTGTTTGATTTCTGTTTGGTGTGTGTTATCAACTTCAGGGGATCCTTCCTCATTGATTTCAACAGCTTCTACAGTTTGGGTAGGATTTAAAGTTTCATTGGATAATAGTACTGGTTCCTAAAAAATCGATTTATTAAAAAAACTTGCTAAATTTTCCTTCAATTCTATTGGTGCACATTTGTGACTAGTGCCCCTTTGTAAACCAATCTATCTTATTTCGACAAAATTCCTTTTTTATCATTTATCCCTAGCGGAACGTTACTATCTAAAATCACTTTTGAAAATAATTCTTTTAATTTCAGTACAATCTTTTACAACCTAATAAATTCAAAATAAACGAATATTTCACAATAAATATATTTAACTATTTTCGGAAAAAGAAAAGAAGCACATTCTGACATGTTCTGCCTGCCAAGACCTATAATTTTTTTTATATATTTTTCTCAGGATAACTAGCATTACCAATGAGACTTAAGATTCGAAGACACTGTTGACTTTGAGAAGGGAAATTTGTAACTGTGATATACAGTATCGGAAACAATGTATCTGGGGTATAGACAGAAATCTACACGAGCAACAAGGAACGCAATGATATTATAATATCACATAAACAAGAGAGATGCACTGCTGTGCGCCCCTCCTGTTACCCCACCCGACACATTAACTGACCACGTGGCAATGCGACAAGGCAGCTTATTCGAGTCATTCTTGCCGAGCCGTGGTTGCGAAAACAAAAGACCTTGACAATTATTACCTTTTGAAACATGCCGCTTATTTACACAACCGCAGAGAAAGTACAGATCGTTAAGTGGTACTTCGGGGGTAATTCTGTACAAGATACTAGAAATCTATTCATAGTGGCTTTTGCAGATAGACCTGTACCTACGGAAGCGACTGTCCTTTCAATTATTAATAAATTTCAGAATTTTGGGTGTGTGGCAGCACATTGCAAAAAATTGTGTCCCACAAATCCACCACCGCATCTTAGACAAATACCCGAGGAACGGGAAATAAGAGAAACACAAGTGTGTGCATTGGCAGAAACGACACCTTGTTCCAGTAGACAGATAGCTGAAGAAGTGAATTTGAATGAAAGAACTGTAAGGAATATTTTGAAGAGAAACGGTTATCATTGTTTCAAAGTCAAGACCACACAAGAACTTTTGCCTGGAGACCATTTCAGACGTATGGAGTTTGGTGAAACGATAGTCGAAAAATGCAATAGGGCATTTCGTGTAAATGATGACTTTCTAAAAAAGGTGTTATTTACTGATGAATCGTCCTTCTCAATTCATCGAAAACACAACCCATCCGTAGTACGTTATTGGTCTCGTAAAAATAAACATTTGAGTATTGGAGACAGTACCCAAGAAAATTAAATGTGTGGACGGGACTTTCAGTCACGTCATAGGCCCATTTTTTATTGAAGGGAATTTATATGCAGCAAAATATTTGCAACTTTTGCAAATTCAAATTATTCCTGCAGTTCGCTCTCTTCCGATTGACTTTAACGACGTGTGGTTCCAACAAGATGGTTGTCCTGCCCACAATGCAGGCACGGTGGTTACATTTTTGAATCAATTCCTCTCGATTTTTATTTCTGGGGCATGCTAAAATCGGAGGTATATCAGCATGAGTTCGAACCTGCCACCAATTTAGATGAACCGAGGGCAAAAATTATTCAGTTGTGTGCTCAGGTAACACCAGTTACCCTTGCAGCTACCAGAACAGAATTGTACAATAGATTCGGCTATTGTTTGGCCCAAAATGGTGGTTTGTTCGAACATTTAATAAAATAATTCCGTACACAAAATATTTAATTTGGTTTGTCTTTTCTTGTAAATATTTTTTTCTCTCCATTCAAGAAATAATTGTTTTTCTGTTAGAAATAAGTTTTTTGGTTTTATTCTTACAGAAATATCGTTTGCTTTTGTTTATGTTTAAGAATTTTCTTTTGTTTTCGCGGCCACCACGGCACCAAAGATATTTTGATCTACCTGTCGTCCGACATATTAAATTGAATCAATGATTCAGTTTAATTTGTTCAAATTATCTGATATGAAATTATCGTCAAAAATTCTTCTTCATTGCAGCGCACACATTCTCCCGACTGCTGCTGGTATGATACTGACGTCCTGAGCTGACCGCCCTGACTCTCCTATCTCTGTGTCGTGACTTCGATATCCCTTCCTCGAGCGAGTCGAGGAGAAATTGTAATGCTCTCTCAACATATAGCAAGCTATTCTTTACGCTCTCATGAAACCACCATACCCAAGATAAATACTTTCCGATACTGTATAATGTAAAAGACAATTGGTGGCGTGCAGACAAGAATTTTTTAATTCTAGAAAAAGATGTCCTTGGGCAGGGATTGGTTGAAACATAATGAACCAATTTTCATACCTAATTATACGATTTTATCAAAATATAGCAGAATAATATCTTCTAATGGAGAAACTATGATGTTGGCAAATAACTCTGTTATAGAAGAAATGAAGTTTGAAAACTTTGACAAATTAAACCATTACCTACAAGAAAAAATATTTGAGTTTTCTATAGTGTACTCAAAGAAGCTCAACACCTATATATTATGTATTTACCGGTCACCACTGTCAGAGGTAAATATTTTTCTTGCTCAACTAGATTCCTTACTAAACGAGCTACCTATTAAGTAAAAAATTATACTAACTGGAGACTTCAACATAAATTATGAGGATTTAGAATCTATTACTTCACAATCCTTGATTAATTTACTTGAATCTTTTGACCTTAAAATGCATGTTGACTCTCCTACTCGTATAACACACCAAGGCATGTCTACTATTGACTATGTATGTAGCAACCTAGATGTTAACTTTATTAATTGCTCTGTAATCTCACCAGGTTTGTCTGATCATGAGGCTATACAGTTCACAATGAAACTTGATCCAATTAATAAATGTAAGAAAGTTAGGTACGGAAGAATCTACAGTGCTGCAAACTATAATAGGTACTACCAAAACTGCCTCCTAACTAACTGAAATCATATTCTGTAAATGAATGATTCATTTTTTGCACTTTATAACCATCTTGTAAATACTTTCAATGAATCGTTTCCTTATCAAAAGATAAAAGCAAAACAAGAAAAACAGTGGCTAACTAAAGGCATAAAAATATCCTCACAAAACCTATTCTCACTTAATTATATATTTTTTTTTACCAACATTGAATCATTTCATATCTATGTGAGTAAATATAGAAAATTATAGGCGGCAATTAAATATGCAAAAATGAACTTTTATCAGAAAAGGATTTCCGATGCAAAAAATAAAGCAAAAGAGGCTTGGCCTATAGTAAATACCTTACAGGAAAGAATGCACAATCTCGAGTAAACACAATACCTGCAGATATACTGAACAAATATTACTGTTCAATAGCAGCAAAACTAACAACAAATACTTCAATTCCATATGATCCCCTCATACACCTAGAAAAAATCGTCACTAATGAAAAACTAATCTTACATGCCACAGATAACAGTGAACTAAAGGAGGTGATAAGATCTATAAGAAAGAAAAAGTATTCGGGAATCGACGAAATTTCAATAATTTTTTTTGAAAATCTTCCCATTGAAGCTCTGCATGCTTTGGTTGCGGTAATAAATCAATCTTTCGAGGATGGCATATTTCCATCTTTCCTAAAAACATAGGTCATTATTCCACAAAGGTTGAGATCCAGAGGATCCCTCGAATTTTCGCCCCATTTCTCTCATTCCTAGCAAAGTTGATTGAGAAACTGGTGAAAAATCGTTTAACTGAGTTCTTGTCACGAAATAATATAATTAATAGTAAGCAGTTTGGGTTCCAATCCAAGAAGAGCACACATGATGCTATATTCTCATTCCTATATGAAGTATATAACATCATCAATACTAAAGATGTGACTGCAGCAGTTTTTTGTGATTTATCCAAAGCTTTTAACTGCGTAAATGATAAAATTCTGCTGCATAAGCTACATCATTATGGCATCAGTAAAAATACTCATTAGATGGTTTAATTCCTATCTCACAGGTAGAAGTCAAATTGTTAAGTCTACAACAACTTCGTCGTCAGCTGACATAAACAGCGGAGTACCACAAGGATCAGTACTAGGCCCTATACTGTTTCTACTGTACATAAACGATTTGGCTTCTATAGATATAAAAGGTCAATTAACACTATTCGCAGATGATACCACGATACTATGGACTGATAAAAATAGTTCTGATCTTCACAATACTATCTGTTCGGATATTATTAAAATCAAAGATTGGTGCGACTCTAACCTCCTGTCTCTCAATATCTCTAAAACTAATATTGTATCATTCCGATGTAGTATTGACAACATACCTTTAACTTCAAATCAAAGTTTCATTGAGAACAGAACTTACGCCAAATTCCTTGGGGTTAGTATAGATAATAAATTAAAATTTGATGATCACATTGCATCTCTTAATAAAAAACTTGCTTCAGGATGCTATGCCGTTAGAGTTACCAGAAATGATTTGGGCTTAACTGTAGCAAAAAGCGCTTATTACGCACTAATAGAGTCACACTTAAGATATGGAATCCCATTCTGGGGCGTTTGTACTAAAACCCAAATTGAGTCAGTTTTTATTCTACAGATACCTGTGCAAAGTCCGACGACGGGACTCTTGCAGACCTTTATTTGCTACGAACAAGATTTTAACGGTTTATGCTATCTTCATTTTAGAATCAGTTTGTCTATTACACAAACATAAAACAAATTTTCCCTCTGCCACCTTTACCTATGCCACCCGACATTTCAATGATCTCAGACTACCTTTACCTACGTCATCCCTCATTAAGGACTCGATTGTGTTTAATGGCCTCAAGATGTAGAACCATCTACCACATCACTTGAAATCTTTGGATTACATTCGTTTCAGAAAAACTCTAAAAGACCTCCTCAGTGTTAGACCCTATTATAGTCTGCAAGAGTTTTACAACAGTTTTTGAAAATATATTTATACTTTTTATCTTTATACTCTTTTCTTTTATCATATTTTTATATTTTATAATTTACATGACATTGCCGTTTTATACTTTGTAGTGCATAGTCTTTCTTTTTTGTCTTTTTCTGTGCCCTACAATTTTAATTTTCTTGAGATACTAACTGACGTTTCTATAAATAATTTTAATAACCACTTCTTTCCTTAACGATAAATTACTTTGTCAATAAGATTACTTTCTTTGGAATATATTATTATTATTATTGAACTCACGACCTCATGAGGTTCGCAACTGTGATCGGGATATCGCTTTCTAGAATTTAATGTTAGTGTGTTAGGAAAGTTATGAGGTGGAAGTGAACTCATTCGCTATCAAATGATCATCAAGATTCAATTTTACCTTTCACCTAGCGTCATTGACAATTTGAGATTTTCGGCCAGGGTCAGGTGTGGATCTCCGACCATTGAACAATAAAGCCGAATTTGAAAATTAAGAAGGGACATTGGTGTCTGTGATATATAATGTAAAAGAGAAATATATAAACACTTCGGCACTAACAATAAATGATCCAGCATATTCAGTTTGTGGATCTCTCCACAACCCTGATGAAATTATTACAATTGGAGAGGCAGAAGTTTTTGGAGCTTTTTTTTAAGTTGGCAACTTGCGTGAGGGGAATCCTTAAATGTGAACATTTCGGAAAAAATTTGGGATTTGAGAAATTATTTGCACAAAATGAGTGGAACTCATCCATTCAGTAAAGTGTAACAACAGACCACACAGGTTGTATTATTGTCGACGACGCTAGGTGAAAGGTAAAGTGGATCTTGATCATTTGATAGCGAATGAGTTCCCTTCCACCTCATAACTTTCCTAAGCACACTAACATTAAATTCTAGAAAGCGATATCTCGATCGCAGATGCGAAACTACCTCTTCCTCTTCTGTAGCTCAGTAATCATGAGGTCGTGGTTCGATCCCGCCCGAGGATATATTTTTCTAGAATTATCTTTTACCCTGTTGACTTTATTTAGGTGCATGCCAATTGTTGGGATATTCGCAAAAGTTCCAAAAAAATACAGATGCCATAAATGTGTTCTATGTTGTAATTGTTTTGATACGTCAAAATAAAAAAAAGTTAAAAAGTGGCTGCACATTAATAAAAATTGGCTAATATTTTTTCCATTCTACATTAAGGTATTTTTTTTTATTCATTTCCTGTTTCAAACCCATTCAGAGTATAGAGCTTCTATCTCTGTACAATTTTGTTAAGGTCAACCCTAATATTCTGGGGAACATCACCCCACTTCCATAAAGTCTTCATAGCTCAGAAAAACATATGAGGGCTATGTACAATGTGCCAACAGCAACATCATGTAAGCCACTTTATAAAAAAGCAGAGATACTATCATTACCTAATATTTTTATCTACCAAATAATTTTATACACTAAACAGAATGAGCATTCTCTTAAGAAGAATGAAAATATACATCCGTAAAATACGAGAAATAAAACAAATATTCGTCAGCCATTTTCTCGCCTAGAAATAGGTCAACATTCACCAAAACAAATTGGAATCAAGTGCTTCAACAAGTTCAATAACACAGTGGATATAGAGGTGGCTACATATCCTAACACCCTAAATAGCTTTAGACAAAAGGTCCAATCATTTTCAACAGACTATACTTTTTACAGTATAGAAGAATTCCTCAATTTTTAATTATTGTACTAGTCCAAAATCTGTCCTATGTAGAACAGTATATTTTATTTATTTTATATTTCTCTATATGTTTGTTTCTTCTAGTGTTTTCTTTGTAATTGACTAGTCGGATAGGTAATTTCTTTTTTTTTTTTATTCCCTAGTTTTTGTTTCAGTCTCTGCTTTACTCTCCCACGAGACAGTAATATTGTTTTTGAAAACCAAATGGTTGAAACTTTTCAGAGTACTGTTACGAATCGGGGATTTTCAAATCGAATATAAATGTTCCTGAAAAAAATCTGTTTGTTAGAAATATTACTTCTGAGACATTTTCGAGCATAAATATTGAACTAATTGATCAAACATGGCTATTAAATTCAATTGATGTTAACGAAATATTGAATGAAATATTTGACAAAACTAAAATAATTGTAGAAAATCTTGCACCGGAACACACTATCTCAATAAAAAACAATAAGTTACCTTACTATAATGTTGAATTAAAAAATAAAGCCAAGGAACGAGATGCAATATATGAAACATTTAAAAATAATTACAACTCAACTCAGCAAGATCAATTCTGGGAAAACTATAAAATTGTTAGAAATCAGTATGTTAGTATGTTAAAACATAAAAAAAATCTTTACTATGAACAGCAAATTGACGAAAATCGTAAAAATCCAAGACAAATGTGGAAATCAATAATAAATCCAATAAAACATAATAAACCTAATAAAATCATCTTTCGTGAAAACAATTCAATAACAATTCGTGAAAATGAGATAGCGGATAATTTTAATAATTATTTTGTAACTAGTGTTTCAAATATTTCTAATAGTATCCCACAATCTGAGGAATGGTCATCCACAAATTATCCAGTTATAAACAGTTCATTCCCCAAATTCAAACTATTAACCATGATTGAACTGAGAAAGATTATTCAATCATTAGACAATAAGAACAAGTCTGAAGTACTGAAGAGCAAATTTTTAAAAGAAACATTCGAGATATTTGGGCATGTGATATTAAACTTGGTAAATACATCGCTGGATAAAGGAATATTTCCGGATCAACTGAAGATAACTTCTGTTATTCCTATACCAAAGATTAGTAATACAATTGAAGCAAGCGAATTTCGCCCAATAAATACTCTACCAACTTTGGAGAAAGTCCTTGAACTAGCAATTTACGAGCAGTTAGTTGCATACTTTGATAATAATGAATTATTCTTAGGTCAACAGTCAGGATTTAGAAAAAATCATTCCTGTGAATCAGGTATTCAGTATACTTTCTCTAAATGGAAAAATGCGTATGAGAATAAATACACTGTAGCTGTTTTTCTTGACTTCAAGCGAGCATTTGAAACAATTGACAGAAACATTTTGATAAAAAAATTAAATGATTATGGATTAACAGGCTCTGTGCTGGCTTGGTTCATTAGTTACCTTAGTGAAAGAAAACAAAAATTGGTTCAAAAATATTTGATGAGTTAGATATCAACATTGGTATTCCCCAAGGAAGTGTACTAGGTCCACTTTTATTTATAATATACCTATATGATATTTACCATGTTCCTGGGGAACATGAACTTAATCTGTTTGCAGATGATACATTGGTTTATACTTCGAATACGGAACTGAATAATTCTGTGGATACCCTCAAAGGTTCTATGAAGAATATTCAAGGGTATTTACATAAAAATAAATTAAAGTTGAATGCAGTTAAAACAAAAGTTATGGTGATAACAACCAAATATGAACTAAATTCTATTGATTATAATAAAATAAAGTTTGAAATTGATAACACTGCCTTGGAATATGTGCCTGAAATAAAATATCTAGGAGTTATTGTAGACAACACTCTGAGTTTGAACAGTCATGCTGAATATGTTATAAAAAAAATTCAAAAAAATTAGATTTTTTCTCTAGAATAGCAAATAATTTGACTTTCAACTCCAGAATATTAACATATAATTGTATAATTAAACCTCATTTTGAGTACTGTCCTACTTTAATGTATTTTATAAACCAAAATAGGGTTTCTCAACTTCAAAATCGGGGTATTGATTACATGTTAAATATGCTGCAGTGGCTGTTGATTTCGAATCAACTGTTCTTTTTAACAATGGTTTTTGATTTTAAAATAACCAAAGGTCTCCAACCAAGATACTTTAACGAATTTTTTGTTTTCAATAATCAAATACATGAACACGAGACAAGATCGAATGCTTATTTTCATATATATAGAACTCATACTGTTGGCTGTATGAAAAATTTATTGTTTAAGGGACTACGGGAATTTAACAATTTACCAAATACCATTAAAGAGGCAAATACTGTGAAAGGGTTTAAACATTTTATGTTCACTTTTTCAGGTGTGAATTTTATTTGTAACTAATAGTATCACATTTATAATTTGAGTAATTTATTGTAAAAAGAGTTTGATTTGTTTAAAAATATGAACAGGATGTTCATAAAATCAGATGTGGAATCATCTGTGACTGAAAGATAAACTTTAGTCACTATCTTCCATCAAGCAGATAACCTCTTGTGGGGTATTCATGTTGAAAAGGGAAACATTCTCAATTGAATATTGAATAGAAAGATTTTTCTGTGAATTGAAAAATCCACGATAAAAATGAAGTTATTTTTGTGAATGTCTAACAGAAAACAACTACTTCCCCGGCTAAAGCCACGCTGGACATTGAACTACATCTGATAGATATTCTGAAAGGACCCTAACTCAAATGAAAAAATCTGAAATTGAAAATTTGCATTTTCATTCAGATAGTTATTTGATTTTCTATTCCAGTCCTAATTAAGAACTCATATACATGAATGAGGCAAAGAACAATGTTTTCCAAAAAAGAGTACTCACCAGAAATCATTTGTAACATTGACCCAAGAGAGGCATCACATTCACTAGGTATGCAATACATCTTTGTCAACGAAAATCTATTTCACGCTTCCACGATCATCAGGAAACATATTACATAAATACCTTACAGGAGGTTATCTTGGATGAGATTGTGGATAAAGTTCATATTTCGGCCGCAGATGATTTCTCATCTGATTTTATAAACATTCATATTTTCAATTTTTTTTATTTTTTATTTTACTAGATAAATTCACACAAATAAAATAGAATGATGTTTAGTGTTATTACTTTTACTCTCAACATACCTGAGTATCGACACCATCCACTCCATTAGCATAAAATCCAATAAGCCTGAATCGATTTGGTGTTTCCTGAACAACATGAGAAACAATCGAGCTGGGATATGGTGGAGGTTGATCATCCATGATATCCTGGTAAGAAGGTGGAGGTGTTTGCTTCAGAGCACTACCAAAAGCTGCTTCATGGTCTCGAAATAGAGATGGGTAATCTGGTTCATTAACTCGATCAGGTTCGGGAATTATATAATGAATTGTATTGCGAGTAGATTGTAGGCGAAGTGTGAGATATTTATAGCAGCGCCAAACTATGCTTATCCAATATGCCTGGAAACATATTTAATGAAAAATACATTTGATGAAGAAACTGAAATGTTCAGAAGGTATTTAACACTCCTAGAAAAATATAAATATCAAAATTATTAAAATATTTTTTTCAATACCATTTGAAGCTGATTTACATATTTTTCAAACCATCCATATGAAGCATTACAAAAGTGAATACCTCAATACACAGAGTAATCAGAAATTGCATATTAAGCACATCTCTGAAATAATATTTTATTATTACTCTTGATGATTTCATTGGAAATATAGTCTGTTTACTTTAAGAGAATGGCATCATTTTTGATAATTTTGTATATCTAACATAACAACGTTGAAATTTCCAATGAAATGCGTTAAAAATCGTGTCATTAGTAAAATTTAATGTTAAAAGTTGCCAACCTGTTTAGACGTTGCCGTACCGAAAGCTCAAGAAAACATTAATCTCATTCGTCTGACAGCTGTAACTTTTATGGTACAGTTTGTTTATTATTTCATTTGATTCTTTAGTGTTTTCTGTTTGAATAAAAAGGGTTCTTTCCAGAACTAATCAATTATTTCGATAAGACCTGTGTATAATTCTATATCACTATGCCTAAAGCATTATCAAAACAGTATCAACAATTAGTAGCGCTTTAATAGACTACTTTGAAAGAGAACGTGAAAATGGAGGACCTTTACTTCCACTAACTGCTGTTAGAGGCGTAAGTTATACCAATTACAGATATCTATAAGAACTAAAGTAAAAATTATACAGTGAAAATATATATATATATATATATAGTCTCGACAAATGGTAGCGTCTTTAATAGACTACTTCGAAAGAGAATGTGAAAATGGAGGACCTTTACTTCCACTAACTGCTGTAAGAGACATAAGTTATACTAATTTCAGATATCTATAAGAACTAAAGTAAAATAATTATAAAGTAAATATATATATATATATATATATATATATATATAAATTTAGAAATAACGACTGAAAATTGGTATGAAGATCCCCGTTATTCCCCACTGTTTATATATATATATATATATATATATATATTCAACGATTTTTATATATACATAGATATATATGTTAGGTTAAAAATTTAACGATTTTTTTTCAGAGTGTATTGCAACTAAGCCTAATAGAGGTGAAGTATCCAGCAGTCCATCGAAACGGCGAAAACGGGTGACGGTTTTGATCAAGCTGCAATTCGAAATGTGATCTATATGTTGAAAAACAGTAAATATTTATTTTTATTTTTTTTATTTATTTATTCAACGGGAACTAGCCCAATACATATAATATACAGTTGAGGGTAGAATCAAGTTTTACATATTGAGATTTTTTTTTTTTTTTTTTATGTTCTGGTTCCCAAGAAAAGGGATATCCTGTAATGTTCAGAGAACATCGTGGGAACCAAGGGAAAGAAGGTAGGAGTTGGTGTTCTTCTTAAATTTCTGGAGGTTGTATGCCTCGGGGAACACCTCCCTAGGCAATGAGTTCCAAAGCCTCGCTGTTCGTTGGATGAACGAGTCTTTGGAAAGTGATGTTCTGCAGGTCTCCAAAGTGACCAGAAGGGTGTGATGACTGAACTTGACGGGTTAATCTCGAAGAGACTGCCAAAGCAGGAACGATTGTTGATATTTCAGAAGAGCATCGCCCATGAAAATATCTATAAAATAGAGACAAATCGCCAACTTTTCTACGGTGTTCCAGACAAGTGAGCGAAGTTTGTGTTTGAGGCATCACCGACGTGACAATTGCCTTTTTGGACAGAATCCAATAGCCTCAGGATATGTTTAGGTGCCGCCCTCCAAATGTGGGAACAGTATTCCAGGACAGGTCGGATCTGTGCCTTATAGATCATAAGCAGCTGAGTGGGGGTGAAATAGCTCTTGGCACGAAACAAAAAACCAAGTTTTTGGGATGCACTTTTGGCAATGGACCTCACGTGATTTTCCCAGGAAAGGTTATTGCTGATAGAATACCAAGAATCGATATGGATGACTTCAGTGGTATGGTTACTCCTGACAAAGTTATGTTAGGCACAGTGAGATCGGCTTTTCTGGAGAAAAGACATGCTTGTGTTTTGTTTGCATTTAATTCTACCAAGTTATTAGATCCCCACTCGAGAATTGTTGCTAAGTCCATATTTATATTATTAACATTTCTTCCTCGTTCATTTCTGGTTTCACGGGCTGATATAGGGGCCCTGGAAGAGAAAGCGTATGGAGGGTACTATCATCGCAAAGCTGTGTACTGGACATGAAGTTGCTTTCAACAGGTCGTTGATGTGAAGTAGAAATAGTGTTGGTGCGAGAATAGATCCTTGCGGAACACCAGCATTTATAAGTAGAGTGTCAGATGAAACTCCATCGACCACTACATGGAGAGACCTGTTTGAGAGAAAACTAGCAAGCAGAGAACACAGCGCTGAGGGGGCAAGCCATAAGATGGAAGCTTGGCGAGGAGTCCCTGGTGCCAAACTCGATCGAACGCCTTGGAGATATCTAATGCCACAGCTAAAGTTTCTCCATACTTTTCAATAGATAGCTGCCATATATGTGAGACGTAGTAGCAGGTCACCAGTTGATCTCTGATGGCGAAGCCATATTGCCTATCGCTGACAATTCCTGAGTCTTCCAGATATTTCATGAGCTCGATGTTGATGGCTTTTTCCATGACCTTGAAATAATAGATAGCAGTGCGATAGGTCTGTAGTTGCTAGGTAGGGCCCTTTTGCCTTTTTTAGGGACTGGCTGTACTCTTGCTATTTTCCAATTGGACGGAACTACCCCCAAATTGTAAGAGTGGTTGAACAACTTGCAAAGAACAGGTGTTAGTTCGGGGCACATTTCTTGAGAACAATCGGCGGGATTCCGTCAGATCCACAGGCTTTGTTGGTGTTGAGACCCAGCAAAATCTTTCTGATAGTACGTTGGCGAAAGGTGATCTGTGGCATGTGACTGTCAATAGGTGTAATGTTCGGGGGTTGTTTTCCCGATGAATCCAGAGTGGAATTTCCAGCAAATAGGTGCGCAAAGATATTGGCTTTTTCCTGGGCAGTCGTTGCTAGTGTTCTTTGGTTAGAGGTGGAAATGAGCTGGAAGTAAAGTTTCTTCCCACAGCTTTGGCGAAAGACCAAAATGAACGGGATCCGTTAGGACATTCAACAAGTTTTGATCTTATTTTGGCATTGTGGGCATCTTTTGAGCATTCTATTGTCTCTTTGCATATGCCTCTAGCCTCGACATATGCTGCTCTGGTCTCAGGGCCCGGATTTTTTAGCCATCGATGGTATGCTGCCTGTTTGGAAGCCACAGCTCTAGAGCAGTTTCTGTTAAACCAGGTCTTATCGGATGATGTTCTTCTTTCGGTATTCGGTTTGTAAGTTTACATCCCCAACATGATGATTTCAGGAATTGTCTCAGTTCATCGTGTTGGATCTACTGAAGAGAAACAAACTCTCTTCCATGGAAACGCTGAGAAAAACATACGAAGACCTTCCAGTCGGCCGAATTGTAATGCCACATGAGACGGGGTGGATTTGTGCAGCTCGATGGTAGATGGAAAGAGCATGTTGTGGAGATGAGGGTGTAATCAGAGTTTCCAAGTGGGGCACAAACTTCTATTCTATACGGGTCAGGATTGGTGGTGAGGAAAAGATCTAGTGTATTGGCAGACTGGTTGTTGACATCAGGGATGCGGGTTGGTAGCTCAACCAGTTGTTCTAGACCATGAGTGATGGCGAAGGCCTCGGCTTGATGACCCGCATCATCTGTTTTCTTAGAGAATTTGAGCCAGGTAGCGTTATGTACATTGAAGTCTCCCATGATTATGGTTTCAGCTGTTGGATGGTTCTCCTGAATGTAGTCCAGTTTGAGTGATAAAAACTCAAAGAGGTCGTTATATGAAGGTTCATTAGGTGATAGATAAAGGCAGCAGAGGAACTTAGTCAGTTTGGTATCAGATAGCTTGAACCACATCACATCAAAGTCTTTCGGTTCCAAACTCTCTTCACGCTGGCATGAAAGGTTAGCCTTAGCGTAAAGGCAGACTCCACCTTTGAACCTGAATCGAGAATGGAGTTCGTAACCAGGACAAAGCATATGGACCTTGTTGGTGGACGAGTTTACTTGTGTTTCTGTTAGAGCCAGAATATCCGGTTTTTTCGTCAGTAGGTGATGGTGGACGTCATTGATGTTCTTGTTGAGTCCGCGGATGTTGCAAAAATTAATCTTTAATGTTGAGTCCCCTCGAGTACCTCTCGCCCGGAAATCCGAATGGAGAGGTATTTTGCTTCCGGAGTGTTTTACTCTAGGAGACTTCATCATTATTACTATTAGGATGCACCTGAAAATAAAGGAGGAATTGGGGAAAAGGAAAGAGGGAGACCGGAAAGTATCGACCGAACACTGAAACATGGAATGATCCATTTCACAGCACACAAAGTCGATATGGTGGTATTTCACCGGGCGATGATACCTTCTTCCACCTACGGTTATCCTTTTAGTCGTCTCTTAGGACAGGCAGGATTTACCATGGGGCTATTCTAAAGCCGACCCCATACAGCATAAATGATGATGATCTAAGATGAATGAAAGTAAATTAAGATTGAGTGGAATGTACAATAGGATATTAATGATTAATTGATTAAATGTAACAGTTGTTGTTGTGGACTCGAGGAGAAAGACTGTGGATGGTTGCGGGTCTTATTTATTCATTGTCCTAAGCTGGGATTTAAAGTCGTTTAAGGACGAATTAAAGAAGTCTAGGTGACCATGAATATTCGCTGTTCGTTGGATACGTGGTAAGCAGCTGTTGTATCTATAGTTAGTTCTATAGAGGGGAGTATGAAAAGTGCTGTTATTTCTAGTGGTACGTGGAGGCACTTTTAGATATATCTTGGATAACAGCTCAAAGCAGCTTAGTTTGCTGTGTATGATATTGTGAAGGAAAATCAAGTCCCTGTGGTCCCTCCTTGTCAATAGTGGGGGTAGGTTCAGGCTTTGCCCGGTTAGAATGTGGTCACAGAATAATTGTAGTTTGAAGTTTACGTAATTAAAAAAGCGGTGCTGAACACGTTCAATTCGATCGATGTGGGTTTTGTAGAGTGGGTTCCATACCACAGAGCAGTATTCAAGATGCGGTCGGACTAGTGAGCAATATAAAATGCGTATTGATGATATATCCGAGAAGTCTGAGGTAGTTCTCTTAATAAAGCCGAGAAGTTTCAGAGCTTTGTTGATAGTTGTAGAGATATGGAGATTGAAGCTAAGGGCTGTGTCAAGGGTAACTCCTAGGTATTTTATGCTAGAGACAGCATCTAGGGTAATATCTTCTATGTGATATTGGAAGATGATCGGTGTATCCTGTCTATGGAATCTCATTATGTGGCACTTATTCGCATTCATCAACATACCGTTCAGTTCACACCAGTTCGAGATGCTGTTAAGGTCAGCTTGAAGGTTGAATGAGTCATTGAGAGAGGTGATTTTGGAGAATATTTTTAGGTCATCCGCAAATAGGAGAATTGTTCCGTTAGATACCAGGTTGACTATATCATTAATAAAAATGTTAAACAGAAGAGGTCCCAGATGTGATCCCTGGGGAACGCCAGATGTCACTAAAATTTCTCCTGATGTGAAGTTTTTAACTCTGATTAGTTGTTTTCTTTGAATAAGGTAATCTCTTATCCATTCTAATAGGGGCCCAGAGATACCAAGATATTCAAGTTTCTTCACTAGAAGACCGTGGTTTACCCTGTCGAAAGCCTTGGAAAAGTCTGTGTAGACAGAATCGACTTGATGTCCGTCTTCCAAGGCTTCCGAGAGGAAATCTGTGTAAAGAGATGAATTGAGTTCTTCAGATTTACCAGCTATGAAACCATATTGGTGAGGAATTATAATATTACTCAAATTAGCTGTGAGATAATCAGTCACTATGCTTTCAAAGACCTTTGGTATGGCGTTAAGTTTAGAGATGGGACGGTAGTTTTTTATATCGGACAATTTCCCGGCCTTGTGAATAGGTATGACATAACTGAGTTTCCATATACTAGGAAAAGTACCGGTGGATAGCGACATATTGAAGATTAGATGGAGTGGTCGAGATAATACAAAACTACAGTGTTTTAGAATGGAGGGAGGGATTGCATTGGGTCCGGGGCCTATTTTAGGATCTAGGTGGCAAAGTTTGTCATAAATTTGGGATATACTGATCTTGAATGAAGAGAGATTTAAGTTATTAGATGTTGGTAAATCCAGATTGGGACAGGTGGTTGTGGAGTAAACCGTCGCAAAATACTCTGCAAACAGGTTAGCAATATCCTGACCGGAATCTACACGTTTGTCGTCTAAAGACATTTCAATGGGTATGTTATTAATCTTCCTCTTTGAGTTTACAAACTTTCAAAAGAATCTAGGATTTGTATGTATAGACCTCTGACAGTCAATAAGATAGGTGCTATAGCACTCTTTTGATGGGATTTTACATCTAGATCTAAATTCACAAAAAACGCGAAAGTTACATTCACTTTTTCAAGATTTGTACTTCTTACAGGCAGTTTTTTTTTTAATATGAGGTTCTTCAGTTCTGGTGAAAACCATATAGGAAACTTTCCAGATGAGTATTTCTTCTTTGGCACAAATACATCGAACAATGAGTACAGGGCATCATAGAAAATGTTTACCATTTCATCAAGGGATTTGTTGAACAAGATAAGGTCCCAGTTTATGGATTCTAAGCAGGTGAGAATGCCATCAAAATCAGCACCTTTGAAATCATAATAGAACTCACTCGCGTTGTTGATATCTCCCTGAGGTCTAGAGATTATATTAATAGAGGTTTGCAGGGGTGGGTGATGGGGATCAGGTGCGAGCAAGTGTTCATGGGCAGGGCTAAGGGTTAATGACTGGGAATGCTAAGTCAAGTAATACGTTCCTTTCATTAGGATTGTTGTTCAACTGGTATAGGTTATGTAAAGCACAAGTATTTGACATAGTAATCGCCTCAATTTCCATGGCTGAAGCTGATGGAGTAGGTGCGGCTGTAGATCCTAATGCGTCTGATGTCCAGTAGGCATTTGGTAAATTAAAATCACCGAAGACGTATAAGGTGGTGTCTGGATAATTTTCAACTATAGCATCTAGATCGGAGCTTAACGTCAGAAACGAAGTTATTGGTGGTTTAGGGGGGAGGTAGACAGCACCGAAGATATGCCTGGAGGAGTCACCGATGGAGACGAAGATATCTTCTATGCTCTCATTTGAGGGTAGCTGAGCACATTTGTATGCTTCCCTTACCGCTATAAGGACTCCACCACTCCTTGAGAAAGGACTGGTTGCAAGGGGATCGGTCTTTCCTAAAGACTGTGTAGTTCGTGAGGCCTAATTCGGCGTCGGAGAAGTCCTGGGTGAGCCATGTTTCAGTAAGTATGATGATGTCAAAGAGTGATGTGGCAACGTTTCGCTGGAGAGTGTCTTGTTTGGTTCGAAGCCCACGGACATTTTGGTAGTATAGGTTAGGAGAATTAGGGAGAGTTAACGTAATAAGTTTTTTTGTTTGACTATCTTGGGGATACCGTTCATATACTTCAGTTTCAGGTTCGCTTCACCACTATTTGTTCTATTTCTCAACTCACTCTGTACTGATTTATATTGAGCCATCTGCATTGGTGTTTGATCCGCATTAATAAAAATGTTTCTTTCCTTGTTAACTTTGGTCCTGTTTCTGAGCACGTATAGGACATCTTGTGCGTCATCTAGAACGACTTTCAATGCTCTAGCACCGTTTTTGTTTTGTTTGCCCAGTCTAGCCACTCTGGTGATCTTGACTTCGTCGTCGGTTATGTCTTTAAAAATGCATTTAACTTTTGTAATATCAGAATCGGTGGTATATCGTTCACCTTCAGGTAGGTTAAAGATCATGATATTTTTTTATCTGGTTTGACGTTTATAGATTTCATTTATGATTTCATCGTTGTTTGTTTGGGAAGAATGAGGGATCCCGTCCATTCGGATATTGCCGATTTCGTGTTTCAAATTCTCGATTTCCTTGGGTATATCATCTTGTTTACTAACCAAGGACAGCTGTTCTTTTATGTTCTTGATTTCGTTATGTAGAGAGGTTATCTCTTTTTCCAAAAATTAAATTTTTTTGAGTATCCGAGGAGTTTGTTTGAGGATTGCCATACACTCTTCGCAGAAGAACACAACAACTCGTTGCTTCAACTGGACAGCACGTATTTGTATTGATTTATTCATCATACAATATTTAATGACAACAATAATTTTAGGAAAACATCATTTGAAAACTTTAAAAGATGAACTGAAAGAACGTGATCTTTTCAAATGTCGTAAGACTTCTTTATGGAAAAATTTGAAGAAAATTGGTTTTACATAGAGAAAAGATGATCCACGTCGTGCTTGATGGAGCTTCCCAGTATTTGAAGTAAATGTATACACTTTTTACATGAAACTTAAAGAGGAGGGTTCAAAAAATAAAAAATTGGGATTACCATGGAGAAATGAACCAAAAAAAAATTCTGCATTGGTTTGAATACCAGCTATTAACAAATTTGAAAGAGCCTTTCACTAATAGTCATGGATAATGCAAGTTATCACAGCACGGTAATTAATAACAGCATCGAAGAATGCTGATATCCAAGAATGGTTATCGAAAAATAACATTCCCTTTGAAAACACATTTTGAAACCACAATTGTTGGATTTAGTAGCAAAGTAAATGTGACTGAAAAGGGAAACATTCTCAATTGAATATTGTATAGAAAGATTTTTCTGGGAATTGAAAAATAATCTTGAACGATGGCAGATAGGGACTGAAGTTTATCTTTCAGTCACAGATGATTTTATGAACATCCTGTTCATATTTAATTTTTTTTTTAAATGCGACTGTTTTTCAAGCATCAAGTGCTTCGTCCTCCACTGTATCACTCATTTTCAATCCAATCGAACATATTTGGGGATTAACAAAAAAAAATTATAGGGATAATGTGGGTAGAGATGGAACTGAAAAATCACTGGCTATATGGAAAGGAGCTTTAGACAAAGCTGCACCTGATGTATGAGTTGAAACTGTTAGGACATACTAAAAAAAAAATTATACTGGATCAGAGAAGTTGGGTTTGATACAGAAGAATCAGCCCCTTATAATAAAATTAATTATATAAATATATTAAAATATTTTATTTCTCGTTACTACTATTATGAAAAAAATATGTAGAGTGTCACTCTGATTGTATTTCAACTAAGTAGTTAGTAAAATAGGTTAATAGCTTTCATTGATATTTGAGAAATTCAGTAATACCTTTTTTATGGTTTCAGAATCTACATTCGGAATCTAATGAAATTTGGCATAGTAGTAGATTATGATGAGAAGATGATCCAGTTGAATCTTTGAAGAGCTACACAGAATCATTAAAAATATATTGACATTCATAATGGCATACATTTAATATTAAGCTTTATGAGAAATCACAGGTTTCATTATATTTTACAAAAAGTATCGTTCAGTTTTCAATAAAAAAGAGAGAACAAGGGAAAATAATGTAAAAAACATTTTAGATCTTTGAAAGAACGGCTTGAGAGCATGTGATAGTACATTTTGTAAAATACAATTAAACCTGTGATTTCCCACAAGGCGCAATATTAAATGTATGAAATTACAAATGCCAATATCTTTTTACTGGTTCTCTGTAGTTCTTCAAAAATGTAATTGAATCTTTTACTTATCATAACCTACTTCTACTATGCGTTCTATAGGGCTCCAACATGGTGGTCCCAATCGGGGGAATTCTAGTAAATGAGAATTAACCTAACTTATTTTACATATAGAGAAAAAAAAAACTTTCATCACTCAATGTGAAATAGGATACTAACGGAGACTAGGAAAGTATTGTTTTCGATATACTCACTGTTCAATAGTACAAAAAATCTTAGAAAATCCGAAATATTTCACGTATTGGCAACACTGCAATATGTAATCTAATAATTGAGTCATCTCTATACTGGTGTTTACCGAAAATTTATCAAATCTTTCTTGGATTAGATAATTTCTAAGGGGTGACTTCTTGTTTTCATAATTTTTTGGGAAGCCACCTTATGTTCGTTATAGCTGATACATCTTTGACCGATGTCTTTTTCATTGTGTTCCCAAAGTAGATATTTTCTGGATGTCTATGACTGCACCAATCACGTTCTGGCCATATGAACCAAAATTTAAAAGTATATGCCCTTTTTATACACACTTTATTAACTTCACCTGTATGCATTAATAGGTAACGGAACCTTCGAAATTAATTTTAACCCACTTCCAGACGTCCGAACTATTTGAAATTTTGCACACGTATTAAGAACCGATGACAATACAATAATTTCATAGCTACGACCTGGTATTCTCACCAAGATCGTCAAAAAAAAACAACACTTCAAAGATATGGCGAATGCGTAGATTCATGAAATGCAGCATGCATCTCATTCACCATAATTCAGCATGCATCTCATTCACCATAATTTCGTATAAACTTCCATTCCATCTTTTTTAGTCTTCTGTAGCAATATGGACTAAAAAGTTAAAAATAAAATTATATCAAACAAAAGAGCAATGTGAAGTGTAATATTAGAAAATAATGGACATTGGGAGTCTTCTTCACAACGAATTCAATGTAAATTGAAACAAGTGGTAGACCACAAGCGAAAAACAACTACTTTCCTGGCAAATACCACACAGAATGTTGAATGATATTCACCTGAAAATCTATGCAAACTTCCATTGAAAATTGATTTCAAATGTTTCTTTCTGTTTAATTTATGCCAGGTCCTCCTAGCAATCCGCATACCGGTTTCAGGCTTTTGGCCCTCATCAGTACGGAGTAGTCACCAGTTAGAGATCAGAAGAGCTCTGGCCGAAGTGAGAAACAACACAAATGAAAACATCAAGCTTAAATCACCTGTAGGTACGCCGGCAAAAGTACTTTTAACCGGCGGTACCTAGTGACAGAAAGAAACACTCCATACTATTCCTCTATCTCAATAGGATTCTATCTCTATAGGAGTGGCTGTATGCCCGACTAGGCGTATATATCAAACAAGAGAGCCATGTGAAGTGTAATATTAGAAAACAAGGGACATTGGAGTCTTCTTCACAACGAATTCAATGTAATTTGAAACAAGTGGTAGACCACAAGCTAAAAAAAACGACTTTCCTGACAAATACCACGCAGAACATTGAATGATATGCAAACTTCCATTGAAAATGAAAATTGATTGCAAATGTTTCTTTCTCATAAACTTGATTATGTTTAATTTATGCCAGGTCCGCCTAACAATCCGCATACTGGTTTCAGAGATCCGAAGACCTCTGGCGAATCAATTTTCATTTTCAATGGAAGTTTGCATAGATTTTCAGGTTAATATCATTCAATGTTCTGCGTGGTATTTGTCAGGAAAGTAGTGTTTTTTAGCTTGTGGTCTACCACTTGTTTCAAATTATTGTTTAAAAAAACTAAAAAAACACGCTTATGTAGCAATAAGGACTAAAAATTTAAAAATAATAATGATAGTCTTTGACCAAAAAATATTCTCTTATGTAAAAACAGCGTGAGGTGTTCTTCACTTACTTTTCATAAAGATTAAGATAACTGATGTTAAGCACCTCACGCTTTTGTTACATAAGATAACATTTTTTGGTCAGACTATCATTATTATTTTTAAATTTTTAGTCCTTATTGCTATATAAGCGATTTTTTCAGTTTTTTCAAACTATAATTTTATTTCCTTTCCATTTCTTCTCAATGTTCCTGATTTGGTGGTTAGCAAATGAAGTAATGTCCTCACTTTAAAGACTCTACTCCAAAAATGGAATGGGAGTATATTTTGATTGCTTGATATATACAAATTTTAACTTGCCTCAGGCCTGTAACCATTTTTTGCATCTTCATAAATCTATCAAAGTTTGATGTGTTTTTGAAAAATAACATTTATTCATTTTTCTGGTAGTCATTTCCGTTTGAGTTTAATGGCATGGCTTTTTGGATGCTTTATGATTTTCTGCTAACTTTTTCAATGCACATTTCACATGAGGAAGTTGTAGATGCTGCACATACTTATATCTCTAAGTAAATAATTGCCATAGATTGCCTACATATTGTAAGCTGCTCTCTTTTAAATACTTTTTTTTGCTCATATATTTTTATTCATGTTAATACATCTTTTCTCAATAGCTTTTCACAATATCCATATGTAAAGATTTATTTTCCCAATTAACATGATCGTATTTCTGAAGTTAAAAATAATTAATAAAAAACCTTTTTAAAGACAAGCTTTTATTCAAATGCCCTAAAAATTAAAAAATAATTGCTTTGGATGTGTGACATAGGTTATTTCGTGAGTTACAGATTCAAGAGCTTGTCGCGTAAAGTTTTCAGTTCGAATACAAAAGCGACAAGCTTTTGAATCTGTAACTCACGAAATAACATACGTCACACATCTAAAGCAATCATTTTTTACTTGTTAGAGTATTTCAATAAAAGCTTGTCTTTAAAAAGGTTTTTTATTATTTATTTTATTTTCTGCCTTTTCGTAAGTGCACATTAATCTAAGCATTTTTGTTGAAGCATCGTTATTATGAGGCCATTTTCCTGTAAATTTTGAGGTATCTAGTTCTTCAATGAGGAGACCATTTAAAGATTAACTCGCCCCATCCTGGAGCTCATCTTCAATTTATGAATTTTTCAAAAAAAAAAAAATTTATAATCTCCGATCCCAAAAACCCCGACATACCAATTTTGAATAGAAACGGTCATTAATTACAAAACTCGTCCGCCAACTTGGAGCAGCTATCTTAAGTTTATGAATTTTGACAAAAAATTCATAATCTTCGACCTAGAAAACTCGCAAATAGTAATTTTGAATCGAATCGGACCATAAACACAAATCTTGTCCACCATCTTGGAACCGCCATTTTGTTTTGTTTTTTTCTAACAAAAATTCCATAGTGCATTGTCACGGGAACTGTGAACACCTGCCAAATTTCACGTTAATCGGACAACTAGAAGTGGGTCAAATTTAACTTGTAAGATTTGATTACATACATCGAAGCAGGTAAAACTAAATAAGAGCTTGTAAAAAAAAACATTTTAGCTGTAAATGTTCGATTGCATAAATGCTGTGCAATTGAACATATCCCACAGCATTTGGGATTACTAATTCTGCTAATTATACTCACTTTCCATAACATGGAGAACAAAAACGCAAGTAGAACTATTAAAGTCAATACTTGAGGGCTCAGCTGGAGAAGTTCATAACGAAGTGGTAAGTTCCAGTGTTCTGCAATTAGACGATGTGCTGACCTGAGGTAGCAGAAGTATCCTGCTGCTGTGAGACTAATGATAAAATGAATTACTATCTATATGCAATCAAAAATCTTATTTAAAAAAAAAACATTAATTCCCATCTTATTGGAATCTTTTGCCAGTATTTTTGTGAGGATTTTTCCAAACATTTTTCTATACCATATTAAACCATTTTTTGAATCTATTGTTCCATTTTTGAGGAGGGATATCCCAAATCTATTGATTGATTCAACTTGATTCATTCACTTGACTAAAATATCAATCTTGGTTACCTGGGTACGGGACTTTTTTTGACATATTTCAATTGACAATGCCAGTAAATTTAATACAGAGGTTGGTTTGAATTCGGATCAATAAACTTGAAGAGAAATTGTTGCAACAATCGTATTTTTCCATACTTTATCAATACAAATCTCAATCAAGCTCTGAATAAAATTGTTATTGGATCACCAACCTTATTAAATAATACTAGTAAATTTCGTTAATTTTTCAACTTTTCATTTGATGCAATAAATGACAAAATACTCCCAATAAATTAGTCTGCCAAATAATTATATACTTACGTTGTTATAGCAAAGTCAAAAAGTTGCAAACAAAAAAATGGCAACAAATGGGTGGGTTTCCCTTTAATAGTTCCATATACCATCAAAAGAGTGATTGAAAGAGTACAAACTGTCATCAATGCGCCCATATCTATGTCAGCTACAATAAAATATAATTTTTTAAACTATTTCAACCAGCAATTCTTTCACCTTACATGAATAAATGTTACGACCATCCTGTGTAGTGGGCAAATAATAAGGATTATCTTCATCATCTTTCTTGCTCAATGGAGTTGGTAGAAAATCATTTTGTAACTCTTCATTTCTTTGAACAATCACATGGTGATTTCGCATAATCAAAGCAAGAACAGTGAGTGCCAGAATATGTAATACCTAAAAATAATACCATTTAGCACACAGCCATAATAATTGATCATGCCCATTCTGTCTGAAATATATCAAGTCCTAGAGCTATGTAAGAGGTGCCAAAAGTGGGTACCATCTTTCTTATTTTAAATGGAAGCCTGCATATTTTTATGTTATGTTTATGTTAAAATTTAATTCTTAATTTAGGCAACCCAATTTATATTAACTTATCTTAGATAGTTTTTGACATATGTCAATTTTTAGGGTTCTGTACATCAAAATGAATGAAAAAGAAACAGTAACCCTCATAAGATCACTCACGTATCCGTCTGTCTGTCACATCAATTTTCCTTGGAGGCTGTTGCATGTATAAAGTTGAAATTTGGCATAGTGGTGAAACTCGTTGACCCCCCTAAATGTCCTCACAGCTAGAATTCACAAATCCTCTTGAACATTTTGGAGGGAGACAGTTTGATAAACTAATTTTGTTTTCTTTGTATACGGTCAACTAAGTATCATATGGAAGGATTCCATGTTTTTAATAATTAGACTATGGTTGGCTTTAAGAAGATTGCTAAAAATGTGTGAAAACTTATCTTCGCACAAGAAACAAAGCAGAAATTATGGAAAAAGGATATTAAAAGGAATGTATAGTGATGTTTCTAGTTACTTATGCTTTTTGATAAATCCAATATTCTACTTCTAAACAACTTTCATTCATCATCACTTCAAAGAAAAGTATCCAAAATTATAAAATGTATTCAATAAACTTTCAAAACCTCACATATAAAAATCTCAATATTTTAGAACTACCAGATCAATTTTAATAATTCCCTTTTTTTTTCTTGAATATTTACCTTTTCCTAGAATTTCTTACAGGTTATCATATAATCTTTTGTTCTATAACATCATCTTTGATCTATCCCCACATCAAAACACCACAATTGTAGTTTAGTTCACTCCTTTTTTGTCTTGATTTTAATGAAAATCATATGTTATAGTGTATTTTCTAAACTTTAAATATAATAAAAATGGTATTACCCTAACGAACTTGTTTTAGACTTGTTCGTTATCCAAAAAGTATTCAGAAAACTATCTTTTAGACCCATCATGAAAAGTGAAATTGGTTACTGGCAATAAAAATACTATTCAGGCATATCCACAAGTATCAATACGAACAGCGTCATTAGAATTGGCTTTTTAACAAACCGTTTACACTGTCATGAACTACATCCTTGCGAGTATTTATTGCTCAAAATACAAAAACACAAAAATTCCTAGAACTCATAATTCAGAGATTTCTTGGACATTTTTCATTGGCTGTATTCATTGTACCAGATGGAAGGGGCAGCAGCGCACAATACAAGAGTTGTTCATACCAAATTGGCATTCTTGTTCAGTGATTGATCACGGGAAAATTGAGGACCATTCCTGCAGCCTGGAAGATTTCCAGATCTTAACCCATTAGATTTTCATGATTGGAGTCGAATAAAGATTTGGTTTATTCCTCATCAGTTCGCAACATATTTGGGATTTAGAATTATACAGGCTTATGACAGTCGCAACCCTAACAAAATAATTTATGGTTGTGCTATTGAATAGGAATTCATATTTTTCCATGGCATATTTGAAAAACCAAGAAACTTTTCGCCTGGATAGGTTTTTTTTTGTTATTGAATAATGCAATAGAGGACAACGTTAGGTATACGGAATTCCAAAGTAATCAACTCTGAAATTCAATTTTCTTTCAAATGGTCTACAGTTTCCAGTGCCCTTATGGACCAATAGGTCAGAAATTAGCCAGGACTTCCAGCCAAGTGTTTCACAAATTGACTATTGTAATTTTGAACTGTTTGCAAGTTTTTTTTAAATTACAAATTAAAACTGTCAAAGATAAGTTAACATAACTAGGGTTGTCTAAACTCAGAATTTGATGGCCAATCTAACCATGTAAAACGGCAGGATTATATTTAAAAAAAGTTGTACACCTTGTATAACTGTAAAACTGAAAATATTTCAGGCGGAACGGGCATGATCAGTGATTGCTCATTCCCACATTTCAAATAGCTAATCCAATTGAAAAAATTTGAATGTTTCAATAAACGGCCTATATATATATATTTATATATATATATATATATATATATATTATATATATATTATATATATATATATTATATATATATATATATATATATCATCAAACAGCCCCTTCGATGTGCTAAAGACATGTATCAACACAATTTATCACAGAGATGAAACTAAGCAATTGACTCTTTTCAATAATAATGCTTATTTTAAGGGTAACTCTGTGAATTACATTAAAATTCATTCAGGAATCCAAAGTTTTACTTACCAAGTGCCATATCCCAAAAAGTATGGTAGCCGAACGAACATGAAGGCATAAACAGCATCGCCATTCTTTGTTCCTTTCTGAACCCAATTTTAATCGCATTGAAAACATACTGCAAAATAAAATACGTAAATAAATGAAGTGGTCAAGTGCAAGCTTCATCCAATGAGAATGAGTGTTCTGTACCACTGCAAAGTATGCAAATTTACATTAATATAAATAAAGATCCAGACATTTCCAGGCCCTTCCTTTCTGAACCCAATTTTAATTGCATTGAAAACATACTCTAAAATAAAATAAGACATTCAGAAATTTCCAGACACTTCAAGTCTAAATACTTTTTTACACAATAAGCTTGTGAAGCATTTTCTTTTGGGCTCTCCATTGAGAAGAGAAACTGGGAAAAATCCATGGAATACATCTTCACAATTAATTACAAAAGTTATGCAAAATAAATTTTACACCTCTAATTTTTCTTTAATGTTGATACATTAGAAGACAGAAAGTAGAATGGCCAATTTAGTTGTGGTTTCTCCTATCTTTCATCAAACTGTTTGTTTTCATAATTTTCATATCTAAATAAGTTCTTCAATCCATTTATGATCATTTATTATATCACAAGCTGGGATCAACCTGAGTGATTAATTAAAGAAATTATTGACTGCGACTGAATATTGTTGGGTGTCATCATATTCAAACCCCTCCGACACAATGACTCCTCTATACAACTTTGATGAGGTTCTCCTCCCAAGAAGAAATGAATGGGATACAAACAAAACTAGAACTCACAAGGGCCAACACACAGTATACAGACGGCTCAAAATGGAAGACAGACACCACAATATTCCAGGCAGGCAATATTATCTCCAACTTGAACTTTCGACATATTTCTCTTCACAAAATGTACCAAATCTGCAAGATACTCTTTTCTGAACCTCTTTCGAAAATTTCCTCTGATGGTTTGCATATAACAGTGCCTCCTCAAAGGATTTTTAGATCCATATCAAGATTGAGTACTTCATTACCTGTTATATTTTATAGAAAATGAGAGGGAGAATTGACTGTCGATTCGGAATCTTTAAAATCAACAGAAGCTTCATCCAAATTTCGTCTGAGAAGCTCTTTGGTTGTTCTTACAATTCACTCCCACCTTCCTACCTACCAGAGTGCTGTCGGGACATTGAGGATCCATCTAATTCGGTTCTCAAAGGAATATTTCATTATCTCAACCCAATGCACCTTATCCAGGACATTGTTTGTACCAACAAACATGTTCCATTGTCTGAATAAATAGTTAAAATTCTACCTCTTTAGGCTATAAATCTCCTCAATGCTAAAATAAATGCATTCGTGGGTAGGGAAATGACGAGTTCAAAATGTACATCCTGTATACAATACAATCCGGACTTTTCCCCCTTATTTCAAATACAATGGTGCAGCATTATCAAGCCCTGAAACTTTAGAAGCAGCATCATGTAACATTTTATTTTCTGGTGTCTCTACAGCCTGTGGAGCGTGACATTTGATATTGAGGCATTCTGATAAAACTTCTCTATCCTAACCATTCAGAATCCAAAACTTTTCTCTCCAGATACTCAATAAGGTAGTGATTTCAGTAGATTTGTTCGAACAATGTTTCAAAAAACAGTTTTTTCACAATTTCATGATTGTAATATTTTAATTAGACGAGTTTCACTTTCTTCAATTTCCTCAAATTTCAATTCTCCTTTCTCTTACTTTCAATCCATCCAATGATTCTTATTATTCTGTTAAAACTCGAAATATTTGTGAAAATCTCACTCACCCTGTCTTCTTTAGGCCCTACTGTAGAAACAAAATTTCTTGTTTTCTCAAAGTAGATTTCTGCACCCAAGAAATGAATTCCAGAATGAGGTCAAAATTAGGGTTCATTTCGTAACCATTCTGGTTCTTGCTACCATTTACTTTCCATTAATTTTCGTGCACTATATCCTCTCAAAATGCCAATCCTCCGAGGTACTGATGAAATTATTTTTCTTCACCCCACGAAAGTATTCCAGTTTTCTTTTGTTTTTATCCAAGCCAAAACTACCCTAGAGTATGTCCAAAAATGTTCTAGTCTTGGTAAAGTAATGTTTTTTATTGCTGAAATTCTTGACTTGGCCTCAATTAACTTTGTCCCAATTTTGGCATTAATAAAAATATAAGTAGCATATGCATGTTTACTGGCATCACATAAATCATGTAGAGGAATTATACAGTACCTCAGCCATGAGATTTGTTGCATCCACTTTTGAATTCATTCATAATATCGTTAGGCAACTCTTTATCCCATCCAAGCTTTGATTTCCAACTTTCTCGAAGCAAAAGTTTTGGAATAAGTGTATCTGGACAAGTCAATCCCACTGGATTGAATACTGATAATAAATCCCTTTGTTAAAGGAGTATTTTTTGGTTTTGTCAGGGCATCCACTTCACATGAGAGTTTGTCATCCCGAAAACTTCAAGATAAACCTGACAATGATGTTTTCTTTACAAGTAACAACAGAATTAGCTTCATTAAATGAATGAATTTTAGCTTCATCTGTCAACGCTTGTGATGCAGTTATCAACATAAAAACATGTTTTTAATTTTTCCGCAGTTTCTCTGAATTATGGTGCTACCCTTCTATTGTTATTGTTTAGAAACATTTGTCGGGTTTTTAAACTCCTACTAACCAAAAGAAATGATATGCAGTCAAAGGCCATTAGAAATATTTTCTCAACCAGTAATACCAGTCTCTAATGGTTGAATGGTTGGTATAAGTTTTAAAACCCTGTCAAATTTTCTAACGAACCCTATATAGTAATTTGACTTGTTTCCAGTTTTTATAAGTTGCATGCAATGTTACTAAACTTTTTATTTGTTAAAGTAAAATTTTGACCCAATGGATGTTCAGATTTTATGACAGCAATAATTACTTTTTTTTTTAATGTATTCTTCCAGCATTGAAAATTGAGAGGAAAAACATTTGTTTCAGACTTTTTTCTTATGTTTTTACCCCAAACTCAAATACTCCGAATTTCAGCAATCTAGAGTGGAAGCACTAATATTTTTTATAAATGTGAGTTGAGTAAGTGACAAAATAGCCTTTCTTTAAGTAATTGAAACTTGTAAGTCAGGAGTTTATTTTAGGATGTAAACATTCTGAGCCCTTTCAACATCAGTGCTTTTTGTGTGGAGCGATTTTTCGTAAATGCAAATTGCCCATTGATTAGCTAGAATTAATTTGGATAATTCAAGTGTTACTTGGAAGACTTTTTCAAATAATTTGGAGAATAGTCCCAGAAGTACCAGACCTAACAAAGAAAACACAAATAATTTGGGAAAAATATCCTTATTTCTCGACATAGTCTCCTTTTATCTTAATACACTTTTCTCAGAAATTTTCAATAGCTTCAATACCGTTTATAGTGAGAATCGTCGAGCTCCTCAAAATAGCCATCAACCGCAGACTTCACCTCTTCATTGTTGGCAATTTTACCACCGAGCCATTTTTTCAAGTTTTTTCTTCTGCAGGTGCCATCTCCATTTAATGAAGGTTGGCGACAATTTCGGCATACTTATTGCGGTCCTGAGTGGTACGAATTAAAGATGATGTGTTCATACCGGTCCAGTCGCGTATGTTTCTTAACCATGAATGTTGTCTGCGTCCAGGACCATGTTTTCCTTCGATTTTTCCTTCTATTATTAATTTCAGTATATTATACTTGTTATTACGGTATATGTGGCCAAGTTTGGAAACAGAAAATAATCAGTGGCGACTAAATCTGGCAAATAGGCTGCGTGAGGAAGCAATTCGAACTTCAACTTATTTTGCCCATCGCGATAATGGATGTGTGAACTGGTGCATTGTCTTGATGAAACAAAACTTTCTTTCTCACCAAATGCGGCCGTTTTTCCCGATTTCATCACTCAAACTCTGCAATAACTCCGCATAATACTCACCGTTGATTATTTTTCCTTTCCGAAGATAATCAAGAAAAATTATCCCACGCTCATCCCAAATAACTAACCTTGACCATGCCTGCTGATGAAACTGTCTTCGCCTTCTTTGGGGCCGTTTCTCCCCTTTCAGTACATTGTTTTGACTGTTCCTTCGTCTCAAGAGTACATTGCTTCATCCATGGTTATGAATCGACGCCATAACTCAACTTTATTGTTGTGAAACTTCGCCAAACATTCGATTAAAACATCCTTACAACGCTGTTTTTGTTCCATTATGAATAATCGCGGTACCCATCTTGCGCACAGCTTTCTCATGTGCAAATTTTCAACCGATATGCGATGATCAGCACTTTTTAAAATGCCTACCATGTCTGCTAGCCAATAGCCAATACCATTGAGCCACAATAGATCTGAGAAGGTCATAGTGGGTGGGAAAGTTATCGCCCACTTGAAAAGAACCTAACCAATACCCGAGGGGGAAACAACTACCCAAAATATGTACACCATAATGAAATATCTGATAATGAACAATATTTAAAATATATTTAAAAAAACGCACTATGATATATTTGAAATATATTTAGGATAATGATAGTATTTAATGTACTGAAAATGTATTTAAATAATTAAAGTATACTGAAGCTATTTAAAGTACTAGAGATGTATTGAAAATAATCAAAATATACCGAGGGTATCGAAAATATTGGAAAGGTACTTAGTTTGAAATGTAATGAAAATAAATGGAACATAGTGAGTATAATATTTGGGGTAATTAAGGTAATAAAAACGTGATGGAACTATTGAACTGAAGGAATCAACGATTTTGGTATAATTTTAAAAAAGTACCTAAAGTATATATCTGTTGGTGACAAATTAAAATGAAAGTTTTCAAGTTATGGGACATATTATTATATTTCATTCAAAAATCCTTCAGTTGAGGATCAGGGTAAATACTGAAAAATGAAAAGTATTCCAAAATAAATATTTATTAATATATAAAATAAATAATATAATAAATAGAGGTTTAAATGAAAACTAAAAACAAAAGGCATGCTGATAGAAGAACAGGACAAAGAAATTTACAATAATTTTCCTAAAACTCTTTCTTTAAAAAAAAAATTAGCCAAATCGGACCAGCCGCTGTTTTTATAAAAAAAAAACATGTTACCCCGAGTGGGATTCCATCCTGTGACCTTCTGCTTGGTAATACATGACACGATAGTTTTTTTCTTCGCCAAATTTCTTATATACCCGAATTTTCCAATTTTCGGGCAATTTTCCTGATTTTTTTCCTTATCAACCATCCTTGGGCTATTGTGAACATTAAAAAGATAGATAGATAGATAGATATCTTTATTCGTTCTGTTAATTTACATACCTCATAGAAGTGTAGAACATGTCAAATAAATAATCTTAAATATAATTACAATTACAATGATTACGGTAAAATATTTACATGTATGTCGTTTCATACTGCCTGTCATAATAAAATCATTGAAAATGTATACACAGATATTAAAAGGGAAAGTAATCAAATCCCAATTACCAGACTTGTCGAATAGCGTTGAAAACGAAATATTGGGTTTCTAAATAAACATACTCTAATAGGTACCGATATACACTTACACAGACACCTTTGTATATACACATACATAGTAAGTAAGTTGTCTTTATTCGTTCTGTTGAATAATATACCTCATAGAGGTGTAGAACATGTCAAATAAATAATCTTAAATATTACATTAGGGTAAAATGACTTAAGTAAGTATTTATATACATAATAATACATTTAATACATTTAAAAAATTATTATGAGATTCACCCGCAAATTAATTCCAGTTATTCAGAATAAATTGCAGGATGAATACATTGAGATTAAAACACTCACATATTAAAACTAATCAATTTTTTGTATCATAGACTTTCCATATTATGTTGAAAATACTCTTCAATGTTATAAAATACATTTTTACTCAAAAAAACTTTCAGTCTTTTTTTAATAATTCCATTTTCCATTAACCTAATGTTATTTGGTAGCTTATTCCATATTTTCACCAAACTATACTGCACATTTTTTTGGATATACGTATATTTTAAACAAGTTTTTTATTTAAAACAAAATTAATTGATTCATCTAATATATAAAATTCTTGTGTCACAATGTTAGTTACCTTACTCCTCCGAAACGGCTTTACTGATTTTTACCAAATTTTATATGCATATTCAGTAGGTCTGAGAATCGGCTACTATCTATTTTTCATACCCCTAAGTGATAAGGGTTGTTCACCATTAACATTTTTTTTTAAATTTTTGGACAACATTTTGTGTTTTTATTTTTTTATGATACAGTATTCAAAAATACATACAACCCTAAATTTTCGCCCTTCTACGATCAACCCCTATTTTTTTAGCAATATTTTTATTTTTATTACTCTTCATTTTCACCCTTCTACGATCAACCCCTATTAGAATAGAAAAACGGGAAAACGGGATAACGGGAATAACGGGATAACGAAAAAACGGGAAAACGTGATAACGGGATGACAGGATAAGGACATAACGGGAAAACGGAATAACGGGATAAATAAAAAACGGGATAACAGGAAAACGGGAATAACGGGAATAACGGGATAACGAAAATACGGGATAACGGGGTGACAGGATAAGGGGATGAGGGGAAAACGGGATAACGGGATAGAGCAAAAAGGGATAACAGGAAAACGGGAATAACGGGATGATAGGATAGGGGGATAACGGGAATAACGGGAAAACGAGACAACAGGAAGCGGAAGGAGTCAAAAGCATAATCTAGATGGAACAACATAAAGGAAAACATAGAAAAAAAGAAATTATACGAGGACATTGGACAGGACAACGTCTGTCGGGTCAACTAGTATATATATAAAGAGATAACTGTCAATATATTATTTTCTCTAAATAGGGGTTTGCAACTTTCGCGACGGGCAACTTTAAAAATTTTCCTCACACATTTTTTCTGAAGAATAAGTACTCTCTGTATGTGGGAAGAGTTTCCCCAAAATATTATTCCATAACGGAGTTTGGACTGTACATATGCGTGATACGACATTAGAGCAGCATTCACATTAATATTTTCAGAGAGTACATATAAGGCATATGTATATTTTGATAGATCTCGAGTCAACTGATCTATATGAGATTTCCAATCTAGCCGATGATCTATTATCACCCCCAAAAAAGACATATTGCTGGATGTTTCAACTACTGCATTGTCGATTACTATGTTTAATGTGTTGGTTTTTCTATCAAAATGCATAATTTGGGTTTTATTTACATTTAACAAAAGATTATTGTCTGAGAACCATCCATTTAACTTTTGTAAATTTTCATTGACCTTTGCAACAGCCGACAATGAGTTATCTTCATTGATGATCAAGGATGTATCATCTGCATACAATATAACAGCTTGCTTAACTATTTCTGGAAGTTCGTTTGTGTATAAAATGTACAAAAGTGGGCCTAAAATTGAACCCTGTGGTACCCCTCTTTTAATTATAGCCATTTCTTATTGAATGAGGTTTCTGCTTTCATCCTTTTCTACCACAAATTGTTGTCTGTTACATAGATAAGATGCAAGCAGTCTATACGCCACTCCACGAATTCCATATTTTTCCATTTTGTCCAGTAATATCTCATATTCCACACTATCGGAAGGCTTTCGAGAGATCTAAGCACACTGCTAAAGTGCACTTGCCATCATTTTGAGCATCAAGAATTTTTCCAGAGCTTTATAAATTGCCAATGCCGTTGTTCGTCCCTTTCTAAAGCCGTTTGGCATTCCGTTATAACTTTATTTTTTCTAAAAAGTTCATCAGTCGTTTATGAATCAGTTTTTTTGGGATTTTGCTCAAATTGGGAAGCAGAGATATAGGTCTATGATTTTTAACTCATCTTTTTTTCCTTTTTAAATATGGCTTTTATGTGAACTACTTTAATTTTTCCGAATGATTCCCGCTTCAAAAACAGAGATTTATAATATAAGCCAAAGGAATTGCTATCAAATCTGCTACATTCTTCAGGAGGAAATAGGAATTTCATCAAACCCACTGATTTCTTATTTTTAAGCTATTTATGCATTCAATTATTTCTAAAGGAGTAACTTCATCTAGAAACATACTATTAGGACAGTAATTTGGTATTTCACAAGTAGTATTGGATTTAGTTCTTACGTTTGGACACGCATTCAAGAAATAATTATTTGCCTGATCCAAGACACTTTTTCTTTCGCAGTCAAAGTGATTAAAAATATTTTTTTACATTGAGCTCTTCTTTGTTATATTATTTATGAAACCCCAGGTGGCCTTCCCTTTACTTTCCGCTGTGTTTATTACTTCTAAACTATTTAGCACTTTCGCTTCCTTAATAACTTTTTTCAAAATTTTACTATAATGTCTATAATACTCCTTGGTTACTAGTCCTCTACTAAGTTTTTCAAATATTATTCGTTTGTTTTTGCATGATACTTTGATTCCAGCCGTTATCCATGTTTTGGAACTATGTTTATTAGAATAATATTTCTTTTTTGGCATGATTCTGTTCATTAATCCAGAAATAATATTTAGAAACAAGGAATATGCCTCATTAAAAAAATATATCCAAATCGGTCCAGCTGTTCTCACGTTTTGCGTTTAGAAAGAATCGAGATTTATTTTTATTATATAGAAAATTATATATTCTTGAAAACTTTTCAGGACAAATATATATCCAATAACTTTCCTAAAAAACGTGGGGCGCGTGACTTAGGTGAACTATCAGTTTTTGCATTAATCTCGACAAGGTCCGATTTCTCATCCTCGGACTCTCTGGCGTCTGTATTAGGTTTAGTGATGTTAGTATTCATTATATTGAACAGTTTTTCACTGTTAGCATGTTTGGAAATGCCGAAAATCGCTTTTCCTGTCTCATCTGGGGAAAAGAGTATACAATTTCGCAGATTTTCAGCATCCGCAACTGTGCAACTAGAAATTTAACTGTTGTAGGTTGTACACTTACTTAGTAAACTGTTTTTAACTATTTCACTTGTCTTCCCACGTTTTAAAACGTCTTTTTTTGGTTTCCATCAGGTATTCCTTGGTGGCCTTTTGTTTTCGCTTGTTTCACTTTTGTGTTACACTTGGCACTTCCCCCGCTGGATTCCTCCATCGGGGGATGATTCAATGTATTGTTTTGATCAATTAGTCGTGGTTTTTGTGTCTTTTCACTGTTTTGAGATGAAATAATTGTTACCTTCACAGATTTTTTTGATTTTCTAACCTTACTTTCTCGAGAATCGCAATAGTGTTCATTATAGCGGAGCACACTCTAGATCGCAAAACAACGTCCGCTTTTCACCGGTATGGAGAGATTGTGTGATCCTAACATCATTTTTTGTGGTCCATAAAAAACAAACGATAGACAAAAAATATTGAAGTGTCATCTAGTTCTGAGCCATTTCCAAAGTTACAAGTCTCTAGCTCATCGGGAAATAGTTTAAAATCGATTGCAAGATTTGTACCGGACAGACACATAAGCGAGCTAATAAAAACGTGGTAAAAATAATAGTAGTTGTAACAAGTTCGCCAAGTGAGGCTTTAGCGGACGAATCAAAATATGAAAATGATGTCCGCTAAGCCATTTGCGTACGAGTTGCATACAACATTTTTTAGCTTTCCGAATAAACAGAACATAAATGCTACACATATTTCCTCGCCGTGCATACATTTTCAATCACCATCCATACGCTAGTGTAAGGAAGTTGTACAAAAATCTAGCAAGCAATTATTTATCAATGACACATTTGTCAAATACCTATCGAATATTAGTGTTTATTTTTCATAAAATAAGCATTTCAAAAGAATATTTCGAAAAAATTAAATTTTAAATATTCTATAGTTCATTTCGTCTCCTGAAACGTTTTAAAGATGTTAATTATAAGTTTTCTGAACAAACAAAGATAGTCCGATAAAGTGTTGCCATGACGACTTTACCGGCCTAGTCTGGTAAATTGGTATTTTGCAGACTATTTTTAGTATCCAAAGTAGGCAGTTTGTGGAGCGTGTACAAACAAATAATTGTAGACTGAAGTGCACCCCAAATATTTTAAATATATTGGAGGACTGAAAAGGATATAGTAATATTTAAACTGTAATGAAATACTGAGAATGATATTTTGATAATTAAAACAACGTTAAACAATAAGTATTTCTTGGGAATACTGACAAATATTTTAAATATATAGTGAAAATAATATTTAAAGTATGGGGTGGATATTTTTGGAATAAAAGTAATTTTTAAAGTATGAAGTGGTATTTGTTGATACTGAATTACTGAAACTGATATTGAAATAATTTAAATACATTTAAGATATTTTGGTATAGTCCATCCAATATCAATTGCAGAAGCTGTTTCTATAGGGAGCAAATGAAAACTCACTTCGCTAACACGAGCGTATATGCGAAGAAACGGATTCGAAAAATAATCTGTACTACTCGTAAACATTTTCCGTCGGCAAACGGTACATCAAAAGAGCCGATAGTCAACGTGGACTCGAGTGAGGGCTGTCAGTTGTACAACCGATTCGTCTGGACCAATCAAGTTGGACATAATGCTGGCAGCTGTGTCTCTACGATGGGAGGTCATAAATCACGCGTTATATTTGTGTTTTAATAGCTCCGAGAGATTAAAAACCAGTAGCGTCTATGGTCTTGGTGTGTGCCGATCGAAATACGTTTTAGGTTATAATAATAACCTACATCAAACAATGAAAGAAATTATTTTTCTTTCTTAATGTATTTGTATAAATAAAAGCTTGTCTTTAATTTTTTTTAATTTTTCATTATTTATGAAGTATTTTTAAATCTTAAAATATCTAAATAAAATTAGTTATCTCCGCCACTGCTGCTCACACGATTTTGCCGCAAGACTTTTTTATGCTTCTGCAATTGATATTGGGAAAACTATACTGAAAATCGTATTGAAATATTTAATTTTCTGTACATCTATTTAAAGAGTTGCCAATACCATTTTGGTGGATTTTTTCACCACTTCTGACGTAGTCACCTTATTTGGTAAACCATTGCAATGTTCGTCTTGGCATCTCGTACGGCCTTCTTTCGACTCTGTCACCCAATATTTTACTGTTGTACACAAAGGAGCAGATTCCCCCAGAGTAGAATCTAGCTTTGATATTGGTTGGAATGAGGCCTTTCAATTGAAAGTATTGTATCACATAACGTTAACCAATTTTATCCATTTTTACAAATTCACTGAGAGCGTTCACTATTGATAACAAATACTAAACGACTTCAACTTCAAACCTAAGCTTTATAAGGTTAGTACTTTCGACCATAGTCATTCTTTTCAAACAACTGCCATCTATACGTAGGTCAGCTACTTCTGGGACTACCCTTGTAGAGCTCGTCCAGTATTGAAACGACCGTTTGGTAGGTAGAGAGGGGGAAAACACGATTGGACACGATTTGCAGTGCTACTGCGAATCTTCACCAGTGTCTTGTCATGCAGCGTTTGAAAGGTTAGGTTTGTTTGATTAATAAATAGGTAGTGCAGTTATTTATTCAACTTTGCAATAGTTTACTCGTTACCTCGCCAAAATGCCCAGTGGTAAGTACTATTCAATAGCGGAAAAAGAAATAGGAGTGTTAGGAAAGTTATAGGAGTGTGAGTTAGGTTTGTTTGATTAATAAATAGGTAGTGCAGTTATTTATTCAAATTTTCTTATACAAATATATCTATATCCCTCTGGCAGATTTGTCGAAAAATATTTTTTCTGTTCAGAAGTTATAGGAGTGTAAGTTCTCTACTTCTCTTGTATCGCCTATACCAAATAATTTGGTACGCCTATGGAATTTCTATTACTAGCCATCGTTCGGGCATCTTCGAGAAGAATTGGTTGTTAGGTAGGGGAAGGCCAGGGAAGGCCAAAGTGGTCGTTTCAATACTGGACGAGCTATAGCAATACAATTAGCCTAAAATTAACCTTGAGATTTTGTAATGAATAAGGAGTTTGAAGAAAATTACATATTTTTAACGAAAGTTGATAGTGAAAATATTTTCTAATATAGAAGCCAGTTTGTTCTTGCACACTAGTTGGTTATTATGCCATCATTGCTATAATTTGAGAGCAACTCTCACCCAATAATAATCAATTTGGTTTTGTTTTATATGGTCGAAAACAACTGTACTGAGTCAAAAGTTCCAACCATGAGTTTTACGACTTGAAGTAACGTTTTCAATGCAACTTTCTTGATTCTTCAATTCTCAATTCATCATTCAGAAATCATCTCATTAATGTTCAGAGGTCCTCATAAATGCGCCTCTTGTTGACAATTTGAAAAAATACAGGTTAATTACTATCTCATATTTTGTAGAACCTTCATGATTGTATCTCAGAATATTATTTATGGTTAACTTTTTTCATTGATAATCTACAGCTGTCATTGAAGAATACACTTCAATAATAAACTAATAAATAGTAGCATACCAATCATAAAATAGATATAAATAATAACAAACATTTGTGAAGTTAAATTAATGAACCATGTTTTTCAGTATTGTACTTGATAAATAATAGTTTAGATTGAAAAAGCAACTACAAAAACGTATTGATGTCAAAATACCTGACCGATTTGTTATAAATGTTAATATCTTTGAAATTTTGCTACTTACATATTTTTTTTTTCTGGGATGATTAACAACAATGGGCTAAATTATGGAAATCCAATCAAAATAATTCAATATAAAATAGAAACAATTCAGTAGAATTGAATACAACTACCAATACCAATCCAATACAAACGGGGAACTTGCAATTTGCAATACTTGCATTGACTTGACATTTGTCATGGGGTGCTCTGAGTTTGGAGTGCGTTCCAATACCACAACCACCGACATAACCTTAATCTAGACCGCTAAAGGTCATGTTCCCACCACTCGAAAAATTCATCCAAATTGAATTTACGTGAACGTGTCTGCGCAAAGCGCAGAAAGCACAAATAATGTCATTTCAGACATTGACATCTAACGAGGAGCCATTATGTGATGTTGAATCGTCACAGACACAAAATACGCATGCTCTAAAAGCTCTTTGATATCTTGTAATTGGATGAATTCTCATCATAGTCATACGGGATCAGCAGTCTAGATTAAGGTTATGTCGGTGACCACAACTCGGTTGGAGGATGAGTGTCATTTTGATTCTTTTTGAACAAAACGAAACAAATTAGTTTTTGTCAGTTGTCATCTTCCAAAATAATTCAAAATTATATTGAAATTTAAGTTATGGTTTAAGGATTTAACAATGGAAGAAATTGAAGGGAAGTTTCTTGCCATTACTGGAGTACTGAAACAATTTGTATCTGTCCCGTTTCGATACAGACTAATTATCACGGATCACTGACTCGAAAACGTATGAAAGGCCTTAAAAACCCAAAAGGTCAGATGTCCAGAGAGGCTAGATAACGAACAAATCGCCCCGTACAGCCGATACGTCCCCTTAGCACCCAGCAGCGTAGCAGGAAAAATTCCCAGAGGATCCACCGGATAGAAGTAAATTGATGACCACCGAAAAAAAAAAAAGTAAGAAAATTCCCATGTTGAAGAGACAGGACATACCCTTGCAGGATGGAAATTACCCCATAGAAGAAAGAGACTTTATTGCGTGTTTGCATGAATATTTGCATTTTATTTTTAGGAATTATTAGGTTTAAGAAATGAAACAATTTGTAAATAATATTTTATCTGATAGTGAGTCAGATTCGGATTCTGACGAAAAACTTTTGGATATGGATTTAGTTTGAAGAAAATAATATATAACCTATGACTTACCCTTTAATGAATACACCATAGAAATATAGTGTTTATTATATTCCTATGGAATACACCGAGTTTATGAACGGTTAGGATGAAAAGTTGGAGTATTGGAACGCTCCCCAAGTCGCGAGGTTCGATCAAAGAGTAGAGTAACAAGAGAAATCACTTACCCTATTCGTGAATGAAATAGTAAAATCGTATCAAAATCCTCCAAATGCTGTCACTTTTGATTTCATTCGTAAATCAGAGATTGGTATAGAAGTGGCTTAGCCAATTAGGAGTCAAGAAAACCTGTCATGTGACATCAAGTGTTGATTTCTCAACTTCATCAACATATTTTATGATATCTACAATAAACTCTCTGATTTTGTTTAGGTTGTTAGTTGTTAGAGAGGTAATAGTCCGGCAGAGATGGGCAGTGAATGGCTTGGTAATAGTTTGTATCGGAAAGTTTAATGAAACAATGTCATCGGGGAAATTTTCCAAAGCCCTCAATTTTCAAGTCAATTCATCGACTAGAGACATCAGTCCACTTTCCTACCTTTTCTTCTTCCTTCGTGGAAGTTTCCAAGATCCCAAAAAGGCCGTTTACGAAGAAATCACTTTGGAAAAATCACCAGATCTTCAAGAAAAACCGGGCAGTCATCTGATTTTTGACAGACATGTAAACATTGTAGTAAATTTCAAGGATTTCATTTCATTTTCGCGCTAACTGTTCTGTGAGGGATCTTGTTCGTAGAACAATAATCTTTGGTTCGATCGTTGGTGTCATTAGCTGCAGGTGTCATTCATACACAGTCATGCCAACAGTAGAAGATTTTATTGTGTTTGGGGTGGATTCTTTAGCCATACTGATTCCATGTTTGGAGACAGAATCGTTTGAATCGATATTAGAAGTCACATTTGTGATCTGTTATCACCGTTTTATTGCATAGCAATCCCAGTCTCCACTGAAACAATAAAACACAGCTATTATAACAACTATTTGACAACAGTGCACAGAACTCTCTACGTTATAGTTCTGTGCAACAGTGAGTACAAAGAGAATAAGGGCCGGTATTATAAATATGTTTTGAAGTTAACTTTAATTTTATCGGTCAAGTTAACTTGAGCTTCAAAATGTCAGTTTTATAAAGATACCATTTTTTAAATAAAAAGAAGAAGAAGGCAAAAAGGTAACCTACAATTTTTCTCTTGGCAAAACGATCCCGTTGTACTGGAATAAGTTTTCATCATTTTCAATGAGAAAATTAACGTAACGTTCTGGTGCAGACTAATCTAGGATTGAGCGAGTTTTTAGACAGACGATGGGCTCTTGAAGAAGAATCCAGTCCCTTCCCAAAATCCTCCTGTATCGTCTGTGGGCAAGATAAAAGTGAAAAACAGAACCTTCATAGAGAGTTGTGAGGAAAGAAAACAGAGTTAAGAAGAGAAAAAAGGGATATATTCAACATACCGAAAATTATTCATACAGAATGGAATGTATGTTATATCCAAAAATCCAGGCATTCTACGCAGTAATTCCACAACGCAGTTGCAACATTGTTGCAAGAGCAAATAGGACAAAGCCAAGTTGGCATTTATCCACGTGCGCTCCAGAAGCCTTAAACAAGGCGCAGTTCTGAGTCAGCACCACCGCATCTATAAGAGGATCCCAAGAACCGAAGAACGTCACTTCTATCTCAAACTTCCATTTTGCACTTCGAATAGTTGTCATATTCAAAATTATTTTTTGTAACCAAAGTATAAAATAAAGTTTATTTAAAAAGTCATTTTAGTGAATATCACTACAACATGTATATCTAGGTGATGACACATTGTTTACTTTTCGAAACATTAATGTTAATATGATTTTAGCCATTGTACACTTAAAACTTGTCGAATCGCTTGTGATTGTTGATTCGATGAAATTCTGGTTTACCTGGTAAATATTATGTTGACTATTGTGTGTGTGTGTGGCCAAGAAAAAAAGTTAAAAAGAGAACTTTTGAAGAGAGTTGAGAAGAAAAAAAAAGAGACTTAAGAAGAGAAAAAAGATATATTATTCGACATACCGAAGATTATTCATAAAGTATGGAAAAAGAGTGACTATATATGTTTATCTAGGTGATAAGGACACATTTTCACACCATCTTGTTTGTTTTAAATGAAATAAAAAAACTGTTTTTGTTAGTTTTATTTTTAATTCGAACATTCACAAATAATAATGTGTAACATCTCTTCAAAATAATTCCCGATGACTAAGCTTACAGAAACTCCGAAAAATATTTTTTTGCAAGCAATTTAGAGCATACTTTGTCTCCTTCAAAGAGAGTTTTCGCAAATGATATTGTCTTAAGATTTAAATACACCACTTCACTAGAGTCTTGAAATGAATAACACTACACAAAAAGTCTCTGGCATTTTTATGTAAATAGAGGATAACAATGTGACCCATGTGACCTTTCTAATAACACTGCTAGCAGTTGACTTGTGAATACCTCCAAAATCTCCAGCAACTACCAAGAATGAACCAGTTGCATAAAATCTGAGTGTAATCAACACTTGTGTTACTGGCGATATAGGATGATTTCTAAAAATATGTATAATTCTACAAGAATTTAAATAGGTACAAGAAATGCTGACCTATTAGTTGGTCTTTGTAGATTTGCTTCAATGTGCCCCATTACCAAGCGTACAGACTCTCTTGATAGTCGAAATCGGTTTTTAAATTAGTTTCCTTCCACAAGTTGAAATGGTCTAACCGATTCCTACATATCCTTTGTCGCCGAGGGGCTTCAACAATTTTCACAGCATCTTCTTCATCATCGGTCAAAAGTTCCTCAAAAATAACGTGGATATCGTTTGCTAACATTTTGCGAAAACGAAAAATCAAAACAATAAAATTGAGGTTATATGACTCATATGCAATATTGACAGGAGCAGGAGAATTGTCGACGATCGAAAACCACCATTTTCTACAAAGTTAACTTTAACCGACACCCGTTCCACCCGATAAAGTTAACTGCTACATTTTGAAGTTAACTTTAACATGTGACGTCATCCACAAGTTAACTTCTAGTTATCTGTCGAAATAGTTTTATAATACCCACCCTAAACAAGATATGTCTGTTTTTTTTTGCTTTGATAAAAGCGTCAAAATTCGAAATCCAGTGTCTGAAATGATAGCGATTTATTCGTACACGTAGGTAGCGCATCGACACGTCCAATTTTCATATTCCGCTCCAAACAAATCGATTTTACATGTTAAAACGCCATAAGAAATTATTTTTCCGGCGACATCGTATTAACGAGTCTGTTTAATCTACACGAAATCGATCGTTTATGACCCCTATTAACCTTCAATGTCCCTTTTAATGCATGATTGTGATACTTGCAGCCAAACATACACCGAAATTGACCATTAATAACCTGTAAATCGTCGATTTCTCCATTAATGCATCATTAAGGTAAAGGCAACTAAACATACACGAATTAGAATATTATTCAAATTCCAAATCATATTACCTTTGCGCTTCACGTTGACCCCAGGAACGAGGTCGACGGAATTTTTTTGTAATCAACTCGTATATTGAAATGGCGAATAATGATCTCGAATTAGGTGTCAGTCAGGTAGGTAAGGTTTTTAATGAAGAACTGTTGTTTGTTGAGGTAATGTTATTTTTTCAGTTAAAATATAGTTACTCATCATCTATTGTTTCATATTTCAGATATAGAATGTCTTCAAAACATGTTTTAAAGCTATCCTCTATGTTAAAAAAATTGCATAATAAGTAACCCCTTCACCACACTTACTCATTTCACACCTATATGCGCATTTCGATAACTAAGCTATCACCATCAATAGGTTAACTACCCTAAATGAATTGTAACAATTCCTTACAATTTATACCTGATGTTTCGAATTGGGTAATTTTATACTAATTACTGTTCCTCAAGTCGCTAATATAGGATCTTGATGGTTCTATGGGGATCAAAGAAACAAAGTGGAATGCATAGGCCCATTATTCTCATCCGAACTTGATACATCACAACTGTCAACGATCGACAGATGAAAAGATGCGCGGGCATTAGGTCACATTTTCCTCTCCTTTTAGTTTAATCAAAAACTCCCGCATGACAACACTGATGGCCTTAGATCATATATGTTACGTTAGATACGGCATCCTGTAGCAATAGGCCTTTTCATTCTAGAAAATTGTTTGTGCGCATGCCTCAACTTTATACGTGTGAGTGTCATTGTTATCCTAACCTTTCTACAAGTTCTGAAATTCAACCATAGTCTTAGATACAATTATGTGCTTTAACTGTTGTATGTACTAATAAGCACCATCAATTAATTTTTCATTTAATTGCATTGATAATAAGGGTAATAACCCGTGTATTTACTAATTGTCCGAAATAGGGCCTATAGGGCACACGCGTGATATTATTTTAATTTTTCTTTGTCTCAGTTCGGTCCTCAGAAATTTTATTTTGTGAATATAATTTCTGAAATCCCATTATTTTTCCGAATTTTCAAATTTTAAGTTGCTCCAAAACATAAATTTAACTCATTTTTAATGTGTTTCAGTAACAGTTGAAAATACCATAATTATAAAAATATTAGTACAACATATAAACGAAGACAGATGACATTATAGTTCACAGTTCGAATATGCAACTAGCGATAAAAGTTTGAACTGAGTGAAGTAACGATGCAGAAGAGCTAGGAGTATATTTTTGAATGTGATGAAAAACGTTAATGTTCCTCAAATATTTTTAACCTTTTTTACTATGTTCTTCCAAACCCCATAATACTACTCTTCGTTTTTGGCTGATGATGGAGCTTTATAGGTCCGAAACATGTACCATCCCTATTTAAAAGGGCAATAAACATTGTGGGGTACGTATGACTAGGAGTTTTGTTGGAACATTTACAAAAATCTTTCATTTTTGTATACGTCTCAATCTAATGTGCAAATGTTTACCATAGTTAAAGCTCATGAAAATCTTCATTAGGGACACATTTATAGAACCCTTCAACAATCACACACACACACACACTTCAATTTAAATTAGTTCAAATCTCAAAAACCCGTGAAAAGATGGAAAACTACATTACCTTTGTCAGTCTTAAACCATCTCATATCAGCGCTAGTCTATTCAATTCCAGTGAAATGATGGAAAAAAACTCCATTGTTCATTGTCCATAATATACAGATGTGGAAAAAATTTGGTGCAACATACGATTTCCAATGTGTTTGGATGTTGAATGGTGTCTATAGTCGACCAGCACAAAATATAACAAATATGCGCGAGGAGAATCAATTAGTGAACTGAACCACTCTTGAATGAGCCTTTTTCCAGAGAATAATGCCGCAAATTTGTCACGAGAGGCAGCACTTGTGCCAGGGACAAACATTAAACCTTCTCCATTTAGATAGTGTTATTTAAGTGATACAGTTGAATTATTTAAAACAATTAAGTAAATTAAAAAAAATTTATAATAACCACAATGCCAACAAAACATTGTAGTTTTGCGAACTGTACTTGGATTGTCGATATCCAGAGGAAAGCGTGTTTTTTATTTCATTCGTAAAACCTTACATTGATGAGGTTAGATGTAATAAATGGATCCATGCCTCGAGGAGAGTGGATTTAACAAAAAAAAAAAAATATTCATATATTTGTTCTGAACATTTTATTGGTGGTAAAATGATTAATGTAAAATAGGACACTGTGATAAATAGAATAGGAATAACATTTAGCTATACTATTTATGTTAAGTTAATATTTTATAGTATGTTTTATGAGAACTAAATGACGTAATACCACTGTCCCGACAAGCCACTTGTGGCTTAGGAAGACTGGTACAATGAAAATCGGATATATTTAAAATTTCATAATGATAATAAACTGAAACTGAAAGGTCCAACTGAAGAAAATCCTGATCCAGTTTCTGCAACGATTAGTAAGGTAGGTTAGGTAAATGTTAAGGGGTTGTGGTCATGCTCCCTGAAAATAGCCGTTTGACTTTCCTTACGTGTTTTTGCCTCCTGAACACGAATCTGAATCCGAAGAAAAACGCGGCGGTCTCTTATCGTTTCCGAGATATGTTGACTTTCTCCTTCTTCAGGAGGTCATTTTTAGGCAACGTATTTGCGCACAAATATCACTCACAATGCCTCCTTCTTTTCAACAGCTTAAACTACAAACACCAGATCACTCATTTTCTGTACAACTTTGTACAAAATATAGCCGGTTTTATCGAAAAAATACTAACTTTTCACCTTTGACAGATGAAATTTAGTGAATGTGAAAAGTTAGGTAAATGTTGGAGGAGTATTTTTTCGATAAAACCGGCTACATTTTGTGCAAAGTTATACCGAAAATGAGTGATTTGGTGTTTGTAGTTTAAGCTGGTAAAAAGAAGGAGGAGGATTTTTGTACGCGAAAACGGTGTCTAAAAATGACTTTTTGATTAATATTCACTGTTAATAATTCATTTTTTCGTCAAGCAAGCCACCGTTGCTACATTATTATCCTTCACATATGCAAATTTCAATTTGGCTCCTGGAACGTCGTCTCCTGTCAAAAACATTTTTTTGATGTTTATTTTTACATGTACTTTAATGTGAGTTAGATAATGTTTGTCCCTACCGGACTACTAGCGCTGCTAGTAGGGAATGTTTTCGTACTTGAGGAAAAAGGCTCATTCTTCCCACTTCTTAGCTATCTAGAGCGCGTGGTTCCGCTTTAAGGAAAGAGACTCTAGACGCCGACGTTCCATTGCCTGCGAGAAATTAATTAATTTTCTGAAAATAAGTGTTGTGGTTCCTTTTTGCCACAACGGATTTGAAAATAAAATACATTCTACGAATTAAAAAAACATAACGTAACTTGTGAAAAAATAAACTAAAAATTTCCTATCTAAGAATTAAAAAACATTATGACTGGCACGTAAATGTGCTCGAGACAAAGAGTGCAGGAAGGGTAACAGTGGTCCAGTTGACTAATTGATTCTCTATTGCGCATATTTGTTATATTTTGTGCTGGTCGACCATAGACACCATCCAACCAGATTGAAAATCGTATATTGCGGCAAATTTATTCCACATATGTATTTCTCGTGACTCGTCCCACTTGTGTTTGAACCACCCGCCTTGAAAAGCGCTTTGGTGTATGCCGTAAAAAAACCAGGATAACCAGAAACAAAAAATGACATACCTATCCAACAAAATATTGTTTTCTGAAAATCATATGAATATATAATTTTATAATAAACAACTAATGTCCTAGTAAAATATTCACTCTATTTTTAATTTTTTCAGAGAACAACATAATACATACATATTCACTTCTCAATATCCAAGAAAATTTCGTTTCATGATGTGAACTGTCATATCATCAAAAACAGAGGTCAAATGATCTCATTAGGGCACCGATGGCTGGTCAGGTTGCATGACGAGAGTCTTATCGATATCTGAAGCCAAACATCGTCGGGCGTGGTTAGTACTTGAATGGATGACCACCAGACAAGGAAGTTCCACGTTAAATGTCCTAACAACTGTAGCGTAGTAGCATATTCGCAGCTGAAGGGGTCTTATCAATGAGCACGAGATAAGACGATAGATATGCCGTCTTTCGGAGGGGACGTTAAGATGGCGATCCCGAGTTAATAGATGTTGAGCTCGTTGAAGAACCCTACCTCTGAAAGAACAGAGGATTCGGCAAAATTTCCGGTTGGGAGGAGTGTGCTCACCGTTGTCGGTGTTTAGCCTTGGTAGCATACATATGCAGGAAAAAAAATGATCTCATTATGCCATATTTACTGAGTTAACACTATATATTTATTAACTACGAATATTGATAACTGGCCATAAGAGCAATGCCATGAAAGTGAAGTCGGGTTATGTCTTTCCTTGTCATATTGGCAGCGCGTAGTTACAGCAACCGAACATTAATCAATACATGTCACGTATCCACTTTCGCGCATGCGCATCAATTCAATGTTGCCGGTTAGTCCGAGCGATGGTCATGCTTCATTTGTTTTGGCTTCACATTTGTTGTCTTTATTATCAATATTGGTACTTAATACATATATGGTTACCGGGTGTCCACGGAAGGTGGCTCGCCCCTATGGCTTTTTTGTTTTCTGAGATAATGGAATGAAATTTGGAGGATCTGTTTGATGCATAAAACTGCATTTTTTGACAAATATAGCTCAGCCAGTCTAGGTTGGCGGGTGAGATGCGCGAACTACTGTTTGAAAAGGATAAAAACGGTCTCCGCCTCATCCCACTGAAATGAGAATGCAGTGCCGCCGGAAGGTAGACGCGTATCTAGACATCCCGGGTGTACATTCATTTTGTTTGGCTTATACATCTACTGAAAATTACGAAAAAATGTTGACTGGACTATGATTAGTGTCACTCCATCTTTATTTTACTCTCATTATTGAAGTCACCATAATTTCAATAATCAAACTGTTTAGCCATAATTGATCTATTACTAATTGATTGAGATATAACTTGATTTATATTTATCATCGGCAATTACCAATAACTATATTTTAACACCAAGGATGTGGATTGGAATGGTTTATAATTATGTTATTGAAAAAGAATATGTATTTAGAGTGTCATTAAAGATTCATTTGTTCTAAAGAGAAACAGGTATTAATTAGAACTGAAAATCTAGTGAAGTTCTCAATTATAACTTTGTGAAAATTTTGGAAGTTGAAGGAGCTTCAAAATCGTCAAAACTCGAATCCAAAGCAATTTCTTCTATAGTCTGAAGATTGAATGTATTCGATTCCTCTTCGCTTTCTGACAAAAAGTAGTTTTCGTCATCTGTTTCCTCATTACTTTCATCGTCAGATTCGCCATTTAATGTGATGATAAAATTATCCATTACTGCGTCAAGAAGGGGTTCCTTTTCCATATAATTAGTTTCGAATTTTTTGGAATGTGCACATCTTGATTTCCAGTCTTCGGTTGAAAAATTATTAAAAATTATTAAAAAAATCGTCGCAGTACTCTATCACCTGATTGAATTTGAAAGTCGTATTTTTGTCACCTACGTATTGTTTCAAGGCCCCCCAAACTAATTCTATAGGATTTAGCTCGGGATGATAGGGTGGCAGTCTTAAAACTTCGAACCCATTGTTCGTGAATAACTGATCAATTTTATACATTTTGTAATTAGCCTTGTTTTTTATTATTTGATACAACTGCGGCTTAAGTAGATTTTCGCCAAAGTCGATATTTCGTTTTCTTAACCAATCCTGCGTTTCAGCTTTACGCGTTGCAGAAGTTGATATTTTCTCTACTAACTTATTATGGTATGGTGCATTGATATGATCTATAAGGCACAGATCCGACCTGTCCTGGAATACTGTTCCCATATTTGGAGTGCGGCACCTAAACATATCCTGAGGCTATTGGATTCTGTCCAAAAAAGGGCAATTCGTCTCGTCGGTGATGCCTCGCTTACAAACTCGCTCACTTGTCTGGAACACCGTAGAAAAGTTGGCGATTTGTCTCTATTTTATAGATATTTTCATGGGCGATGCTCTTCTGAAATATCAACAATCGTTCCTGCTTTGGCAGTCTCTTCGAGATTAACCCGTCAAGTTCAGTCATCACACCCCTTCGTGGTCACTTTAGAGACCTGCAGAACATCACTTTCCAAAGACTCGTTCATCCAACGAACAGCGAGGCTTTGGAACTCATTGCCTAGGGAGGTGTTCCCCGAGGCATACAACCTTCAGAAATTTAAGAAGAACACCAACTCCTACCTTCCTTCCCTAGGTTCCCACGATGTTCTCTGAACATTACAGGATATCCCTTTTCGTGGGAACCAAAAAAAAAAAAAAAAAAAAAAAAAAAAACTACGACACTTTTCCTGAGCAACATAGGTGTCAATTGTTGTTCAACCCACTTTTCATAAGTTGCATAATTCATATCGCTGTGATAATCCCCAGTTTTAGAATTTGATTTCCAGCGAACATATGCATTGGGAATAAAGCCTTCTTCTCCACCTGCATGTAGAATTATCAATCGTGGTCCTTTGCTTGTTGGCTTTGAGAACCCTGAGTCATCTTTGTCACTCCAACCTTTTTGATGTGTATGACTTGAATGAATATACGTTTCATCCATATATACAATGGGCCAATTTTCAGCTCTGAATTTTTTCATTTTTCGTAAAAATTCCAGACGAAGATGTCTGATGGAATGACGTTCTACTAAAATCTTTCGATCCTTTTTAATTTTCTTCCAGCTGAATCCAATTTTATGAATTTCTTTACGAAGTGTTTCTCTGCCTCCCAGATATCCAAATTCATCACAGAATTTGTGGTGCAATTTTTTCAAAGTTGGTACACACTTCTCAGTTACATGGAAATTAATTATTAAATTTCTCAACTGAGATTTTTCAAAACCATCTAGACAAACTTCTGTTTGCCTGTTTGGTCTCTTCTCTTGTGGAGTAGCGAACGAAGACATTTGTCCTTCTTGAACCATTTTCATTTCTTTGGAAATGCGTTCTACGCTTCTCTTACTGACACCTAGAGCTGCTACTACTCGTTCAGTAACCTGAAATTAAAATGAAATTTTTCTCAAACAGTACTTTTACGATTCAATAAATTTGAAATATTTATCATGTAAAAACAAAAGAGAAAGATCTCATAGTCTTCTCCATTTACGTTCAACATGACGGTAGATTCCAACAGAAAATTAATATTGAATTACAACTGATGGAATGAGATGAGATTTTTCTTTTTTGTTTTCACGTACATACTCCATTCCATGGCATCTCCTCTTCATTTATCATGTAAACATACCTTAGACACAGGAATAATGAAATATTTTCTTGTTGCCTCTTCCCTCATAAATTTAATGAGATTGGCAACCAGTTCTCTGCTTTGACCACTCAGCACCTTATTTTTAACTTGGCTTTTAAAAACGTCCATTGTTATATTTCACGATACAAATTTAAACGAATATGTTGTATTATAACACCTACACCACTGCTAAATTTGCGATCTTAACGCTTAGAGCGACTAACGTCTAATGAGCTCTCGATCGTATCGGTGAACTTTGCTACTGCGCATCCAAGCCCGAACCGCCAACTTATAGTGGTCGACCTATAACTCAGCTTCATGCAAATTCCGGATTCACCGGAAGTGAAATAAACTTTCGATTTTCAAATAGGACACCTGGTATATTTTCAGTTTTTTTTGTCTCCATATGATATTTAGAATACAACCATGTATCATTTGTTACTGTTTGTAACAGTTTTTTTTTTTCGAAATAAATTTTTATTCGAGAGGGCTATGGATACGTTTAAATAACTAATTTCAGTCCTGAAATGTTTGTAAAAATACAACTATACTGTTCCCGATCAAAATGTTTAAGCTATGTGACGTTTGATTTAAAAAAAATATTACTATTTTTTTTCAAATGGCAACATGGTGGCTCGTCGGGTTAGAAAAAAAGAGCATTTTATTACGAATAATTTGATACCGCACTCTATTAGGTTGTAAGAAAACTTTCGATAAAAAACTGAAAATATAACGTTAGAACTTTTGTTAAATGAAGAATCTTATTGAGATTAAAATAAGATTTAAAATCATCGAGTAGCCTGTGACCAACACAACTCAAACAAAATCATTAAATTGTTGGGGTAAAAATTGACGTGTCGACATATTATTTTACATCTCTTCTACAAAGTCAATTGGGTAGTTATTGTGTACCTCATTGTTTGAAAATCATGGAAAATAACAATATTTATACAAGAACTGAAAAAGTTGATATGTCATTAGTTTTTGGAGAGTGTAGGCAAAATTCAACCGATGCTGCACGTCTCTACGCACAGAGATATCCTGATTGGCGTCACCCGACCCGGCACTATTTCCCAAAACTGGTTCAAAAAATGCGAAATGAGCCTGATAATGATGGGAACGATTCGTTTGTTGTGAGTGAAGAAAAAGAAATAGATGTTCTGGCATACGTTCAAGTAAATATTAATACGTCACTCGTCTGGCAAGAGAATGTGGCATTTTGAAGTCTTCTGCAGCTAACATTTTGAAGAAACATAAATATTCATTTAAATATCAACTACACCAGCACCTGTACCAAAACGATAATGCAAGAAGACTTGAGTATTGCAATTGGTTCTTTGGAAAATATTTGGATGATGACACATTTCCATATTAAATTCTGTATACTGACGAAAGCCGTTTCACTAATTTGGGACATTTCAACAGAAATAATAAGCGATATTGGTCCGATACAAATTTCCAAGAACGCTTTGGTTTCAATTGTTGGGTTGGGATTTTAGGGAACATAATTTTAGGCCCTATAATTTTTGACGGTGTCCTGACAGGGGCTAGATATCTAAGTTTCCTCACGCAGGAAATTGAGCATTTCTTGGACGAAGTTATATTAATAAATCGAGTTGGATTATTTTATCAACAAGATGGTGCTCCACCACACAACCTGAGGGCAGTTACGGAATATCCCCATGAAACATACAACGAAAACTGGATTGGAAATATAGGTCCAGTTAGGTGGCCGGCGAGGTGAAATAGGGTTATTTTCAATTAATACCTTTATTTATTCTTTAAAAAAAAAAACAGTTCACCCGACCTTACGCCTCTAGATTTTTTTATGGGGATCTATTAAAAACGAGGTTTATGATGTACCTCCTGCCACACGACATGAATTAGAGGACAAAGTAAGGGCAGCTATTCATAGAATTACACCAAGACAGTTGAGAAACGTAAGAGCAACAATAAGAAAAGTTCGCCTTTGTCAGAAACAAGATGGAGGTCACTGAACATCTGGAACCCTAAAGATATGTAAATAGGTAGTTTCAATATAATTATTTCATTTTCAACAGAGTTCTAACGTTATGGTATTTTCAGTTTTTTATCGAAAGCTTTCTTACAACCTAATAGAATGCGGTATCAAATTAATCGTAATAGAATGCTCTTTTTTTCTAACCCGAAAAAAAAACTGTTACAAACAGTAACAAATGATACATGGTTGTATTTTGAATGTCATATGGAGACAAAAAAAACTGAAAATATACCAGGTGTCCTATTTAAAAATCGAAAGTTTATGTCACTTCCGGTGAATCTGAAATTAGCATGAAGTTGAGTTACTTGTCAAAAAATGCAGTCTTATGCATTAAACAGATCCTCCAAATTTCATTCTATTTTCTCCGAAAACAAAAAAGTTATAGGGGCGAGCCACCTTCCGTGGACACCCGGTATATGTATTATAATTTTACTAGTGAACAGAACAATTTGATCTAGCCACTCTGTCTTTTGTTGTAGTTTGTCGAGACTAGCTGGAATATATTTTTGTTTTTATGAATCAGAGATGCTGTTTCTAAGATGTATACAGAGTGTCCCTGGACTTCCTCTTTTCCTCTCGGGAATGTATAGATGGGGTCAAAATATCACCAGTACTTCATATAACTTTTGTTCCTAAAAGCCTTCGTTACCAAGTTACGGGGCCTCAAAGTTACAAAATGAAAAATGTTTTTCTTTGATAACTTTCAAAGTGAATATTCAAAATCATCTAAATTTTGGTGATTGACTAAACAAATGAATTCCTTCGATGAGCTTTCATGCAGGAGTCAGTTGTTTTGCTACAAAGTCAGGAACGGACTACCCCCGATGGTCCACACCCCAAAACTTTGAAATGACAGATAATTTTTCAATAGTTTTTAACAAAATAAGGTTACGTAGACAATTTCCTGAATAAAAGTACTCGTGTGGAAAGTCGATCGGAGCAACGATTCTTAATAAAAATGCAGTTTTACTCAACGACATCAAACCCGATCGTCCACTATTATTTGAAATGAAAAACTTTCACAGTAGAAATACTAATGCTAACGTTAATTCAACAACATTTATAACAGGGATAATACAAAATATCCTAAACTAAAGTCGTAAACAAAAAGTACAGTACCTATAGTTGAAAGTTTCATTCACAATGTAGATATTTTTTCAAATGAAATATCAAGTTATGTAGATTCGTGGTGTTTTTGAACTAACAAGCTACTCCACTATGAAATATCGAATTCAGTCCATATTTTGTATGTACGCGTGGAATAAGCACGTGTTTCGTGTTGTGTTATCTGAATCTCATGAAACTCAACATTTGAATGTTGCAAATTCGTATTCACAACTTAAATGTTGAGGAGTTTCACTGATAAGTATAATTTCATGGGAGAAAATATTTAACCCGACGATAAATTTAGCTGAAAAAACGCACATCGGAAGACATAACTAATAAAAAGCAAACGAATAAACTATAAAAACGGCTGCACATGAATAGGTGAAAAATATCAGGTGAAAAAATTTATGTTCCATTTCTTCCACAGATGTTGACAAAAACACCTTGTAGAAAGAAATAAAATTAGTGTGGATAAAAAATAACAACTGGAATGCGATTTTGTTTTGTTGAGGGGTGCGTTGTCATTGTATTGTCAATATTCTAATAGGACAGTTTGAAGTGTTTTGATATGGCCGAACAGTTTACATTCAACGAATATGCAGATATGCATGCATTGTATGGACGAGCATTTGGTAATGCTGCACTATTCATAGAATAATTAGGGAACAACTGCTCCACCCATATCACATCCAGAAGGTACATGCCATGACACCTGAAGATTTTCCAGCACGACTGGAATATGCTAATTGGTTCCTGGATAAGCAAAGAGAGGATATGACTTTTATTACTCGAGGTTTATTCACTGATGAAGCAGGTTTCAGTAGAGATGGAGTAATCAACTCTCATAATCCTCACATATGGGCCGAAGAAAATCCCCATGGGATATTGCAAACCAAACACCAACGGAAATTCAACGTGAATGTTTGGGATGGTATCATAGGAAATCATCTTATAGGACCATTCGTTCTACATGACCGATTGAATGGAGAACGTTATTTGGAGTTCATTCAGAACGATTTGAATGGACTTTTGGAACATGTTCCATTGCAAACCCGAAGAGATATGTGGTTTATGCATGATGGCGCTCATCCTCATTTTAGTTTGATTGTGCGGGACCATCTGAACCAGATTTTCCCCAATAGATGGATTGGTAGAGGTGGGCCATATTCATGGTCTCCGTATTTAAATCTATTGGATTTCTTTCTGTGGGGGCATCTAAAAAGCCTTGTTTACGCTACACCTATTCACACCAGAGATGCCTTGTTGAATAGAATTACATTACATTGTGAAGCCATACGAAACGACCCTGGCATGCTATTTCAAGTGCAGAGAGGGTGTTTGCGCCGACTAAGAAAATGTATTGAGAGAGACGGGGGTCATATCGAGCAGTTTTTGTAGCGGAATTTGCATTTCTGTTTGCTCTTGAGGCTTGCGATTGATTATTTACACCATGAGTTCTGTAAGGTAAACGTGTTTGCATGATAAAAATTCGTTATGAACATTGTACCTATCATTTCTATTTTCATTACAAATTAATCTTTTCGAATAATGGTAGACATCTCAGGTTGGATGTCATCGAACAAAAGTGCATTTTTATCAAAAATCGTTGCTCCGATCGATTTTCCACACGAGAACTTTTATTCAGGAAATTGTCCAGGTAACCTTGTTTTGTAAACATATTGACAAATCCCAGTCATTTCAAAGTTTTGGGGTGTGGACCATTCGGGGTTAGTCCGTTCCTGACTTTGTAGCAAAACAACTGACTCCTGCATGGAAGCTCATCGAAGGAATTCATTTGGTTAGTCGATCACCAAAATTTAGATGATTTTGAATATTAACTTTGAAAGTTATCAAAGAAAAACATTTTTCATTTTGTAACTTTGAGGGCCCTTAACTTGGTAACGAAGGCTTTTAGGAACAAAAGTTATATGAAGTACTGGTGATATTTTGACCCCATCTATACATTCCCGAGAGGAAAAGAGGAAGTCCAGGGACACCCTGTATATAAACTACCGTTAATATTCTATTTTTTTAATAAGTCTCTGCAGCAGGTTCTACATTTTGTCTTACACATATATCTTATATGGCACGTTTTTGTAAAACAAAACTCCTCTGGAATAAATTGGTTACTGCAGGCCCCCCAGAATGCTATTCCATATCTTAGGTGGAACTCAAGTAGAGCAAAATATGCTGTTCTGGCGGATGCAAACCCTCGTTAGTTCTGTGGTGATGGTTCTGATCGATAAATAATCCCAGAAACTTGGTTGCTAATTTATTTTCAGTTTCATTGTTGCCGATATCTAAGTTTGGGACACTGCAGTGAAACGTCAGGATATTAGACGCTCTCGATTGGCGATTGGTTCTGGTAGCGGTTGACATTAAAATGACATAGTCGTTTCCTGATTAGCTGGTGGATGACAACTCAGCCAATCAGAAAACCTCAATGTCATTTTAACGTCAACCGCTAACTGAACCAAACGCCAATCGAGAGCGGCTATTGGTTTTTTTGTATTAAGAGAAAGGTTTGATTCACACCAGTTTGTAATGATTCCTATTGGCGATAGAAAATAAGCGATACACCCCCTACCGGCCTTCTAAAGAACTCGAGAATCACGGACAAAATTTGTTTACAATTTACAAATATTTTCCGTGCTTTTGGATGAGCCCTAATTTGCGATTGAGGATCTGACTTCATTCTGCCAATTAACGTCGCATATTTCCATACTCTTGGATGTCTAGTTCCTGTACGTGAGTTTGTTTCGGTGATAGTCTCTGCCGAACATGGGGAAATACAACTCATGTTGTTCAGTCTTTCATTTCTTTCAGGGGCACAGCTTTATATTTCCCTCTTGCAGAATGTTTCTGGGTATCCCCAAACACACTTTACGTCAGTTTGAAAAATCAGGTGATCGAAGAAATCCATCAAACCAAGTTTCATCTTAAAAATAACCTAAAACCTTAACAAACAACAAGCATTAAAAACTAATCGGAGATAAAATACCTTCAAATCACTTTATCAAAACGTTCTTTCAAGTCTTTAAATTGAATGACAATCACTTTTCACTGGAAGAAACAGCTAGTTTTAACAAATAGTTTCGAAAATAGATGAAGCGGTAACCAAAACTCCATATATAAACCCGTGCGATCTCGAAAACACTTATCCGTGATTCTCAGTTCCTCGTCTTCCGATAGTTGGCGCTGAGATCTTATTTTTTATCGCCAATATCTTGCATTACATTGGAGTGTAATATCGTTTCAATGTTTTCTTGCCAAATAATAGTGGTGTCATCAGCAAATAACGTAAAGTAGGAATGGAGAGGTCCAAGGACTGATCCTTGTGGCACTCCATGTTTTATGTGTAGTGTTCGAGACACTGTTTATATTATCTCTATATAGAAATTATGGTAGATATTATGTATTGGAAAATTGTACTCATTCGATTTTCTTTGGGACATTTTTAATACACACATTTTATTTGTAAGATTTTTTCCATTTCCAGAAAAAAAATCTTTTTCAGTTTTCAACTGATAATTTTTCAACAACAAAAAAATGTATTGTAAATTTGAAAACATTCGAATTTTATTTCAACAATCACACACACTTCAATTTTATTTAACGTGATGAATATTATTCAAGAGTTCATTCAAATTGTGTGCATTTCTGAAAAACACACCTACATTTTTTAATGTGATGAATATTATTCAAGAGTTCATTCAAATTGTGTGCATTTCTGAATAAGTCATAAAATGATATTTTCATGAAACAAATACATGTGAGATTACATTTTCATTTTTAGGTGTAAGTTTGAGAACAAAGGAAAAGTAATAAATACAGAACAAACAGTGGATTTATTAAAATATAAATTAAAAAACTGTAAGGCGAGGGAGAAGAAACAAAAGAGGATATTTTTGCCAAAATTGTCGAAAATTATGTCAAAAATACCAGTATTCCAAAAAATGAGAGACTTATTGACTATAAGAATTGAAGAAGCCAATAAAGATATTGTCAATACAACAATAATATTGATTGAAAAACAAAATTTTGACCTCCATTTAAAAATTCAACATTTAATTTCCATCAATCGTAGATTACAATTAGGTATTCAGGGGAAAAAAGTATAAATTCTCGCAAGGAAAAGAAACAAAAAAATTATGGGGGAAGAAAGAAGAATGGACAACAAAAAAAAAACAAAAAAATTAAACCATTTTTTAATATTTTTCATGTAGGTGTATTTTTTTGTAACATTCTTTAACTCACTCATTTTAGATTTTTTTTGTTATACTACTACTGGTTCCTTGAAAAAAAAAAGGATTATTTTCATGCTTTTTTATTTTTTTGTTAATTCTTGTCTTTTGCTAGTACACAGTTGATCCTCTAAAAAAAAATCTTTTGTATTATTCTGATTATCGAAAATCTTAAAAACTTTAATAATAACTCTATGCCAAAGGACCCACCGTGTTCCCACCTGTGCGGTTTGATAAACTTCACTTTGCTTAAATGTTTCTATTAAATCTTGATCCCTAAAAGAAACTACATAGTTTTCATGGATTCTTAATATAATAGTTACAGGAACAATTTATGAAATACTTGTATGTTTTCTCAAGAAAAAAGTTTTTCAGTTAATTTTTTAATTTTGACATTCAGTCAAAACCGGATATAACGACATTGAAGGGACAGTATAACTAAGGACGCTATATCCGATAGTTGTTATAAGCAATATAATTTTTTTTAATGTCAATGAACATTTATTTATTTATTATTTATTTATTATTTATTTATTATTTATTTATTATTTATTTATTATTTATTTATTATTTATTTATTATTTATTTAATTTATATATCGCCATATCTGAGATTTTTCTTTAATATTGAACACTTTCATCTTTTTTTGCGACATGGTGACGCAAAAAGCACAATTCAAATCAAATCACAACGATATGCACTTTTATTTTGGTAGGGGGAAACCGCATGGCACCAGGACCTAATGCCTGAGGATCTATCGGACCTGGTAGTGCCGGGCACTACTCCGACTAAAACCCCCCATGCCCTTTCCTACTCCTGGAACTGTCGCTGAAAACATTACATCAGGAGGTAGGCGGCGTCTTGGAAATTACAGATTTGCTGCTCTTTGTCTCTGTCTCGATTGGTATTCCAGTTCTTCTTTCGCTTTCGATTCCATGATTTTACAAATGTATGTTGTGGCCTTATTCCAATTACTCCGCGATGTTACCATATATGGGATGATGTTATCTGGGTCCAAATCGGTGCCCGAATCGGTTTCAAACCTTGTTCTTTCATGGTGCCATCTGGGGCAAAATCGAATGGTGTGTTCTACATCATCCACTTGCTGACAGTATATACATAAATCATTAGCGAACTTGTTGATTTTGAGTGTGAATTTTCTGAATGACCCATGTCCGGTCAAGAACTGGGTAGTGTAGAAATTCGTATTTCTGTGAGGGCAGGCGTACCAGATTTCGATATCGGGTATGAGTCTCTTAATAATAATAATAATAATAAGTTTATTTACCAAGTGTTATTAGTACAGAGTTAACACTAGAATTGTTGAAATGTAAATAAACGTGGAATTCCCACTAAAACTGAAGTTGCGCGTGGGGCTTTTAATCCACTGGGTCTTTGTAGTATTGTCTACCCATATTTCTTGTCATTGTCTGTTGATCGTGTGCCTTTCTCTAACGAGAAGATCGATAGGGGGGGATAACGCAGAGGGCGTCTGAGGATACCGTTCTGTAGGCCGAGGTAGTCCTTAATAACATCTTCCTTTGAGAAGAAATGAGCATGTTTCTGTATTTCTCGACCTGCAGCACTCTTCCACACAGGCGGGGCGTATATAATGACCGATTGAACTACTACGTAGAGAAGCCTTCTTTTTTGTTTGCTTGGGCCTCGCATGTTCGGAAGTAGCCTCATCAAAACCTGTCTGTCGGCTTTCTCGCATTGTTTGCGGAATGTTCATTGAAAATGAGTTATTCGTCCAGCCAGACCCCGATATATTTGACGACTCTACTCGGAACTATGAGAGCCCCAGCCAGTGAAAAGTGATACCTTATCTCTTCCTAGGCCCCTTTACGATAATGGCCTCAGTCTCACTTGCTGCGATTTCCAGGCCCGTATCGTCCATCCACCTCTTTATGCTTCTGAGGGCTAAGTTTGCGATGCTCATAAGCAAATCCTCAAGGCTGGACCTCACCACAAGGGCCAGATCATCGACGTGGCGGCTGTATGGCACCCTGGTGGTAGTTGTAGCTTGAGCACCCCGTCATATAGGACGTTCCATAGAGTTGGTCCAATTATTGAGCCCTGGTATTATGGTGTTCTCGGACTGGATCGATCTATCGGACAGGTAGTTGGCGATGGCTTCAAGTAGGTATCCGCTAATGCCTATTTGTCGCAGGTCCAACATAATGTGGTCCCATTTGGCCGTGTTAAATGCGTTTTGTACATCTATAAGTATCATGCTGGCCCAAGTGTATCCACCTTCGCATGCTCTGGCCAGGACGTATTTAACGGCATGTACTATAGACCTTTTGGTCCTAAAGCCGAACTGTGTGCTGGAAATGCCATCTTTTTCGGCCATCTCCGATTCCAGTTTTCCAAAGCAATCAATTAATTTTTTAAGAATGACTGAGGAAACATTTGATAAGCTACTGCATAGAGTACAAATTCAAATACAGAAAAATAACACTGTACTTCGAGACAGCATTTCACCAAAAACTAAACTAATTATTACTTTGCGATACTTGGCTACTGGCGAAAGCTTCATTTCACTACAGTATAATTTCAGAGTGTCACAAGCTGCGATATCAGGTTTTATTCCTTTGGTGTGTCAAGCTATTTATGATGAACTAAAAGGAGAATATTTACATGTAAGTATGTAGGTTAATATACCAATATGCAAATCAATATTGTTGGTTCCATAGTTTCTGGACATGCCACTATAATAATGAGATTTAGCTAAGAGTTGATAACTGTTTTTTTATACCTTGTAGGTACCAAATACAAGTGCAGAATGGTTAGAAGTAGCAAGAAATTTTGAGGTAACCTGGAATATGCCTAACTGCCTTGGGGCATTAGATGGAAAGCATATTCTTATAAAGGCACAGCGAGAAGAAGGGTCTTCGTTTTATAACTATAAAGGACAGAACAGCATTGTTCTATTAGCTCTAGTAGATGCAAACTATAAATTTTTATATTTTAATGTGGGTATAAATGGACGAATTTCAGACGGAGGAGTATACAGAGAATGTGAGCTCAGTAAAGCCATCGCTAAACATTACTTAAAGTTTCCTGAAGACAGAAGTCTCCCAATGAGAACCAAAAAGATACCATTTGTTATCGTAGCTGATGCCGCTTTTCCTTTGATAACCCATATTATGAAACCATATCCTTTCAGGAAACTGACCAATGAACAGAGAATTTTTAATTATCGATTAAGCAGAGCAAGGCGTGTAGTGGAAAATGCCTTCGGCATCCTAGCCAATCGTTTTAGATGTTTATTAAATGTAAGTGCTCTGCGTCCTGAAAAGGTGAAAATCATAACAAAAGCTTGTTGTGCTCTACATAATTTTCTTTCTCATGAAATGAAAACTCACTATACTGGAAAAGACCCTGCAGAAGAAATAGATAGTCGATACACATTTGTATACAGTTTGAGTGTCCAGGCAGGTAACAGACCAAAGACAGAAGCAATACAAACCAGAGAAGAATTTAAAGAATATTTTAACGGAGTGGGTAGTGTGCCATGGCAGGAAGATATGCTGTATAGATTATAAATAGACCCAGTGATTGGTTTTCATATTATTAATATTAAAAATGTTCTGTTTTCTTGTTGATTTTTTTTTTGTGAACAAACTACAGTTTATTGGCATTGCTTTGAATCGTTACCTTTTTGTTTGGAGCTTCTCTATTTGAACTAGCAGCTGAAGCAGATCTGCTTGTCGAAGGTGAACTATATGCATCTATTGAAAATGGCGCAGACAGTTCATCTACTGTGGCATCCGCTAATAAAGCAGTACCTTCTGCATCCGAATCCTGCGTGTACTCTTGGTCAAGATTGGAGTCTCCTTCACTGACTATTTCACGAGTGTCTTCTAAAAATTGGAGGCTTTGGTAACACCAAAGTTTAGGTTGATATATATCATCCGGTGAAGCTCCCGAGGCTTCTGTTTTTTTGATTTTGTTGAGTTCTGACATGAATTGACTTCTTAAAGTATGAATTTTTGCTTTAATAAGTGCTTCAGTAAACGGTTTATCTGGAAAAAGTTTTTTTAAACCGTCACATATTTCTGTTAAAGCCTTGGCTTTCAGATTTCTATTGTGATAGTTCTTTGATTTAGCATTATAAAGGCAAGGATGGGTTTCATATAGTTCTATTAAACGTACAGCCTGGTCTGTTGTCCAGAAGTGGTGTTTACTGCAATAATAACATAATTCAGTATACCTGGATTATTTGTCTTTACTTTTTCCTTACCTGGTACTGGATATTTTCTTTTTTTCTGCCATACCTACTAATATTTCAAAACGAAAAACGATTAATTTGTTGATTATGTGTTTATGTCAGATAGTGTTTTTCACAAACGTCCTTGAAATCCCCTCGATTCAGGCGGAAAAAAAAGAACCAGTCCTATTTATTTTCACGCCTGAAACAATCAACAAAATAGCCACGCGCGCACCGTATTTGTTTAAAATTTCAGTCACCGGCAGTCAGGCAGACAAATAGGCACGAAAAAGGCATAGTGTAATAAGGGTTTTAAGGACACGTCCCCGGGGAGAAACAGACCTTTTACACCTTCACTATACAGTGGTTCAGGCGGAACTGTCGAAACATATAGGGAGAGGGATTTATTTCCGCGCTATGTGCGCCTTAGACGTTTTAAGTATGTATAATGCGTCGACTATCACAGAAATAAATTTTACAATGATCTACCAGACTATTTAAAAACATATAGCAAATTATGATTCAAAATTAATTGGAAAAAATACCTGTTTTGATTTATTTTATCATTTCTATGATTCTCTCATAATCTCTTAAGAATAATTTGTTCTACCTTACTCAATTTTCACATTTTCTTTTCCCTATTAATGAACAAATGTGCCAGTGGAAATATTTCAACAACTATGAATCTGAACAGCTTCTAATTATACTTTTTATTTCATAGTAAAATGAAAGCATAAGTAATTGTTTATATGTGAATTCAATAAATTCAATGCCAATATATTTCTTTTAATCTCTTTGCAAATCTTGACAATAATTTCATTACAAGAAAAACAGGAAGAGTTCAACTACAATCTTTCAGCCCAATGTGAAAATTCCATCTAACAAGTAAATTACTCAAATCAACATCATAATATTCACTTCAGGTTTCGGCCACTACAAAATTCCACTCTATAACGATGAAATTAGATAAATTAATCTCAAGGGATACGTAAGGACGATCCTGACATGAAAATGTTTGGAACTCAACAACTTCAATTTAAAAAAACGAGTAACGGGTAATTAGAATAAACTAAACTAAAAAATAAACTAAGAGTAAAATTTGTATGCAAACAAACTTGGCGATAGACTGTTTATGTTAGACTGGTCTGACAATAACTTTTTCAAGCCTAACTTATTCTTATTAAATGTGCAATGTTTGAATTCTTCTGAAATTTATGACATATTAGTCGAGATTAATGATTTTAGGAGCCTAGGAATTGTGTGTATAACTGAAACATGTGCAACTAATATTTCGATTGAGAATTTTCATTTAACTAATTTTACGTTAGGCAGTCATTTTAGCCGAACTAGAAGTATGCATGGGGGCGTTGCTATTTGGATAAGAAATGATATTGATTTAAAAAAAATAGCCCTAGAGAAACATTGTATCGAAAAAAAAAATTGAAATGTGGAAAAAATTGAAATGTGGAAAAAATTTCACACCAAAGAAATCTGAACGTGAGACTATAATTTTAACTATTACAAGTACTTTTGACAAGTTGATTTCTTTGCTCTGAGAAAAAGTGTATAATTGTTGGAACTACATCATCAATCTACATGAATGTAGTATCAAACAAAATTGCGAATCTTGTTCTGTGATTGATTTGAAGAATCCCACAACCACCAACGAGTAAGATGCAATTGAATTATTTAAAGGGGCATCTTAAATCCTAAACGAATTTGAATCTTGTGCTGTGATTGATTTGAAGAATCCCACAACCACCAACGAGTAAGATGCAATTGAATTATTTAAAGGGGCATCTTAAATCCTAAACGAATTCTATTAGTAGATAAAAACTTAAATGGTTTAATAATAAAAAACGTTTGAACTGCAGTGCAAAAAGGAGTCAAGCTGTTTAACAGAATTGTAATTGATAAGCCTCCAGTGACGTGCTTATATCTTCAGGTTAGAGGATTATTTATTTATTAAGAACGAATATGACACATTATAAATGTTGTGAAAGTAAGGAACTCCGGAATTTATGCTGTGTGAGCTGTCTTGAAGTCTACCACCCATCGTGCTTGAAACAGAAACAGTCTCACAAATTTCTTACTGTGCATCGAATATATTGTTCTGAAATATATGAACAAAAATATATCACCAAGAATGAAACAAATAAAAATCTGCGTGCTGAAGTTTCAAAACTAAAAGCATAATTACATGATTATTGACAATCTTCAAACCGAAATGAAGGCCAAGGATAATTTTATCAAACGATTGAATAGAAAATCGCAGGATTTTGAAAATGAAGTCGACGAATCAGAACAAAAAGATATAATAAAGTTAAAAGAACAAGGAGACACAATTACGAAGCTGAATAAAAATATAATTTATATGGATAACATGAACAGATTACTTCAAGAGGAGTTAGACCAAAATAATAATAAAATCCTTGTTCTGGAAAAAGATATATATGAACTTAATAACATCAGTAGAAATATGGTGGAGTCAATAAAAACAATCGAAAAAGAGGCCTATTGTCAAGAAATAACTCATTTGAGAGAGCATGTAAGGCGATTCAAAATACTAGGTACAAACATTAAAGATGCACTTACCGAATTAAAGGTGAATAATGAAATGATGGTGAAAAGCGTTGAAGAGTACGTGGAGAAAATCCAAGAAAAGTTGAACTTCAAAAATGCGTGTGATTAAGGAAAACCTCTCGCCAAAAAAGTGCTCCTCTTGTGTGACCAACTGCAAACCCCTCAGATAAATATTGATATTCATGCAATTGTAAAGCCAAATGATTTTTTCAAGAATGTTATCGTAAACTTAAGTAACTTAGCTAAGGATTTTACACTGAATTATTTTATAATAATCATTGCCGGTTCAAATGATTATAAAGCAAGAAAGCATCCGTCCTTCAGAGATTTGAATGATAAAATCAAATATTGCGGTCATACAAATATAGTCTTGGCTGGTGTGCCATATATCAGATCTCAAACAAAGATCAACAGTTTAATTCATGAATACTAACAATGGTTGTTATAGATTTAGAAAAAGTGAGATAATTGACAGTTTAGTTGATCTAATTGTATTATCTAATTTTGTACGTAAGAACTTAATTTTTGTTAAACTATCTGATAATTCTGAGTTCACTCGTAACGATGAGCAGTCTCGTGATCTGGAAAATACTTTTTTAGGCCTACGTTCGAATCAAACTCATAGATGATGATAACAAAGAATCTATCATCAAATGTTACCCTACTAACAATTCTAATCTCGTTAACCTAAATAAAAATGATCTTTCTTTAGTTTTAGCTAATTGTCAATCTCTTAGAAATAAATTTGATCATATGTATTTATTCTTGGACAGTTTAAGTCTTCAGGTTTGGTATTATTGACGGAACACTGAGGTGATTGTAACGAACCAGTTGTTATTCCAAACTAAACAGTGGTATCCAAATATTGCAGAACTCATTAATCTCATGGCGGAACAATGATACTAATTAATAATCATGTGCAAGATTCTCTGGATTTTATTGAAATTGACAAATACAATGAATACATAAGTGAAGAACATTTTGAGTTTTCACTAGAATACTCTAAAAAAAAAAACACATGTATTATGCCTATATAGAACACCATCATCGGAACTCCAAATATTCCTGAATAGTCTTGAATCACTTTTAACTGACTTGCCAGATAATTCTTCTTTTATATTAACTGGAGATTTAAATATAGATCATAATAATGTTAATGGCCAGGCCACTATTCTTCTGAGAAATTTACTGAGTTCTTTCAACTTAAACATGCATGCAACTTCTGATACGTGTATCTCTAAATCATCTTCAACAAGAATAGACTACGTTGGTAGTAACACAGAAGAAAATAAAATTATGTATATGGTAATATCTGGAGTATCAGACCATGAGGCTGTGAAATGCACTGCAGCTATCAACCTGGAAATGAAGCCAAACAAATTCAAATTTGGTAGTTTGTACAGCACTTCAAACTATAACCAATTTTATGAAAATTGCTTGCGGAGTGAGTGGGATTACATCCCAACCCAACAGGATCCTTTTCGTGCTTTCCATGACCAGCTGACCTACATTTTTAATGAATCTTTTCCCTATCAGAAAATCAAACAGAATAATCAAAAGAAATCATGGTTGACTAAAGGATTAAAAATCTCATAAAAAATGTGAGGTCTCTACACTACATAAAAAAATTACTCATAATGTAAGCTTCCGTCAATACTACAATGACTATCGAAAAATTCATAGAAAAGTAATTAGAAACGCGAGAGAAATGTACTATAAGAATAGACTTAAATTGGCAAAAAATAAAGTTAAGGAAAGCTGGTCAATAATAAATTATCTTAGAGGGAAACGTCGTAAGATGAATTAAATGAGTTTTACTGCACTATTGCAGGAAAGTTGAATGATAGTCTAGCCCGTGTCCATATGATCCCTTGAGAAATCTAGAAACATTCGACATTCGACATATATGAGAAATTAACCTTATACAACACTTACATTATAGAATCAGTGGAAATTCTCCACGAATTAAACAATAAAAAAAACTCAGGTATTGATGAGATATCAGTTTCTATTATAGAGAATCTTCGTGAGAATGCCTTAAACATATTGGTAATGGTTATAAATCTTTCGTTTCAATCTGGCACATTCCCTGACTTCTTAAAAACATCCATTGTTGTTCCCCTACATGAAGGTGGAGACTTGGAAAACCCTTCTAACTTTCGCCCAATATCTCTCATCCCAACAATAGCTAAGATAATAGAAAACATTGTAAAAAGAAGAATGAATGCATTTTTAATTACCCAAAATATAATTGGTGCAAATCAGTTTGGATTCCAGAGTAACAAAAGTACTCATGATGCTATCTTCTCCTTTTTGTATGAAGTTTATTCTGAAATAAACAATGGAGAACTTGTTGCGTCGGTGTTCTGTGATCTGTCGAAAGCTTTCGACTGTGTAGATCACGGTACATTGTTAAAAAAGCTCCAAGTTTATGGCTTCAGGGGAAAAACACTGAGCTGGTTTCAATCATATTTGGCTGGTCGAAAACAGATAGTGAAAACAACATCACACTGAGAAATGAATATGAAATTTGGAGTTCCTCAAGGATCTGTATTAGGTCCATTACTGTTTCTTTAATATGTTAATGATATTAATGTCTTCGATTTAATTGGAAAACTCACTCTTTTTGCGGATGATATAACCATCATGTGGCATAGCAAAACCGTAGTAGACTTGAAAAATAATATCACATTGATCTCAACAAAATTAAGGATTGGTGTGATGATAAAAAACTGTCATTCAATATTAAAAAAAAGGAATGTATCTTTCAGATGTGTCTTGGACAACATATCATTGAACAACAAGGTGATTGAGAAGAAAGATTGTACAACATTTTTAGGTCTCCTCCTAGACAACAAATTAAAATTTGAAGATCACGTTCATGATCTCAATAATAAAATGGCATCTGGATGTTACGCAGTGAGGGTTATTGCAAGAGAACTAGGATTTCAGCCAGCTAAGATGGCATACTATGCCTTAGTGGATGCCCACCTGGTATGGTATTCATTTGGGGGTGTGTAATGATAGCTTGCTGGGTTCAGTCTTAGTCGTACAAAAACGAGCTGTGAGAAATGTATGCAAAGCTCACCCTAGAGATTCTTGTAAAGAGCTTTTTAGAAAACATAAAATACTCACCGTTGTTTCGATTTTCATCATGGAAACTGATTTTCTGATACACAAACATAAGTGAAAGTTTTCTAGTAATCCGGTTATCATGTTACACGTCAAACAAGTAATAACCTACTAAATCTCCAAATCCCAAAAACAAAACTAGTAACTCAATATACTATAGTGGACGTAAAATGTATAATCATATACCCAAAGAGATCCCAAAGAGATAAGAGAGATTGTGCAATGTGATTACTTCAGACATGCCCTGAAAGAACTGTTCTCCTCCAGACCATATTATAGTATATAGGAGTTTTTTGAAGAGCATTTTCAGTAACAAAACATAAAATAGAATATATTTAGGATTTTTTTTAATTTTTTTTATCTTTAAATCATTTTTGCGGCATATTTTTTCTATACGAAATGATAAATTTATACATTCCCCTCGATTTTCCATCCTGTCATGTCACATTTTATATATTTTTTATCAATATCAATATTTTTATATTTGTTTTGTTCTTACCTATATGTTTAAAAGGGGTCTCTCCCCCTACTATCTAACTTTGGCGCCATTCACTATTCTCGGTTTTGACTCGGGCGCCACCTTTTGGTTTATAGTGGAAAAGGCCACTTTTGCTCCGGGCAGTCTTAGTGAAGAAAAACACTCCAGGGGTCAGTGTAGTCAAGACAATGTAACGGGGCCAGTAAGGCAGGCTTTAATTGCCTTTAACTGGGTTTCGAACCTGGGTGCCGACTGCACACTAGGTGCTTAAATTCTACTCAAGATAGTAAATAAAACAATACTCTAAAAACAGGATAAACAGGTATATTAATCAAAGAAATGCAGGCAGGGCGGCTGACGGCAGCCTCAAGTTATCACAACAAATACACAAATGGCAAGCGAGGAGGGTGTTTTCAAGCAAGCGGGGTAAACACTTAGGAACCAAAAAGCTCATGCGGGGGGGTCGTACGGACTAGTATGCAAGCTCAAAAACGGGTGCAAAGCAACAGGCCCTGAAAATTCGTAGTATGAAGCGGGTATCAAGTGTAAGCTTTTACGGACGGCCAAAGCGACTAATTTCAGTAGCAGTGCGTAATGCTCCACGTGGGGCTGGCTTAACCTATCCTTCCTAGTTGAATTTAGCCTTTATACTCCCACTCTATCTTTCCCTTGTATTTCTCGGACAAAGCCACATTGGAGCGCAGGAAGGTGAGACGCGAGAAATGTCTACCCCTTCAATACGACCTCCACCCGTGTTTGCTACTACTTTTATTCCCCTTAAAAACGGCACGCCGGAGCGCAGGAAGATGAGACGCGATAAATGTCTACCCCTTCAACGTGGCCTCCAACCGTGTTAACTAGTACTTTTATTCCCCTCAAAAACGGCACGCCGGAGCGCAGGAAGGTGAGACGCGAGAAATGTCTACTGTTGACGACTGGGCTACAGGGGTGTTGGGAAAACCACACACCTGACCACCAATGTTGACGACTGGACTACGGGGTGTTGTGAACTAACCCACCACACCTGTAATACCAGACGTTATTCGTTAGGTTGGAAAAACAGTATTAAAAGCATCGACTATCTGAATATAGTCGAACCGGATATGATATATGGAGCGGTCTACAAATATCAATATCCTTTCTTTCAATACCGGAACATGGGCTGTTTATTCAGGAAGTACTACCGTTCAGAAAGATTCGAACCAAACAATGTTTTAATAAAATAATAATGCACTCATAAAAGTTAAAATGTATATATATATTTAATAAAAACTGACACAATTCTATCAATCGTCTATGGACGTATGATAGGCAACAATATTCGTACAATGAAAACGAAATTAGCGTATTGGCAGATAATTCTGCAATGGGCTTCACAATAGAAATAATTTTACTAAAAGAAATCTTGCAATCAAGTGCTGCAAACGACTAACAATAATTCTCTTTTTGAAAACTTGGTGATCTTGAAAACTATGGACATACTTTATAGACACATACACATTTTAATGGGTTGGGTTTTGCCATAAACATAAATACAGAACAACAAACATGAGACTCACCCTGTTTAACACTTATTCACTGGAGTAGTTTTAAACGGCAATTAGATTGGAATTTATTATTATCAGTTCGGTTTCTCCCGCGTCAATCGGTTATTCTAATTAATTCGTCCGGTATATTCGTATACAGATAAGGTTTTTCTAAGTGATAGTGAACCATTGAAATTGCGGAATCCCGTTATTATCTCTGTTTTGGAAGCTTGTCGAAAATAGGCAGATTGTGGAAAACTTTACTGTTCACTCGTGTTTTTACTAAGAGTTTCAATACTTGATTTGAATTGGCTGAGTTTCTATGTTTGCTGAAGTTCACTACACTGATTGGGAAACTCTCATTATTATTGTACGATACTGTAGTTCGACTAACTTTTTAACCTAACTTTTGAGGATGACATGTTTCTAGTTCACTGTCGAACATCGAATGCCCCTGTTGATATGAAACTCACGCTTTTATAACCCTTCATCGGATCACGTGATAATTTGTCTAACCGCGCCTAGCGATTATAATTATCTTCAACTGGTCGTAATAAAATAATTAATGTGTTGTTTTGTTTCTGTCATACGCGGTGAATTTATGGCGTCTAGACGGGTCGATCCCCGGTGAATTACTAGTTTGTTTACTTTTTTAATGATGCGTGTGGTGACACCTCGCATTATCGCTTCTTGTAACGGCTCTTAATGATGTGGGCTGGTGTGCCTGGCGTTTATCGGGATTTTTAATGGCCCTGTTTGTGTTATCGACTTTGGACGGGTGTTTTGGTAATTATTTAAACTGACTTCCTTATCTCGCTGTGACTGTAACGGGTAGCAATCAATAAACTTTGTTTTGCTCTCCTAGATGAGTCATTTAAGCATTCGGTATACAATGGTTACGTCTTGGTAATTATCTTTAAAGGCATTTCTGTAATTACAGGGCGTAACACTACCACTTCATAATTTTCTAATAAGGACAATTCGTGGGTTACAAAAGAGGTCAAATCAGGTAGTGAGCAACTCAAAAATTTATGGACTAGCGGGCGTAACTTCCCTGAACTTAAGGGTGGTTATATAGATGCAAAGAAATGCCATATCAAATTAGTAAGGGACACGATTTTTTTATCAGAAAAAAATTACAACATCGCATAATATGGGGAGGTCATCCTGGAGAATTGTTTCAGAACTCTCAGGTAAACACTTTAGTACAAATAATTTAATAATTGCTACAGAAGAGGGGCTCATTTCTGATCCCAAAATTTTGGCCAGGAAGTTCAATGACTTTTTCAAATCAGCACCATTGGACATTGTTAATAAAATACCTGAAAATATTGTTGATATCAGACCGGTACTGAAAAAACCTTTTCAGGATGAGATGCTCACCTTGTGCCCATTCACAGAACAAGAGCTCTATGATCTGTTATTTAGTAAAATGAAAAACAAACGGTCTGCGGGATATGACGAGGTACCCATGTTCCTATTAAAAAAAAATTGTATTTGCTATAATAAAACCTGTCACCCGTCTTGTCAATTTGTCCTTTTGCACCGGCAAATTTCCCAATATTGAAAAAAAAAACAATCTTTGAGTAACTATAGACCTGTAACAGTTTATCGAGAGTATTTGAATATCCATTTCTGGACAGACTGCTGATGTTCGTGAACAGAAATAGTATATTGTCAGCATCACAACCGGATTTTGGGAGCATAGAAGCAGGAGAATGTCCTGTTGAGGTCTTCTGTGATCTCAGTAGGGCATTCGACTGTATAAACCATGATAATCTTAAAACAAAACTAACAAAAAATGGTATAGAGGCTGCGGCAAAAGAATGGATAGCTTCCTTCATTACTGAACGCAAGCTCTACAAGGTACAAGGAAATTAATATGACCTCTGTAACAAGTTCTCAACCTAGTACTATGAATATTGGTGTTCCGCAAGGCTCTGTTATAGGTCCAATTTTATTTATTCTTTATATCAACGAGATAAATCATGCATCAGATGAGGGATCTTTTGTTACATTCGCAGATGACACTACTGTATTGATATCTGACGTTAACGAAGATATTATCGAACAGAAGTGTGCTGAAGTGATTAACGGTGACAACTCTTGGTTCAAACTTGGATAAAACAAATCTCATACGATATCATAGTTACCAAAAAGCTTGTATAAAATCAGACATAGCCCTAGAAAATAAATTGCTTCATTTCAGCGAACAAACCAAATTCTTGAACTCCATATAGATGAGTGTCTTTCACTCAAAGGACATTGTGAACAAGTAGTTAACAAATTAAACTCAGCTATTTATTTATAAATTTGCGAACTGTCCTAGAAGTCCAACAATTACTTAATGTTTACTACGCTTATGTGGAATCTCGCCTAAGGTATGGGATTTGTTTTTGGGGGTGGTCCTCTTCATCTCCGAAAGTTCTCGTGGCTCAGAAACGAGTATTGAGAGCTACATTTGGGATTTCACTGACTCACTCATGCAAAAACATTTTTCAACACTACAAACTGATAACATTGCCAAGTCTGTATATCTATGAACTTTGTATTAATATTTTCAAGAATAAAGAAACATTTATCAAAATTAAAACTTATAATATGCAAACACGACACAAGGATTTTTTACATACAGAACTCCACAAAACAAAGCTAGATTATCGTTTACCTGACGAGAGCATTCAATTCACTGCCATCTACTCTCAAGAATGCAGAGTCGATGAACACATTTGAAAAAGAGCTGAAACATTACCTCGTTGAAAAATGTTTTTACGAAATTAAAGAGTTTTTCTCTCAATAGTTTGTTATCTGCGTATCTATGTTCTTCCTGTATTCTGTGTATATATGTTTGATATGTACATTTATCTTGACTACTTCTATAAATGTATTTAATGTCTAATGAGAATCAATTGATTATTATTATTATGGGCCGCCTGCTAGATTCGTTACTTTGACAACCAGGAAAGTTCACACTGAACTTTCATAACAGGAAAGTTATAGTGGGGTGATCAAATACACTTCTGAATGCATTTTCAAAACATCTCATATATTGGTTGTACTTGTGGATATTGGATGAATTTCTTCAATAAACAAAGTATAAAAATAATAAGAAATGAAATGCATAAAGCACACTAAGTCGCCGTCACAAAAGGTTCAATATAAATTGAAACACAATTGGTAGACCGACAGGTGAAAAACAACTACTTTCCTAGCAAATACCACATAAAACGTTGAATGATATTCACCTGACAATCCATGCAAACTTCCATATATATGGATATTGTTCGCAAATGTTTCTTTCTGATAAGCTCGATTATGTTTAAATTCACGTCGTGTCCGCCTAACAATCCGCATACCGGTTTCAGGCTTTTGGCCCTCATCAGTACGGAGTAGTCACCAGCTAGAGATCCGGAGAGCTCTGGCCGAAGCGAGACACAACATAAATAAAATCATCATCGAGCTTAAAACATCTTTAGGTGCGCCGGAAAAGATAACTTTTAACCGGCGGCACCTAGTGACAGAAAGAAACACTCCATACATTTCTCCTACCTCGATAGGATTCTAAATAAAAGATTCCCTCTCAGTAGGAGTGGCTCAATTGCCCGACTGGCATATTTAATGAAAGAAAAAGCCATATGAAGTGAGAGAAAATAAGAAATGAAATGCATAAAGCACACAAAGTCGTCTTCACAAAAGGTTCAATATGAATTGAAACACAATTGGTAGACCGACAGGCGAAAAACAACTACTTTCCTAGCAAATACCACACAGAACGTTGAATGATATTCACCTGACAATCCATGCAAACTTCCATATAAATGGATATTGTTCGCTAATATTTCTTTCTGATAAGCTTGATTATGTTTAAATTCACGTCGTGTCCGCCTAACAATCCGCATACCGGTTTCAGGCTTTTGGCCCTCATCAGTACGGAGTAGTCACCAGCCAGAGATCCGGAGAGCTCTGGCCGAAGCGAGACACAACATAAATAAAATCATCATCGAGCTTAAAACATCTTTAGGTGTGTGTGTTTCTTTTCTGTCACTAGGTGCCGCCGGTTGAAAGTTATATTTTCCGGCGCACCTAAAGATGTTTTAAGCTCGATGATGATTTTATTTATGTAGTGTCACGCTTCGGCCACAGCTCTCCAGATCTCTGGCTGGTGACTACTCCGTACTGATGAGGGCCAAGAGCCTGCAACCGGTATGCGGATTGTTAGGCGGACACGACGTGAATTTAAACATAATCGAGCTTATCAGAAAGAAACATTTGCGAACAATATCCATTTATATGGAAGTTTGCATGGATTGTCAGGTGAATATCATTAAACGTTCTGCGTGGTATTTGCTAGGAAAGTAGTTGTTTTTCGCCTGTCGGTCTACCAATTGTGTTTCAATTTATATTGAACCTTTTGTGAAGGCGACTTTGTGTGCTTTATGCATTTCATTTCTTATTTTCTCTCCCTTCATATGGCTTTTTGTTTCAATAAAAATAATAGTTTTTTTTTTTTAAAGTATGAATATTTATTCTATTCAATTGAGAATGTTGTCCTTTTTGACAACTGTTTTACTTATGACCCAATAATAAGTTAAGAATAGAAGTAGTTGATTGTTTCAAAACTGTAAAAGAAAAGGAAAAAATATTGAACGATTCATCGTTAAAATTTCAAATGAAGCATTGAATTCCTCAAGGCTTATTTTTCTCTACCCCATATGTGCTTGGTTGGTGTCTTTTTAACACCTTAACTGCCGCATGAAGCATACGTCTCATGTATATACCTTGTTAGTAGAGCCACATGAGTCATATTCTATTCAAACACAGTTTTGTTCTTTCCTGCCCATAAATGTATATAGTATGAAAAAGACTAGGTTTTTGGTGACTATGAATATTGTCTTTATATAAAATCATGTAATGAACGTTCTTGAAAGATTTATATGGCTAAGATACTGTGTTTTATTTATCATAAATGCATTTAAAAACATAAGACAATAAAGAAAAAGAAAAAAACTCGATATACAGGGTGTCCCTAGACTTCCTCTTCTCCTCTCGGGAATGTATAGATGGGGTCAAAATATCACCAGTACTTCATATAACTTTTGTTCCTAAAAGCCTTCGTTACCAAGTTACAGGCCCTCAAAGTTACAAAATGAAAAATGTTTTTCTTTGATAACTTTCAAAGTGAATATTCAAAATCATCTAAATTTTGGTGATCGACCAAACAAATGAATTCCTTCGATGAGCCTTCATGCAGGAGTCAGTTGTTTTGCTACAAAGTCAGGAACGGACTACCCCCGATGGTCCACACACCAAAACTTTGAAATGACAGATAATTTTTCAATAGTGAAAGATAAACGCCATGTGAAGTGGAATAAATAGAAAAATCGAATTAAACGGTTTTCTTCACATGAAAGATTCAATATGAATTGAACCAGAAAATGGTAGATCTCAGGTGAAAAACAACTACTTTCCTGGCAAATACCACGCAGAACGTTGAATGATATTCACCTGAAAATCCATGCATACCTCCATATAAATGGACATTGAATGCAAATGTTTCTTTCTGATAAGCTCGATTATGTTAAATTTATTCGTGTTCACCTAACAATCCCATACCGGTTTCAGGCTTTTTGGCCCTCATCAGTACGGTGATCAACCAGCCAAAGGTCCGAAGAGCTCTGGCTGAAGCGAGACACAACATAAACCAAAACCATCATCGAGTCTATAACGCACCTATAGGTGCGGAAGAAAACTTTTAACTGGCGGTACCTAGTGACAAAAAAACACTCCAAATCTCCACCTCGATAGGTTTCTAAATAAAGATTCCTTTCTCAGTAGAATTGCAAGCCCGACTGGCATATAGTGAAGATAAACGCCATGTGAGAGTGGAATAAATAGAAAAATCGAATTAAACGGTTTTCTTCACATAAAAGATTCAATATGAATTGAACCAGAAAATGGTAGATCTCAGGTGAAAAACAACTACTTTCCTGGCAAATACCACGCAGGACGTTGAATGATATTCACCTGAAAATCCATGCATACCTCCATACAAATGAAGGTGAATATCATTCAGCGTTCTGCGTGGTATTTGCCAGGAAAGTAGTTGTTTTTCACCTAGATCTACCATTTTCTGGTTCAATTCATATTGAATCTTTTGTGAAGAAAACATTTCATTTTCACTACAGTTATCTTCATCTTATCGAACTTCCCCACTGAAAAATCTTTATATGAACAGGTAAATTCGAGTATTCTTTCTGTCACGAATACCGCCAGTTAAAGTTCGCCACTATAGGTGATAAGCATGATGGTTTAATTATGTTAAATGCTCGCTCAGCCAGAACCTTAAACTGATTATTTCATACTGATGAGCAAAAGCAAACGGAATTAACTAAACACAAATAAAATAAACATATAGCTTCAAAACTCCAAAAATCGGCTATATGGGAATTTAAGGTTTATATCATTCAGCGTTCTCGTGGTATATTGTTTCAAAAATTTCACCTGAAAGCTTCGATATTAATCTTTTATGAAAACCGTTTATTCGACCTTTCAATATTTTCAACAAAATAAGGTTACTGCAATTTTCTGAATAAAAGTACTCGCGTAGAAAGTCAATCGGAGCAACGATTCTTAATAAAAATGCAGTTTTACTCGACAACATCAAACCCGATCGTCCACCATTATTTGAAATGAAAAATTTTCACAGTAGAAATACTAATGCTAACATTAATTCAACAACATTTATAACAGGGATAATACAAAATATGCTAAAATAAAGTCGTAAACAGAAAGTACAGTACCTAGTTGAAAGTTTCATTCTCAATGTAGATATTTTTTTCAAATGAAATATCAAGTTATGTAGATTCATGGTGTTTTTGAACTAACAAGCTACTCCACTATGAAATATCGAATTCAGTCCATATTTTGTATGTACGCGTGGAATAAGCACGTTTTGTGTTGTGTTATCTGAATCTCATGAAACTCAACATTTGGATGTTTCAAATTCGTATTCACAGCTTAAATGCTGAGGAGTTTCACTGATAAGTATAATTTCATGGGAGAAAATCTTTAACCCGAAGATAAATTTAGTTGAAAAAACGCACATCGGAAGACATAACTAATAAAAAGCAAACGAATAAACTACAAAAACGGCTGCACATGAATAGGTGAAAAATATCCGGTGAATAAATTTATGTTCCATTTCTTCCACAGATGTTGACAAAAACACTTTGTAGAAAGAAATAAAATTGGTGTGGATAAAAAATGACAACTGGAATTCGATTTTGTTATGTTGAGTGGTGCGTTGTCATTGTATTGTCAATATTCTAATAGTTTGAAGTGTTTTGATATGGCCGAACAGTTTACATTCAACGAATATGCAGATATGCATGCATTGTATGGACGAGCATTTGGTAATGCTGCAGAAGCCCGTCGTCTGTATGCCGAGCATTTTCCCAATAGAACGTTACCGGCAAGAGAAACGTTCGAGTATGTCGATCGCAGCTTGAGGGAGACAGGTATGTCAATGGATAATTAATTGTTGTTTTATTTCGATATTATTGTAGGTTCAGTTTTGCCAAAACGAGGTGGTGAGGGCGCTCCTAGGGCTGTGCGTACCGTTGTATTGGAGGAAAATATTTTGGAAGCTGTTGCTGATGACCCTTCTATGAGCATCAGAAACCTATCAGAACAGTTCCATACATCCAAGTCCACTATTCATAGAATAATTAGGGAACAACTGCTCCACCCATATCACATCCAGAAGGTACATGCCATGACACCTGAAGATTTTCCAGCACGACTGGAATATGCCAATTGGTTCCTGGATAAGCAAAGAGAGGATATGACTTTTATTACTCGAGTTTTATTCACTGATGAAGCAGGTTTCAGTAGAGATGGAGTAATCAACTCTCATAATCTCCACATATGGGCCGAAGAAAATCCCCATGGGATATTGCAAACCAAACACCAACGGAAATTCAACGTGAATGTTTGGGCTGGTATCATAGGAAACCATGTTATAGGACCATTCGTTCTAAATGACCGATTGAATGGAGAACGTTATTTGGAGTTCATTCAGAACGATTTGAATGGACTTTTGGAACATGTTCCATTGCAAACCGAAGAGACATGTGGTTTATGCATGATGGCGCTCCTCCTCATTTTAGTTTGATTGTGCGGGACCATCTGAACCAGATTTTCCCAAATAGATGGATTGGTAGAGGTGGGCCATATTCATGGCCACCGCGGTCTCCGGATTTAAATCCATTGGATTTCTTTCTGAGGGGGCATCTAAAAGCCTGCGTTTACGCTACACCTATTCACACCAGAGATGCCTTGTTAATAGAATTACATTACATTGTGAAGCCATACGAAACGACCCTTTCATGCTATTTCAAGTGCAGAGAGGGTGTTTGCCCCGCCTAAGAAAATGTATTGAGAGAGAGGGGGGTCATATCGAGCAGTTTTTGTAGCGGATTTTGCATTTCTGTTTGCTCTTGAGGCTTGCGATTGATTATTTACACCATGAGTTTTGTAAGGTAAACGTGTTTGCATGATAAAAATTCGTTATGAACATTGTACCTATCATTTCTATTTTCATTACAAATTAATCTTTTCGAATAATGGTAGACATCTCAGGTTGGATGTCGTCGAACAAAAATGCTTTTTTATAAAAAATCGTTGCTCCGATCGATTTTCTACACGAGTACTTTTATTCAGGAAATTGTCCAGGTAACCTTGTTTTGGTAAAACATATTGACAAATCCCAGTCATTTCAAAGTTTTGGGGTGTGGACCATCGGGGGTAGTCCGTTCCTGACTTTGTAGCAAAACAACTGACTCCTGCATGAAAGCTCATCGAAGGAATTCATTTGTTTAGTCAATCACCAAAATTTAGATGATATTGAATATTCACTTTGAAAGTTATCAAAGAAAAACATTTTTCATTTTGTAACTTTGAGGGTCCGTAACTTGGTAACGAAGGCTTTTAGGAACAAACGTTATATGAAGTACAGGTGATATTTTGACCCCATCTATACATTCCCGAGAGGAAAAGAGGAAGTCCAGGGACACTCTGTATAGAGTTTTTACACATTTAAAAAATAAATGTATACACTTAAATGATCTTATATGTTATTAAATACAATTTAAAGATTTTCAGTATGGTGGCCCAGAGACAAATAAAAAATTAATGCATTGCGGCGGTTAATGTGTTAAGTTGCTTGTCCTGGTCACTTGATTGACAAACTGATATTTGACATAAATCCCCAAAATCCAGGATACCATATATTTCGTGCCTTGAACTCTATTAGTTTCAATATCTGTCAACCGTACCACTATAATTACTAGTGCTATTTCAGGGTAGGTTGCCAAAAAAATATATATATTTTTCATTGAAATTATTATCAGATTTGATTTTATTGCACAGGGACATTTTCAGAAAGCTCAAACATTTTCAAAAACGTATGTTTTTAATATCCACTGCCTCTGGTAAAAAGGGATCAAACCCCTTTAGAAGAGTGAAAAATTATTGAATATTCAAGATAACCTAACAAAATCATTCTGAGACTTTCAGATTTTTTTCTCCCAGGTACTAGGTGCCTGGCATATTAAAGATACATAAATATGTGAATTGTTTTTTATTCAAGTATGCATACCTCACACATGGTATATTAACTGATCATTACTTGATCTATCAAGAAGAATATATATTATCTGTAATAATAAAACATGCCATTCTCAACTGAACGTAACAGTTCAGTTGGAAAAAGGTCACTAGCAGTTTGCACTTTTATGCGTGCAAACCTCGTGACATCCTCGATTTAAAAAAACATATTCTATAAATTATATCACTTTATAATCATTCGATTTGAGAGTGCATTAGTTCTGTATAACGGGTGTTGATGGATTTATTAGCACCTCTTTTAGACCCTTCAATTCAGAACTATGTAAAGTTTGTTTGGTTCAATATACATATATATGACAAATCATAATTTTCTTTAGCACTTTCTGTTTCACTGTCTGTTTTTTTTATATGGAATCCCCAATATATTTTGAACTTATATCTTCTGACAAGCAAACAGTGCTGTCTTCCAAGCTTGAAAAATATTGTATTTTTCTGCTAAGCCTAGCCCCTAGCTAGGTGATTTTGTCAAGGATTCTATTTTCTTTATTACCTTGATAAACTAATGATTTTTAATCCATTAAGGTACTCTAAATATATAAAATAGATGAGAAAAAAACCTGTTGATTTGAAAATGTAAAAAACCTAACACAGAACCTAATACTTACTGAAGATTCTAAAAATGTACAGGTTGCTAGTGAATCCGTTGACACCCCATATACAAAATAAAATTCACTGTTTCCTCTGACACTGAGAATTCAAAATTGTACTTATTATCACAAGGTAATGGCATATTTATCATGGTATTGAAATCACTCCAAGTCCAACTCCTCCCTCATGAGCTATCATATCTGCTGCATAAGTCCATTTGTCCATTTTTGGATCATAAACTTCTACAGTGACTAGGTTGGAAATGCCATCATAACCTCCTACAGCCCATAATTTGCCCATATTTGCTGTTAGAGCTACCCTACTTCTTTGGGCATTCATTGGTGCAACATATGTCCATCTACAAATAAATGTATGTTATTTTTTAGTGATACTGAATCAAAAAAAAATATTGTTGCTTGATGGTATGATTGAACATGAAAGACGGAAAACTCTAAATTAAATAATATAAGGGAAAAATAAATAGTCATTAAAGAATAGACAACAAATCAACATTGATTAGTGTTTATGCTAGGTCAAGAAATCAGAAATTGCTGAATAGATAATATAGATAAATTGCCTAGAACCAGAGTATGTTAATACAAAGATAGAGGAGATGGAATATTGGAAACTTTCCTTCTTTTTATCGACATATCTACAGACATATTCACACCTATTTTTAATAATGTCACGCACCAAAAACGAACGTTTTTACAAAAAAACATATCTTTTTACAACGGAAGGATTGGAGGATTTTTTCCATAAAATCTACTACTTGCTGAAAATGAGTTTTTGCTTCAGCTTCGTGTTCAGGAGACGAAAATACGTCTCCAAATGGTTTCCCTTTATTTGCATGAGCCCACTAAACTTACCTCTACCATTATTGAATGATTCTTTTGTAATTGAATTGATTGACTGTTTATGATTTTCACATAAAAAAAGGTATAATATTCAAAATTTATCTTTAACAAAAAATTAAGAAGTAGAAAGCTAAAAATGTACCTCAAATTTTTGTTACCAGCTAGTTATTTGGAGCACGTTGCCCAGTTTTGAACTAATATATGTAAACATATTGTTCAAGCCTCCATGTCATGGATATTTAGTATATGGAAAGAGAAACTCAATTTAAAACAATTGACATTCACTAATGTAATACAGATACATGTAATATGACTGGAAACAGACCATTTGTTCCGATAAATTACATAACTTGTCTAAAGTTTAAAGCAACAGTGAAAGTCAAATACGTGTGGCCAAACAAGGAAATGAGATATCCACTATTGATCACAATGCTGTTAAGATGTAAGAAATCTAAAATTAACAAGCTCCATTGGAAAACTCCAGAATTTTGGCACAACTATGTGAATATCAGGTTTTGAACATATTAGAATGACTCACTCTTTTACTGGTAATATTTGTTATACCAAAATAATATTTAGAAGTTTTCAGTATATTGAGAATTTTAGGAGAAATCATTATTCAAAATTCTGGTAGGAAAATGGTAGGTACCCAAAATTCCATGGAAGAACTCTGTACACTTACATCTAAATCTAGAAGAGCATACATATCCAACTAGAGAGTGGAAAGTTGTATTTGTAAGAATAGATTACAGCAACTGTACTCTGGAGCCCATTTAGTATTGAACACAATTGAATACTATTTCAAGCTACTGTTACATCCCAGCCTATTATTTAGGAATAGGAATACCCCACCTCGGCCCAACTACAGTTAAGCCGCTGGACAGTTATCGAAAGTTAAACCTTCTGTAACGCCACTGGTCTGGGATAGACCCTTATTCCATATAATTAGCCCGCGACGCTAAGGACGCTTCTAATATAGAAATCCTATACTCGATTTGTCCTTTGTTGAAAAGTTGCTCGCAAAGCCACAACTTTGTTGGGCAGTAGCAGCAATTATTTAGTAAGATAATCGCACTGAAGTAATGAACGTGAGCGGCTACATCCACTATCTTCTTTCTACTACCCAGAGAACATAGGTTGTTTATTTAGAAATATGTACCGTTCGCTGAACTCTATATCAATAAAATGCACTTGGAATCATAAGACTTATATTCATATAAAAGAAATGGAACATAAAACAAAAACACCTACACAATTACACTTATAATGCAAGTAGTTTGGTATACACTCAAGAAATAGTCAAAAAATAACTATTATTAATGGATAGAGTAAAATAAAAGTAACACATATACTGAAAATAACAAGCAATTAGCTCTTCGGACTATTGTTATCTGATACTGTTTTCAGGAAACTTAATACAAAAAAAAAATTAAATACAATATTTAGTGGCATGAACTATCTACAAGCAATTTCACTTCATTCCCGTATAAACAATTCCCCTTTTTATAACTTAGTAAACCTTTTACCAAAAATAAATTGACAAAATTATATGTATTACACAGATAAACAACAAAAAAAAACATTTGATATCGGCAACAACATGACCAATTTTACTTGTGATTTCTCGGTACCATGTATTGTTGGATTATATGTCACACGGACATGGTTTAGCAACACTCAATAATTGTTCTTTCTATTGGAGATATATGTATGCATAACATTACTAATAAGAACTTCATATAATATTAATAGGGAACCAAAACATCAATTTCAATAATAGGAAGTCATTACCTAGGTCGAATTGGTTATTTGTCTTCCTTGGGTCGCACTCGAAGGGTTTCACGATTAACCGGATTTATTAGTTTAGTTGCGTTTCACTGGTCGTTACCGGATCATTTTAAAAGATGAATTATTAGCTAGGTTTCAGGGACAACAGCAACAAAGAGTCATTTGATCGAAAGAAAACAACACTAGATAAAAGAAAAGGTAATCTCGTCTGAGGTAACTTTTACGATGGTTGAGATTACTTCTTGTTAGAGCGATTAGATTTGTCTTTAATTGTTCGGTAAAAGATTGTCTTTACACTAACTCCAGTTAAATGGATGACATGTTAGTATTGCTTTAATCAAGATTGTTTTTATACGCGAAAGGATTTTATTCTCGTGACATTTTGCACTGGTCCTAATGCGAATGCATACTATATTTCTTCTCGTATGATATACGTGATTACTCAACGGACTACTGTTTTGAACTAACTTAACTCTTTCGGCTCCCGTCGTCTTTTATAAGATCTTCGACACAGAAGCTAGGGGCGGGACTTAGGTAACACTATTGTTTTCTTTCCGTTAATTGGTTGTTGTGGGCAGATAACGCGGTGGCTCGTAAAACTGATAAGGGCCTTGTTTTGCTGGATATATTTATGACTAACCCGCGGTTGCTTATCTATGTTATAATTGGATACCCTTTTACTGAATGACAGGTATTTATGATGGCTGTCGGGTAGTCGCTGAAATAATGACCAACAAGTGTGTTTATGAATTTCAGAAGTGTCTATTCCCGGTGATTTACGAGTTTGTTTACGTCCATTAATGATGCGGGTTGGTGATACTCGCGTTATTGAGGTTTTTAATTGCCCTGTGTTTTATCGACTTTGGACGGGTGCTAGATTTATGGATATGTTTCGGTAGTTAATGAAACTGATTTTCTTATCTGGCTGTGACGTTCCTATTAGATAATATCCAGTGGCAAGTTTGATTTCTTTTTTAAAGGATTGATCATAACAAATCGACCCTTCCCTGTTAAAAAGGTCTCTACTTTGAATATTAGGCCCTTTTTTGTTTCTTATTGACTTAATATATATGGTTCCAGGTTTATGTTAGGAGGTCACTTTTTTGTTGTTACCTATAAAAATGACAGTCTGTGCTGAGTATTGTATTCGTAATTCCAGAAGTTTAATAAAAATAATAAAATAATAAAAAAAAAAATATACACCAAAAGAAAAAGTTGGCATGCACAAAACTTGAATAAGAAATAATGTCTTGTCACTATTTGAGAGTTCATAAAAATAATAAAAATAATAAAAAAAATAATAAATACACAAAAAGAACAAGTGGGCATGCACAAAACTTGAATAAGAAATACTGTCTTGTCACTATTTGAGAGTTCATTTGAGGCAGAGAACCGTTATCTGTCACTCGGTCGGGAGTGCCATGGCAATGTTGAACGCCCGAGTGATTATGCTCGAGCTGGCAACCGTGACTTCACTTGGGTTGTCATCAGAATCATCCTCCGGGGAGGTATAGTCGGCTACGGTTCTTGGGATGTGGCTGGCGACTCGGTTGGGGTTAGTTGAGTCCGGTCTCTTCTTCCTTCGGGGTAGTGCGTGTTGGTTACGGTCGTCGGTGCAAACTTGACAATTGCATAAGGTCGTGGTATGTTGGTTCTCAGCGTTTGTCATCGGGCCATGGTTTTCGGTGTTGGACTGCAAACTCCGGGCACTCTCGGTTGTGCAGTGGAAACAATCACACTGGGTAATATTCCGGGTTTCCAGTAGTCGCATGTACTCCGCATGATGGCGATTGAAATGCAAAATGGAGAATGCAATGTGAGTGCGCACGTGCTCGGATGGCGGTTTCTGCTTCCACGTATTTACGTCGTAGAGCAGATTGTTGACGGATGCCTTCAGGATACTTCGCCTCGTGTCGAAACTGGAAATTTCATTGACGGAGTCTAGCAGCATCTCCATGGGGTAACTGTTGTTGATAACTTTTGAGCACGACTGATTTTTATTTCAAAGAAAAGTTTGTTGGCTGATTAACGTAGTGACTCGTGTATGAGTTCGGAGCACAATAATGTTTAATCTAGTCCCACGCACGTATTTATAGAGAATCGATATCTCTTTATTTTAGTTCTCACTCGGGGTTAATTGTTTATGGGGTCAGCTTTGTGTCCTTTCGGAGTTATCTTATCTTAGGGATGAGGCACTTATTTTTAATATCCATTGGAAAGGGTCCCATTTCCTTAGTTTCATTATCGCGAAATGTGAAAGATTATTTTATTCGTTGCGGGGCATTGGGATCACAGTATTTATGTTAGTTCCAGTCAAACACTCGCGTATGGGTAATAAAATATCCTTATTTATTTGGATTATATATTTTTCGTTTCTTGGGTCCAAGAAAGGCCTTTGAATGGATGTGATTTTATCGTCGCATAAATTGGTTCTTTCGGCTGATTTCGTGGTAACTCAATGTTAGTCTGGGTAGGTTGAGATTCGATAACCGTGAGAATACTATCAGTCGGCATTTCTGTAGGCACTTGTCTGGGTAGTTTATGATTGATTACTAGTAAAGTCAACGTATCCCAAAAAGCTGCGATTACATGGTAGGTACATCCCGTGATTCTATGTATGGCTATCATATTTATGGCTGTTTCCATACAAAATTTTATCATCCTCATGCAAAAATATATCCCTAAGAAACTGCTGGTTATATCTCCAATGAAGGTGAATACTCCATATATTTTTTTCATCGTGCTGTTGGCTAGTTTTTCTAACTCTTCGGGGTTGAATAAGTTTAACGTAGAAAATCCTTGATTTGAAACGGGCTTATTTGCCATTTTGTTTATCAGGATATTGTTCACTGCTTGTCTTTCTGAAGAAAAAAGTATTATTTCTTGGGCTTGTCTCATTTCTTCTGTTGTATATATACCACCATCACCAATAGGCTGTATTCTGGCTAGTTGCATTTGTTGTTCTTCACTTATGGATAATTCTACAGGGGGATTTCCTGCTATGGGGTAAGGGTCGTAGGCTAACCAAGTACCCTCTATGTAATATTTGGCGGGAATGATGGAGGAACATTCGATCTGTTGCCCTACTTCTTGTATAGTTCTTGTTAACGGCGCCATAAAATACGTTTTGTTTAAATATGTCACAGGCAATTCTTGGTAACAGTTTTTTTCTCTCCTGATTTGGACTATAACAGGTGTGCATTTCAATAAATATAGTACTTCTCCATTTCTTTTGCAATATACCCTGGGTCTTGGGATAGTAGTTGCGATATGATATTCGGGGATTGTTGTGCCATCAATAATCTATTTTTTAGAATTTCTCTTTTTAATATACATCGTCGGTGAATAGTGTCGGCGAGCATTGTGTTCATACTTCTCTTGAACGATTGCTCGATATATACAAATTTCGAATTTACATAGGTTATTATATCGGCAGTTGGCTCTCCTGAGGTAATAGCGAAATTCACCTGAAATGGGGTCGTATTTTTTGGTAATTCGATGATTAGTATTCTGGGATGTTCTGTCAACCACATTTCAAAATCACAAATTCGCTTCTTTTTAATTAATTGCACGGCAAATAGTTTCGTCCTGTCTTCAATAACCATGTATTGGTTTATGTCCGTCGGACTTAGTTTCTCTGTGACTTTAGTGGCCTTTCCTTCGTAGAGTTGTCTGTATCTCCTACATTCATGAGGTTTTATAGGGTCCCATGCTATTTCTCCTTGGAACGCGTCCATACAATATCCTGTACTGAATTCACAAGAAAGTTGGTTCTCCAAACTAATTGTATTGGTATCCAAGTGAGCGATCGCGGAATAATCTTTCAAAATGATCTTTGCGGTTGCGGTAACCACAACATTTTATATACCTTGCCTTGGAAGGTATAAGTGGTACCTAGGCATTTACCATTTTCCTCTAATTCTCCGGCCATCACGACTCTCGCGGTTTGTGTGGTATTTGGCTGCAATTTAATTATATCTCCGGAAAAACCTCTGTATTCCAAATACTGATGTATTTTTAAGCATTCTGATTTTCCTACGGTTTGCATAAATGTAATCAGGCTATCAGGTATAATCGCTGAGTGTGAGAACATACCACAATGAACCATCAGTTGAGTAATTTCTACTAAACAGGACTTAACATGAATGGTCTCAAATTTCTGTTTCTCAATCGCGTATACACGAAGATCCTGCACGCTGTATGCATTAGACAATTCGGGGCATTTTTGTACATCTCTTAATGATATTGCAGTAATATTGGCGGTTGGATTTCTACAGTCGTATGCTATTAATCCGGCGGTCCCGGGAATTTCATAATTAAAAATAATAGTCCCCAGTATCAAGATTATTTTTAACTGCGTATTTGACCTGGTAATTCTTATCTTTTCCTTTTCTATCGATACGGAGTCGGCTGAGCACATCTGGCCCATATCCGTCGTCGGGTCCATTCCTACACTTGTTCCTTAATCGCTAGTGGTTTGACCTGCTTGTCTTGCCTTTTTGGAAGATTACTTTATATCTTGTTACAAGGCAGATGTCTCGGAATTTCGTAAACAGAAGAAAAAAGCTCGGAAGGTTCGGAGGGTGTGACCGCGCTACAGGTATAATAGTTCAATGTTTGTAATCACGGCTATTAACTTCACTTATTGTTCAGCTAACCGTGTTAGGTGAGCGGTATAGTCTCGTATTTTCTCCGCACTGGTTCACTGGGAATTGTTGTCTCTCTTAACGTCCCAGGTAATAGAACAATTAGAAATTATGTTTTGGCAAGGAAAGAAAAATAATTTTGTTAAATTTAGTTCACGGTTATACTGTACCCTATACATACATACATCTCCTATATTTTCTCAATTCATTACAAACTAAATATATATATACACATTTTCAGTACATTCCCAGCGCATTTCATTTTTACATAAGGCCATTGTTTTAATGATGTTTGCCGGTTTTTGACAGAATCCAAGGTTCCTCAGGTACCTGTCCCCGCGACCTTGTTTGGTAACCATGGGTTACTTCAGGGACGCTTTCCCGATCGTCGTCCGATGTTTCACTGGGGTTACTATTTTCGAAACTTTCCACATTTTCTAGGGGTAGTTCGTCTTGCCTAGGCGTTGGCGCTATTTCCGAAGCGTGTTCAGTTCCTACACTATTTTCGTTTCTTACGCATGGTTCGTGGATGTCATTTAAATTATGATATTTTTCCAACTCTTCGGGAGTGATGTCCAACATTAATGGGTCTTTTTTGCATTCGCTTGGGCGATTTTCCTCACTTTCTTTCGGGATCTCTTCTTTGGCGGACTTTCTACAGTCTTCAAGTATTTCCATGTTCTTATAAACTTTCAGTCGATTTGCGTGTACAATTTGGCTTTTGGTTTTCCCTACCTGTTGTATTTCAAAATTGACAGGTGATAGTTTTCTTAAAACTCTCCACGGCCCTGTATATCGTGGCAGCAATTTTCGAGATAGTTTTTGACCTGCTCTGACGTTGGGAGGTGTTTTCAAATATGCTAACGATCCTATGGGAAATTCTTTTAATTTAGCCTTTTTATTGAAATTCCTATGTGATTTTTCCGCGGCAGTTTCTACGGATGCTCGGGCCTTTTGATGGGCAATTTGCAATCTCTGAAGCGTAATTTTCTAAGGTATCATACCTTATACGGGGTGCTCTTAATGTTAGGTGATGTGGTAGTAGCATGTCTCTGCCAAACATTAAGAAAAAAGGGCTTTCCTGTGTGGATGAATGAATCTGATTTCTTATAGCCACAAGAGCGTACGGTAACTGTTCGTCCCAATCGGCTTTTTGTTCAGTCACTAGGTGTGATAAGGTGGTTTTTAAATGTCCATGGAATCGTTCTACTATGCCGTTCGTGGCTGGATGATATGCTGTAGTATTCAGTTTCTTGATTTTTAGTCGTTGGCACATTTCCAGAAATAGATCAGATAAAAATTGCGATCCTCTGTCACTCAATAAATATCTCGGTGCTCCATAACGTAGGATGATATGTTCTACAAATACCTTCGCTACCGTCTCGACAGTAATATTAGGTATTGGAATGGCTTCGGCATATCGAGTCAGGTGATCAATTGCTGTAAATATATACTTGTTCCCATTTCTGGTGGTATTTAGTGGTCCGATTATGTCGATGGCGACAATTTCGAATACTGTCTCTGGAATGGGCATCCTCTGCATTTCCGTTGGCTTTTGGTTCGTAGTTTTATGAATATTGCAGGAATGACATTTTTGGATGTATTCATCGATATCTTTTCTCATGCTAGGCCAGTAAAATTCTCGTTGGATAGTGGTTAGGGTTTTCTTTTGTCCTCCATGACCTGAAAATATGTTATCGTGGTACAAACTTATTATTTGCTTTCTAATGACCTTGGGAGCGTATATTTTGTCCCGACGCTCGTCTACGCGTCGTTTCACGTATAAAATTTCTTCGTGAACATAAAAATTTTCATCTTCGTCGGTCAATGTAGGTATTAATGCTGAAATTTGGGGGTCTGTCTGCTGCATTATGCGGATGTCGTCCAAGTGCCATACTGTTTCAACCACAGGTTCTATGTGTTCGCTTGATTTACTAAGCACACATACGTGGCGGTCCGTTTGTATTTTTTGAGTCATTTCCTCATTGTTTTCATTTGTTTTTATCCTAGATAAGGTATCGGCATTTATATTATCTCGGCCTGGTCTGTATTTAATGGTAAATGAGAATTCCAGGAGTGCCATGGCCCATTTGGCTAGCCTGCTACTTGGATCTTTGATGGACAATAAATACGTCAATGGCCTGTGATCGGTAATGATGGTAAAGTGCGTGCCCGTCAGATAGCACCTGTATTTCTTTACAGCCCAAATCACTGCTAGGCACTCTCTTTCTATCGTAGAATACCTAGTTTCAGCGGCATTCAAAGTTCTGCTCGAGTAACAAATGGGATGTTCGAATCCTGAGTAGTCTTGGCTTAATATGGCGGTTGCGCTGGCATCTGTGGTAACCACAAAAGGTCGGGAAAAATCGGGATACTTTAAGATCGGAGGAGAAATTAAAGCTTCTTTTAGGGTATCGAAAGATTTTTGTTGTTCTTGTCCCCACTGGAATTTTACCTCTTTTTTGGTGAGTGCTATAAGCGGTTGGGATATTCTCGAGAAGTTTGGTACAAACTTTCGGTAAAAACCGCATAGTCCTAAAAATGCCCTGATGTCTTTCACTCTTTTGGGTTGTGGATAGTCCTTGATAATTTTAGTTTTTTCTGGATCTGTTTGACAGCCTTTTTCTGAAATGATATGTCCAAGGTATTTTGCTTCTTTTTGCATGAAATTACATTTAGTTGCCTTGAATTTCAAGTTACTGCTCCTCATTTGTTCGAAAACATTGCGTAACCTGTCTAAATGTTCCGAGATGTTGGGTCCACTAAAAACGATGATGTCGTCCAAGTACACTAAGCACTCCTTACCTATATATTTCGCAAAAATATTCTCCATCTGCCGGCACCAAGTGCTGGGGGAGTTCTTCATCCCCATCGGCATACGAAGAAATTCGTAGTGTCCGTTTGGTGTGGAGAAAGCACTTTTCTCTCTGTCTCTCTCATCCAATTCAATTTGGAAATATCCACTAGCGAGATCCATCACACTGTATAAACTGGTACCCTGCAACTTTTCGATCGTATCCTGTATATGTGGTAATGGAAAAAAATCTGTCTTCGTGATGGCATTCAGTTCCCTGTAATCAATGCAAAGTCTGAACTGGGGATCTTCTCCAGGGTGCAATTTTTTTTCAACCAGAATCGCTGGGAAACTCCAAGGGCTACAGGATTCTGTTATTATTTCGTTATCCAACAATTCCTTGATTTCTTGGTTCATTATTTTCTGCCTCTGGTATGGAATTCGATAAGGGCGTTTCGAAATTGGCGGAACATCTTCAGTGTGTATCCTGTGCTTGACTAGATGGGTACAAGTTAATTTTTGACTGGGGGCTTTGAATACGTCAATGTATTCCTTGATGAGGGTAGCCAATTTAATTTGAGCTTCTTCTGTTGGATTCTCGAGATGTAATTGTTGTAAAATTTTCTGTTCATCTTGTAGGTTTATGCTACGGATCATGAGTCCATTTGTCGGCGTTTCCACCTTATTTTGGGTATCGGCCTCGAAACCATGTGCTATAATATGTTTCCGGGGTATGAGCAGTTTCTGTTCCAAAATGTTTATCATTTTGATGGGTATTTCGGTATCAATTTTTCCTATCGATCTCGCGATCATCAGTCCTTTTATAGCTGCTTTATCTTCAACTATAATATTTTCCGACAATAATTTTCTTTTTGTTCTAACCATACATATTGTCATTGCTCTAGGGGGTAAAATCATATCTTTTGGCAAGTACAGCCCTGTCCCATAATTTTCTTCAGTCAATTTTTCACCTCTCTGTATAATTATTTCCTGTTTACTCTTGGAAGATTCGGCGTCCCGAGTTTCTATCCTTCCGATAAGTCGTTCATTCTCTGTTTGAATGGCTTTATTTTCAGAAAATTTTCTATACTTTGTTTTCATCCGTTCATGGTTCGTACTTTCCTCCTCGTACCGGCTGTCTGTCTGTCTAGTGCTTATATTCTCATACCCAGAATTTTCTTCCTTCTCACTGTTGAGTTTTCGGGGTAATTTAGATTTTCCTTTCCACTTCACTGTTTCTTTAGGAGAGAAACTGTCGCCCTTAGACGGATATATTTCTGCTTTTCGGCTGTCCTGTGCGAACGGCGGGATGTCTTCCACGATTTTCGTTTTCAGAGTTTGGAGTTTTTCCATGTCTCTGGCAGTAAAAGAGTCATCCTTGGACGAACTGGCTTTTTCATTACGAATGTCGTTCAGGCTTCCCGTGCCATATCGCCTAACTAACCTTCCTAATATACAGGGTGTCTCGGCTGTCCCAATATTCCCGATGGATGGTAAAGTTTTCCCATCTCCTCGTGGTGAGATTTTCTTTTCTCTATCGTTCGTCGTTCTGTCAGTGAATAAAGTCTCCATTAAATCCTTATTCCTGTTCTGCTTCTGTAAACGCTTATCTCTGTTTTTCCTTTTCCTTCGCGACTTTTTTGGTTTTTCAGTGGACGTGGCTTTCTCTTGATGCCGTGTCTCCTTTAAATCACGTTCTTCTGCCTGTCCTGGATTTTCTACTCGATTGCTGTTTGAGTCGGCCGACCTCATTTCTGGATGTGAAAATCTAGTTCCAAATACTTCGCAGTCTGATGCGGGCGGCGCCTCCCTTATCTGACCGAGTTTTTCTTTAGACATCGTTTTCGTCCAGCTATCTATCGTAATAGTAATTTCCTTCAACTGTTGCTCTAAAACTTCTAGTCGCTTTTCCATTTGGTTTTCCTTCTCATTTTCCGTCTGATAAATGCGTTTTGGTTCGTGGTGGAGTTCAATTATTTCTTCCATCAAGTACATTTTGTTTGCTCTCCAATCTATCTTTTAATTGCAAAATACCATATAGGGGATTGATTTCCCTGTACATCTTTTAAATTGAATTTTTCTTCATAATTAATTTTCATACCATGCGTAATGCTAACGTGGGCCAACGATACTTCGGCACCCGTGTCTACCAGGGTGGTGCGAAAAATGCCATCAATTTCTAGAACTATGACGTTTCGCTGGGCTTCTCCCGTGGTATAGGTTAGTATCGTGTGTGTTGGCCTCCTATTTACCGTATTTCGATTTAATGGCGGTTGTCTGCGGTTCCCAACGGAGGAGAATTGCGAACCGGATGGCCATTTAAATTTCTTCTGTCCATATTTCTTTGTCCATTCCTGTTTTTACAGTTGTATGACATATGACCAGGCTGATTACAATTGAAACAAGTTCGGTTTTTTAACCTACAGTCCCTAATTTCATGTCCTCTTCTACGACAATACTGGCAGGTCTTTATCGTTGAGGGTGGTCCATTTGCTGTGACATTTCTAAAACTTCTCTCTCCTGGCCTAGTTAGGTTTTCTATGAGCTCTTCTTTATCAGCTAGTTCGATAGCTTCGGTCAGTGTATCAGGACTAGCGGATAGTATGCGTTTCCTGATGGGGTCCAGTAATCCCATAGCAAACTGCGTGATTACATCTTGCTCGTGGCGTTGCAATAGTATCCGATCTACGTCAGCTGTTCCGGTCAATACTAAAATTTTTGCAGCACAAACTTTCAGACGTGCCAAAAATTGGCGGCAAGTTTCGGATCTACGTTGTCGGCATTCTAATAGTTCTCTTTTGTCCTGCCCTGGTATTTTAGCTATACCAAACTGTTCCTGTAAACCTCTTTTCAATTCGTTCCATACTCCTGTATTTCTCAATTGATTGTCTGCGTCAATGAGTTGTTTCGCAATGCCTCGTAGTTTCAATCGAACGATAGATACTATTTGCAATTCTGTCCATCCAGCTAGAGCGGCTGTATCTTCAATTATCCTAATAAAATCTTTGATACTCGTCTGCCCGTTATAATAGGGTATATTATCTAATGTGATTGCTATTGTTGGTTCTGGATTAGGCAGAACCTGCACTACAGGAGCTGTTGTTGACGAAGGTCCCCCTGGAGGAGTCATATTGAGAACTTTCCCCCTTTTTATTTACTAAATAACTCTTTCCTGATATTGAGTTCTGCGATTTGTTCGGTATGAACGCTAAAATATATATAATTTTCCACTATTGTGTTTTCTCTATATATATATATATGAAAAAAAAAAAAAACAACTGGTTATTTGTCTTCCTTGGGTCGCACTCGAAGGGTTTCACGATTAACCGGATTTATTAGTTTAGTTGCGTTTCACTGGTCGTTACCGGATCATTTTAAAAGATGAATTATTAGCTAGGTTTCAGGGACAACAGCAACAAAGAGTCATTTGATCGAAAGAAAACAACACTATATAAAAGAAAAGGTAATCTCGTCTGAGGTAACTTTTACGATGGTTGAGATTACTTCTTGTTAGAGCGATTAGATTTGTCTTTAATTGTTCGGTAAAAGATTGTCTTTACACTAACTCCAGTTAAATGGATGACATGTTAGTATTGCTTTAATCAAGATTGTTTTTATACGCGAAAGGATTTTATTCTCGTGACATTTTGCACTGGTCCTAATGCGAATGCATACTATATTTCTTCTCGTATAATATACGTGATTACTCAACGGACTACTGTTTTGAACTAACTTAACTCTTTCGGCTCCCGTCGTCTTTTATAAGATCTTCGACACAGAAGCTAGGGGCGGGACTTAGGTAACACTATTGTTTTCTTTCCGTTAATTGGTTGTTGTGGGCAGATAACGCGGTGGCTCGTAAAACTGATAAGGGCCTTGTTTTGCTGGATATATTTATGACTAACCCGTGGTTGCTTATCTATGTTATAATTGGATACCCTTTTACTGAATGACAGGTATTTATGATGGCTGTCGGGTAGTCGCTGAAATAATGACCAACAAGTGTGTTTATGAATTTCAGAAGTGTCTATTCCCGGTGATTTACGAGTTTGTTTACGTCCATTAATGATGCGGGTTGGTGATACTCGCGTTATTGAGGTTTTTAATTGCCCTGTGTTTTATCGACTTTGGACGGGTGCTAGATTTATGGATATGTTTCGGTAGTTAATGAAACTGATTTTCTTATCTGGCTGTGACGTTCCTATTAGATAATATCCAGTGGCAAGTTTGATTTCTTTTTTAAAGGATTGATCATAACACTACAAATTAATGATAAAGAAAACAATGAATCGATTGATATACCAATGAACAAACATTTATGAGAAATAACATCAAGGATATTTACAAGACACAGTTGAGACAAGAATTTGACACTAAGAGAGAAGTATTGTGGCGATCTATATTTTTACCTTGTATGTATAAATTATGTTCATTTTTCTGATCACTAAATAGTTGTTTTGAATGTCAGATCAGATATTGGAATTGGAAATCTGTTGAAAATTCCAAAGAAACAAATTATATATGTTTTGAATAATTCCAAAAATCCATCAACCATTTTGCTACGCCTTGTTTCTCCAATATTTAAGAAATTAACACCATATATTGTGCCCTAAATGGATGACAAATTAATTAAAGACAATTTGTGAGAAAAAGCACAATTAAAAAAGTGAATTTATCCATTGAAACTAATTTTAATCATAAACTTAACAAATAACAACTTAAATAATCAAAGATATTATCCAGAAATAAACAAATTTGAATACATTCAAAATACAGAAAAAATCTAAACATCTAGTTTGATAATGTCCCTTATAAGTGTTATCTAAATAGATATTATTAAAATGTCTAAAAAACCTGGTACTTTCACTTATGCCTGTAAAAGTTTAGAAAACTGACTGCTTGATAATGAGAGATTACTATGGTTTCAGATGCCGCCCATCATCGTTTCTAGTCATAATTCAATGATCTGTAATCACAGGGCATACAGGATGTATTTACTTATAATGCAGTTTCCGAGTGTTTTTGTAATTCTGTACTTTATTTCTTTTGGACAAACTATAAAAATACTCAAGAAATATATTAAACCCATCAATCACATAGACAGAAAACGTTAATTGGCAGAAAATAATTTTATGTATTCAAAAATAGTTCTTGTGATATTAAGCGATGATACAAACATTTCTGAACGCCACAATCTACCACAGAAATAGAAGATCTGGTAATCCTCAGGTGGTGTCACCTCAAAATTGTAAACAACATTGAATCAGGGTTTCTAGACATCTCAGATATCGCTTTCCCTTTTTTTGGGTTTTCTCTCTCTTTCGAATTAAAAAATGTCAAGTTATCTACTGATATGAAAAAAATTAAGGAATGGTGCGATGCAAATTTGTTATCCTTCAATACAACAAAAACAAACATCATTTCATTCAGATGCTCTCTTGACGACCTTACATTTAGTAATAACATATTGATCGAGAACAAGCCTCTAACTAAATTCCTAGGTATCCATATTGATAATAAGCTCAAATTCGACGGACATATCAAGCATCTCAAAAGCAAGATTTCTGCTGGATGCTATGCACTGAGAGTAACTTCTTCGAATTTGGGATCTAAAATCGCCAAAACTGTATATTACGCCCTAATAGAGTCCCATTTACGTTATGGAATACCTTTTTGGGGTGTTAGCAACTCATCGGCACTTCAATCAGTCTTGGTACTGCAGAAACGTGTTTTAAGGTACTTGCGTAAACTAAAACCCCGTGATTCTTGCAGAAACATATTTGTTGAAGAAAAAATACTAACAGTATTTGCGTTATTCATTCTAGAATCAGTTTGTCTCATATACAAGAATGTGTCTATGTTCGAGGCTTCAGGTAGTCATTACAACACCCGCTCTCACATGTTGAAATTGCCAATTCCCTCATCAAACATGATCAGAGATTCGATTTACTACAACGGGGTTAAGATGTACAATCACCTCCCCTCACACATAAGGGAGGCGAATATGAATATGAACATTACAAACTTTAGAAAATTATTAAAAGTTTCTGGCAGATAGACCCTATTACAACTCGAGGAGTTTTACAATGATAAATTTGATTGACAGGGTGCATATTTGAATCCATGTAAGTTTTAAGTTGACGTCACTAAGTTGTAGATGTGTTTGTGTCTATATGTAAATTGTTTATGTGTGTATACATCTACGTGTTTATATGTATATACATGTCTATATATGTATGTTTTGTGTATATATATGGGCGTGTGTGTACGTATATATATTTTTTATATTTTTTAACAATACAGACAACTCTTATTTTTAGATATTTTTTATAAATCTTGTAATCATCAGCAATACTTCTATATTCAAGCTTTGTCCACAAGATTTACTCTTACTGACATTAAAGTATATTTATTATTTTTATTATTATTATCTGTTCCAAGAAGAGAAAATCACTAAATTTGTCCCAATACCTTACTGCATTTTTGGTATTTTGAATTGAAAAGTAAACCAAGAAAATTAAGTTTACAGGATGATCAATTCAAAGTGATCTATTTGGTAAAAAAATCTAATTCCACATCTTTTTTCATTAGGGACAACCATGTTGGATCCATAGTAAGGGAACAAGTGTTGCTTTTTATTTTAATATTGTTGGAACAATCCATCGATTTTTTTTTTAATATGCATATTCTTCAATATTTTTCATAAAAACAATCTCATTTCAGAAATTCAACGCTGTCATAGAGTTTTCATGACAACTCATTTGATGATTTGAATAGAAATTGGGGTATCTGTTAGTGTGTCTCTTTCCAAAATGATCTTGATATTTTTAAATCGATACATTTTGAACTGAAGAAGTACAGATGCTTTGTTTATGAAATAGTTCACTATCAAAAGATACACATCTATGGCATTTTTAACGTAAAAGAAGAAGATCTTAGTCACTATTTAACGTAAAAGGAGACACAACCTAACCTAACTTGGCTAATATAGTTATCTGAGTTGAATGTAATTCAATCTCTATCTAATTTAAACTAGCTTTGCTTGCAATTGCTGTATTCGTAATCATTTGCTGAACACTTGGTTATTTATAATTGCTATAGAATCAATTTCAGTGAAGCATTACAAACTTATAAAGCCCAAAACTTGAAATATGGAGAGCTTGGTAGCAATAGTACCGTGATATTTCACATCTCCTTTTCTGTTCTCTTTTCGATATATAATGGAAACAATTCCATTTAAAACCATCAAATCTGAAATTAGTATTATATATTAAAATACCCTTGATGAATTATTTATTAACTCCCTCAGTATGTCCTAGAAAAAATTTGTAAACCTGGAAGAGTTCAGCTTCCAGATATATCATTGAGTTTTTTTTTAGTTCGAATGGTTCTCACTATTTCTGAGGCATAGACTCACTCTATTAGAGTTTAAACTTATATATTTCGACAATAATCTACGATTAACTTACTTGTTTGTACTGGGGTCAAACATTTCCACTGTTTGAAGGAAAGAACTCCCATCATACCCTCCGCAGGCATATAATTTTCCCCCAAGCATGGCAACTCCAAGTCTGCACCTGAAAATCATGAAGCGTTGTCACTTGAGAATTAAAAGATTTTCTTCAAACATCATAAGTGCATGATGTTTAATGACTGAGCGTCAAATTTCAATGGTTACGTAAGTAATTTATTCAAATATATTCAATATATTGGCTTATTTTCCGATTTTGTAAAATTTCTGGGTAGTTTGTTAAATTCATCCAAACCTTTGTGAAAAACAACGAATTTTGAGTTAGTTCTTTTAATTTATAATTCATCTCTGGAACTTGTCTCATAGTTATGAACTTCATTATTGAGAAAAATAAACATACCATTTGTGATTTTATATATAAATATCATTGCTAAATAATATAATATTCTGCAAACTGACATCCAGTGTTATGATTTAAATATAAGAATCAATTACATTATTTTAGAATTACTCTCATGTTTTGTAATTTCTGAAGAAGATATTTTGTTTTGATTAAACAAATATATTAAAGTAGCAGAGTACTCAAAATGAGGTTTGATGATACAATTGTAAGAGGTGTGTTTGTAATTTAATTACAACAAATAAGGCTCTTGAAAAAAGTAAAATTTTTTGGTTATATTTTTAATTACATATTCAGCGTGATTATTCAGATAAAGTGTACCATCTATAATTAAACTGAGACATTTAATCTCTGTTACAATTTGTAAAGCCCCACCATCAGTTTCAACATCAATTTCCTCCAAATTCATTTGTTTCAATTTACTTTTTGTTGATATAATCACACCTTTAGATTTATCAGTATTTTAAAGTAAGTATTAATTGATTCAAGTGATTCATTTATGTTCCATACATCGATTTCCAAGCTGTTATCTGATGTATGTAAGAGAGTACCATCAGCAAATAAATTCAGAGTATGAAGGCTAGGAATGAAGTGTAAGTCATTTAAATAAATGATGAATAGCAGTGGGCCCAATACATTACCCTGCGTTACCCCAATACTCACTGTAGTTTCATCAGACACATAATTTTTATTTTGGTTACCTGTTTTCTATGAGTTAAATAACGTTTCAACCAGTTAATGAAAATGTTCCTATAAATGGTCTCAAACAACAACTTTATTTTGATCAATACGTTTTTTCCAGTATACTGAATTGCTGTTTCACATGTATTATTTTTTTTCGAAACCAAATTGGTGGTGTAAATGTAAATGATTTTCGTGGTGTAAGTACACTTTCTGAGCTTGAGAATAGTCTAGAGAGTGCACTTAACAAACAATTGTTGAATTATTTTAGTAATTTTTTTTTAACACCAATGTGGTTTCAAAAAAAAAAATTCATGTGAAACAGCAATTCAGTATACTGGAAAAACGTATTGATCAAAATAAAGTTGTTGTTTTAGACCATTTATAGGAACATTTTAATTAACTGGTTGGAAAATTATTTAACTCGTAGAAAACAGGTAACCAAAATAAAAATTATGTGTCTGATGAAACTACAGTGAGTATTGGGGTACCGCAGGGTATGTATTCCAATTTATATAAGAAAATCACTGATTAAGTTATTTACCATTTATACAGTGCTAGTCAAAAGTCCCCTCCCCCCCTCGTATCTTTTGAACGGGTATACTTATAATAATGAAATTTGGAGGGTGGAAATAAACGGATGTAGGCTTCTCAACTGGTCATAACAGGTGACGCAATAGTCATAAATGACGTCACAAGGCCACTATGACCAATAGTTTTAAATGGGACCCTATGGCAAATGACAGCTCGTTTGAAAGGTATTGAAAATACCTATTCAGTTATACCAATTTTGTTTGGGTTTCGGCTGATTTTGATTGATAAATTGAAGAAATACGAAAATTATAGTTTCGCATTTAATTAATAAAGATTTAAGAACCAGTTCTTATAATAAGTGTTCAAAATGTGCTCCATCTACTTCCTGGCAGTAATGCATCCTATTGCTAAACTCTTGTCGTACTCGTCCCAGTGTGTCAGCGAAATTGCCTACATTCTTCAACAATTCGTTGTTTCAGAATAGCAATACTGTCAGGTGCTGTAGCGTAAACCTTAGATTTCAAGTACCCCATAGAAAAAAAATCTAATGGTGTAAGGTCCGTGACCGAGCTGGCTATTCGATCGAACCTCGTCATCCAATCCATCTACCACGATATTCTTCATCTAGGTAACGTCTTACTGCACGTAATAGTGTGCAGGAGCACCATCTTGTTGAAACGTTATTTCCAAGTTGTCGAATTCATCTGGATTATCTTCTAGAATTTCAAAATTACGCCTCAATATCATTTTGTAACATCTCCAGATACAATTCACCGGTTAAGTTAGCATTGAGAAAAAGAGGCCCAACTATGTGGTTTCCCAAAATACCTGCCCAAACATTTACTTTTTCTGAAATTGAGTATGTTTTTCACGAAAGATGTGAGGATTTGTGTCACTCAATACCTCACATTTTGAGTGTTAACATTCCATTGAGAAAGAAAGTACTTTCGTCACTAAAACAAATTGTCTGTATGTAGCCTGGTTGTTGGTTCATTTTATTGGACATAGTTTCACCGAATTCTAGTCTTCGGTAGGGGTGATCATTTGAAAGTTGGTGCTCCATTTTTAATTTGTATGGTTGAAATTCGTTTTTAGCCAACACCCTATGTACTGTCCTTTGACTGACTTCACAGATAGACGCAGCTTGGGCTGTGGAAGAAGTAGGGTTTACTACCATTTCTCCACATTTTGTCTATTTAGTTTGTCATCGCTAATTGTTGGTCGACCAGATCATTTGGCATCTTGAACACTACCTGATGCTTCAAACTTCCGAAGAAGCTCCCTCAAATAAACCCTCGATATAGGGCGATCGGGTTACCTCTCATTAAACAGTCGTTCCTATGCATGGAAATTGTTTCTACATTCACCAATTCTTAAGATAGCTTCTATTTTGTCGGCTACATTACGCATCATTTTGCCTATGTAAACACTTAAACGCCTCGTTAAACAATAGCTTAGGTAAATTTTCAAGGTATAAACACTTTTGACAAGTAGAGAATTCAAAAACGTCAACCTTTTTGACAATTAACCAGAGGCGTACTTTAAAATCTTTATTAATTAAATGCGAAACTATAATTTTCGTATTTCTTCAATTTATCAATCAAAATCAGCCGAAACCCAAACAAAATTGGTATGACTGAATAGGTATTTTCAATACCTTTCAAACGAGCTGTCACTTGCCATAGGGTCCCATTTAAAATTATTGGTCACAGTGGCCTTGTGACGTCATTTATGACTATTGCGTCACCTGTTATGACCAGTTGAGAAGCCTACATCCGTTTATTTCCACCCTCCAAATTTCATTATTATAAGTATACCCGTTCAAAAGATACGAGGGGGGGAGGGGACTTTTGACTAGCACTGTATATTCCATTTGATTCAGTAAATCTGTAATGTGTTTGAAAATGATGGGTTTTAAAGTCACTAATATAAATAGCCTACCTTTTTGTGAGCATTGGCGGTGCTTCCACCCATGAATTAGTGCTTGGATTATATCTTTCCACTGAATCAAATATTGATAAGCCATCATGTCCTCCTAAAGCATAAATATATCCTATAAAAAATAATTTTGAAAAATTCCGTTTTAGGCAAATAATTCTCAACGACCTTGACAAGCTATGACTGCTCCTGCACTCCTAGATTTGTTCATCGGTGCTAACGAGCACCAGGAATTTGTACTTGGATGATACCTTTCCACAGAATTCAGAGAGGTGACACCATCATATCCTCCACAGACATATATTATATCACCCAAAGCTGTAGCTCCCAAAGCACTTGAAAAAATTATTTCAAAATTGTAACAAATAAAAAATCTTGTCGACAAAATACCTTCTTTTGCAAATCATTGGAGTAACGGTAGACCACTCCTTTCTGATTGCATCATAAACTTCAACACTGGATAGTCTGTCTTTTCCATTGTAACCACCAAAGGCAAACAGTTTACTTTTGAGTACTGCTACACCCAGGCGAGATCTCATCATTGACATTGGAGGTGCCATGTTCCATTTATCAATTTTAGGATCATAATATTCTACAGTAGATAATGAATCCCCTACAACAAAGATGTTCCAAAAATGTTCATCCAATTCAATATATTGGGTCTGGTCTTCCATAGACCCTAGACCCTTTACTAGAAAATATCATTTAGAGTGCAAGCATTTCACTTTCATTAACTTATAGTTTTGTCAGAAGAAACCCCCTCATATGAATCTGAAATTAAACATTTTAAAAATATAACTTCGTTACGTGCACCAAGGGATTTGTACTAGAAACCAAACGGCTGAATATCCAAAATTGTATTATCTGCAAATCAATATAAAAAACAAATGAAGATAACTTTTTCCTGGCTAGACTTTGAACCCGGGATTCATGAAAGAAAATCGCGGATGCAACCCACTGGGCTATTGGCCTTATATTTGTTTTAATGCATATTTTCCACAATACCCTTAAAAGTAGCCCTATAGTATGATACCTCACATGACTAACAATGAAAAAAAAAGTGTTTCTCTCTTAAAAAAAAACAGATATTTTTTTCTTTTGATAATTGGGAAATATGCGGTCATACCATGTCAAATTTTAACTTTCTCCTTCAAATAGTCTCTGAGAAAAATCCCGTGACAGATACGTGGGTGATCCTATAAGGGTTTCGTTTTTTCCTTTTAATTACACCTTGGAACTTCGGGAGATATTTTTTTAAGGAGAATGCAAATTGACATGAAACTTTTTATCACTTATTCCATTAACGTCAAAATGTACCTTTTGGGGTTTTCTGCACATGTGAATATAAAACGAATCCGTTCATATAATCACCAAGATATTATTTTTACTCACAAAATCATTCAAATTAGGTCAAATCATAGGTTATTCAACTCAATACAATGAATTGACTATTGACATGAATAAATAGGTATCAGTATAATAACATCATACTTTGGATAAGTTTATTCGAAAATACGTTTATTGTTTTTTTTTTATTTCTGGAAGTTGAATATTGGGTTATTTCAGAAATTTTCATATATATACAGGGTGTCCCTGGACTCCCTCTTTTCCTCTCGGGAATGTATAGATGGGGTCAAAATATCACCTGTACTTCATATAACTTTTGTTCCTAAAAGCCTTCGTTACCAAGTTACGGGCCCTCAAAGTTACAAAATGAAAAATGTTTTTCTTTGATAACTTTCAAAGTGAATATTCAAAATCATCTAAATTTTGGTGATTGACTAAACAAATGAATTCCTTCGATGAGCTTTCATGCAGGAGTCAGTTGTTTTGCTACAAAGTCAGGAACGGACTACCCCCGATGGTGCACACCCCAAAACTTTGAAATGACTGGGATTTGTCAATATGTTTTAACAAAACAAGGTTACCTGGACAATTTCCTGAATAAAAGTACTTGTGTGGGAAATTGATCGGAGCAACGATTTTTGATAAAAATGCATTTTTGTTCGACGACATCCAACCTGAGATGTCTTCCATTATTCGAAAAGATTAATTTGTAATGAAAATAGAAATGATAGGTACAATGTTCATAACGAATTTTTATCATGCAAACACGTTTACCTTACAAAACTCATGGTGTAAATAATCAATCGCAAGCCTCAAGAGCAAATAGAAATGCAAAATCCGCTACAAAAACTGCTCGATATGACCCCCCTCTCTCTCAATACATTTTCTTAGTCGGCGCAAACACCCTCTCTGCACTTGAAATAGCATGCCAGGGTCGTTTCGTATGGCTTCACAATGTAATGTAATTCTATTCAACAGGGCATCTCTGGTGTGAATAGGTGTAGCGTAAACGAGGCTTTTTAGATGCCCCCACAGAAAGAAATCCAATGAATTTAAATCCGGATACCGCGGTGGCCATGAATATGGCCCACCTCTACCAATCCATCTATTGGGGAAAATCTGGTTCAGAGAGTCCCGCACAATCAAACTAAAATGAGGAGGAGCGCCATCATGCATAAACCACATATCTCTTCGGGTTTGCAATGGAATATGTTCCAAAAGTCCATTCAAATCGTTCTGAATGAACTCCAAATAACGTTCTCCATTCAATCGGTCATGTAGAAGGAATGGTCCTATAAGATGGTTTCCTATGATACCAGCCCAAACATTCACGTTGAATTTCCGTTGGTGTTTGGTTTGCAATATCCCATGGGGATTTTCTTCGGCCCATATGTGGAGATTATGAGAGTTGATTACTCCATCTCTACTGAAACCTGCTTCATCAGTGAATAAAACTCGAGTAATAAAAGTCATATCCTCTCTTTGCTTATCCAGGAACCAATTGGCATATTCCAGTCGTGCTGGAAAATCTTCAGGTGTCATGGCATGTACCTTCTGGATGTGATATGGGTGGATCAGTTGTTCCCTAATTATTCTATGAATAGTGGACTTGGATGTATGGAACTGTTCTGATAGGTTTCTGATGCTCCAAAATATGTCAAGAAAGCTTGATCTAGTTCTGGCTAACTTCATTGCTGAGGTTAATAGAGATCCCAATCCTCTTGTTAATGAAGACAATTATCACCCATCTTTAACAATAAATTTTTCACAATTATGTAGCGATAAACTAGACAATAAAATACAATCCAACTTTGTCTATGACTATAGCAAATGAAATTTTAAACTTCTTTACGAAATGATCAAGAGTAATGAATGGTCCTGCCTTGAAGACATAAATGATGTTGACTGTTGTTTGGATGCTTTCTATGAACAAATTTATTCGTGTATTGACCAGTGTGTTCCTGAGAAAGCAATAAATGAATCAAGAAAGGGACATAAATTCCCAGTCTGGTTCTCTCTTGACCTAATTAATAAAATCTAAAAGAAAAATCGTCTCCACGCTCGGATTAAGAGGAGGAGAGCCAGTGATGACCAAGTTATTGAATTTAACGATCTTCGTAGTAGTGTGAAAATTCAAACAAAACTCGAATACATCCATTACAAGAAAAATATTGAACAGAACATAAATGAGGACCCACCAATTTCTCTGGAACTTCTTTAAGTCTAAAACCACATCAGGCAATGCAAAATACATGCAATACAATGGCGCCGAACTTTGTGACCAGAAGGGTATTGCTGAAGGGTATGCCAGTTTCTTTAAGTCTGTTCACGACCCCTCATCACTAAAAGATTTCAGTGATCTTGGTTACCAGTTTGGCAATATAAACTTGAGTGACGTCAGCGAGAGCACAGTCTTAAGTTGCATTAAGAAATTGAAATCCAAAAAATCCACAGGCGCTGACAATATTCCATCTTACATATACAAGGGATGTGCTGACTTTCTTGCCAAACCAATTGCTCATATATTCAACCTCTCCGTTAAAAACAATTATTTCCCTGCAAAGCTTAAAACATCAATAATATCCCCTATCTTTAAGGGAGGATGTGAGAACGATATCAGAAATTATAGGCCTATTTGTCTCTTAAATGCCCTAGCTAAAATATTTGAAATTATACTTTACGCAGATTTCCTGAATAATGTTAGGGACAAGATTGTCGAACAGCAGCACGGCTTTACCGCAGGTAAATCCACAGTCTCAAACTTGTGCCACTTTACAAATCATGCCTTTGATGCTATTAACAACCAAAGTCAACTTGACACAATATACACCGATTGCGCCAAGGCATTTGACCTTGTTGACCATAAAATCCTTATCAAACAACTAGGCAATCTAGGTTTTTCTTATCAGGCTTGTAGATTTTTTGCAAAGTATCTTTCAGACCGTTCACATCAAGTCAAGGTTGGCAGTGCTTACTCTGAACCATTTTTTCCAACCTCGGGTGTACCTCAAGGAAGTACTGTGGGCCCCCTTCTCTTTATTATCTTTATCAATACTCTACCTAAGTGCATAAAATACTCATCCTGCCTAATATTTGTCGATGACTTCAAGATTTTCAAGCAAATCTCTTCAATATATGACTGTCTTCAATTACAAGAGGATCTCAACTCAGTAGCTGACTGGTTTGTCCATAACAAAATGCGCCTCAATGCAGGAAAATGCTTTACGGTAACGTTTACCAGAAAAGTAAACCCCCTCATCTATGAATATACCATGAATGACAATATTCTTCAGCGTCGACAAGAAATCAAGGACCTTGGAATCTATATGCAGGGCAATCTGAAATTCACTACACACTATGACTTTATCGTGAATAAAGCTTACCAAAAACTGGGGTTTATAATTCGCAACTCCAGAAATTTTGAAAGCATAAGCACAATAATCAAACTGTATAAAGCTCACTGAACGTATCGAACGTATCCAAAAGAAATTATTTCGCTATATATATGTCAAATCAAATAATACATACCCCAACCTCATTTCGTATGAAAGTATGCTGGACTCGAATAGACTTCAAAAACTCTGTGATAGAAGAAAACAACAATCTGTGATTTTTATATACTTCTTAATAAACAACATTAAATATCATAAATGTACACTTATAAATTCTATAAACTTTTCTGTGCCAAAAGTCAAGCTTAGACCCAAATGTGATAAACTTTTTAGTATTAAGTACCCATCTGACAATCCTTTGAGCTAAATGTTAATACTTTGTAACAACCTCTTCAAAGACAAGGATGTTGATTTCTTTAATACTGATGTGAAAGCCCTAAGGAACTCACAATGTAATGCTTCACTCCCACCCCCTTGTCTAAAATTTTACTCATCAACTTCTGTATGTATCTGTCTGTAATCTCTGTATATATATATATAAATTTTATTTTTCTAAGTGTTAGTGTTAAGGAAACTATATTTTGTCTTGCATTTTAATTACTCCTGGGTGTTCTGTAAGACTTTAATTAAATTAAATAAATATTTTCCTCCAATACAACGCAACGCAAAACTGAACCTACAATAATATCGAAATAAAACAACAGGCTCCAATTAATTATCCATTAGACATACCCGTCTCCCTCAAGCTGCGATCGACACGCTCGAACATAAATTTATTCACCGGATATTTTTTACCTATTCATGTGCAGCCGTTTTTGTAGTTTATTCGTTTGCTTTCTATTAGTTATGTCTTCCGATTTGCGTTTTTTCAGCTAAATTTATCTTCGGGTTAAAGATTTTCTACCATGAAATTATTCTTATCAGTGAAACTCCTCAACATTTAAGCTGTGAATACGAAGAGAACGAATCTAGTTTGGTTATATAAATTGAGGAAAGAATGGCTTTGAGCTATAATAATTCTAGACCTTTTTTAACCTTGGCTCCTAGACCCAAAATTAACGTTGATCCAAATGCTATGGTAGATTATAGTTACCTAGTAGCTAATCAATATCGAGGAGTAAAACCTATTATTTTTGCCCTAGTCATAGGGATTTCTTTTCAAGTATGAAATGTTATATACGGTATTCTATTTGAAAAAACACAACTTCGGTTTGGTACATCTTTTCAAAACATTTTCCCAAATATAATAGACCCAAAATTAACGTTGATCCAAATGCTATGGTAGATTATAGTTACCTAGTAGCTAATCAATATCGAGGAGTAAAACCTATTATTTTTGCCCTAGTCATAGGGATTTCTTTTCAAGTATGAAATGTTATATACGGTATTCTATTTGAAAAAACACAACTTCGGTTTGGTACATCTTTTCAAAACATTTTCCCAAATATAATATGCCTGCACTCAAAAAATATTTTTTAGTAAGGCATCTAGCTATCAGGAGTTCAGTGCCCAATGTACTTTTTTATTGAAAAAAAATTACCATGCCTATTAAGACCTCCAACAACATAAATATATCCTCTTATATCACAAATTCTTGGTTCTGTACGAAAACTTTGTATCAGAGCTCTCCTTTCTGGGATCAGATGGAAAGTTAAAGCTTCATCCACTAAATCTCTATGAAAAATTAGCACAATATGAGATGTATGGGAAATGTTCTATAAAATACTCACCGACACTGTATAGAATATCTAATCTGGTCCTCATTTCTTACTCTATCAGTAATATATAAAGGTGATAATAATGGAAGTCGGACTAAAGAGAGCAATTCTGGCAGAAATTCTTTTCGTCGATCTACATCATGCTTGACCCATCTCATGCAAGCTTCAAATACTTGTTCCTCACTGAAAAATAATCACAAAGGTACTAAGTCCAATATAAAATATCCGATTGAAGTTAATTACAATGATTTGTTTGAAATTATGAACAGGGTGTTCATAAATTCAGATGTGGAGTGAAATCAATCTGTAACTTAAAGATAAACAAGTCACTATCTCACAATATTATTCCGGCATTGAGTGTAGCATTTTTCAAACAATTTTCCAATGATTTATCAATTAGATGATTTTCGATGAAGTCTGTTCACAAATCTTGGAGAGAGAACTAAAGATGGTCAAGCAGGATCAACAGGAGGAACAAACAGAAAGAGGCTTGGAATTTTCGGAAGAATATGGTGCAGGAGATGCTTAGAGCCATGTAGTGTTCTAATGGAACAGTATAGGCACTGCAGCTACAGTATCTAAAGTAAAAGGTTTCTTCATCAGGAGCTGAACCTTGAGGTGCTTCAAATGGTGTCTCTGGGGGTGGCGAATCCTTAGAGTTAGACTATTGAGGGAATCAAGGAGGGAGCTGAATTTTACACTGATCACCCTGACTGTGCACCAGTGGAGAGTTTGGGGGGCCACTGCTGCCTCCTCTAGGCAAAACACATGGGCAGTTTGGAAAAGAGGTAGCCACCCTGCCCCGTGGAGCATATAAGGGTTAGTCAAATCAATCTGCACCATAGTCAGTATGCAATACCAGAAATGGTCATAGACTTGATATTCATCCAGAAACCATATGTCTTTAGGTCGACAATTCCTGGAGAACAGGGTAGAGATCATAATGGAGCTGGAGAGAAAGAAACGGGTAATTATACGTAAGGGTGTTCAATGCCCTCAACATGTATCTATTACCAAAGATAGAATGTTGGGGCAGCACTGAGAATGATTTCCAAGGTGAAGCCCCACTTGAGTGCCTGGCAGTGACAAACACAGAGATCATGAATACGAGAACAAAACCCACTTTCACCAATGGAATCCGAAAGGAGGACATGTTTCGACCACTAGGAACCTACAATGGTGATTGCCCCATATTCTCATAATCAGTTTTAGCACACTCATATGTTTAGAATTTTGTTTGGGATTGAGGGTTCTTAATACAGGCCTGAAGAAATGCCAGAGTAGTATTTATTCCCAAAATGGGTAGGTAAGACTATAAGCCAAGTGAAGGCATTCACATCTATTCTATTGAAGGTTTTGAAAAATATAGTGAATAGGTATCATGGAAGAAGTGATGCCAAATAAATATCTTCCCGTTAAATCACTAAGTATACTGAAGATCAGCTGGATTCTGAGAGTCGTCTTTGACTAGGCTGATAAGGGGCCAGATCCTAGGGGTAGTCTCTGACATGTGAGATTATGTTGCCAATTAATGTTTACACAATTTTGTAACTCGAATATTTTATGTTTAATTTAATCTCTAAGGAAGTTTTCTAAGGCCGCACTTCCACAATATGTAATAATAATTAGTGGAGAATTTGAACTATTTGGAAACATATAACCCCAAAATTAACCATGAAAAACTGAAGAAAGTGATACCTAACAGTTTATTAATTGTATCGTTTTATAAAAATTTATAAAAGAGCTATTCATAGGAATATTGAGTGTGCTGGTTTTACTAGATCGGAAACTAAATGTAAAGATGCAAAGATGGTCGAGTTTTAAAAGATATTTGTGAAGACAGGTAAGTTCCCTGAAATTTTCAAATATTCAAGAGTAGTGCCCACACACAAAAAAGGGGAGGTCGATAATTTTCGACCAATTACTATTATATGCATCTTCTCTAAAATTATGAAACTATCCTAAAAAAACAGATATTGAAGTATTTTGAACAATAACTTTTTTAATAAAAACCAATTTTGGTTACGAAAGAATAAATCAACGTCTTAAGCTGTAATGAATGTTGTGAGGGAGGTGATCAAGGACTTTGAGATGGGTAAGCACACCGTTATTGCCCTGTGTGACCTATCCAAGGCTTTCGATTGTGTCTCACACAGCATACTTCTTGAAAAACTATCCTATTATCTTACTTGGAACATCGCTTCCAGCGTGTAAATATCAACAACAGAAGCTCTGACTATTTGCCAGTTACACACGGTGTCCCTCGAGGTTTCGTCCTCGGGCCACTTTATTATTTACATAAATGATATATTCGAAGTTAGGCATCACACTAAATGTGTTTTGTTTGCGGATAATACTACTTTTATTTGTACTGAAAGTCAACATGATGAACTCTTCAGAGAATCAGAGATCTCCAAAGCCAAAAAAAAATTTAAAAAAAAATAAAATAAAAGCTAGGGATATCGATCGACCCATCCTTCTTGTCTTAGAATAGAATAGAATATCCTTTATTCACCATAAAAAATACAATAAGGTTTTGTCAAGAATATATAAATACCATAAAAACACTAAATAAACAAATTAGAAGTGAACAATTACAAAAAAAAGATCACAGTTTTACTAGAATATATATGTGTCTACGTAGATTGTAACTTCAAAATATATTAGTTGGTGTTGAAGTCAAATGATAAGAATTCGTCGATACTATAAAAAGCGTTTTCCAAGCAGATATTCCTCATGTAATTGGTAAACGAAGCTGTATTTAAGTTTTTTTATATCTCCTGGTAGTTTATTAAATAAAATATGGCCATAATAATTTTTCGAAAAACGGCAGTGATTTATTCTTGTGAATTAAATTTTAATTTGTTGTGATTGTCTGGTGTTATGTAAATGAAAATAGTTTTGATTTAGATATAAGTGAGGATTTTTTTATACATAATTTATGCACGAATAAACGTAAAGAGAAGGTAGTGTAAACATTTTATTATTAATAAATGTTGTTTTAACGTCTTCTTGATAACCCAGTTTGAAGATAACTCGCAAAACTTTCCTTTGCAGTCCAAACACTCTTTTTGCATGAGGCGAGTGCCCCCAAAGTACTAGACCATGAGAGATATGGGACATAAAAAGTGAATGATAAGCAGTGATAAAGGTTTCAATAGATGAAATGTCCATTAAACTTCTTATAACGTAAATGCTCTTTGCCAATTTTTTGCAAATAAAATCTACATGTTTTTCCTAAGAGAGCTTTGGATCCATTTGGAACCCAAGAAATTTGATCGATTCATTTTGATCTATAGGCAGTTGTTTGTGTGTAAAAAAAGTAATGTTGCGTTTTATTTGTATTCAGTTTTAATTTATTATTTGTCAACCATTTATCAGCATTCGATTCTGCTACTTTCATTTCATTAACTAAAGCCTCGTAGTTTCTATTTTGGAGCATTAAGGATGTGTCATCAGCAAATTGCGTAATCTCAGAGACATCATCATCTTGAAACCAATCACATAAATCAAGTATAGAATTGGTCCCAAAACCGAACCTTGGTAAACTCCGTTTTTTATTTTTTTGGTATCAGATGCCTTATTATTCAAAAAACGTACTGTTTGTGTTCTGATAGATATGATCTAACAAGGTTAATTGAGTTTTCCTCAAATTTGAACGACTCCAATTTTTTAAGCAGGATTTCATGTGACACGCAATCAAATGCCGCCTGAAGATCGCAGAACACTGTTCCTGTGTAGACACGTTTCTGAAATCCTCCGACGATCTTATCTACCAGCTGCATTACAGCGTCTGTGGTCGATTTTCCGTTTCTGAAACCATATTGGTAATCTGGAATGATGTTATGTACCTCAAAGTGTTCTACTAACTGCGATTTCAGAGGACCTTCAAATATTTTACCGACTGTGGGAAGTATTGAGATGGGTCTTAGTTTACACAATTCTTCGGAATTTTTTTCTTTTGGTATTGGGATCACTTTTGTAATTTTAAGGCAATCAGGAAAAGTTCCGGATTTTATGGCTTCGTTTATCAGCTTTGTTAAGGTTGAGATTATGATATTTTTGATTATTTTTATTAAAAAGATATTTAGCTCATAACAGTCAGCACTGGTTTTATTTTTCATTTTATTTATTATATTCCTAGTTTCATTAAAGGTGATTTCCCTAAATTTAAAGCTTGGGAAACAATTAAAATTTCCTGTCAATGGAGAAGTTACATGTTTGTACTATACTGTGATATATATCGTCTGCTTTGTTGATAAAGAAGTCATTTATGTCGTTTTCGTTTAATTTCTGGGTATTTTTTTGTTTTACCCCTCTCTTCATTTATTATTTCCCAACATGTTTTGTTAATATTATTTGAATTCTTTATTTTCCTGTTAGTAAACTCTCTTTTTGTAATTTTCAGTTTTTGTTTATATATTTTTTGATATTCTTTTTTTAATTTTTTTATATGCATATCATTAGAAATGCACACACTCACACACAAATGCACACACCCCTAACCATGAAACTTTTATCATAATTCGCTATCGCTATCATAATGGTGATAGCGTGAATTTGCTGGGAACAAATTTCCTACTCAGTCAACTTAGAAGTCTTGTCAATGTTGGAACCCTCGAAACTGTATATTTCTCGTTACTTCACTGTAATTTGAATTATGGTATAATCCTATTGGGAAATTCTTCCCAGTCCATTAAAATCTTTTCTCAACAGAAGAAGGCACTGATAATATTGGCCAATGTACACTATAGAGAACATTGTAAACCACTATTGCATATGGCATCATGCCTTTGCCAACATTGTACATTTTTAATGTCTTGCAAGAAATCCACAAGCACTCAAGTACTCAAAGTGGTATTCATGACTATAATACCAGAGGTGCAATGCAAATAAGGAATCCTCGATTCAGACTCGGTGTATCACAGAAAAATTCATTAAACTTCAATTTATACAAGAATAAAAAAACTTCTGTTTACTTAAATTTAAAAAGATAATGAAGAGATATCTCCTGTTTCTACTCACTAGATGAATATTTGCAGTCAAATCACAAAGAAATTACTGCCCGAGATTATTGAATATAATTTGGAATGCATTGTCGGAAGAATAAATTCTTATTGAGAAAGCTAGAAAATTGCTGGTAATATAATAAGTGATAAAACTTACAAAATGTATATAAGAAAAGGAAACTTTCGAGTATAAATCGGGTACATGACAGACACATTAAAATCTAATTTAAAACTATATAAATGAATAAAGCCCTTTTGTAGGCAATTCAGTCACAATATAAAATTAAATGTATAAATAAATAGGTAAAAGTGGAAAAAGTTATTTAAAATTGTATGCTAATGATGTAGCTTTGCCACTATGTGTTAGTCAGGGTATTATGAGAGAACTGCTCTATTTCATAGATAGTTTTTTTTTTTTTTATATAAGAGAATTTTTTTAACAGAAGATCTGAACAGGTTATAATCTTTCATATATCTAATATTTTAAGGGAGATGATTGTAAATCTTTGCTTTATAAATTAGAGAGTTTTGATTAAATTAGTTGAGGTAATGGGAGTTTTAAGAGGTTTCTTTGGCGGGCGATTCCCTCATTGGCATGATACGATTATTTGTTTTTAAAAACCAAGCAGGCTGTTTCCAGAATGAACAAAGATGGGAGCGTTAATAGTTTATTTTCCTTGAACAGAGGCCTACATGATACTCTTGGACCATTTTTAAATAAGTATCGGATGGCCCGTATTTGCAAGCCAAAGATTGCATTTAGGTTTTCTTTGTTGCAAGTTCCCCAGAATGCTTTGCTATATCGAATAGGCGACTCTATTAGAGCGTGGTAAACCACAAGGTGGTAAACCATTTTGGTTGTTGCTGCGTCCAATTCCCTGGCTACTATGTGCAGTGCATAACAACCGGAGGCTAGTTTATTACCCAATTGCTTAGCATGATGTTGAAAATTCAGTTGTTTGTCAATGTAGACATCCAGAAATTTTATCATATTTTGATTGGTTATCAGATCTTGTCCTAGAGGGATTTCAGGAATTGCACACTGGTAGGATAAGCAGCTAGTTTAATTGATATAGAAAGAGAGTAGATTGGCATCACACCATTCTTTGATATGTCACGTACCATTTTAGAGAAGAGATCATCAGCGTTTTCAGCATTCCATAGAATTGTAGTGTCATCAGCAAAAATTGTGAATAATCCGTCAGTTGCGATTGTAGCCAGGTCATTGAAATACAGAAGAAACAAAATTGGACCAAGCACAGAGCCTTGAGGGACTCCACAGAGAATGGCACGAGTTTCTGATACTTCGTGTGTTTTAACGATTTGAGTTCTAAGGCTCAAATAAGATTCAACCCACTTGAGGCTCTGGTTCCTAATTCCATAAAGTTGTAGTTTACACAGCAAAATTTTATTATTTACGCAGTCAAATGCTTTTGACAAATCGCAAAATATTGCTGCGCAAGCTTTGCTCCGGTTCATTGCCGTGTAAAGTTTATTGAGGAATGTAAAAATAGCATCGCCTGTGCTTTTGTGTTGTTGGAACCCAAATTGTTGTGAGTTTGAAATGTTACTGAGTTTCATGAAGTTCCTTAGTCTCACCTTTACTAATTTCTCTATGATTTTACCTAGAACTGATAAAAGAGAGATGGGTCTGTAATTAAAGTACATAGAAGACTAGTTAAAAATCATCAAATACTTTTTCAGGGTAACTTAATTATACTTTCTGTAGATTGTTTCAGTGGTAAAGGACCGATATGTCGGAAATATATCTATAGTATGACAATTACTAGGCGAATAAATATAAAGAGTTAAAAGGGAATTTATGTTACTCAAAGGTGTTACTCAAAATTGTTGAGAATTCAGAGATAGAGCCTGACCAAATATATTACAATAGGAACCCATTTTGTAATCTGAGAATTGTATGTTAATTTTCGCTATGAGAACTGAATAAATCAATTATGATTAAAAAAAGGCTCGATATTTTAATTTTTTTTTAGTTGTTTCTCTTTATTAATTCCAAGTCCTCATCACTGACGGATTCATATTTTGGATATGAGAATCAAAAGTGAATTTTTGATCAACTAAAATCCCACATTTAGATCTACTTATTTATTTTGTGTAATCGATAACACTGAACTGACCTTTGCTCCAAATTTGTAAATTATACAAATTATATTGAAGAGTCTCAGCATCTCTTTGGTATTTATATTGAAGTATAACTTTATATCATCAGCAAAAAGTTGATATTTAACATTTAGCATACTCATTATGTCATGAATGAATAAGTCTTAGATTAGACCCTTGTAGTACACCTGAAATATCCTGATGACCTGTATTGATATGATATGGTACATATTGTTTCCTACCTATGAATAATTTGTTTTCAAATTACCTACCTTGTCCTTGGAGTCGAATAAACTAATTTTCTGTAAAATTAAAGGGTGACTGATTTTATTCAAGGCTTTTGAAGCATACTGGGTGAAACACGTCAAGATACTTATTGACTGACCTCCCACAAAACCATGCTGATTTGGGCGAATTAGCTAACTGGTGTACTTCAAACAATTTACAGCACAATATAATATTCTACCTTTTTCAACAAACATAACACCCTTGACTATAATTATTCAATGAACAACTATTTACTAGAAAGGAATGATAGCTATAAAAACTATATATCTACACAAAACCATCATTTGTCATTAACATAAAGAAAAGTGTATTTATTACTAAAATAATGCTAGGGCTCAATATTTAGAAATTGAAATGATTTTAATTATTCTTGTGTATTAATGAAGAAATGTGTGAGTAATGTTATTGATTCGCCTAAGCTATTTCCATGTTTCAAGAACCAATAGTAGAAATTAACTGATTTCACTTAATATACCATGAACTATATATTATGTCAATCTACACTATAGACCATATTAGTGAGGTTAGAATCACTCTCTTGGCGGTAGATCCATATTCAAATTTTTTACCATGGGAGTCTTATGGAGGTTCAACTATGAGATGAAACCACACTATCTAAAAGTGAATGTTTATAGAGACATCAAATATTGGGTGCCTTCATCATCAGTTCGTGTTTTCATGTCCATTCCACATGAAAAATCTACTTCTATATATCCTTAAATTAAAATTTTAACCAGTGTTGTTTGAAAGATTTCCGTATGTCATAGATGATTTCTGTTGTGCAATAATTGGTTTAGTGCACTTTTGACGGATGGTCAACATTGGAGGTAAAACAACCTCATATTTCTGTTTTGTTTAGCTTGCTGAAGAAGGTTTATTCGAAATTATTACTGTTTTTATTGTGTTTCGAGTGAAATATTAGGTTTGTTCGCGTTCTCAAAATATACGGTCCGAAACCATCGGGAGCATGTGCAGTGTAACAAAAGTGTTTGCGTTTTTTTCAGGACTGTTCTATATTCCATAGGTTTTGTGTTTTCGTTCCATTCGAACTAGTTCGGGACAGTTACGAATCGGTTCAAAATAGTACGAGCATCTTAGCAAGGACAGTTTCGGACTTGTGTGTACTATTTGGCTACGCATGCGAACAATGTACATGCTTCTAACATTCTAACCTCCTTTTTTTGTTGACACGGTATTATTCGATTGATTTGTCAAAGATTCGAATGAAAAATATGGATATTAGATCCAGCTCATCATCCTCTTGAAGTTCAAGTGAATAAGAAACTTTCCTGAATATCGTGTTGCCGAAAGTCCTCAAAACACATTCCCAAAATGTTGGATTTGTAAAGGAAACCATTTTTGGAAATTTATGAAATCTTGAAGAATAATGATGAGAAAAGGGAAACATTCTCAATTGATGATGATGATTTTATGAACATCCTGTTCATATTTTCAACAAATCAATGATGAGAAACTCTGAAGTTTTTTATTCAAATCAATCAATTTAAATTAACTAACATAAACATGAGTATCACAGATACGAGTCAAATAAAACATATGAATATATCATGAATACAGATCACTGCTTGATTCAACACTCTGAGATTTCCTGTCATCAATGGTACTTGCATATGAGGCATCCGTATACATACAAATTTTGACTTCATCCGTCCTCATGTATACCAACGTCTTCCGTGCTGATCCTTTCAAATATCTGAATATATGCTTCACCATATTCGAATGAACTTTTGTAGGATTCGAACTAAATTGTGTTAGGGCATTGACAGCAAACATTATATCTGGTCTTGTACCCGCTGCTAAATACAACAGACTACCAATTTTAGACTGATACTCTGTTTTACCAGTTTTTTCATCTTCTGCTCTTGCCGCTTTTGGTTTTGCTCCGCAATCCATTGGAGTTGGTGACGGTTTACAGTCTGACATTTTGTGTTTGTCAAGTATTTTCAAAATGTACAGTTCTTGACATAAAGTGACTCGATTTTTGAACCATGAAATTTGGATTGAAAGGAGAAGTCTGGGTGTACCAAAACAAATAACTTCGAAATTTTCTTTGAGTACATCCTCAACTTCCTGGACTCTCTTCATTTCAGATCCAAGAACTAACAAATCGTCGACATATATGGCAACCACTTGTCCTCCGTCTTCTGATACAAACATGCAAGGATCTATTGAAGATTGTTTCAAATTTATTTCCTTCAGTACAGATATCAACTTTTGATACCACTGCCTCGGAGATTGTTTGAGACCATAGATACTTCTCTTCAGGTGACACACTCTCCCTGGTTCAGTCTTCAACCCATCAGGTATCTTGATGGCATAGAAAATGGACCAACAACATCAGAATGTACTTTTTGCAGGATATCGTCACAAGTATTATCGGCTTCTTTAGAAATCTTTCTGGTTGACTTTGATTCTTCACAGGCATGACAGTCAAGTTTTGTGTGATATCTTGATATGACATGAGGATCAGCCACAACCTTCGTAAGTTTATTGAATTCACTAACTGGTAAATGTCCCAATCGACGATGCCACGAAGAGACTTTGATTTATATTCTCCACCATTATCGCTCTTGAAAGCTAGTACTTTCTTCCCAGTTTGTCGTTCCATTCTAATCACATAATCTTTCACCTTTTGCTCCATTTCATTTTTATGAGTTACGAATGCAACTTCAATATATCTGGAGTATTCATCAATAAAGGATACATAGTAATAACTTCCCCGAATTGATGGCGTAGAAAATGGACCAACAACATCAGAATGAACTTTTTGCATGATATCGTCACAAGTATTACCAGCTTCTTTAGAAATATTTCTGGTTGACTTTGATTCTTCACAAGCATGACAGTCAAGTTTTGTGCAATCTCTTGGTATGACATGAGGATCAGCCACAACCTTCGTAAGTTGATTGAATTTACTAACTGGTAAATGTCCCAATCGACGATGCCACGAAGCAATACTGACATTTATGCAATCAGTATTGGATTCAATATTTACTTGTTGAAATATCTGCTCCTTCTTGCATTCTTCCATAAAGTAATATCTTTTTTGTTGCCTTCTATAGAAATTCCATTAGCTTTGATTCTCTCCCATGATAGAAGAGAACATTTTAATTGAGGAGAGTACAAAACATCATGAACAGTAACATCTTTCACTTCATTTGTCGGTAAAAGCGCTTTCAATTTCACCTCTCCAATATGAGTGACACATTAATTCTCTTATCATTTCCAAGTCTGATGAAACCATTGTACGGACGGAGATTCATAAAGATATCCTTATTACCAGACATGTGTAATGTTGCACCGGTATCAAAAATCCTTTTAGAACTGTCATGATTGGCAAGTGCTGCAAGATATGCTATATCTTCTTCAACGGAGTCACAAACCAAATGGGCATTATCGAATTTCTTCGGTTTATTGCGACAGTTCTTGATAGAGTGACCTTTGTACCATTTTTTGTGCTCCTTACAAAAAGTAGATTCCATAAAAACTTTCTTCTGTCTTTGTTTATTCTGACTGACAACAAAAGCTTCACTCTCCTCAACTGAAGCAGAGTTGCGCAGTGGAAGCGTAGTTGAAGATATTCGTGAAAGAAGAAATTCAAGAGAAAAAGTGTAATTATTCCAGTCAAGAATGGATACATTTCCCAGATTCGAAAGGTTACATGGTAAAATAAATTATCACTCATGGAAGACAATGATGCTTTCATACATGGAATTGAATAATTTAGAGAAGATATTGTCTGCCGAAGAGAAGAATCCAGCTGCTAGTCCACGTCCAATCAAAGTCTCAGAAGCAGAATTTTCCGTAAAATGTGAAGACTGGCGATACAGGCATTCTTTGGCCAAAGCTTTCATACTTTTCAATGTCGATAGCGACGTTGTGAGCCAAATAACGTGTTATACTGATGCATATAACACGTGGAAAGCTCTCAATGATATTTACGACAAAAGATCTGAATATTCTCTACATGTTCTGGTCATATCTTTAGTCGGAATCAAATGTGAATCCAAGCTCAACATTCCTGATCATATTTCCAAGTATAATGAACTCTGGGCAAGGTTAGTCGGAAGAACAGCAGATAGTTCTCAGGATAATGGAAATGATACGCTGGAAGCTGCTCTACGTCCGTTAGCTATGTCTGCCAAAGCAAAAGGATCATTATTTCTCACTACTCTACCAGATGAACTGGACAACATAGTTGATAATTTGAAGACGAAAACAAACCTGACTTATGATGATGTGTGTTCACGTTTGATGGAATTATCCGTAACATCTACTTCAGTTGAGGAGAGCTTTTGTTGTCAGTCAGAATGAACAAAGACAGAAGAAAGTTTTTATGGAATGTACTTTTTGTAAGGAGTACAAAAAATGGTACAAAGGTCAAGAACTGTAAACAGAAGAAATTCGATAATGCCCATTTGGTTTGTGACTCCGATGAAGAAGATATAGCATATCTTGCAGCACTTGCCAATCATGACAGTTCTTAATGGATTTTTGATACTGGTGCAACATCACACATGTCTGGTAATAAGGATAGCTTTATGAATCTCCGTCCGTACAATGGTTTCATCAGACTTGGAAATGGTAAGAGAATAAATGTCACTCATATTGGAGAGGTGAAATTGAAAGCGCTTTTACCGACAAATGAAGTGAAAGATGTTACTGTTCATGATGTTTAGAACGCTCCTGAATTAAAATGTTCTCTTCTATCATGGGAGAGAATCAAAGCTAATGGAATTTCTATGGAAGACATCAAAAAAGATATTACTTAATGGAAAAATAGTTGGATGGGTTGTTCCTGACAAGGAGCAGATATTTCAACAAGTAAATATTGAATCCAATACTGATGTCATAAATGTCAGTATTGCTTCGCGGCGTCGTCGATTGGGACATTTACCAGTTAGTGAATTCAATCAACTTACGAAGGTTGTGGCTGATCCTCATATCATTCCAAGAGATCGCACAAAAACTTGACTGTCATGCCTGTGAAGAATCAAAGTCAACCAGAAAGATTTCCAAAGAAGCCGGTAATACTTATGACGATATCCTAACAAAAGTTAATTCTGATGTTGTTGGTCCATTCTCTACGCCATCAATTCCGGGAAGTTATTACTATGTGTCCTCTATTGATGAATACTCCAGATATACTGAAGTTGCATTCGTAACTCATAGAAATGAAGTGGAGCAAAATGTGAAGGATTATGTGATTAGAATGGAACGACAAACTGGGAAGAAAGTACTAGATTTCAGGAGAGATAATGGTGGAGAAGTCTCTGGCAGATTTTTTCCGGACAAATGGAATAAAAGTTGAGAATTCGATACCAAGAGTTCATGAAACAAATGGTTTAGCTGAACCACTGAATATAACTATGAACACCATGGCTAGAACCAGTTTGATTGACTCACAATCATCACAATCACTGTGGGCAGAGGCAGTAGCTCATGCAGTTTATGTTAAGAATCGACTACTTCATTCATTTCACGAGAAAACACCATTCAAGATGTTTTTTGGTCGAAAGCCGTTTATATCTCATCTGAGAAGTTTTGGACATGGAGCTTATATCCTTATCAACAAAGAAGATAGGAAATCTGGTAGTAAGCTGTGTTCAAGAGCAACAGAAGGTGTGAGGGTTGGATATTGCGAAAAAGATGGTTGGTACCGATTTTGGACAGGTAGAAAAATTGTCATCTCACGGGACTATAAATTCAAACAAGAAGGTGAAGTGACCGAAATTCATCCATTCAAGAGATCACAAAATGACGTTTTCAAAAAGTCATTAGACACACCGTTTACATCAAGCCAAAGTGACGAAGGAATCGAGTTCAATTCAGCCCCATCACAATCTGATGTATCTGTCACGGATATAGAAAAAGTTTTCGTCATCATGTTCCTCCAAAGTATCTTGAAGATTACTGCAAATTAGCATTGGATGAACCAACATCATACTCTGACGCAGTTTCTTGTCCTGAATCAATAGAATGGATCGAGGCCATAGGTGAAGAATGACGATCAACGGACAAAAATAATGTTTGGGATATTGTCGAGAAACCACCAGAAGCTCGCTTGGTTGGCTGCCCGTGGATTTTCAAAAAGAAATTTTTGGAAAATGGATCATTCATAAGATAAAAAGCAAGGTTAGTTGCTCAGGGTTTCAGTCAGATATCAGGGCTTGATTACGATGAAACATTTTCACCTGTGGTTCGCTGCGATACAATCAGAATCCTCTTAGCGCACTGCATTTAATGGAATATGATAGCAAGACAATTTGATATCAAAACTGCATTTCTGAATGGTGATATTGACTTCGATTATGAAGATACCTGAGGGGTTGAAGACTGAACCAGGGAGAGTGTGTCACTTGAAGAGAAGTATCTATGGTCTCAAACAATCTCCCAGGCAGTGGAATCAAAAGTTGATTTCTGTACTGAAGGAAATGAATTTGAAACAATCTTCAATAGATCCTTGCATGTTTATATCAGAAGACAAGTGGTTTCCATATATGTCGACGATTTGTTAGTTCTTGGATCTGAAATGAAGAGAGTCCAGGAAGTTGAGGATGTACTCAAAGAAAATTTTGAAGTTACTTGTTTTGGTACTCCCAGACTTCTCCTTTCAATCCAAATTTCATGGTTCGAAAATCGAGTCACTTTATGTCAAGAACTGTACATTTTGAAAATACTTGACAAATACAAAATGTCAGACTGTGAACCGTCACCAACTCCAATGGATTGCAGAGCAAAACCACAATGCGCAAGAACAGAAGATGAAAAAACTGATAAAACAGAGTATCAGTCTAAAATTGGTAGTATGTTGTATTTAGCAGTGGGTACAAGACCAGATATAATGTTTGCTGTCAATGCCCTATCACAATTTAGTTCGATTCCTCCAAAAGTTCATTCGAATATGGTAAAGCATATATTCAGATATTTGAAAGGATCAGCACGGAAGACGTTGGTATACATGAAGACGGATGAAGTCAAAATTTGTATGTATACGGATTCCTCATATGCAAGTACCATTGATGACAGGAAATCTCAGAGTGGTTTCATAGGATTTTATGGCAAAGCTGCGGTTACTTGGACTTTGAAAAAACAGAAAAGTGTTGCCTTTTCATCTACAGAAGCGGAATATATGGCTTTATCTCTCGCCTGCAGGCAGGTGATGTGGATGTCATACTTGATGAAAGATTTTAAAATAAAAATATGCCCTTTGTTGTTATGTGATAATCAGGCAGCAATTAACATTTCATCGAATTGTGAGGGAGAGAATACTAGGACAAGTTGTGAATATTGAGTATGTTTCCACAGAAGTGAATATTGAGTATGTTTCCACAGAAGAAAATATAGCCGATATGTTAACCAAAATTCTGGGAAAAGAAAAATTCAATCACTTGCTGACATTTCTTTCTTGTTGATATTTGTAAAAAAAAAATCTTATTGCAGACCCTGATGGAGAGTGTTGAATCAGGCAGGGAACTGTATTCATGATATATTCATATGTTTTATTTTGACTCGTATCTGTGAGACTTATGTTTATTGTTGTCAATTTTAGATTGATTGATTTGAATAAAAAACTTCTGAGTTTCTCATCATTATTCTTCAAGATTTCATCAATTTCTAAAAGGTTATGGGCTTGGATTCAAATTTGATCCCGACTAAAGATTTGACCAGAACATGTAGAGAATATTCACATCTTTTGTCATAAATATCATTGAGAGCTTTCCACATGTTATATGCATTAGTATATAACACGTTGAAAAGTATGAAAGCTTTGGCCAAAGAATGCCTGTATCGCCAGTCTTCACATTTTGCGGAAAATTCTGCTTCTGAGACTTTGATTGGACGTGGACTAGCAGCTGGATTCTTCTCTTCGGCAGACACTATTTTCTCTAGATTATTCAATTCCATGTATGAAAGCATCATTGTCTTCCATGAGTGATAATTTATTTTACCATGTAACCTTTCGAATCTGGAAACTTGTCCATTCTTGACTGGAATAATTACACTTTTTCTCTTTAATTTCTTCTTTCACGATTATCTTCAACTTTATTTCTATTCTTTTCAGCGTAGAGCTGGGCCCATAACCTTTTGGAAACTGATGAAATCTTGAAGAATAATAATGAGAAACTCTGAAGTTTTTTATTCAAATCAATCAATATAAATTAACTAACATAAACATGAGTATCACAGATACGAGTCAAATAAAACATATGAATATATCATGAATACAGACCACTGCTTGATTCAACAACCATTAACCTGTTCTCACATAAAGAATCCAAAGATTATTTTAGGCATGTCTATTTATTTTGTTGAATGTTGGCTATATTCATTCTCAATGGTATTTTGGTTGCCCAAATCTGTTGTAACTTCATAATAAACTATACCCGCAGCTAATTGTTAAATGCCTCGACATAACCTAATTGTAATCATAAATAGCGTTTTCATTTAGTTTTCTGGACTGTCCTAGAACTATCTCGGATTCAATTTATTGCACGTCTGGTTGTGCGCCATTCTAGAACAATTTCCAAAGTTTGGAACGCGAACAAACCTATTGTGACAATGGACCTGACAAAATATTATTCCAGTTTAGAGAAAAACAATTCTTGCATTTCACAACAGCACAATATGAAGGCATGATCATCAACGAATTAAACAAAAACATATGTAATCCATTTTTGAAATCGGTAAAAATGTTCAACTCTCCAACATAAACGAATCAGAAAAGTGAGATTGTTTTACCTCCAATGTGGACTATATGTCAAATGTGCACGAAACCAATCAATCATTACATGTTTTATTAAGGTTATGATATTATTTGTGACTATGATCTGTTTTTAAAAGCTATCTGTTATAAATAAATACTTTCAGGATGATATGAAATGCATTCAACAGGGTGAAAATAGTCTTTTATCTGAACATTTAGAAATGTATAATTTGGATCCAGGTTTGTTGAAAATATAAACAGGATGTTCATAAAATCAGATGTGGAATCATCTGCGACTGAAAGATAAACTTTAGTCACTATCTTCCATCTTCAAGATAACCTCTTGTGGGGTATTCATGTTGAAAAGGGAAATATTTTTCTGTGAATTGAAAAATCCACGATTAAAATGAAGTTATTTTTTGTGAATGTCTAACACAAAACAACTACTTCACAGAAAAATATTTCTATCAATATTCTATTGAGAATGTTTCCCTTTTCAACTTGGATCCAGGATTACGAATGATCAAGGTCCATTTTCTTTAAAACCATGTTTGAAGTGACAACTACACCCACATCAATTTTTATTGGGTTTTTTATCAGTTCGGCGGAAAATTCACGTTCAAAACAGTAATATTCATAATAATTCATTTCCTGAATGGATTTGTTACATACCATGCTAAGTATTTTATCCACATTTTTTTATCTTTTTCTTTTGGCATTAAATATAAATTACAATCACTTGAGTGTCTGTGATTGCAGCCAGGCACAAAACAATGCATCATTTTGAGTTTCTTTCTGCTCCATCAGAGCACACTGCATCATTATGTATGTATATATATCTCATTTATGTTTATAAATAGTAAAGAGCCAATAGGGCCGTCTAAACAGGATCAGAACTTCAGGGGACAAAACACCAAAACTCACGAATTTATCAAATCCACATCTGCTTCTGAGTACTACATTAACGCTATCACTGAAACCTGGGTGCAATCAAACATTCCGAGCTATTTCCTGATAACTATGTGGTGTTTCGAAGCGACAGAAATCTCGCAGCATGCTCAGTCTCAAGAGGTGGCGGTGTGTTATTTGGTGTTAGTTCAGACTGTAAAGCTGCTGAAATAGACTTATCCGAATTTCGTGTGAACTTTGTTACCATTGACATTGTGGGATGTAAGGTATTATTTAAGCATAATGTCCTGTTCATTTTTGTCTTCTATATTCCCCCAAACGCAAGTACTAACCTCATACAAAATCTCTTTACTACAATTGAATCCCTTGAATGTCTGTAAGGTAGCAATTTACTGATCCTAGGTGATTTCAATCAACCTAACTATGTAAATCTTGATGCAAACATAAACAACACCACTTTAGCTACAATCGATCAGCTCAAAAGCTTCTATGACCTGAAACAATTCAACTTAGTGTACAACCACTCAGGACGTTTACTAGATAAACATTTTTCCAATCTTGAATGTAGCACCCATAATGATTTTCTACCCTTCGTACCAGAAGACGAATACCACCCAGCCCTTCAAGCAACCTTATTATTCGCAAAACCAAGTGTGGCAATACCATACAACAAAAACATCACAAACTACAACTTTCGCAAAGCTAACTTTCCTGAACTATATTTAGCTTTCCTCTACACTGACTGGTCATGTCTGGACCAACATTCTAATGTAAATTTAGCAGTAGTAAATAATTTTACTCAATTATTTACTCTGTACTTGATCTAAGGGTTCCTACTCAAAGCAACTTCACTAGTAAATACCCCACTTGGTGTAACAGTGATATAATTCGTGAAATAATACAAAAACATAAAGTTTTAAAAAAACTGAAAAAAACTCAATTAGAACTTGACAAACAGCATTTTAAGGAACTCAGAAAATCTATCAAATCAAAAATATCTATCGCATATGAAGAATACCGACGAGCAGCAGAAATTCTATCAAAATTGACCCATCCAATCTATGGTTATACATCCAAAACAAAAAAGGATCCTCTAGAATTCCAGGCATTGTATACCATAACGACAGCGAATACAGTAATCCATCCAGCATAGTCAATATATTTGCTGAATTTTTCGAAAGTGTTTACACTCCTATCCCGAATACAACAAACAATCTAATCAAAATTACCCTACTATGTATTACTATAAAATCCTTTTCGGAAACAGAGGTACTTAATTCCTTGAAAAAACTAAAACCCAAACGAACGTCAGGATCTGATTCGATACCGAGTTTCCTTGTTAAATTTTAGCTAAACCTCTTCAGACAATTTTCAACCTTGCCCTGAAATCTGGATGCTTCCCAGATAAGTGGAAAACTGCCAAAATATGCCCAATATTCAAATCCGAAGCAATCAACAATGTTGCAAACTACAGACCAATAACACTTCTCTCCAATTTTGCAAAGGGCTTTGAGATATGTCTCTACAATTCACTATTTCCAAACCTTAAAAATATCATCACAAATGACCAACATGGATTCATGAGCAAACGATCAACGGTCACTAATATGATGTGTTTCACTGAGGCGGCAAGTTCTGCACTTGACAATCATTCTCAATTGGACAAAGGCCTTTGACAAACTAGATCACCAGATACTTCTGAACAAACTAAACTTCCTTGGCTTTGACACATAACTAATCAAAATTTTTAAATCTTACCTCCAAAACCGCACACTCTTTGTTGAATTTAGAGGACACACATCCTATCAATTCATCGCCCCACAAGGGAGCAACTTAGCCTCCCTCTTATTCTCATTATTTATAAATGATATTGGGAAAAATATCTCCAGCTATTGCTGCTATTTGCAGATGACTTGAAAATCTTTCGTAGAATTCAATCACTAAACGACTGTACAATTTTACAGGACGACATTCATGAAGTTCTCCATTGGTGCACCGAAAACAAACTACTACTAAATGTCCAAAAATGCAAATACACTACTTATTCTTTAAGAAATGCAACTATTGATTTTCAATACTCCCTTAGCAACACTCCGTTAGAGCACAAGACACAAAATAAGGACCTCGGTGTTGAATTTGACCCAAAACTCAACTTTTCCCAACACTATAATAACATAACCTCCTCTGCAAAGAGGATGACCGGACTAATATTCCGTACATGTAGAGATTTTCAAAACAAAGACTGCCTCACCACCCTATACAATGCATATGTAAAATCAAGACTGGATTACTGCTCTCTGATATGGTCACCACTCTACAAAAGTCATATCGATCAGCTCGAGTCAGTACAGAGGCTCTTTATGAAGTATGTGTCATTCAAGACAGACGGAGACTACCCTCCGCAAGGTTTCAACAACAATATGTTATTGAATAAATGTTCATTCCTGTCACTAGAAAAATGTAGAACATACTATGCCTGCTTGTTCATTTACAAACTCTTACATAACTTGAAATCGACGGTAGAATTCAAGTATTCAACTCCCCTATTAGAAATATCAACACTGGTGTTCCTCAAGGATCTATCCTTGGACCCCTACTATTCATAATGTATGTAAATGACCTATCAGACTGCTTATCAACTCCAGCTGTTTTCCAATATGCCGATGACACATCATGTTTAGTCATGGGAAAAAATCTCGAAAACCTCTCCAAAAAGACAACGAAAGTGACATAGGAAATGTTGACCTGGTGTGACAAGAACAATCTATGCTTGAATACAAAAAAAACAGTGTCATTGTAGTTTAGCAAACGCTTAGAATCAGACAGTAATGTTTTAATAAAACTCGGGAAAAAATCAGTTCCAGTGCGTTCTGATACTAAATTCCTTGGTGTTGAAATTGATAGTAACCTATCTTTTGGCAACCATATCTCCCATACTGTAAAAAAGCTGAACAAAATGTGTTATGCCATACGTAAATTAATTGACTCTGTGGACATCACGGTATTGAAAATATACTACTTTGCTCATGCCCAGTCAATCCTAACATATGGCCTGATATTTTGGGGAGGATCCAATCTCGCTGATAGAGTCTTTTTGGCACAGAAGCGTGTTATAAGGTGTATGCTAAAAACACACTTTTTGGAACCCTGCAGACCGCTTTTTAAAGAACTTGGTGTACTACCACTTCCCTCTCTCTACATATATAGGCTACTTATTTTTGTAAAAAGTAACTCAAATTTATTTATGAGGAATGTAGATGGATATATTTCCAGCGATAGGGTACTACGTTCCTCCAATAATTTGAGAATTCCAATGCACAATTCAGCATCATTTGAAAGGGGGGCAGAATATAAAGGAATAAAAATCTTCAATTCCCTACCTAGAGACCTCAAATCAATTAATTGTATAAATTCATTTAAATATAAAGTTAAGGAATACTTACTGAGAGTATCTCAGCCTCACCTGATTTTTAAAATGTTTTTATGTTTGAATGTATGTGTTATGTGTCCCTTTTCATGATAATGAATTTCTTAACCTACTCCACTTATTCTGATATTACAAGAATGCTTAATCTCAATATTGTATGTGTTGAGGGTACCCTCTAATGACGTGTTATAGAGGCTTTTAACTTACCTTATTTAATTTTAACTACAAACAAGAATGTTTATATTATGTTGAAATTCTCATGACTTGATATTGAGCATCTGTACTTAACATATTTTATTGTATTATTGAAACTGACCATGTCAATGTCCAATTGGATCCTATGACGACAATAAATAATATTATTATTATTATTGATAGATTGACCCGAACTGTTAACACAATTGAACTTTCATGTTCCACGTATCAACAGCAGGTATGAAATGGGCTTCTACCTAATAAAACCCAAAACAAATATACTCGTTAAACCTCTGCACACAATATGCAAAAAAAAAATGAAGTCTGCACAAACATCGATATTTACAACAAATCAATAAATTCCTTTAAAAACAAAGTAAAACAAATATTGTATAGCAAACAATAACTTCCATATCGCCAATAAACAATTTTGAGCTTATTCTATCGTTCCCACACATGTAATTTGTACCTTTTAGTTTTAGTTTATATATTTAGCTTGGTTATTTCTAAATGAAACTTGCTTCATCTCTTCAACTTTCTTGTAATTGGGTTCTTAGTCAATAAATGTTTTTTTTTATAACATTGAATTTCCCGCCAAACTTTGCTTCCACCAATCAATAACGAAATGAATCTAAGACAAACTTCCATCGAATTTGCCCACCAATTTTATATTCATCAAATATTTTGAAAATATACAATTTTATTGTAAAATTTTTATTATAGCTGGTTGAGAAAGGTTCATTGAATCTATTTCAACAGAAATAAATCTTAAGAAATTTCCCAAAGCATCTCAAAACAGGCGAGAGATTCGCGTAATTTTTAGACCCATAAGAAATGCATAGGGATTTCAGTGGCCGGATCCACGAATGGAACGTACTTCAAAATTCCCTCCTAACCTCACTAATATTAATTCTCGATGTTTAATGATTAAGATTGCCAGAGAGTAGACCTATATTCAACACATCTACATGTATTCAAACACGAGAACAAAAATTTTTTGTTTGTGAAACAATGACTTTCACCAAAAAAGAGAGTTGCTGTAATACTATCAAGCATTCTCTTTTTATAGTTACTTGAGAGTTAGTTAAGAAGATCAAAACAACTGAAAACTTTATTGATCTATTGTTGACGTTTTGACTTTCATAAAGTTATCTTCAGTGCAATGCATCTTGGGGACGATATCTTAAATTTGCATTATTTAAAACTTATGAAATGTATTGCCACACAAACCATGTACATATGCTAGACCAGTGTACTGTGTTTTGTATAAATGTACTTTGAGTTCGTTATTTGCATTTGACGTTTCAGCAGCACGACTATAACCTATATTTTCGTTTCAGCAGTGTAATTTTTTATTTTTGCATGAATCAGTGATATTTTTATGTTATATATTGTTGCATATATGTTTGTATTGCGGATTTGTTCACCATTATGGGGATTTTTTTGAATTTTGTTTTTGGACACTTATGTTCAAAAACAGTTCAGCACTTGGAACTTGAGTTGAAAGCCAAGATGATTAAACAACTTCAAGTTGACTTTCATATAGGGCTTCTCAGACATATGCTAAGAGTAATTTTGCGAATATCAGAAAACACATTGGGGGAAATCCTCCCGGAGACGACAAGTGCAAATTGTAACTCTGGAGAAACAAAATAGTTTCGATCAATTTGAATGAAACAGTAAAGTAACATAATATTGGCTACCAGATATCTCGTGGCATGATAAAACAAAGTTTGTGATAAGTACCCCCATTGGAATCATAGGTGAGAATATATGTATGGGGCGGGTGAGGATAGTAGTCCCCCATGGTGGCACGATTCGAATATTAAAATGCGTGCGCGCTTCATTATGTATTCTTGCTTAAGAAAATTCATATTTTTGGAACATTTATTTACTCAAAATGTCTCAAGATAATTTCGAAGTATAAAGCTCATGAGATTCCATAAGTTATAACATTCCTCACAGTATTATATAACAGGGTATTTGTGACTACAAGTACTTTGTAATAGTATATTGAGGAGTAAATAGCAAAGTACCTCAGGATAGATAAGTTATTCTGAGGGAGTGTAATTTGACTTACAACTGATAGTAAGTAGTGCTAAAAATGAAAAACATTTCAATTTATAATTCTGATAAAATTATTATAATTACGAAAAAAAGGTTCTTTGCTGGCTTTTGGGTGCAACATGATTATTCATGACACTTTGACAAATTGTAAAAAAAGGGAGTTCACTAATAAAGAACATACATACATAGTTGACACATAGGGAGTAATCAGATACGTTGGTTGGACAAAAAAAAAACTCAAATTTATCTTTATGTGACTACATTTCAGTCCCCTGAAAAAATAACTCACCTATCAACTCTGAGATTATTTTTGCCGAACAAATCTTTTATTTCCTCTAGAGACAAGTTCAAATACTCCTCATGCTGCGATACTTCATGAAAATATGATTCAATATATTTTTCTGCAGAATCTGCCAAAGTGGAACATCCTAAAGATTCAGCGAAATGGCGAAATCCTAATGCATTTTGTGGATGAATTCTGGAAAGGAATAATTAGTTATGCTAAATGATATAATATAAACTTTGGTGAACAAAAAATAATGTAGGTACATATAATTATGTAGTTTGGTGACAATATTTGGATAGCATGCAACAAGAATTTAGGGAAGAATTCCAAAACAAAGTGTAAATATATTTAAAATGTATTGAACTCTACTGAATCTACTCAATCCATTACGCGTATGCTTATCAGAAACACATGTGACAAATAAAATTTATGAAATTTCAATAAATGGCTATACTATACAGAACTGATAGTGACACTAGGCATACTGGTGGAGTGGTTATATTAATTAGAAGAGAACTTAAAGTACTGCATTGTGAAAAAATATTGTTGCAAAAATGTTATTGGTTAGTCTCTGTAAAATGTATTCTTGAAAAAAAGGTATTCTTTACTCTATAGGTCTCCTAGTAGTAGTAGTTGTGTGGAATTTCTGGACTCTTTTGAAAATTGGTGTGATAACATCATAAGTGACGTGACTTTCATTGTAATTTTAACAGGTGATTTCAATATAGATTGGCTTTTAGAAACGACATATAGCAGTAGGTTGAAAAGCTATTGTCATGACATTGGTTACAAAAATATAATAACAACAAATGCTGGAGGATCCATTATATGATGAGCTTAGTTCTAGTCTTAAAAACACCCAGAGTAAGTGATCACTATATTATCGAAATTAATTATTTACAGACTAGGCCAAAAGTTCGACCACATATCATTGAGAGTAGAGGAAGAAATATTGATTTTCATAGTATTAATAACAAATTATCAGTAATGAGTTGGAACTTCAATGTGAGGAATATCGATCACAACAAAGTACTAGACATCTTAAATGAAGTGGCACCAAAGAAAGTTGTCAAAATATTCCTAAAGTACAAAGCATGGTGGAATGATTCATGTTGCAGAAGCAACAACTACTAGGGACTTGAGTAAGATGCCTGGAAACCCTGGTGTATGCACTGATTCGATTTTGTTTAGACTTTTTAGTAGAGATTTTCGCGTTCTACATCAAATTTTTCACTATAGATGGTGATAAATTGACATAGTTCAACGCATCAGATCTGTTCCCTCATTACAAAATGCATTTGCCTTAGGCAACCTGCACACTGATGCGGAATACGGACATGTCACTTATGAAACTTCCAACCAATTGGAAAATTTGAATGATTTTCAATCAGATTGAGGTTATGATTTGTGAATTGTTATTTCTGCAAAACTCAGTTATAATTACCAATGTTTTGTATTCATTGAAATGAATCGTGTTTGTATGTTGTGTGGTCAATCACAAGCTGTCGATTTTTTGCCGCACCAATGCAGGTGAGTTAAATTGCTAATATAACACATTTTAAAAGTTTATGGAATCAATAAGTGGGACTTTTTCTCCCATAATTTTCCATAACTAATTCTAAGGATTTTGTTTGCACTTCAAATGAATTAACGACAGAGCTTAGAATGTGTTGACGCATATACAGTGCTTCTCAAAGTCCCCTCCCCCCCTCTTATTTTTGGAACGATTATACATAAACAAATGAAATTTGGAAACTGAATAATAAAGGTTGTAAACTTCCCTACTATTGATGATAGATGAAAATGAAATGAAATCTTTATTTGAAGTAGGAAGTCCTAATATAAAAAATTGATAGTAAAGAAATATACACAGTGCATGATAGTAAACACATAAAGTTTACGAATATCTACACATACATACACACATATATATATATATATATATATATATACATATATATATACACACACATATATATATATACACACACATATATACATACATATACATAACACACATACAAACGTACGCACTCACACACATGCACACATATATATATTCAAACATATAGACATACAAAAGTTAAAATTATTGTAACAATAAAATTTAAAATAAAATAAAATAGAATAAGATAAAAAATATAATAATATAAAATAACCTAAAATAACCATCCCAAGAAAACAACAAGATTTACAGATGGGTATGGATACTGACTAGTTGTTAGTTGATATTATATTTACTGGTTTAATGGATGAATTAGCTTTCTCAGTTGGTTTTTGAAAATTTGTAAGGACACACTATTTTTTACTTCAGTGGGTAGTTTGTTGAAGTCATCCAATCCTTTGATAAACAAAGATTTAGTACTACTTCCCAATCATGTTTTAGGAATATAAAAGTTATTTCTGCTTCTGGTGTTATAATTATGTATCTCGTTGTTATAATTTATGAAAGGGTCCAGATAATCAGGTAGAAGATTTTTAGTGAGTTTGAAAATAAAGACCATGGCCATGAAGTAGAGTATTTTTTCAACACAATTCCAATCTAGTATTTCCAACATAGATTTTATTGGTGTGTATCTATTGGATCTCAATATGATTCTCATACCTCTGTTTTGGAGTTTTTGCAATTTCTACAACTTGTTCTTATTCATTACATAAAGTAATGTTGGACAGTAGTCAAAATGTGGTTGGATTAGTGTTTTATAAACCATTATTCTACTCTGAAGAGATAGAAAGGCGGCAACTCTGGCAAAAAAAAATAGTTTCTTAGAAATTTTCTTACAAATATATTCGCAGTGGCCCTTCAATGATAAAGTGTCATCAACTATGAATCCCAGGTATTTAAACTCACTCATCCATTCAATATTATCATTTTAAATTTCCAACTGTAGATTGTCATAATTAATGTTTTTTAGTTTGTGTTTATTACATAGAATCATGGCTTTAGTTTTTGTAACATTTAATTTCAATTTATTAGTTCCTAGGTATATTTCAAGTTTTTTTAACATTGAATTCAATCTAACAACTATACTTGCAGGATCAGTCCCGTAACATGCGACAAGAGTGTCATCTGCAAAAAGATTGAGAAAGTCACAGTCATTAATATAATTGATATCATTTAAATAGATGATGAACAGTAACGGACCCAAAACGCTCCCCTGAGGTACACCTATATTGTTAGTTAATTCATCAGGGACTGATTTGCCTAATTTGCAGAGTTGCTTTCTATTTGAGAGATCAACCATTTCAACACAATACCTTCAATTCCATAGTATTTTAGTTTTCGTATTAGAATTTTCCTGTCAATAGTTTCAAAAGCTTTCTTGAAATCTAAAAATACTGAGATAATAAATTTGCCCTCATCAATCAGTTGTTTCCATTTTGAAATAGTGAGTTGTAATGCAGTTTCACAGGAGTAATTTGTTCGAAAGCCTAATTGATTGCCAGTGAATAACTTATTTGTATTGAAGTATTTAGAGAGCTGATTATATACTACTATTTCAATATTTTTTTCAATTGGGGGTAGTGTATTAATTGGTCTGAATTCTAATGCCTCTGTTGGATTGGGAATTTTTGGAACGGGAATCACAGAACTCCACTTTAATTTGTCGGGAAATATACCCTGTTCCAGTGAGGAGTTTATGAGATTGAGTACCACATAACCAGTTGTATAAAAAGTTTCCTTAAGGAATTTAACACTGAGTACTTCATTGGAACTGCCTTTGTTTTTAAGTGAGAATACGATGGATTTCAAATCGCTTATGGCTATTTTCTCAAACTCACAAAATCTATTCCAATTGCAACATAGTCCTCAGAAGACCATTCAACAGCGTTATCTATAGAATTTGATATTTCTTTCACACTATCGATAAAAACAGAGTTGAATTTATTGGTGGCTTCCAGTTCAGTTTTAACAAGATCCACTGAATTTTCATTGCTAAAGTTAATATTAGTGTACCTTATTGGCTGGTTTTCACCTTTGATCAATTTTTTAAAAGTTTTCCACATTTCTTTCGTATCATTCCTATTTTCACCAATTTTGTTATTATAATATTCATTTTTTTTGAGTTTCATCAAATTTACAACTGCATTTCTTTTAGTTTTAAATAATTCCCACTGTACTTCCCTTTCATCTCCTCTACTTTTCTTGAAATTATTGTAGGCTCTGTCTCTTTCTTTTGTTTTGAGTTTTACTTCTCCATCAAACCACGGAACTTGGTTATTCTTATAATTTATGGTAATAATAGGTGCATTTTCATCCAAAATTTTTTTACAACTATTTTCAAGATCTGAATATATTTTATTAATATTATTAGAATTTGTCAACCAGTCAGTCGTTATAAGCTTTAAGTTGATATCATGAAATACCTCATTATTTTTTTTTTTTTTTAGATAATGCTTTTTTTATTCAATTAATAATTAATATACAAAAGTCTACAATACAAAAAAAAAATCTTAACCTATACCACATATTTCAGACTATAAAGAATAAATGTATACATGCATATATCCATACACACATGTACATAGAAAATGTAAATAAAAAACAATTCAAATATTCAAGGACAAGCTCAATTAAAACTATTTAAAACTAGCGAACATATCACAATAAACCTGTTCCCGAAACAATGAAGATTCTAGACAAATATATGACATGTATATACCAATATAGTCAATATTTTTGTAAAGCATTGTTCCTAATCAGCAATAATTGCTGGTACCAATATCACAATAAACCTGTTCCCGAAACAATGAAGATTCTAGACAAATATAATATTTAACGCATCACCTCCGCTTTGAACGAGGAGTAACTATCTTTATTTTTTATGGAGTTTGGCAGAAAGTTAAATGATTGGAGACATTTAGAGAAGGGATTATTTAAAGCAATGTTCGTTCTCACCTGGGGTAGATAAATTTGGTTTTGACTTCTAGTTTCATACGAATGTATCTCATTAACTATATTCATGTTTGTATTGCATTTCTGTTGATTTTTTGTTATTTTATAAATAAATTTACATTGTTCTATTTTTTTTTTTTGCGGAAATTTTCTTGATGGTAGATTAACTCTGTATTAGTTCTGAAATCATAGCCAAATATAGTATTTACTACCTTATTTTGTAGAATTTGGATTTTTTGAATAATGTTTGAGAACATACCCCCATTTGTTATCAGATAACGGAATATAGAAAGAAAATAAGCGTTATATATCATAATTTTATTTGGTACATTTAAGTAGCTCTGGCATCTATAAAGTGCTCCAATCATTGGTACAATTTTTTTTGTCATGTGCTCTGCGTGTTTGTGCCAATTTAAGTTGTCATCAATTTCTATTCCAGTTATTTGGTCTGATCGACCTTTTGAATTCCTTGATCTTTAATTCTGATATCTGGGTCTCGACTTTGTTTATTTTTATTTTTGAAGAGCATATACACTGTTTTTTTTACATTTATTTGTAATTTATTTGCCAGGAGCCATTTAGCATATAGTTCTAGATCACTATTTACCAAGTCTTCCAGTTCACCCAGATTAGTTCCTTCATATACTAGAATGGTATCATCTGCGAATATGTAATAGCGAGCTTTAAGATTTGCTTTTTTGAGATTTAGGGTGTGTAACGAGTATAACAGTGGTCCAAGGACTGACCCTTGTGGGACTCCAGTTTATATACGATTTCACTATTAACTTCATTTAGAGATACATATTGTTGCCGATCCTTTAAATACGATTTTAATATACTTGCATTTTTCCTCTTATACCTAAATGGTTCAATTTATCGACTAGAATTTCATGATCCACTACATCGAATGCCTTTTGTAAATCAATAAATATTGTTAGGACAAATTTTTTATCATCCATGTTAGTTATGACATGGTTTAGAAAGTCTATTGTATCACTTTGGGTGTTCGATTGTTTCTGAAAACCATATTGATACTTGTCTAATTCAACATATCTAGTAAGGAAGTTCATGATACGGTTTTTAAAGAGAATTTCCACAAATTTTGAAAGCGCACATACTACGGTAATGGGGCGATAATTTTCTGAATTATTTTTTGGTCCTGATTTATGGATAGGGGTAACCTTACCCATTTTTAGCTCCTTCGGAAACTCCCCTGTTTCAAACATTTTATTGACCAAGTCGACTAAGACTGGTATTATTGTCTCCTGCACTATTAATAAATCTTTTACAGAAATTGTATCATTACCTGGAGCAGAATTCTTATTCATTTCATCCAAAACTTCTCTTACTTCTTTTATGTTAGTATCATATAGGTACAAAGAGTTTTTTATATTAATTTCATCGAAATAATGTGAAGGTGGGTTACTTATGAGTTTTGCATTGATTTTATTGACTATTGATTGACCTATATCACAGAAATATTCGTTAAATTTATTTACAATTTCTAATTTATCAGTTATTAATGTTTTATCTACCTCTATTGCATCTACAGTAATTTGCTTGTTTTCATGTTTTATTAGATTATTTATGAAATTCCATTGTTTCTTTGGATTTCCATCAGTATCATTCCATCTTTTTCTGAAAAAATTAGTTTTTAGTTTTCTTTTTTCATTTTCAACTTGGTTCTTTTTATTTCTGAAGTCCCATAAGATTCGTTGATCTTGAGGGAATTTTTTCATTAGTTTGTATAATTGGTCTCTCCTTTTCAATAGTTCTAAAAACTGGGGGGTTATCCAATCATTATTTTCCCTAATTTTAATTTTAATTGTTTTTGTAGCCTTATTTTTTGCTTCTTGTATAAGTTGGATCAAGGTTTCGAATGTATCGACCGGCACAGAAGTTTGCAATAGATTTTTCAAATTTTCCTCATATTTTGAGTTATCTAGTTTCTTAAATGTTTTTTGAACTTTACAATTATTATAGTTTTTTGTTTTTGAATACAATTCTATTTCTAATAGATTATGATCGGAAATTGTGCTATATTCAATGTTTATTTTACACTCTCCAATATTACTTGTTGCTAAAACATGATCAATGATGGTATGAGAGTGTTGTGTAATTCTGGTTGCATATTCCGTGCCTATATTGTTTTGGATTTCAAACCCATTCAATATAACACAATTTTTATATTCACTAGTGGCCTCAGTATTTTCTAATAAATTTATGTTAAAGTCCCCAATTATTAGTGTTTTTTTCTCATGCTGCAGTATTTCTTCTAATATTTCCAGAAATTCCTTCACATTGAATGATGGTGGTCTATATAATGCTATAATTTTTATACCATTTACCTGTAGATTCATCCCAATCATGTTGTATTGACTGTCGCCGCTAACATTGTTTATCTCGATGAACTTAATGTTTTCTTTAATATATATTGCAACTCCTCCGGCTCTCGTATCTCTACATGCATGCACAGCTGAATATCCATTAATCACGAATTGGTTTACTTCATTTTTATATAACCAGGTTTCCACAATTACTAATATATCATAATATTTCATTTTCACAAGACATTGTAGTTCCTCTAATTTGTTTCTGAGACTTTGTGCATTTATATATAAAATTCTTAGTTGTGATTCTGCTGTTGGTTTAATAATTTCATTGGATTGTTTCAGTTTTTTAGATCACTGGTGTCTTCGATTTGATGAACTGGGCTGTGTTCATCTTTGCAAATATAGATTTTCCCATGATTTATCCAGGCAAACCTAAAGTTATTTTCTTCTTGTATCTCAGCACTTCTTTGAATAGGTATTGATTTGCCTTTGTTAAATCATGGTTTAGGTAGATAACGTTGCCTTCTTCGTATCCTAGGTCTTTCGAAGTTATCATTTTCTTCTTCCTAGCTCCCAAGAACTCTTCTTTCTCCTTTTCACTGGTAAAACATACTTTTATAGGCAGCTGTCCATTGAGGTTTCTCCCTTTTCCGATTCTGAAGCATTTTGGTTTATTTAATGTTTGAACTTCTAGTGCTTCCTCCATTTTTTTGAAAATATTTTCGATGTTTTCTCGGTTATCATATGGTACCCCATTGATAATGATGTTGTTTCTCACCTCATTTTGTTCGTTTTTGTTTTGTTCCTTTCCTAATTGCGACTTTATTATCAGGATTTCCGATTTCAGAACTTCGTTGACTTTAACTTGTTCTTCATATTTGTTGAGTAGATCGGTATATTTGTTGTCCATTTCCATTAATTTCTTCATTATATCGTTCAGGGTATATTCCTGCTTGGTATTAGTATCGTTTGAGTTTGTTTTTGTAGTTTTTGAAGAGATTTTATTTACATTTTGTACAGGAGTCATAACCTCACTCTTTTTACAAGTTTCGCAAAAGTATCTTTCACCTTTCGGATTTTTCAATTCACTTGCAAAGTGGTTGAATGTTGCGGTGGATAATTTTTCACATTTGGTATGATACCATTTTTGGCATTTTATGCAATTAATAGCATAAGAATTTTTGCAGGAGTTTGCACAGGTACCACACGTGTCGGCCATTTTAGTTTTCTCATCTCAAAATTATTGATAGCTTCATAGGAGTTTCTGTTGTGCAAATTAATACTGATAACAGAGTGATCTGTAATCTTGGGATAGTCATGAACATGGACATTAATATCGGTTTCATTTGATAGAACATAATCAATCAAGGTATTGCTGCTATTGCAACATCGAGTACATTTGTTTACTAACTGTTCAATGCAGTAGTCTTTAATTATTTCTTTAATCTTTTAAGTATAGAATTGCTCACTTGGGTAGTTAATATTTACATCACCTATTAATAGACACCTAGTATTACCCACAAAATACTTATCGCACCATTCTTCAAATTTCTCCAAGAAAGCGGCATGGCTAGCATTAGGCGAGTGATACAGACCTCCGATCATCCATTTTTCACAATTGAGGTTGACCTCAACAAATTGACACCAATAGGTTTTTTTCAAAATCGTTTTCTTCTTCACTTTAAATTTAACATTTTCTCGAAGATAAATGATCACGCCTCCAGTATGTCGGCTCTTTGAGTCACATCTAACACATGAATAGCCATTTATTTGCAATTCACAATCATCCACATCCGATGTACACCTGGCTTCGTCAAAGATGACGTCACAAGGCCATTGTGACCAATAATTTTAAATGGAACCCTACGGCAAGCGACACCTCTTTTAAAAGGTATCGAAAAAACCTATTCAATGATACTTATTTTGTTTGTGTTTACGGCAGTTTTAATGGCTCATTAGTAAACATTAAAATTTAAATTCCATTCAGTATGATAATAATTACAGATTTAAGAATCAGTATCTACTTAAAGAAATTGCTCGAAGTGACCTCCATTTACTTCCTGACAGTGAAATATCCTATTTTTAAACTCTTCTCGTACTTTTGCAAATGTGTCTGCGGAAACAGCCTCACATTCTGCAACAATACGTTGTTTTAAAACGTCAATATTGTCAGATTCAGTGGCGTAAACCTTCGATTTAAGGTACCCGCACAGAAAAATATCCAAAGGTGTGAGGTCCGGTGATCGAGCTGGCCATTCCGTTGAACCTCGTCGTCCAATCCATCTACCACGATACTCCTCATCCAAATACCGTCTTACTGCACCGTAATAGTGTGGAGGAGCACCATCCTGTTGGAATGTTATTTCCAAATTGCCGAATTCATCTGGATTATCTTCCAAAATTTCAAGGATTAACGGTTCTATTGCGTTTTGCAACAGCTCCAGATAAACCTCACCAGTTAAATTAGTATTTAAACAAAGAGGCCCAACGATGTGGTTTCCCAGGATACCTGCCCAAACATTCACCTTCTGGGGAAATTGGGTATGTGTTTCACGAAACAGGTGAGGATTTGCGTCACTCCAATACCTCACATTCTGTGTATTTACATTTCCATTTAGATAGAAAGTACTTTCGTCACTAAAACAAATTGTTTTGATATAGTCTGGCTGTTGGTTAATTTTAGTTTCCATAATTTCACAAAATTCTAGTCTTCGGTCTGGGTTGTCGTCTGAGAGTTAATTTTTAATTTGTATGGATGAAATTTCTTTTTTTTTTCCTACACCCTGGGTACTGCACTTCGACTGACTTCATAGGTAGATGCAACGTGAGTTGTTGAAGAAGTAGGATTAACTATTACTTCTGCCAGTATATCAATTTTTTTCTCATCAGAAATTTGTGGTCTGCCAGATCGTTTCGCATCATTAATACTACCCGTTGTTTCAAACTTACGAAGAAGCTCCCTTAAATAAGTCCTCAAAACGGGGCGATCGGGAAACCTCTCATTAAAAATGCGTTCTGCTGCATGAATATTTTGTCCATTTCACCAAAATTAGTATTTTACCCGTTGTTTCAAACTTACGAAGCTATAAATACCTAAAGCACGACCATTTCGCTTCTTGAAGCACTTAAACGCTCGCTCACAACAGTTTAACAAATTATTAAAATGTACAAAAATATTAAAAGTACCAAAAGCTGCTAAAACAGTTAAACGTTCGATCAACAATACACAAATTATTAAATGTACAAAAACTTGGACAATTACAAAAACGTCGAATTAGGGAGACTAACAAAAACGTCAGCTTATTTGACAACTATCCAGAGGCGGAGCTTGAATTTGGAATTTTAGTATTAACTGATTTAATTCATCACAGCTTTGCGTTTTTTAAAAGCGAGTTGCCAAAACTGCCACAAACACAAACAAAATTAGTATCATTGAATAGTTTTTTTCCATACCTTTTAAAAGAGGTGTCGCTTGCCGTAGGGTTCCATTTAAAATTATTGGTCACAATGGCCTTGTGACATCATCTTTGACGATTTCGTCATCTATCATCACTAGTAGGGAAGTTTACAACCTTTAATATTCAGTTTCCAAATTTCACTTGTTTATGTATAATCGTTCCAAAAATAAGAGGGGGGGAAGGGAATTTTGAGAAGCACTGTATACACCCAGACTTCTCCTTTCAATCCAAATTTCATGGTTCGAAAATCGAGTCACTTTATGTTAAGAACTGTACATTTTGAAAATACTTGACAAATACAAAATGTCAAACTGTAAACCGTCACCAACTCCAATGGATTACGGAGCAAGCGGCAAGAGCAGAAGATGAAAAAACTGATAAAACAGAGTATCAGTCTAAAATTGGTAGTCTGTTGTATTTAATTTTAATTTAATTTATTTATTTATACTAATTACAAACAGACTATGTCTAATAACATGTATCAGTTGGAAAATTACAAACATACAGAAGCGAAGTATAACAATTATACAGATACAAACATATATATATATATATATATATATATATATATTATATATATATATATATATATATATATATATATATATATAAACAATATTAAAACTATTAAAATATTTAAAATTAATGTACAAACATCACAAGGCATTTATACTATCTCAAATGGAAGAGTAGTGAGGTCTTAGAGATATTAAGGAAATCAATTTCTCCTGTTCTCAAGAGGTTGTTAACACTGACTAGGCATTTGTTAATGGGGGCGCTTAAATTGTGAATTTTGAAGGGCCTTTTTCTGATTCTCAGTCTTATGTCTGGTACGTTGAAGTGAATGTTCATCAGTATATCAGGTACATTGATCAAGTTGTCAAGATATCAAAGACGAAAAGAATCTGGATCCTTTCACGTCGTTCGCTCAAAGTTATAATTTCAAAATCTCTCCTTTGGTTTTCGTAGGATATACGCAATGGGTATATTCCATATTTTTTGAAGTGCATGGATCTTAGAAATTTTTTTTGAATTTTTTCAAGCATATCAGAATATGTTATGGTCTCATATTTAGCAGCGGGTACAAGACCAGATATGTTTGCTGTCAATGCCCTATCACAATTTAGTTCGAATCCTACAAAAGTTCATTCTAATATGGTGAAGCATATATTCAGATATTTGAAAGGATCAGCATGGAAGACGTTGGTATACATGAAGACGGATGTAGTCAAAATTTGTACGTATTCGGATGCCTCATATGCAAGTACCATTGATGACAGGAAATCTCAGAGTGGTTTCATAGGATTTTATGGCAAAGCTGCGGTTACTTGGACTTCGAAAAAACAGAAAAGTGTTGCCGTTTCATCTACAGAAGCGGAATATATGGCTTTATCTCTCGCCTGCAGGCAGGTGATGTGGATGTCATACTTGATGAAAGATTTGAAAATAAAAATATGCCCTTTGTTGTTATGTGCAAGCATATTGATGTACATTTCCATTATGTGAGGGAGAGAATACTAGGACAAGATGTGAATACCTAGTATATTTCCACATAAGAAAATATAGCCGATATGTTAACCAAATCTTTGGGAAAAGAAAAATTCAATCACTTGCTGACATTTCTTTCTTGTTGATATTTGTGAAAAAAAAAATAATCTGAATGCAGACCCTGAGGGAGAGTGTTGAATCAAGCAGTGATCTGTATTCATGATATTCATATGTTTTATTTTGACTCGTATCTGTGAGACTTATGTTTATAGTTGTCAATTTTAGATTTATTGATTTAAATAAAAAACTTCAGAGTTTCTCATCATTATTCTTCAAGATTTAATCAATTTATAAAACTCATGACAACAAAGAATTCAAGGATTTTCAAATGTGCTGTCCAGTGAGGTATGCGTTCAAGTTGTAGGGCTCTAACTCTATGAGAAGTTTTATTATTTCTCTTTTGAAATCTCCTATTTTCTTTATCACTTTAATTCTGTTGGGTAGATGGTTAAAAAGCTTAATTGCCATATAGTGAGCACTTTTTTCAGTTGCGGTTAGTCGATGATGGGGATAAATATTTTCATTTGTTCTCGTTGGTGAATACACAAGCTCTGACTAATTTACTAAGTTTGTTCCATCTGAATATGCACTTTGACTCCCCAACTCGTATTACACACCAGAGCAAGTCTACAATTGACTATGTATGTAGCAACCTAGATAATAATTACATCTCCTGTTCTGTAGCTTCACCAGGTCTTTCTGATCCTGAGGCTATTCAATTCACTATCAGCATTGAACATACAAAAAAGTAAAATCGTCCAAATATGGAAGATTGTACAGTACAGCAAACTATAGTAGGTGCTTCCAAAACTGCCTCCAAGCTAACTGGGAAATTATCCGAGATAACAATAATTCTTTTCGCAAATTCTATAGCCTTCTCACCACTATTTTCAATAAATACTTTCCCTACCAGAAGATTAAAGATAAAAAGAAAAAGCAATGGCTAACTAAAGGCATAAAAATCTCATCTAAAAACTTACGCTCACTGAACTATTATTTTTTTTACTAATAATGAATCCCTTCATACATATGTCAGACAATACCGGGTGACCCGGAACCAATTTACCCCCCTGTATCTTCGTTGTTATTTTATATGGATGTTTCAAATTGGGTACTTCGATTTGATTTTATGAATGTACAATTTAGCAAGTATCAAACCAAATATGACACATCCGGTTTGACCGGAAGCGCATCCAACTTTTATATTTCAAATGGAAAGTATATATTTTTTTTGAAAATTACGATTTGGTATAGAATTACCTTTCCAATGATATATCACAATCATACTTACAATTCACAATCTGCTGATATAATTCGGATTTTATATAAAATTACTTTTTGTATTCCCCTCGTAATAGAACATTTTCATGAAAGTATACTATGGAAGATTGAACAATATCATGTGAGTAACAATAATTCATGGCCAAACTTTTTACACAATAAGTTTTATGCAGACTAACTATTTTCACAATTTTAGTTTTTCTTCATTGTTCAACATCAATACACTCATTTCTTTTAAATGCTAACATAGGAGTTTTTAAAATTGGTTAGAAACTCCAATACATATTGAAATACAAATCATGAAAAAACCTCCATATTTTTGTTTCATATTTATTTTTTTGAAGATAATTTCCATGCTATACCTACATTTGTATTGAACCTTTCAACTTCATGTTAGTTGGGTATGGAATTAAATTTGTTGAATTTTTGACATTTCGAATGTTCTGAATTTTCTAAGATAATCATTTGTGAAATGAACAACTACTACCGATTTACCCAAACTGAAAAAGTTGATATGCTGTTCATTTATGGAGAAGCAAGGAGAGATATCCTAACCGTCCGAAACCTAGTAGTAGAAACTATTTTGCAATAATGGAGTCACAGTTCAGGAAAGAACGGAATAATCATGATGGAGAACATGTTATTTTAAGCGAAGATACGGAGATCACTGTTCTAGCAGCTGTTGAAATTGATCCAAATATATCATTAAGCAGATCGAATATGAGGTCGGGGTACCTAGAGAAACAACAAAAAAAAATTGAAAAAACACCGGTATTGTTCATTCAAATATCAAATTCATCAATATTTGTATGAAAATTATGCGCAGAGGAGGATTGTGTATTGCGCAGAGGAGGGTTGTGTATTGTAACTGGGTTATACGAAAAGAAACAGAAAATCCAAATTTCCATTACAATATTCTATACAGTGATGAATCACGCTTTACAAACAATGGTCATTTCAATAGAAATAATTTACGTTATTGGGCACAAGAAAATCCGCATCGGATTCAATGTTTGGCAAGAATTTTTGAACCCAGAATAGTGGGACCAATTATTTTTTATGGAGCTTTAACAGGTGAACAGTACCTACAAATTTTAAATGATGAAATCCAAAATTTTATTGAAGACATTCCCTTAGCCACACGTCGCGTTATGTATTTCCAACACGATGGAGCACCTCCACATAATTCGAACGTAGTCCGAGGACATCTTACTAGAACTTTCAAAGACAATTGGATTGGTACTCATGGTCCAGTTTGTTGGCCACCAACGTCACCAGACCTTACGCCAATGGATTTTTTGTTTGGGCTCACTTGAAGAATAAAGTTTATGCTCATCATAGACCTCAAAATCGCGAGGAACTTGAAGACAGGGTAAGGATAGCCATCAACGAAATTACTCCGGCTCAAATAGTGAATGTTATGTGGGCATGCTCCGAAAAAATACAAAAATGCATTGACGTTAACGGGCGACATTTTGAACAATTAGATTAATTGAGTCTGTCATAGGTGTTGAATTTCTTTTGAATTGAGTTAGAAAACTGTACATGTTCCAAATGTCTACTATTTGTAAGAAAATTATCGAAATAAATATTTTGTTGCGTCCGATTTTGCAGTTTCAAAAATAATTCCAGACCTATAGAAGAAATTCAATATCATAGCCAATTGAGATGAAGTTGAAAGGTTCAATACAAATGTAGGTATAGCATGAAAATTATCTTCATAAAAAATAAATATGAAACAAAAATATGGAGGTTTTTCATGTTTTGTATTTCAACATTTATTGGAGTTTCTAACCAACTTTAAAAATTCCTATGTTAGCATTTAGAAAAAATGAGAATAATGATGTTGAAAAATGAAAAAAAAAAACTAAAATTGTGAAAATAGTTAGTCTGCATAAAACTTATTGTGTAAAAAGTTTGGCCATGAATTATTGTTACTTACATGATATTGTTCAATCTTCCATAGCATACTTTCATGAAAATGTTTCGTCACAAAGGGAATACAAAAAGTTTTTAAAAAATTTTAAATTGGAATATGATTGTGATATATCATTAAAAGGAATTTATATCAAATCATAATTTTCTAAAAAAAATAATATTTTAAATAATGTTATTTAAATTTGCTGTGCTTCCGGTCAAACCGGAAGTGTCATATTTGGTTTGATACTTGCTAAATTGTATATTCATAACATCAAATCGAAGTACCGAATTTGAAACATCCATATAAAATAACAACGAAGATACAGGGGGGTAAATTGGTTCCGGGTCACCCAGTATAGCAAACTTTATAGGAAGCATTGTTCACTCAAATAATAAATCAAAAGAAACTTGGTCCATGATAAACGATTTAAAAGGAAAGCAACACAGAAATAGAGTTGATCCCCAAATTCCTGCAGATGTTCTAAATAATTATTACTGTTCACTAGCTGAAAAGCTAACATCCAACATTACATTTTTGTATGATCCTCTATTACATCTGGAGAACCTTGCCACAAATGAGAAATTTGTCTTGTATCCTACAGATCGCAGTGAACTGAAAAAGGTTATCCGCTATATAAAAAGGCTTCCCGAACTGATGAAATATCATAAAACCTCCCTGATACTGCCCTGAGCACCTTGGCAGTACAAATAAATCATTCCTTCGAAACTGGCTCATTCCCATCCTTCCTCAAAACATCGGTTGTGATCCCGCTTCACAAGGGGGGTGATCTAGAAGATCCATCGAACTTTCGTCCCATAGCCCTCATCCCTTCACTAGCCAAAATCATAGAAAATATTGTGAAAAATCGCTTATCTGACTTTTTGTCACTACACAATATAATTAGTCGTGATCAGTTTGGATTCCAACCGAAAAAGAGTACCCATGATGCCATATTTTCTTTTTTAGATCAAGTTTACCACAACATCAATAGTCGAGAGGTGACGTCAGCTGTATTTTGTGATTTATCCAAAGCATTCCACTGTGTAAATCATGAAATACTGCTCCGATAACTGAACCACTATGGCATCGAACTGCTCATAAATGGTTCAGATCATACTTGACAAATAGAAGTCAGATTGTAAAAACCTCATCACCTTCGGCGAAGGCCAACATAAATGGCGGTGTTCCTCAGGGATCTATACTGGGACAGACACTTTTTCTGCTCTACATAAACGACTTGGCAACTATAGATATTGAAGGAAAATTTACCTTATTCGCGGACGATACAACTATTTTATGGCACGGAAAAAGTAGAAACGTTCTCCATAAAACTATCAGTTCTGATGAAAAAAAACAAAGATTGGTGTGATTCAAATTTTTTATCTTTCAACATCTCAAAAACCAATTTAATATCCTTCCGATGCAGTATCGATGACATACCTTTAGCTCCAAATAGCTGCGCGATAGAGAACAAAACTTACACCAAATTTCTGGGGGTATCTATAGATAATAAACTCAAATCTGATGACCACATTGCCGCGCTCAACAAAAAGCTTTCATCAGGGTGTTACGTAGTAAGAGTAACCGCAAATGAATTAGGATCTTTTGCAGCAAAAACTGTTTATTTCTCACTGATAGAATCACACTTGCGATATGGAATTCCTTTCTGGGCAGTATTGCGAAAACTCATTTTCAGTCGGTTTTTGTTCTTCAAAAAAGAGCATTCAGATATATTTTCAAGGTCATACGACGGGAGTCCTGCAGGCCCTTATTTCTTGTAAATAAAATTCTTACAGTACATGCCATTTTTATAACGGAAACGGTTTGCTTGTTAAAAAAACATATATTAAAATATTCCTCAATAACTTCTAATTATACCACCAGTCAGACCGCTGATCTCAAACTCCTTATACCAACATCAACTCTCGTTAAGGATTCAATTGCTTACAATGGCCTCAAGATGTTTAATCACTTTCCAAATCATGACAGGAATATTAGTGAGCCCACTCTTTTCAGAAAGGCTACTAGAGACCTTTTTGGTAAAAGACCCTATTATAGCTTGCAAGAGTTTTTCGACGACATTTTTTAAATTATTTCTATATTCTATCAAACTTTGATATCTACTTCGTCATTTTGGGATGATTTTTATAATTGTACTAGTAGGGTTTTTATTTTGTAATTGGCTCAGACATACATAATGTTTTTTATACATCTAGATACATAAAATTTATATTTACTTTGTCAATAAGATTAACTCTTTGGACAATAAAGCATATGTATTATTATTATTATTATAAGATATTAAAATATTCACATATTATACATTTCCTACCCAGCAGTGGAAAACTTGTGTAAGCCGAGAAGACAGTAAATCTATATAAATAAAAATTAAATGCTTAAATGCTGTTCATTGGTAGAGCTCATCCAGTATTGAAATGACCTGTTGGTAGGTAGAGAGGGGGAAAACACGAGTGGACACGATTTGCTGTGCTACGGCGAATCTTCACCAGTGTCTTGGCATGCAGCGTTTGAAAGGTTAGGTTTGTTTAATTAATAAATAGGTTGTGCAGTTATTTATTCAACTTTGCAATAGTTTACTCGTTACCTTGCCAAAATGCCCAGTGGTAAGTACTATTCAGTAGCGGAGAAAGAAATAGGAGTGTTGGGAAAGTTATATGAGTGTAAGTTCTCTACGTCTCGTGAATCGCTTATACCAAATAATTTGGTACACCTATGGAATTTCTATTAATAGCCATAGTTAGACAATTGTTCGGGTATCTTCGATAAAAATTGGTTGTTAGGTGGGGGAAGGCCAAAGTGGTTCGTTTCAATACTGGATGAGCTCTAAGCACATCACTTGAGAATAGCTGGACCAATTTTGGTATTTTTTTAAGTGTTCGTAGAAGTGCGAATAGGGTTTTTAGGAAAAGAAAAATTTGAAAAGTTGCCCGAAAAATTGGAGAATTCGGGAAAAATTAAAGTGTTTTTTCTATGGGATTTTTGTATGTGCAGCGCATCAACTTTTATACTGTTCAACCGATCGCCATGAAAATTGGTATACACAGATATTTGAACACGGATAATATTGTTCCACTATCCATTTTGCTATAACTCGCATAACGGGATAACGGGTTAATGGGTTAACGGGAAATGGGTTAATGGAATAATGGGTTAATGGGAAACGGGCAAAGTCACATGCATAACATAGATAGAACAACACAAAGAAAAACATAGGAAAAAACATATTCTACGCGAGTCGCGGGTACCAGCTAGTACCAAATATAACTGTTGGAAAGTTTCAATTTTTATATCAACTGAATAATAAATACAAATATTCTAGACTACCTTTAAAAGATAGATATATACCATCTTATAATTTATTATTGTTTTTGTATTACATATTGCTATAAATGGTTTGTTCAGTGTAAGCCAAGATGGTTAGCAAATCGCTAGATTTTCAGAAACTCAAATAAAAAATATTGCAATTCCTATAGAAAGCCACTACTGAAATTGACTTGAATGAAATAAATTAGATTAGAAAATGAAACAGGGAGTTATGTGTTTGGAAAAAAGAAAAACCCTATAAATAAAAATATAAAATGCCTTCTCTAGAAACGTAAAAGATACATTACTAGGTTCCTCCATTATCTTACCTTAGTAACAAATAATTTGCACATGCATCTCTAACTTTGTTCAACTGCAAATAAGATGCTCCTATCATTATACTCTGGACATTATTTTTATCCAATGTAACTTTTCCAGAGTATGCAAAATTTATCAATGCCTCCAGTGCTCTGAAAAATGGAATATATTATTATATTTATATCTATTAATATAAATAATGAATTGATATTATGTGAAGACATTAAGAATATTTTTCAACAGATATGACAGATTTTAAATGCACTTTAGATCTCAGCCAAAATGCCTGACATTTTTGTTCAACTTTTACAAAAAAAAAAAATATATAAAATATCTTTAGAACAAACTTCTCCAATTTTATCATTTTTGTAAAATGGATTCAATCAAATTGGCTAAAATTGTATTTTTTTAGTTGGTTTCTTAATCAAAAGTATTCAATATTCTAAGTAGTAATGTAAACTAAACGGATTGTAACTATACACTGAAAGCCAAACCACACAAATGTCACACTGCCTTCGGGTATTGCATTATGTCATAAATAAAATTTTAACTATCCCTGACTGAAACTTTTATGGATATTATAATAATTTGAACAACGGACTCTATCTCAATGAATCACGACACCGCTAACAACAATTGCAATTGAATTCGATGTAAACTTTGACATCATACTTCAGTTATACCCTGAGGAAAACTTTGTTGAAGTGGTGAAAAATTCTTCTGGTTTGGTATGAGGTAAAACATACAATTTTTAGTCATTATGACTGAGACCGAAAATGTCTTTATCTGAACATCTCAGAACTGTTATTTTGCAAAACAATGTTTTATAATACATAGCCTGAGCTTTTTTTAACAATGCAGAAGTTATTACAGAGTATTACCAAAAACTAAAACTTTAAAACAATTTTCTATTGGAATGGACAAAAAGAATGCTGAACATTGAATTTGTAGTTTATTCTACTTTCAGAAATTTTTGGGTTGCATACAACAAGATACATGTATGATCAAAATTAATTGTTTTCACTATATAACGCTGGGTAATAGGAATAAAAGAGAACTAGCTGCATTTTATATAGGTCTAGTTTTAGTATACTTTATTGCTCATATTACATTTATTTAAGTGCACTCGAATCCCAAGTTGTTTGAGAATGATTCACATTCAACAATTGAATGTAAATAATGAAATTGAGAGATAGTCCTAGAGAAAAATTTACCAACATAGTTTAACTAGCCAAGGAACAATTTGAGTTTTATGACAGCTCTCAGGCCATCTTTAAATTTAAATCACTGGCAGTCTTGATGCATTTTTTGGTGTAATAATATGGATAAAACTTTTATGAAGCTGCCATAAGTCCAGGAGGGCCCAGGCCTAAAAAATTTCTCAGAACTATTTTTAAATATCATCACAAACCTGTCAAATCACAGTTTTATCTGACAAGGCCTACAGAGTGTATTTTTTTTCACAAGAAGCTTGTAACCGATCAGATTTGGGGATATTAATGGATTATGCCATTAGTAAAAACTATTTGGTGAAGGCTGCTGCTTAATATTGTTAAATGTTACCATCCGATCTTAGGGATTTCCCAAATGGATAGGGTGTTCTAATTAAAAGATATTTACATTTCCAATAGAAGCGAATATACTAAAAAAGGACATATATTTTAACATATCCTTTCCATGCTGTATACTGAATCCACTTTGTTCAGATTGCTGTAAAGAGAAAAATTGAAAAAAAAAGCGCAACTAAATATGGTTGCCACAATGTTTACTCATGATATTACAAGTTCTCAAAAAAATACTGGTATAATTTCAGACGTTTGGTATTTGCCAAAAAAAGAAAACCAAAAATTATTAAAAATACTGGAATTATGCAATCAAAATTGTAGGGAACGGCATGCTGATTTTTTTTTCTTTGAACAGTAACATAATGTCATGCTTCTCAAATGTAAAAAAAAAATATTGTAATTTTGTCAAAAAGAAAAATATCCAGAAATTTCTCATTCCATAACAACTCCATAAGTATTCAAAACCTATTATACTTTATTTTGCATCCTTCGAAGTGAAGAATGAAAAATTATCTACAATCAATAATACATTATTTCTCCAGTTCACTGTCTATTGAAAGTATCTGCTCATGAATGAGGCAAATAAGAATATTCTCCAAAAAAGGAGTACTAACCAGAAATCACTTACATTCATCAAGTCTCCAATATTTTCAATTCCAAAGACTATTCTCCTAAAAAGAGTACTCATCTGGAATCATTTGAAAAGTTGATGCAAGAGTGGCAGCACAATCGCTAGGTCAGCAATGTTATTTCTGGGGAGTACTTCTTTTTTGGAGAACATTCTTCTTTTGTTATTTACCTCATTCATCTTATATCAGTTATCAATTGAAACTGGATTAAAAATCAAATAAGTATGAAACGAAAATGTTACAAAAAATTGCTTCATTTCTTATTGTAAATTTTTTATTTTCCCAAAAATTATTTTTTACAAAATTTAACTTATAATGTTTTCCTTTTCAAGATGAATACCTCCCAATAGGTTATCTTGACGAACGTTGGAAAATGGTGACTAAGTTTATGTTTCAGTAGAAGATGATTCCACATATGATTTTATGAACATTCTGTTCATGTACTCAAAGAAATAAAACCTTGTTATATTTCCAAAGAAATAAAACCGTTTCATATTTTCAAAGAAATAAAAACTTTGACTTTGACTTCTATGTATTTTCAACCTGAGTCACTGATAAAATTAGCTTGACTACAAAATTCTATATTTTTCGAACCAGTTACAAACCATCAGATACAAAGTCTGTTATAGCTAACTTCAAAAGTAAAAAAATCGAAGATTTGGATGGTTTCAGTATGTTCATTGTTGAATTATGTACTCCTTTTATAACTGAACCACTAGTAGATGTTATTAATGCGTGTCTGGCGGATGGTGGTTTTACATAAAAAATGAGATCCTTTATTGCCCAATAATTTCAGGCAAATTGTTATTCTTCCTGTTTTTTCGAAAATTTTTGAAAGAATAGTTTACAATTCTTTACAGCTACCTTAACTTGAATGGTATGGTTTCAGAAAAGGTTTGTCTACAACCGACGCCCTAAAATCCTTGACTGAATACATTGAGAATTGCTTTGAGGAGAAAAAACACTGGAAATCTTCACTGACTTAACGGCTGCATTTGAATGTGTAGATCACCAGACATTATTTATCAAACTTAACAGATATGGGATATGTGATACCTGTCTTAATTTCTTCAAGTCATACTTGTCACATCATAGCCTAGCAGTAGTTGTTGACAAAGTCATGGGTTCATTTATGTCTGTCACAAGAGGGGTGCCTAAGGGTTCTGTACTAGTACCACTCCTTTTTCTTATATACAGAATCAGAATATACTTTATTGTCAGGAGAATACAAATTCTTTTAGCAAAGCAATTAAAATATACACAGAGAATAGGACATCTGACAAACGTAAAGAATTGACATATATGAGAGTTAGAGTTGAAGTTGGTATTGGGAGATGAATATTGTCTATCTGTCTTGTATTATAGTGAGAAGGTTTGTAGTATAATAGTGCCCGTCTACAACTGTAGCGCCACCAAAATTGTTTCTATATTTAATTTGTTTCTGTATTTAATTTATTTATATTTAGTTTAAGTATGTAATTATATTATATTTTCATGTGTAAAAAGGGGAGAACCAGTTGACAATAAAAAACAATACTTTCCTTGAGATTTTTGCCTTCTGAACACGAATCCGAAAGAAAAATGCGGCAGTCTCATACCGTTTCCAAGATATAAATTTGTTTTCTTCATTAGGTGATTTTTAAGCACCATTTTCTCGCACAAACATCACTCAAAATGCCTCCTTTTTTCAAACAGCATAAACTACAAACACCAAATCACACGGCACAACTTTGCACGAAATACAGCCGGTTCTAATCCTCCTTCAACTCATACATCCTAAGCTCTGACATCTGACCCAGATTAAGGTTAGGTTGTTGTTGATGATGATGCGCGGAGGGGTTAGGATGTTGTTTTGAAGGATTTAGAACTGGCTACAAATTGTGCCGAAAATTACTGTTTTAGTGTTTGTAGTTTATGTTGTTTGAAAGAAGGAGGCATTTTGAGTGATTTTTGTGCGAGAAAACATTGCTTACAAATCACCTAATGAAGAAGGAAAACAATGTTATATCTCGGAAACGGTATGAGACCGCCGCCTCTTTCTTCCGGATTCGTGTTCAGGAGGCAAAAACTCGTGAGAAAAGTATTACAGCTGTTTTCTGGGAGCTTGAGGACAATGCCTATATTTACCCATTTTATATTTACGTCATAGTTGGGTTATGAAACATGCTGTTGAACGCACATGAATATGAAAATTATTTGGTGGAACCCAAACAAAAATATATTGTTTGTATAAGTATGGAAGTGTAATATCTCAGACTCTTACATTGCATCAATGCATTTGATTTCTATTTCTCTGTTGCGAGATTCTATCATATCATTCATAAACATTGCATGAAAATATGGTATTGTGGAAGCCAACACTATTTTGTGGGCACTAAAGTGTTGGCCATCAACCTGAAAAGAGGACATTAGTCATTGTAAGTCTTCATTACAAAATTACTACCTTCAATACGACATCACAGAGCTTTCCTTGCCGACGAATATCTGCCATAACTGGGAAGGCTGAGGGAAACAAATCGTTTTGTTGAAATACTAGGTTCTCATTATTCATTTCCAAAACATTTCTTGTTGCTTCAATACAATTCCATTGAACTGAAGTATCTGGTTCATCATAATGTAAGTTCCAATCCATGTCCTTTGGGATGTTTTCAATTGGAGTTTTGAACGACATTAGTAATTTTGTTTATTTATTTTCAATATCAGGATATTCAAATTATCTTCATTTCACAGTTCCTTTCTTGTCATTATTCCGAAAATCAGTAAACAAACTGAAATGAAGTCAGTGACACAGACCATGAATAACATAGACAAGAGTTCTAATCTTGACGTTGACGACATCTATATTCGACAACCCGAACCAATCCCTCAGTAACTACTCTGTGGTATAAAAAAAAAGTTATTCTAATCCCAATTGGAACGGCAATCAAAATAAGAGCACTACGAGGAGTGTTCATATGCACTGCCCGGAAAATGGGAAATGTATATACTACCAGTGTTTTTACTTTCAAAGCGTTCCTGGTACAATCATAAAAAAGTTCTGGCGCGTGTCCATAGTAGCCCAGATTATCAAATATATTTGAGGAATAGAAGTTCGGCTAGCTGGATTGGACATCTGTTATCTGAAGCCGCACGATTTACGAAGTTCACAATATTTCTTAATCAGTGCCGTGTGTTGGTGAGGTTAGGAATTATCCAATAAAAATAAAAGGAATTTGTATTTTTACTTTCACACACAAAGTTGGAGGAGGCGTTCATTGTAATATATTAATCTCGAAAATAATATAAAAGGAATTTTCGTATATTGCATTTACAGCGCCATCTCTCGGTACCTGCCTTTGCCCATGGTTTTTATAACTGTAGGAGAATGAAGAATAATCCTCTGATGTTTTGTATTTATTTACTTAACTTAACCTTAATATCTGTCTTTATTTCTATTTCGTTTTGTATCATAACTCTCATATATACCTTCGATATAAATCGAGCTAAACATTTTACAGCTGAAGGCGAAAAAAAAAATAAAAATATTTGATATGATACTGAGGAGAATGATCCATTCGAAGTGTAGAAATGGAATATATCAACACAGCGGAATTGAAAGAGCTTCTGTGCCAGATGATTTTGTAAGCTGGAATGTGATCTGGGAAAATTATGACCCGCCAGAGTATAATGCTGAAGTTCTGTTGAACAAACCATGGGCTGATCCACCAATTGGTAAACTATAAGAAATTAATTCACCGTTTAGTCAAAATAAAGTTTTTAGATCAGTCCGAATATAAACCCAAATGGAATGAATTGGATGGAGCAGTAAATCGTAAGAGCTATATGGGTGTTTATGCTATTGTTAATGGAAGACCGCTGAATCCTGTAGGACGAACAGGTTTGAGAGGACGTGGAATACTTGGTAAATGGGGTCCTAATCATGCAGCTGATCCTATTGTTACTAGATGGAAGATTGTTCATGGGGTTCAGGAAATTAACACAATAAGCAATCTGTATGTAAATTTCCATTATGCAAATATCTGAAATGTTTCTATACTGCACAGTAAGTGGTACTCACATGTTTCCGTCTTACTGGTTTTCCTACAACTGTTGAGCGAATATTAGTTTCTGTTGAAATGTGAATAAAATGTTTTCATTTAGATTTTTGTACATCTAGTAGGTATATCTTCTAATCTGCTGTTACCATATTTACATATGTTTGAAAAACAGAAGTTGTCAATGATTATTTTTGCTGTCAATATTGTAAAACACTTAAGTAAAGTTCTTCAATTTGGATATCGTTATTTTCAAGTGCTTCTTTTCGGAATAATCTGCAACAGGTTATGGGCCCAGAAACGCAGGAGTGAAAATACGGCAGATAATTTCAAGTGAAGTAAAAATAAACTTAATTGTTGGGTGACAACTACCTGTAAGTAACTGAGTTGCTGGTACCTTTCATTTTGACACTGACCGAAGTTGAAGTTGATCAGTTTTTCTTACAAGCACCGAAGGATGGAAGTTCCAAAAGTATTAATTGAAAAACTGGAAGGTCAAACCAATTGGATAGATCGGAAATGTCAAATAACAATACAGCTCCGAGCACACAACGCTTGGGATGCTGTTATTGGTACTCTTGAAGCTAATCGAACCGGGAGACTGCAGATGAGGCACGAAGGTTGCTTATAAAAATTTGTTACAGTCTGTGAACAAAATAGAGTATACTGCACAAAATTTAATTGTATGCAGTTTGAGTACACAAGTTAGACAGCTGATCAATATGTGTAGCAGTTCCAAGGAGATGTGGGATGAGCTCCTTAGTATCTTTGAGCAAAGAACAGAACAAAGACAAGATAGACTGTTCAATAAATTCTTTGAAATCAAAGAGAAAGATCCCCTGGAAAGTGTAGCAAAACATATGGCTAAACATGAGAAGTTTTGGGTGGAGCTTCAAGATGAAACATGGAAGGAAGATAAAGTTAAATTGCCCGAATCTTTGTTCATGAATAGAGTACTCAATACTTTACCGAAGGAGTATTTTGAATTCCTAAATGCATGGGAGTCATTGGCCAAACAGCAGAGAACCATTCAGTTATTACGAGAAAGACTATGCACTGTGGAAATGCGGCTCCAAGAACGGGAAGAAAACAACGACTCGTCTAGTAAAACAGCGTTTGTAGCTTCAAAGAATTTCCGCTAACAATGTCTTTCGAAACCATCAATTTCTAACAAAAATGATAATAAAAAGAAAAGGTTCCTTTTGAAATGTTATCGATGTGGACTCAGAGGTCATCTGAAGAGAGATTGTATGAAAGAAGCAAAGCAGAAATCGGAGGCTAGTTCAACGCGAGGTTCGGCTTTTGTTTCTGATGCCTTTCCACTGAATTTACATCCCAATGATATTTGGATTGCCGACTCAGGTGCTACTCAGCACATGACCATGCACAGAAACTGTTTTTCAACTTTTGAAAACTTTCAATATCCTCAATCAGTTTTGATAGGAAATGGCTCAAGCATGAAAGCTTTCGGCAGGGGCAATATTGATGTTGAAATGCATGTTGGTGGAAAATGGGTCCGAAATTATCTTCAAGATGTCTGGTTCGTGCCTGAAGCTAAGAAAAATCTCTTATCGATACCTTCTATAGTAGATAAAGGTATGACATCAAGTTTGGAAAATAATGTTTGCAACATTTTGAGAGATGGCGAAATTGTGGCAACAGAAATCCGGAAAAATGGACTATATTTGATGCATATGCGTGTGATAGTTCCTTCAATAAGTGCAGAAGTTCAAAAGTTCAAATAGCAGCAAGTGATATGTTACAAATTTGGCATGAACGTCTTTGTCATCAAAACCAAACTCATGTGCAAAAGTTCCTCAAGAAAAGTGGGATTGAGGTGACTCTTGATAAAGAATTTTGTGATGCTTGTATGTTTGGCAAGCAACATTGTTTGCCATTTGGACAAAGAGTGAATAGAGCTCAAAAGCCTGGAGAGCTCATTCATGCCGATGTTTGCGGTCCTATGTCTACTAAATCTATTGGCGGTTCTCGTTATTTTGTCGCTTTCAAAGATGATTTTAGTAAGTTTCGCTGTGTTTACTTCATCAAAGAAAAATCAGAGGTGAAAGTTAAACTTGAGGCTTTTCTGTCTGAGGCTAAGGTGACTGGTCATACAGTAAAAGAATTGTTGATGGATGGTGGCAAAGAATTTGATAATAAGGATATCAAAGAAATAATCGCCAACTACGGCATCCATCATAGGATTACAATGCCGTATTCTCCTGAACAGAATGGTGCAGCAGAAAGGGAGAATAGAACACTTGTGGAATTGGCACGGACGCTATTACATGCTAAGGATCTTCCTGAAAAGCTGTGGGCAGAGGCAGTGAATACCGTTGCATATGTCCTGAACCGAACCGGTGCCACTTCAATAGAAGGTATGACTCCTATCATGATTTGGAACAGCAAGCGAGCTCCAGTTACCCATTTGAAAATTTTTGGAACAGATTGTTTTGTCCACGTTCCAAAACAGAAACGTTCAAAATGGGAGAAAAAGAGCGAAAAAGGATACCTTGTTGGTTATTGTGGAGACAAGGATGGGTATAGAATATGGATGCCCCATAAAAATGATGTGGTTTTGAGTCGGGACGTCATTTTCAAAAATGAAGTAACTGTCAAAGAAAATATTGCAATTTTTGATGGAACTGTCACCAATATTCCAATTGCACACAATAGTTCCCTAGACATGTTGGAAGTCCCTAGAACTCGAGCTACTTCAGAATCAAATGAAGATCCAGAACCTGAATTGTTTAAAAACAAGCTGCGAGATAGAGCCAAGCTTCATAAGCCTGAGAAGTATGATGCCTTTGCTATGCTTGCTGCAGACGAGCCGAACAATCTTGAAGAGGCCTTGGCATCCACTGAGGCAGGAATGTGGAAACAAGCGATGGATGAAGAAATGTAGTCTTTATTCGAAAATGATACCTGGGAGATTGTAGATTTGCCACCTGGGAGGAAAGTCATAAAGAATCGCTGGGTATTCACAATCAAAGATAATCAACTCGGAGAAATTAGATATAAGGCTCGACTGGTAGCTAAAGGTTTTTCTCAAGAAGCTGGTATTGATTTTGACAATACTTTCTCGCCAGTTGCAAGGTTTGATACAATCAGAACCATTTTATCAGTTTCCGCCTCTGAAAATTTGCATCTGTCACAATTTGACGTGAAGACTGCTTTTCTGAATGGAATGCTAGAAGAGGAAATTTACATGGAGCAGCCGAAGAGTTACCACGATGGCACCAATAGGGTGTGTAAACTGCTGCGAAGTTTGTATGGCTTGAAACAAGCCCCACGTTGTTGGAATCGACGGTTCACGGAATTTCTCAAGAAGTGTGGATTGCAGCAGAGCTCATCAGATGCCTGTCTATCCATTAGAAACCATATCAGTAAACTCATCGTAGTGCTTTATGTGGATGACGGTTTAATCAGTGGTGTTGATGACAAAACCAATGAGGAATTTCTTGAAAAATTAGAGGAAGAATTCCAAATAACAGTTTGTTCCACACGAAGGTATCTTGGAATTGAAATCGAAAAAACTTCAAATGGTAAAATTTTCATAGGCCAGGAGCTTTATGCAAAGAAAATGTTGAGAAAATTTAACATGTATGATTCTAATCCTGTTGGAACTCCAATCGAAAAATGTCAGATAAATGAAGGTTTCGAAGATGAAGAAGAAATCTCCCCAAATATTCCTTTTCGGTCAGCTGTTGGAAACTTAATGTATTTATCGGTTTCCACGAGACCTGATATCACGTTTGCAGTACATTTTGTATCACAAGCTGTTTCCAAACCGAGATATCATCACTGGGAAATAGTTAAGAGAATACTCAAGTATATTCGAGGAACCTTGGATTATGGCATTGTTTATGAACCTGGTGAATGTTCCCTTCAAGCTTTCAGTAATTCGAATTATGCAGGAGATTTATCCACACGTAAATCAACTTCTGGATTCATCTGTAAGATGAACCAAGGTGCAATAACATGGTTTAGCCAAAAGCAGCGCTCTGTTTCATTGTCGACGATGGAGGCAGAGTACATAGCTGGAAGTGAAGCTGCAAAAGAAATATCTTGGTTATGTCGTCTTATACAAGAAGTTTGTACTTGCAAAATTTCTACGCCAGTATTATGGATTCATAACGCCAGCGCTGTGAAGCTAGTCCACAATCCAGAGTTTCACAAACGCTCGAAACATATAGATGTGCGTTACCACTTCATCAGAGAAAAGGTAGAAGAAGGAATTTTCAAAGTCAAACATATCGCAGGAGAAAACCAGATAGCGGACATCTTAACCAAACCACTATGCAGACTTCGATTTGAGATACTCAGAGATCTACTGGGTGTTTTCAAATACCAATCACATTTTAGTTCAAGGGGAAGTGTTGAAATGTGAATAAAATGTTTCCATTTAGATTTTTGTACATCCAGTATATCTTCTAATCTGCTGTTACCATATTCACATATGTTTGAAAAACAGAAGTTGTCAATGATTATTTTCGCTGTCAATATTGTAAAACACTTAAGTAAAGTTCTTCAATTTGGATATCGTTATTTTCAAGTGCTTCTTTTTGGAATAATCTGCAACAGTTTCAAAGCTAATTCTAATGTTGCACACTCAGCCATTTCTGAGAAACCATATCACACACATTTTCCAAATAACATTATGGTTGATTTGTTTGAAAATATGAACAGGGTGTTCATAAAATCTGATAAACATCCTGTTCATATTTTCAAACAAATCAATCTTTCATACCCCATGACAAGTTATAAATGTAAAAAACACTGATTTCAAAGTGTCACTCCAAAATAAATGTTTCTAACATTTTTCAATTTTTATAAAGTGTGTTCCCCAATTCTTCCGGCCTTCCTAAAACCCTTATTACACTATGCCTTTTTCGTGCCTATTTGTCTGCCTGACTGCTGGTGGCTAAAATTTTAAACAAATACGCATGCGCACGAGACTATTTTGTTGATTGTTTCAGGCATGAAAATGAATAGGACTGGTTCTATTTTTTCCCTCTGAATCGAGGGGATTTCAAGGACGTTTGTGGAAATGTCAGATTTGCCAAAACAGTAATTATCTATTGGTCTTGACATAACCAACAAATAAATGAAATTAATCACATAGTTTTCGTTTTGTACTCCAAAATAAATGTTTCTAACATTTTTCTATTTTTATAAAGTGTGTTCCCCAATTCTTCCGGCCTTCCTAAAACCCTTATTACACTATGCCTTTTTCGTGCCTATTTGTCTGCCTGACTGCTGGTGGCTAAAATTTTAAACATATACGCATGCGCACGAGACTTTTTTGTTGATTGTTTCAGGCATGAAAATGAATAGGACTGGTTCTATTTTTTCCCTCTGATTCGAGGGGATTTCAAGGACATTTGTGGAAATGTCAGGTTTGCCAAAACAGTAATTATCTATTGGTCTTGACATAACCAACAAATAAATGAAATTAATCACATAGTTTTCGTTTTGTTCAGTATGAAAAAGTTGAAACAAATAGTCCAGGTATACTAAATTACTTAATCATTTAAGGTAAATGTCAATTTTCCTTAGGTTTGCAGCTCTGAAATTAGCGCCTGAAACAATCATAAAAAAGGCACAGTGTAATAGTGCCAGTTATTTGGGGAAATTCAGCCAACAAATAGCCATGAAAATAAGCTCAAAAATAGGCACGAAAAAGGCATAGTGTAATGAGGGTTTGATGATAGTGGAAGTATGAAATATATTTTTGTAGACAAAAATGTATTGAAGACCTATATAGTGAATGCGATGCCAGTCTTGCATCAATGTTACAAATGATTTCTGAGTGCTCCTTCTTGGAAAACATTTTTCTTTGTCCCATTTATCTATTTGAGTTCGAGATTTCGCCCTGTTTCTCGGAGGCTTTGTTGCAGCATCGTTTTTTTTGACACCCCGATGCCATACATCAGTCGCCATGGCGCTCACAGCTTGGATTTAGGTCTATTTGCCCTTCAGATCACGCCGCAAGGCTGAGGCTCGTTCACCCCAAACCACGTGAAGGTGAGGTTGGACTTTGAGGGATGGGGAAAGGTAGAGGTCTTTTATCCAGCAATAATGGAAATGAACGTCTTCTTGCTCACAAAAAGTTCAAAATGGCGACCGCTACAGGTTCACTATTCGCCGCTCCCAATGAAATTGAAAATTACATGTGTAAACATTGTCAAAAAAAAGTTGTGACAAAAGTGAAATGACATAAATGTGAAGATGTATTCCACCCAGCATGTTTAAAACAATCCAGTGAAAAAAACGCAGGATGTAAGCATGAAACTGATCAAGGTATGGGAGACATAAACACCGTCGAAAAAACCTACCTCAAAGAAGAAATCAAACTTCTCCAACAAATGCTGGCTGACAAAAACAAAATAATTTCCGATAAAGAAGAGCTGATCCATTTGTTGCACGAGAAAATTATATACATGGAAACAAAAACATCACCCCAAAGTAATCCACAATCCATACAGAGAAAAACACTTTCAGACAAACAAACAAAAAGTGTGACCTCTAATAAAACTGAAACTGCCAAAAAACCACAACATACAAAAAATGGCTTACCAGAAGCAGGTACAACGGAAATAAACATAGGGAACTCCCGTCTACAGGGTGGCAAAACCGTATCAAACATTTCAAATATACAGGGTGGACCACCACTAAATGTAAAGTCGATGGCTAACGAAATTATGAGAGTACAAACTCAGCAAAAAATCCACGAAATAATGAATTTAGAGATCAAAAACATACACGACGCAGGAACTACTACATCTTTAAATGGGGTTCCTTACACAAATTACCAGAACCACACTAGCAATTCCGACTGGCAAACTGTCCAGAGGAAAAAAACTTACACGCGCCGGATCGGACGATGACGGAGGTAAATTCAAAGGAGCTAAGCCTAAAGTATGGATGTACATTCACCGCGTCGAAGAAGAAGTCGAAGAAGATGACATCAAAACATTTTTAAATGACAAAACGGGACAACCCAAGGAAAACTTCATTGTTAAAAATATAAAAACTGAAAACAACTTGAAGTCTTTCATGATAGCTGCGGATTTTAAATTTAAAGAAGACTTCTACAAGCCTCTGTTCTGGCCAAGAGGAGTCGGCTACAGAAGATATGACTTCAAAAAAGATGGAAACGTCGCCGAAATCAGTCGTCAACCTACCTCTTTTTTAGGGTTGACAAACCCCAAGGAAACAGTGATGTAAATACAGCTAATTACAGGAAGTTGAACGAAGCAAGTTTAATAGAACTCAGCAGTTATGAAAATTCAGTGAGTATATTCCACATAAACACCCAATGTCTATCTAACAAACTGGAAAGATTTGAATCGTTTTTAAACGACTACCAGTTCAATGTCTTATGTCTCTCCGAACACTGGCAAAAGGAAGAAAATCTAAAACTTATTAATATCCCTGGCTACAAATTGGCTAACTACTTTTGTAGAAGTCAAAGAGTACATGGAGGTGTTGCAATTTTCCTAAACGATAAACTCCGCTTCAAACCCATACCATTGAATGTCTACTGTGAAGAAATCAATGCTGAATTATGTGGTATTGAACTTGTTCAATTAAAAACACTGTTAATAACCGTTTATAGATCTAGTAGAAGTGGTAATTACAATATTCTCTACAAGAATTTAGAAGCTATCCTTGAACAATGCCTAAAAAGTGATATGAAGCTCATATTATTGGGCGATTTTAATATTGATTTTAAAGGAAACTCGTTGTTACTTTATGATTTTTTGGGTTTGGCGGGTTCTTATGGTCTCTCTGTAACAATAGACGATTTTACTAGAGTATCTTTGGAGAAATCCAGTTGCTTAGACAATATCGTCACAAATTTGAACCAATCTACTTGCAAATCAGGTGTACTGGACCCTTGCCTGTCAGATCATAGAGGCCAGTATATAGTAATTGACACTAAACACACAGAAATAGTAAAAAATACTTACTGAAAAATTACAAATCACAAATTGAGTATTTTCAAGGAAAAACTCTCTCAATTAGACTGGGAAATATTTAAATCCAATACAGATGTCAACTTTCTAGCTTCTTTCATAATAACTTCATTCTCTGAACTGATAGAAAATACATTTCCAGTGAAATCAACAGACAATTCAAAGAAAACCCAACCTGTAGTTTGGTTCAACGATGAACTCAGGTCACAGAGAAATATTCTAATGTCCATTAAAACTATCTGTGACTCAACCAAAGACCCAGTGGATATGAAAGCATACAAAGACCATAAAAAATATTATTAAAAACAACTAGTATCAACAAAAAGATCAGCTTATGACAATTATCTTCTTGCTTCTGAAAACAAATCGAAAGCAGTCTGGCAATTAGTCAACCGTGAACGAAATCATCCTAAAACTAAATGTGCAAATCCAACCGATGACCTATCATCGGACCAGTTCATTGAATATTTCAGCAATGTCGCGGAAAATATCATTAAATCATTACCGTCAGCGACGAACACTCAATTATTGAGCTTCAAGTGCTTTCCTGTACCATCTTCCTCTTTTTTTATGAGACCCGCTGAGCCAAGTGAAGTTGCAGACGCATTTGCTTCTCTGAAAAACTCCTCTTGTCCAGATATCTATGACTGCAATAGTAAAATAAGAAAAGCAGTAAGCGACAATATCACTGAACCTTTAACCGACCTGATCAACCTAATCTTCCTGACAGGAATATTCCCAGATAGCTTTAAATTCTCTAAAATTATTCCCATATTTAAAAAGGGTGACAGAAATGATACTGGAAATTACAGACCAATATCAATCATCTGCATTTTTTCAAAAATAATCGAAATAATAATAAAACACAGACTAACAAGATATTTTGAAGACAAATTCTTTTTTAATAATTCACAATTCGGATTTAGGTCAAATCGCTCCACCATTGGTGCAGTATCATACGTTGTGGAGAGACTGATCCAGGGCCTTGAACAGGGAAACCATATGGGTATTACACTGTGTGACCCGTCCAAGGCTTTTGATTGCGTTTCTCACAATATCCTCCTCGAAAAACTGAATTTCTATGGAATTAGGGGAGTTACTCTAAACCTCATTAAATCCTACCTAACAAATCGATTCCAAACAGTATCTTATAACAATGGTTTATCTAATTTTAGAGAAGTAGAGTTCAGAGTCCCTCAAGGTTCTGTTTTGGGGCCACTACTCTTCATTATCTATGTAAATGACTTGACGCAAATTTTAACACCCCATGATGGGGTTTTGTTCGCGGATGACACCACCCTCATATATTCTCATAAGGACTATGATTCCCTAACTTTGATGGCTGCAGAGGCAGAGCATAAAGCTGAGAACTGGTTTATTGCCAACCGACTCAAAATAAATAATGACAGAACACAAAGAGTTGCATTTACCACCAATACATCTACCCATGAAAACTCCAACGTCAAACTATTAGGTATCACCATTGATCATAAACTCAACTGGTCAAGTCGCATCAAAATCTTGAATCAGAAGCTATCTAGCTCACTATTTGGCATTCGCCAGTTGAGGCATATTACAAATACAAGTACTCTGACAACGGCTTATTTCTCGCTATTCCAGTCCTACCTAGATTACGGTATACTACTCTGGGGTAACTCCTCGGAAGCCCCAACTGTATTCAGGAAACAAAAGAAGGCTATTAGAATCCTGGCAAATGCCAAATATCGTGATACCTGCAGACCGTTGTTTAAAGCGCTGAAAATCATGACCCTCCCATCTTTATTTATTCTGAGTACTTTAACTGAGGTCCATAAGAATTTGCCAAACCTAATTATCCAATCTGATATCCATGAACATGATACAAGAGGATCACATAAAATTAGAGTACCTAGATATAGACTCACAAAGTCCATGAACAATTCTTTGAATTACCATCTCTACAACATTCTACCTGAATCAGTGAAGATTTTAACCATGTACTGCTTCAAAAAAGCTATAAAATCATTTCTATTGGAAAATTCTTTCTACTCTGAGAGGAATATCTGAAAAGTGTGGAAGAAGGTGGTTTGACTTCTCACTCTTACCAAATCCAATAATCTTTAATTTATAATGTGTTGACTGCTTTAAATTGTTTTATTTATATTAACTCTTAATTGTAATTATTGTGTGCATTGCTATTTGTATCCTAAGGTTTACCTATATACAATTTCTTTCTTTGTGACGTGCTATGAATATACAACTGTGTAAAATATAGTCAAATAAAGATATTCTATTCTATTCACCGTCGTCAATTTCCAGCAGTACCTCGTAATCGTTCAATTTAAATGAATATTTGTTTTGAATCATGAGTAGGTTGACATGCCGTCTCGTGGGTACAGTCGTGAAAAATGTCTGTCCGTCGTCATCATTTGCTGATGATTTAACCAACTCCAAAATATACACATTCTCCGAAATGCTTTCGAGTTTTTGAGTGGGATACTCCAATAGTTCCGATTTTGAAAGCTAATGCGAATATCAGTATATGTGGAGACTTTGAAGTGACCATAAACCCACAATTTCAATTTTCTGTTACCAAGAATAGAATATTTGTGCACACAATTTCTTGAAAATGGTTTTGTTTTACCCTACGGGATTAGGATTACAAGGGCATCACCACCATGAATGTTCATTATTCCAGGTATTCTAGTGACAGGTGAAAATGACCTGGAACATATGGTGGTTGAGAATCAGTTTTTAGTAAACCAACTGAATGGTTGAAGGTAACAAAGTGTTCCTTCTTTCAGGAATCAGTTCAATATATTGGGCACATAATATACAAATAGGCCTTCATACATTCAGGGGAGAGATTAGAGTTGATCATAAATGTGCTTTGCTTAAAAATAATTATGAATGGGTTTGGTCACCCGAATGTGCTAATAGTTCTCATTGGGTGCTTCAATAAATTGTAATTTTTTAAATGATAAAAAAGCTATAGCTTTTGCATCTCGATTCCAAAATGCAGCTGAAATGAAGTATACACAAAATAAAAAAGAAGCTTTTGCGATAATGTATATGGGGAGAAAATTTGTTCAATACTTATATGGCCAAAAAAGTGTCTTTTGTATCTGATCAATTTAGCGACAAAAAAGGGGGTACCAGTTGATCCGAAAAACTTCCAATATTTCTTTCTAGATGAATTACATAATGCTCACGAGGGAATCATGAAATTGTTACCATATTCCTATGTGTGGTGGTGGCCTTCGTTATATAGTCAGATTGAAGAAAAAACGCCCAAGCATATAAAATATGTGCAGTGTGGGAATGGCCAAATACACCATGGATAAGAATTTATGCATATTTTTTTGGCCAATGTTATAACAAATTTTGTATAGTAATCGAGGATTCTACCTCTAAGTGGTTAGAATGTATGGAAATGTCGAATATCGCTGCCTCAAATACCAATAAAGTTTTTGGTGAACTTTTTGCGGGATTTGGGTTATCATATGAATTTTGCAGGGATAATGCAAAAATTTGCCAAGAGTTCCGGGATATTTATTGTGCAGTAGTATAAAGCATTTGACAGTTGCACTATATCATTTAGCTATCAATAGACAAATGGAAAGTACCATCAAAATGATGAAAAATTCAATTTTAAAAACTAAACATTGGAAGCAGAGGACAAAAAATGATTAGAGAGAGATACATGGAAACTCAAACTTGAATTGTTATCTCATTATTAATCATTTTCTCTTTTAGTACATGAATACTCCACATACCACTGCAAATCAGACTCCTAAAATTTTATTTGCTCGAAAATTGTAAAAACAAAGTTAGAAAATGACACATCATAGAACGATAGAATAATGATGGATGTAAAAACAATAATGGAACTCCTGAAACTATGTACAGAAAAAATCTATTTCCAATTCAAAAATGAATACTATCAACAGGAGTTCGGCGTGGCTCTGGAATCGCCATTTTTCCCCATTTTGAGTAATATTTTTATAGAACACTTTGAGGAATCTTACATTGAAACCTTCCGCGGACTCAACAAGAACATCAATGACGTCCACCATCACCTACAGACGGAAAAACCGGATATTCTGGCTCTAACAGAAACACAAGTAAACTCGTCCACCAACAAGGTCCATATGCTTTGTCCTGGTTACGAACTCCATTCTCGATTCAGGTTCAAAGGTGGAGTTTGCCTTTACGCCAAGGCTAACCTTTCATGCCAGCGTGAAGAGAGTTTGGAACCGAAAGACTTTGATGTGATGTGGTTCAAGCTATCTGATACCAAACTGACTAAGTTCCTCTGCTGCCTTTATCTATCAGCTAATGAACCTTCATATAACGACCTCTTTGAGTTTTTATCACTCAAACTGGACTACATTCAGGAGAACCATCCAACAGCTGAAACCATAATCATGGGAGATTTTAATGTACATAACGCTGCCTGGCTCAAATTCTCTAACAAAACAGATGATGCAGGTCGTCAAGCCGAGGCCTTCGCCATCACTCATGGTCTAGAACAACTGGTCGAGCTACCAACCCGCATCCCTGATGTCAACAACCAGTCTGCCAATACACTAGATCTTTTCCTCACCACCAATCCTGACCCGTATAGAATAGAAGTTTGTGCCCCACTTGGAAACTCTGACCACACCCTCATCTCCACAACATGCTCTTTCCATTTACCATCGAGCTGCACAATACCACCCCGTCTCATGTGGCATTACAATTCGGCCGACTGGGAAGGTCTTCGTATGTTTTTCTCAGCGTTTCCATGGAAGAGAGTTTGTTTCTCTTCAGTAGATCCAACACGATGTGCTGAGACAATTTCTGAAATCATCATGTTGGGGATGCAAACTTACATACCGAATACCGAAAGAAGAACATCATCCGATAAGACCTGGTTTAACAGAAACTGCTCTAGAGCTGTGGCTTCCAAACAGGCAGCATACCATCGATGGCTAAAAAATCCGTGCCCTGAGACCAGAGCAGCATATGTCGAGGCTAGAGGCATATGTAAAGAGACAATAGAATGCTCAAAAGATGCCCACAAAGCCAAAATAAGATCAAAACTTGCTGAATGTCCTAACGGATCCCGTTCATTTTGGTCTTTCGCCAAAGCTGTGGGAAGAAATTTCACTTCCAGCTCATTTCCTCCCCTAACCAAAGAAGATGGAACACTAGCAACGACTGCCCAGGAAAAAGCCAATATCTTTGCGCACCTATTTGCTGGAAATTCCACTCTGGATTCATCGGAAAACAACCCCCGAACATTACACCTATTGACAGTCACATGCCCGATATCACCTTTCGCCAACGTACTATCAGAAAGATTTTGCTGGGTCTCAACACCAACAAAGCCTGTGGATCTGACGGAATCCCGCCGATTGTTCTCAAGAAATGTGCCCCCGAACTAACACCTGTTCTTTGCAAGTTGTTCAACCACTCTTACAATTTGGGGTATTTCCGTCCAATTGGAAAATTGCAAGAGTACAGCCAGTCCCTAAAAAGGCAAAAGGCCCTACCTAGCAACTACAGACCTATCGCACTGCTATCTATTATTTCAAAGGTCATGGAAAAAGCCATCAACATCGAGCTCATGAAATATCTGGAAGACTCAGGAATTGTCAACGATAGGCAATATGGCTTCCGCCATCAGAGATCAACTGGTGACCTGCTCAGCTACGTCTCACATATATGGCAGCTATCTATTGAAAAGCATGGAGAAACTTTAGCTGTGGCATTAGATATCTCAAGGCGTCGATCGAGTTTGGCACCAGGGACTCCTCGCCAAGCTTCCGCCTTATGGCTTGCCCCTCAGCTGTGTTCTCTGCTTGCTAGTTTTCTCTCAAACAGGTCTCTCCATGTAGTGGTCGATGGAGTTTCATCTGACACTCTACTCATAAATGCTGGTGTTCGCAGGATCCATTCTCGCACCAACACTATTTCTACTTCACATCAACGACCTGTTGAAAGCAACTTCATGTCCAGTACACAGCTTTGCCGATGATAGTACCCTCCATACCGCTTTCTCTTCCAGGGCCCCTATATCAGCCCGTGAAACCAGAAATGAACGAGGAAGAAATGTTAATAATATAAATATGGACTTGGCAACAATTCTCGAATGGGGATCTAATAACTTGGTAGAATTCAATGCAAACAAAACACAAGCATGTCTTTTCTCTAGAAAAGCCGATCTCACTATTGCCTAACATAACTTTGTCAGGAGTAACCATACCACTGAAGCCATCCATATCGATGCTTGGTATTACTATCAGCAATAACCTTTCCTGGGAAAATCACGTGAGGTCCATTGCCAAAAGTGCATCCCAAAAACTTGGTTTTCTTGTTTCGTGCCAAGAGCTATTTCACCCCCAGTCAGCTGCTTATGATCTATAAGGCACAGATCCGACCTGTCCTGGAATACTGTTCCCATATTTGGAGTGCGGCACCTAAACATATCCTGAGGCTATTGGATTCTGTCCAAAAAAGGGCAATTCGTCTCGTCGGTGATGCCTCGCTTACAAACTCGCTCACTTGTCTGGAACACCGTAGAAAAGTTGGCGATTTGTCTCTATTTTATAGATATTTTCATGGCGATGCTCTTCTGAAATATCAACAATCGTTCCTGCTTTGGCAGTCTCTTCGAGATTAACCCGTCAAGTTCAGTCATCACACCCCTTTGTGGTCACTTTGGAAACCTGCAGAACATCACTTTCCAAAGACTCGTTCATCCAACGAACAGCGAGGCTTTGGAACTCATTGCCTAGGGAGGTGTTCCCCGAGGCATACAACCTTCAGAAATTTAAGAAGAACACCAACTCCTACCTTCTTTCCCTAGGTTCCCACGATGTTCTCTGAACATTACAGGATATCCCTTTTCGTGGGAACCAGAACATAAAAAAAAAAACCTATCACCACCAAACATATTATTATTATTAACTGAATAATAAATTCAGTACAGACACAACCACCAATACATCTCAAAAATAACATAATACCTTGTGTCCCTGGATTATTTGAATGGATTAAACGGATTGGCAACAAGTATGACATCAGAACAACTAACACACCAAGATAGACCTTACACAAACAAAACAAAAAAACTTAGAAGAAAAAAAAAATGTATATACTATATAACTTGTTCTTGTCGCAAAAGTTATATCAGTGAGACATCAAGACCGTTAAAAGTGCTCCAGGACTAACATCGAGATTATATTATAAGAATCGACAAATCATAGGTTCAAAATTATAAGAACATATTTTGAAATTCAATAGTGACTACATGAAAAAAGAAACGATAATTCTAGCCAAAGAACCCCATGACAAGAAGAGAAAACTTAATAATCCGCCTTTATTCTACAATTTTTTTTTTTGTGGTGGGTTGGCATTAAACCGATTTTTTGCCACAGACTTTTTTTATTATTATTATCTATATATTATCATGATATTAGATTGAACTTGAATCGTGACTTGTTCTTTGATCAAAAATTACTTGGTTGTTATATATATATATATATATATATATATATATATATATATATATATATATATCTCACAAAGAAAAATTGTATACGGCAGATTTCTGGCCCAGCGGAGTAGGCTTCAGGAGGTTTGACTTCAGACGCTACAGGCACTACGAGGACAACCAGATGAACAACATAAATTATTTTTTATAGGAAAACTAAACAAAAATAGCAAAGAAATGAATGTAACCAATGTAACTTTCATTTTATATTCTAATATGCAAAGTATGAGAAACAAGCAAAGCCTGCTTGAAGTAGAACTCTCCACTCATGTGCCAATGTTTCTATCAATATCAGAATCTTGGCTAAAGGATTATGAAGTAAGTAATTTTTCAATTGATGGATACTATCTTGCAAGCGCATAAGTACTGTCGCAATGTTTTCAAGGGAGGTGGCACTGCTTTGTTTGCACAACAAAGATTAGTGACAACTCCTCTACATATCAATAACCTATGTGTGGAAAAATATTTTCAATGCTGCGGATGTGAATATAAAAATCATAAAATAGTTACAACTTATAGATCACCAACAGAAAATTTCCATATTTTTTGCAGTAGACTTCAGGAAATGCTAGAAGAAATATTCAATGTAAACTCAATATTATGGATTATAGGAGACTTCAACATTAATTTTAATACTCCCTCACATGAACGAGAGGAGATACTTAACATATTTGCACAATACAATCTCCATAGTATCGTATATCAGGATACAAGAGTTACATCAAGCTCTAGCACTAAAATAGACAATATTTTTACGAATGCCGAAACATGGTGGACAACCACCTCTCAGATCCTTGGGACCCAATATTAAAATTTCCCATGAAAATGAAGAATGTTCCTGCCCCTTCAATAACTTTTTTATAGATGCTCCAAAACAAGTCATAGATGAGATCCCACCGGTAGATCACAATCACTTTGAGCATAGCCTCAACAGCATTCTTACTTCGATGGTTATACTTCCTTTCACTGAGGAAGAAATGCTAACAATGTTCTCAAAACTCAAAAATAAACGATCCTCTGGACCTGATGACTTACCCAATAATATTGTAAAAGAATTCAAAAATGAACCGGTGAAACCTATAACTCACATAAACTTTTCACTAGAAACAGGCACATTCCCTGATGCCCCCAAAACAGCAAAAGTAATCCCACTTCACAAAAAAAAAGGATAAAAATATCATGAACAACTACAGACCCATATCAATAACATCAGTTTTCTCAAAACTTTTCGAATACTGTATGCTGGAGAGGCTAAACTCCTTCATTGCAAGATTCAAACTTATCCCAGATGAACAACATGGGTTCAGAAAATTCAAATCTACATCTACGGCAACAATAGATACATATATCCACATAATCAATGACTTAGATGAAAAAAGAAGTCCTATATGTATATACTGTGATTTAAGCAAGGCGTTCGATTGTGTCCCACATGATCGGCTGCTTGACAAGCTTTGGTCATACGGAATTAGAGGATGTGCATTTGCCTGGTTGAAATCCTTTTTGACAAATAGGAATCAATATGTACAGATATCTTGCAATGAAGAAGGTGGTCAAAATACAATATCCCACTCTCGTTTGGCACCTGTGGAAGTTGGAGTGGCACAGGAGAGTGTGCTTGCCCCAGTTTTGTTCTCAATTTATGTAGCAGATATTGTAAAATACCTTGCACCTTTCAAATTAACACTACGCTGATGACCTCTCTATACTGGTATCAAAAGACTCTCCCAAACTAAATCAACAAGCATGTAATACCCTCATGGAAAAAATTATCTTATGGTTCTCGATTAATAATTTATACATTAATGCCAGCCAAACACAGTTTCAAATTTACCACACAAAACAGAGAACGGTCGAAAACATAGAAATACATTTAGGGGAAATGACTCTAGAGAAATGCCACACTATAAAATTTCTAGGTATAACTATGAGTGATTCACTGGACTGGGAATCACATATAAGTGATACAATAAAAAATCTGAACTGTAAGTTGTATCAAATAAGATGCCTTCAGAGAGTGCTCAACCTGAATGTTTTAAAAAACTTTTACTTTGTTGAAATACAGTCCCGACTATCATACGGTATATTGTTGTGGGGCATGTCTTCTTCAGCTCAAAAACTATTTGCTGTTCAGAAAAAATGCATACGTGCAATGTTGAAGAAAAATCAAAGAGAATCATGCAGACCTCTTTTCAACAAATTAAAAATACTTCCCTTATGCTGCATATATATATTGGAAATTTCCTGTTACATACATAAAAACAGAAACATAATTCCCTGCCATAGCGACATACACAATTACCCAACGAGATTTAGCCATCACCTGTGCGTACCTCAAAATCATTTAAATATATGCCTGAATGGCCCCATAACTAATGGAATTAGAGTATACAACTTACTTCCAATTATTAAACAAGAAGCATATTACGTCAAATTCCGAAAAGCGTTGAAGATATATTTATTGAACAACATGTTTTATACAATGGGCAAGTTCCTTTCGTCATAATAGGCTCTCTTTGTTCCTCATACTCTTTCATTTATACTCTTTTATTTATTTGAATTTAAATTATATGTACTTGTTGGTTTTACTTATTTTGAATGTTCTATTTTGACTTGTTTTATACTTACCATGTAGGTCTTGGAAATCAATAAAGATTATTATTATTTTCGTTTTGATTTTGACCAATTCCAGTCAGGCCCTTACTTCCGAAGCTCCGACCCATTCAGAAGGCGCGCTGGTTAAATTAACCAATGACCTCTCCCCACATCTGTGAGGTGAGAGATCATTGGGTCCGAGAATCATGTGTCCTGAGCAGACGTAACGATCCGAGAATGACTGCCTTCTGCATGCGGCCGGCTAGAGATTCTGCCGATTTACGGCATGCCGGTATAATTTCCAGGTTTGAGAGTAGCGTTGGCATCATTCCACCAAGGGCCCCTATAATCAGAACCACTATTTTTACAGAATGGTCTGGATAGAGTCTGCGGAGCCCGAAGAGTAAATCTCGATACTTCATCCGTTTCTCATCCTCTTTTCGCACAATATTCGTCTCGCCCGGAGCCGAAAACTCTATAACGTATATTGTTTTCTGCTCGCATTCGAAGAGGACTACATTATTATTATTATAATTATATCTTCTTTGAATGTACTCAACATAATAACAATATTTGTTGGCAATTGGACACCTTGGATCATTAATTTATTTAAAAATTCCTACCGCTGTGTGTTATGGAGGTTACATGAGAAAATTAAGTGATTGATGTCTGCTTCTGATGAGTTGTGGCAAGGGCAGATAGGTGATATGTTAACTCCAATTTTGGCTAAGTGTGTGGGAAAACCTCCATGGTTTAATTTCATTCTTGTTATTGTAGAAGAGTAAAACCTCGATAATTTGAAAGTGTTTAAGTGAGGAATGTTTTTAGGAAGCAGAGGGTGGATGGACACGTAAGGGTTTTTGGAAGTAGAAACAAAATCTTCACAAAGTTTCTCCCATCGTATTCGCACTGATTGTTTGGACTCTTTATTCTACTATCTGGTGAACTGTATATCAACGAATTCTTCTGATATGGATCATATGTTGACACCCTTACTTGAGGAAGACCTTGCATATGGTAGAACGATAATAGATTAAATCCATTATCCAAACAAAGATCCATACATCAAATAAACAAGACAGATCACGTTCTTAAAATATTGCCAGAAATACAGCGATAATTAAGAAATTTAATTGATATTCACAAGATTTTTGAAAACATGAACTGATACAGTTCAAGAGGGTATAGAGGAGTATTTTTTGATTCAATATTTTTTTCTGAATACGACAAGTTACTGACTAACTGAATATTTTTCGATTTGTGAAAAATAATTTGGTGGACGCAGTAACTTATTGGGGCAAAGTAATTTTTTCCCCTTGTACACTTGTATTCCCTGATTCATATAATTTTGTTTTCAAATTGTGGAAGGTTTTTATTCCCAAAAAAGTATCAAGATTGTAATTCATTATTTATTCCATTTTTTACTAAAAAAAAAATGGTAAAAAGTTTGATTTTTATGTAGTTTCGTTTGAAATTGATTGGTTTCTAGAAAAATCACAAATTCAGCTGTGCTAATTTAGACAAAATAAAATATGTCCGAGTTAGTATAATATACAGCAGATTTGAAAACATTGTGAAGAAGCCTCTTCATTCAGAAATATATGTGTTACAAAGCTTTTATCTCTCAGGGTCACACTATGACAGCATGTTTGTTTTTAAATTTCACTACTTCCCTGCGCTCTCTCCCTGTATCATACATATGATCAAAAATCAAAACCTTCAAGAGTCGAGCATCTGCTCAATCTTTGACTCAACTTTATTAATTGTCTTAATATTTAATTGATACTGATTGGAGCTTATGGCATTTTGTTATCATATTTCAGGCCAGTCCTTCAATTATGCACCATTCAGAGAAGAGACTGTGGACAATGGGCTCTTCCAGGCGGGATGGTTGATACTGGTGAAAAAGTTACGGAGACATTAGAGAGGGAATTTCTTGAAGAAGCCTTGGATAACAATGAGGCTTCTAAATCCCAATCAGAGAGAGACATTCAAATGATAAAATCATTTTTCAAAAATGGGACCACGATTTATGAGGGTTATGTGGATGACCCCAGAAATACTGATAATGCTTGGATGGAAACTGTAGCTGTAAACTTCCACGACGAACAAGGACATCAGGTTGGAAAATTTGACTTAAGGGCTGGCGATGATGCACAGAATGTTCAGTGGATGGATATTGATAAAAACCTCAACCTATATGCCAACCATTCCGATTTTGTGAAAGCTGTTGTTCAAAAACTTAATGCTCACTGGTGAAGTACTTTGTTATAATCATGATAAAATTCCATTAGCAATATTGCTTGTTTTAGTACCCTAAATCATTAACTATAAAAGGTAGGTATTTATCAACTTGAAAGATATCCATGAGCACAATAGTTACGGCATGTTTTCCTTTAATGGAACTCGTGTTCACATCAAGAAATTCACTTCAGCCATAAAACTATACAGTGCGGCTTTTTTTGTAGTCCCCCCCCCTGTTAACTTTTGAACGGTTCGATGTAGAACAATGAAAAAAAAATTTATTGTATGATATCACCGATACTACTTTTTGAAATAAACGACATTGTGATTGCCCGATAGATGGCGCAGGGGGAGCAAATCAACTTCAAAATTTTAAATAGCACGGGGGGTCATGTGGCACATCGTTGAAAAGATAGTTCAATTCTCTTTCCAACCATCTAATTGTTTTTATCATTTCGTTGATTTGTTTTTGCACAAGTTGCATTTGGAATGTCAAGCCTAAGTGCGGATCTGAATGGTACCTTATCTCGATAACTTTTGAACGGTTTCATATGAAACAATGAGACAACAAATATTTTGTATGGTATTACCGATCCTACTTTTTGATGACTCGACAGAGGGCGCTGGGAGCATAACAACTTGAAAATTTCGAAAGGCATGGAGGTCCAGTTGCACACCGTTGAAAAGGTAATTCAATTATAGTTTCAACCATGGTTGTTCTACGGAATCACAATTGCGATGAGTAACACTGAATACGATCAATCTTACTTAAATGATTATTTTTTTAATTGATAGTTGAGGAAAATCCATATTGAAGTAAACAAAAGACACTCAATTCACTAAATGATTTTCACTAAACTGGGTTTACAAAACCACGACATGTTTTTCGCTATACAATAGCCTTTTCAAGAAATTATACCCAAATAATACCCAACTCATTTATAATTATAAAGGGTATCATTTATCGGATTTAGTAAACTGATTATCAAGCAGTAAGCTAGAAATGCCCATTATGAAATTGGATTATTTTGTCGATGTTTAAGAATTCCTAATGTAACAATGATTGTATCATTACTTACCTGCTCTTTATATTATCGCATTTGTATTTAAAGAATAGTTTGATTCTACTTCTAATAGTATTATTTTGAATTTGAAACATTATCGTGGTTCGTGTACGTCCTATCGAAGAGAAAACTGAAGCAATCTATATTTTTGGTGAGGCCCGTGGGAACTACCATGCAGCAGAGAGAATTTTTAATGAAAAATTCCCTGATCATCCAATAACTCGAAAGTATTTGAGGAAACTGGTTGAAAAATTCAACAGAACTGGCACTGTTATAGGCCAGTGGAGCTGGCCGAAAATCAGTTTCGGAGGAGACGGAATTGCCAAAATGGTGGTTAATCCTCAACAAAGTACCTTACTTGTAGCAAATACGATTGACGTATCAACATCGATAGTAAAAAAATATTTGAAGAAACACAAATTCCATCCATACAAGTTGGTAATGTTACACCAACTCACCAAAGATGATATTTGAAATTTTCAAGTTGATGCCCCCGCGCGCCATGTATCGGGCAATCACAATGTCTTTCATTTCAAAAATTAGCATCGGTGATATCATCCAATACCTTTTTTTTCATTGTGCTACGTTGAACCATTCAAAGATTAACTGGGAGGGAACTATAAAAAGCCGCACTTATGCTTGACATTTCAAATGCACATTGTGAAAAAACAAATCAACGAAAGCTAATTGCGGATAGGGTATTATTTATAGGCCACCAGGTAGATATGTTGGGGAAGCTATGGAAGAACTAGAAAGCTCTGTTGCTGCTATGCTCCTCAAATCTGAAGAAATATTTCTGATGGGCCATTTGAATCTCAGGAAACCGAACTCAAAAACGAACATACTCACAGTCATGTTAGACTCTTTCAACTTAGTGCAAGTAGTAAAAAAAGCTACAAGAACAACTAACACCGTATTAGATATTATCTGTCTAAGTGACGCAAATCACATGGTAGGTGAAACAAAACATATTGATATGCCCTCAAATCTGGTCTTCAAATGATTTACCTATTGTAAGTTTTAGACAAAAATGACGAAAATTAAATAATCATTTAAAAACTATAGGAATTACAATAAACTTCATTTGAAATATGCACAGGATAAATTGGCAACAAATATTTTATAAAGATGATATCGATACCAAAATAGATATTTGTACTAACAATATTTTGAATTTGTTCGATCAGCATGCACCCTATAAAAGGGTAAAAGTTACTAAGCCCAGAACACCATGGTGGAATGAAAGGTTGTGTAGGCTGAAAAGATATAGGAACAGAGCATTTAGCAAATTAATTTAAATCAACTAGAGATCCTAATGATTGGGAAGCATATAGGCAACTGAGGAATAATTTCACATCTACTGTAAGAATTGAAAAACGAAATCATATAAATGAAATTAGTCATGCAGGTAATGTCAAGAATACATGGAGTGCTATAAAAAACGTAATGTTTATTGTTTCACTTCCATCTTCCTTAAACAACCCAGTTGAGGTAAATGCCTCTTTTATTGATTCTGTCAATTCTTTGGGTTGTGAAACAGATCCAGAGCTGATCGAATATTATGAAGCATGTAGGATTTCTGGTCAAACTGAGTGCAACACACGTCATTTTGGAAAGTCAAGTAGTAGAACCAATTGCTAGCATTAGTTCCGATTCACTTAAACAATTGTTGTATTATTGAGGGTTATTTTCCAGTCAATTGGAAAAATGCTTGTATTACTCCTTTACCAAAAGGAACAAATCCAAAAAAAATCACTGATTTATTAGTAAATTAACAGTGCTATCTAAGATCTTTGAGCAGCTTATGCATGTGCAGATGATTGAATATCTGATGGTAAAAAATCTTTTTTCGGAAACCCAAGGTTTTTGTAAAGCATATAGTACAGTAACAGCCTTGATTTTGCTGGATTTCAGCAAGGCATTTGACACCTTGCTGATCTGCTATTATCTAAGCTTCACTATCATGGATTTTCGAACAATGTTGTTAAACTTATTAAAGCATACCTCTCTAACCGATTCAAACATCTATCTATAGATGACAAAATGTCAAGTTCTTGCCTAGTATCAAAGGGAGTGCAACAGGGCTCAATTTTGGGTCTGTTGCTCTTTCTGATACATACTATGAATATAGCTAACCAAGTTAATAACTGTATAGTACACCAATTCGCTGATGACACCCAAATACAGTCATTTAAAAAAATATGGAGTACTTCAAGCATGTCTGAATATCAACAATACTATAGCTTATATGTATAATTATGCATCTAAGCACGGATTGAAAATCAACCCCAACAAAACCCAGGCAATAGTTCTGGGGAACAGTTATACTATTTCATTTATTCTTAGTCACAAAAGACTACAATACAGTAGAATTACTATACAGTTCACTAATGTGAATGTATTAAAGATGAACTGAACATTGTCATCAATGGAAAAGAAATTGAGCCATGCGACTCAGTCAGAAATTTGAGACTGACTATTGATACCAAGCTTAGATTCAAATCGCTAGTTAACTCAGTACTACAAAAATGCTAATTGTCCATGAGAAATTCCTATCACAGTAAAAGCATTTTAAACTTTATAGTTCCTAGGCAACTATGCAAATCCCTTGTATTGAGTCACCTAAATTATGCTGACGTGGTATAAGAATAGAATTGAAAGAATACCGAACTCTTGTGTTCGGCTCATCTTTTCCTTGAGCAGATCTGATCATGTGTCTGATAAACTTTCCAAACTATGTGCGAAGAGTTTGGTGGGGACAGTCAAATCGAATTCAGTGCACGCTGTGGCAGAAATGTCAAACATATCGGGACTGTCCAATTTATTTTGATAATTCCACGTTAAATTCGCTGTCTTATCTTTTCGCTGTTTATGAGCTCAAGGAGGAAATGGGTCACATACTTGTGTTGTGAACTGCACAAATAATGGAAAAATAGTTTGTGTAAATTTTACACTTTTCCAAAATCGGCCTGGAAATTGGAGCAAAGAAAGAAATGGATAGCTGCTGTAAAAAGGAAAAGTAAGTGACATAATTGATTTGGATCATTTTTATTTTTACGATATTATAAGTAATAATAACTAGCGCAGCGTGAAATTCAAATTGCACTGAACAGCTCCACCCACAAAAATGGTATCTCAGCGAGACTAGAACCTTGGAATCCTCGATCATTAATATTAGAACGTTGCCCATTAGCTAGCAGATTAGTGCATGCATTTGGTTTATGCAATTTTTGATATTTGACGCAAAAAATATGAAGTTGGTTGGTTGGTTGGTTGGTTTGAGACTGACGAGCCAGAGACAGGGTTGGCACTTAGCTTCCCTTGACACTGCGACCAGCTAGGGTCTATTGTATCACTCTGTCGTCAGTGGTTCCTCATTCAAACAGGTTTGTGCCTTTAATTAGGTTAAGAAGCCTGTTGATAAGGTTCTTCGGATTCATGCCTGTTTCCGGGCTGATCTCTCCAAAGGTTCTGTGTCGCCTACTACTTAGGGCGTCACAGTCGAAGATGATATGAGAGGCTGTTTCCTCCTCTTCATCACACAGCCTACACTCCACGGTTTCCCTGCGTACTCCCATGGTGTTTAGGTGTTTTCTTAGGCCGCAGTGTCCAGTCAACAGACCTATTATTATACGAGCCTTCGTTCTGTTCAGGTTCAGAAGGTCAGCCGTCAGGGTCCGGTTTGGATGCCCTACCATGACTTTGCTGTGTATTTGCCCGACAGTTTGATCCCAATATTGTTGGTGTCTTCTTTATCCTCTCGGTGATCAGGGTCCTGCATCGGTTTTGCTAATCCGTGCAGGTTCTGGCCCGTGAATAGCGTTTCAGATGCTTGTCTAGCTAGCTGGTCCGCTTTGACGTTGCCTTCAATGCTTCATGACTGGCACCCACATCAAGGTGACCTTGTTGTGTTTTGCCAGCTCGATGAGGTTCTGGAGGCAGTCCCAGACCAGTTTGGACTTTATCTGTGTAGAGTTGAGTGCTTTGATAGCACTTTGACAGTCAGATAGAATGTAGATGTGTTTTTTCCTATAACCACTTTCTAGATTCTTCTGAATGCATACCATGATAGCATGTGTTTCAGCTTGGAATATCGTGGAGTATTTACCAAGTGGTATTATGTAATCCCTTCTTGGCCTTACCCCATGTATTCCTGTCCCGTTCCTTCAACTGTCTTTGAACCGTCTGTATACCAGACTATGTCCGCAGTTGATTGTGATTCTATACTCGGGCCCATCCAGATTCATCAATTCGTGTTTCGAATGGTTTTTCGAATGAGTATAGGGGTTGCATGTAATCTGAAATCATTTCGAGTTCTTCGATGTTGGTTACATGAGTGATTCTGGTATGTCCAGTTGTTCGGATTCTCCAGTTTTTCGTTTGTTTCAGTCTGTATGCACTCATCCTGGCCTCTCCAATGACATGTAAGTCAAGGGGTTCGAGGTTTAGGATGATTTCCATTGCAGCTGTTGGAGTGCTGTTCATTGCACCGTGATGCAGAGACAGGCAAGCCTCTGGATTTTCCCAAGGTTGATTTTTGCCTGTCTTTGATTTGTTTTGGCCACCATAAGAGTGAGCCATAAGTTATTCTTGGTCTTATTACGCTGTGTAAAGCCAGTGCATGGCTTTCGGTTTAAGCCCCAGGTTTTTCCAAAAGCTCTCCTGCACATCATGAAGGTTATCTTGCTTTTGTTGGTTACATGTTGAAGATGCGGGTTCCAGGTTAGTTTCTTGTCAAGAATCAGCCCTAGATATTTCACCTGCTCTACTACTTGTAATGTTTCACCGAATAGTCTAGGAGGTATGAGATCTCCCATGTTTCTTCTCCGGGTGAAGGGAATTAGTGTTGTTTTGTTCGGATTTGCCCTTAGGCTCTCTCTGTTACACCATTCCTCTACTGTCCTCAGTGCATTTTGCATTAGCTCTGAGGTTGTTCGAGTATTCTTTCCTTGATGAGGATGACTAGGTCATCTGCATACCCTTGAGAGTAATACCTTGGTTATTCAGAGAAATTAGCAGTTCGTCTACAACCATGTCCCACAGAAGGGGAGAGTATGCCCCCTGTGGGGTACCTCTGGAAATTTCAACCTGCTCTGTTTCCTCGAACATGTTGGCTTGGACCAGTCTATTATGAAGCATTGAGTGTATCCACCTGCAGGTGGTTTCTGTCAATGCCTCTTCGAAGTGGCCAGAGACCATACTTTCAAAGGAGGTGTTGTCGAAGGCTCCTTCGATGTCTAGAAAAGTGCTATAGTGCAATTTCTTTGTTTGCTAGAGATTCTTCAAGCCTTGAAACAAGCTGATGAAGTGCTGTCTCGCATGATTTTCCTGTTAGATAGGCATGTTGGTTTTGATGTAAAGGCCGTATCTAGCTATCTATCAGTTTTTCTAAGCCTTTCAGAAGAAACGACGATAGGCTTATTGGTCTGTATGCCTTTGCCTGGTCATATGAGTCTCGTCCAGGTTTCGGAATAAAGACCACATTTACAGTTTTCCAGGTTTGAGGTAGCCATCCCAATGCTAGGCTCAGCCTGTACAGTCTGCACAGTTCTGGTGCTAGATATTCAACTCCGCTCTGAAGTAGTATGGGAAATACCCATCTGGGCCCGGAGACTTGTAAGGCTTGAAGGAGTTTATTGCCCACACTACTTTTGAATGAGTTACCGTCGTTTAGCCACTTCCCAGTCTGCCCTTTTGGCCTCAAATGAAGGTATTGCAGGGTTTTGATATCTGGGGTTTTGCTTTTTGGTGACATGTTGATCCTGGGAAGTGTGTATGGAGCAAGTGTTTTATAGTTTCCTTCCCAGTGTTTGTGTGATTGCCGTTGGGTCTTTTGAGAGTCCCCAACGGATTGATGGGGTCTTTGGAAAGGATGCGGTGGAGTCTTGCTCTTTCTGAGGTTTGTTCTATGTCCTCACAGAACTTCCTCCATGACTTTCTTTGTTCCCTCTGATTTTTTGTTGTATTCTGTGAGAGTTTTGGAATAATCCTCCCAGTCACCAGTTTTTTCCAAGATTGAATAGTTTGCGCTTTTGTTTCTAAGATATGTGAGTTCGGTGTTCCACCAGCTCACTGTACCTTTAGTGGTGCTGCGCTTCAAAGGGCAGTTATTATGATCTGAATTTCTTATGTCCTCCTGTAACATTAGGGGGGTTTGCTCTATTTCATGAATTGTATTTGGGTTAGGTTTGACATTTTTGAAATTTGTGATATTTGCCCTGAGCTCCTCCCGGTACCCCGGCCAGTTGGTTTTCCTGGGATCCCGACACATAACTGCAGGTTCATTGGCATAGCCAATCTCCACATGTATGTGTCGGTGATCTGAGTTTGAAGGTTCCTCAGATACTGCCCATTTGCCGACGTGCCGAACCACCAAAGAAGAGCCCAAAGTGATGTCAATGATTTCCCGTCTATTACGGGTTACGAAGGTTGGCTCATTGCCTCTATTAAGTACTTCCAGGTTACTGGAGACAATAAATTCAAGCAATGACTCACCTCTTGTGTTCGTGTCGGTGCTCCCCCACACTGTGTTATGGGCGTTTGCATCGGCTCCGATGATAAGCTGGAGTTTGTGGTCCTCACAGTGTTTAACCAAGGCCCTCACTTGTTCTGATGGTGGAGGGCTTGTTGAGTCATAAGGCATGTAGACGGAGGCTAGTACTATTATCCTCTCTACTCCATCCTTGATGTAGGTCGTCTTGATTGCTGTTATGTCCCTGTAACAGAATCTCTATCAGATTCAAGACTTTCAAATCATTCCTGGCAATAATGCAGGATCTGGCGTTTCCACAGTTTAGATTATAAATAAGCTTACCCTTGATGTTCCGAGGCCTGATACTCGCTCTTTGACCAGCTATGGTTCTTGGTATTGGGGCCTTGTCGGTGTTGCCCTGTGCAAATATTCTGCACAGGGTTGCAGTAGCAGCGTTACTATGCTGCAGGTTGGGTTGAACTGCCCGCAGCATCAGGAATGTTCCTGTTCCGGCTAACTAGCTTGAAGTTTACCTGCGTTAGCCCCAGGAATGCTTTCATTCCCTGGCTTGCAGGTTCTTCAAGGAGGTCTCGTCGATTTGAAAGACAAGAGTTAGACCGAGGCCTCCTCTTGTCTCTTGGATGACAAGCCATTCTTCAGTATCTATCCCCATGTTCTGGGTTTTGATAAGCTGGAGAATCTTTTTGGTTTCCATTTTACCAAATGGCTTTGGAATCCATACCACTACCTTGGAGGTATTCAGGATGTCCTTGGCTAGCCCTACTTTTAGGACAGCCCCTCCCAGTATCAGTCCGGGGATACTCTCAAGTAGCCAGGATTTAGCGGTTTCACCCGAGCATGTCAGGACCAGCACGCCCTTGTGGACGTAGCTGTTCCTGAAGTTCGACCCTACCCGGCTACACTTGAAAATTTCCCCGGTAATTGCTTCCTGCAGGAGAATCCTTGGTCGTCTGATAACTGGTGATCTGGATAACTCTCAGAGCAACAGCCATCTTCAGACCTCTTGTGACCTCCCTATAGCTGCCCTGCTCAGTTGGGTTAACTTGGGCAGAGACAGCCACTGGTTGGTCCGATCTAGGTTTCTTCACCCTTGCAGTGTTCCGTGGAAGAGGGTTGACTTCTCTGTGAGCGGTCCCTCTTCTTGTTCGGAGTTTTGGTGCCTGCTGCTTCCAGCGATGCTGGAAGTTCGTTCAGTGAAGCCAGTTTTGCTTCTGGGTGGGATCGCGTCGGTTGCTTCGGCGTTTCCTGGGTTTAATTTCTTCCCCAGCTGCCTTGGCCTCCGCGATCCGCACCTGTCTTCTTGCAGCTCCTGAGCGCTTTTTACGCGCCAGATGTAAACGATTTACATCTGACGCGACGTGTCTTAGGGCAGGTGTTTCTGGAGGTTTAGCGGAACTGCCGCTGCCTCCAGAGAGTTTCCTGTTTCCTGGAGTTTTTCAGCAGGTGTTTGACCATCTGCTGATCCCTCCTCGGTTTCGTTTGCGGTTTCTGGTGTCGAGTGCGATTCGACTGGAATCTCCTCGACTTCCATACCCGCTAGCGGTGTTGGGTTTTCTTCAACTGGAAGTTCCCAGGGTTGTTTTTCGTTTTGGTTTCCATTTTTGTTCCCACGAGTGTGGGGGAAAGGGTCGTCCACACCTGCGGTGCCCCTGCGCAGGTGTAAGGCAAATTACTCTGGGAGGTCGCCATGTATCCCAGAGGCTCCGTTTGTGATACCTGACTGGCTCCAGGTATCATCCATCCCTCGGCACGGGTCGCTTGACGCCTTGGATTAAGCCATGTTGTGGTGGCATTTGGTTTGAGATTGACTTAGAGATCCGCAGGCTTTGACCATTTCTGGTCATTCCCACTGGATTTTCCTTGTCAACCCCGTTATCCAGCGATACCACTTGGAGGTAGCCACCTAAGTTTCCGCAACCCATCTTCATCTCTCGTAGGAGGTGAACATGTGTTGACGCAAACTACTCGCCAATATGAAGTTGCTTTGGGCATTTTATGATTTGAAAAATTCGATTGGGGCTTAATAATGGTACTATTATTGATTGCTGGTTTCGGTTTTCTGTATTCATTGATATTTGACATCTGAAAAATATGAAGTTGTTTGGACAATTCTCTAGTGATTGGAGGAACTTGGTGGTGTAATATGCAACCTGAAAATGCTATTCTCAATTGATACTTTGAAAACTTGCTACGATGCACTATTCCATAGCCACATAAGTTATGGAATAACCGTTTGGGGTAACTCATACAGTGCAAACAGAATATTCAAACTCCAGAAACGAGTAATAAGGATTATGGTAGGTGCTAGCCCCAGGGAACACTGTAAGCCAATATTTATAAAACTAAAAATTATGGCATTACTGTCACTCTATATCTTTAAAACTTTGCTTGAAATTCATAAAAACAAGGAACACTTCAAATTGAACTCACAATTTCACAATCATAATACAAGATCTTGTAATTCTTTCAGACCAGAAAGATTCAAATACGCTATTTGCAAGAAAAATACTTTAGATGTAAAACTATATAACTGCTGAAATTTTTATTTTTTTTTTATTTATTTATTGCTACATAATATACAGTTATAACTTGTTAAAAACTATGGAAATAATAAGTTGCTTTAGTTTTTTCTTTTCACCTAAGTGTATAACACTTGTATGTGCAAGTATCGATTAACTGGAATATTGTAATTTAAGATATAGGTCGAGTATCTTGTTATAAGTGTTTGTTTGGTTTTATAATTATAATATATTCTAATGTGTAAATGATAATCGGTAACATAAATACTTAACCTAAAATTTGTTGAGTATCTTGTAAGTTTACAAATGTCTTTCATAACAAAGCTTCAAACTTAGTTAGTACAAATATGTAGTTTGTACAAATATATTTTTTACAATTTTTATTGAATAGTTTCATAGTACTAGATGTTCTTATATCTATAGGCAGTATATTAAAAACTTTTGGTGCCAAATAATTCACAAATCTTTGCAAGGAGTCTTTTTTGAACATCGGAATTGCTATTTGTTCATTATGTTTTGCTCGTTTGTTATAAGAATGAGATATTTGTTGTAGATATTGACTATTTTTGTAGTAGAATGTTGAAATTGTTATGAAATAAAGATATCTGACATTTAAAATGTTTTCATTATATAATAAACTGGTTGAAAAGAGCTTACCTCTTTTGAACATAACTTTTAGAATATAATTTTGGACTACATTTAGTGGATGAAGGGTGTTCTCATATGATCCGCCCCATACTAATATGCCATATCTTATAAGGGATTCTACTAGTGATCTATATACAATAATCAGTTGTTCTTTATTTAGGATTTTACGGATATGATCCATTTTGTATATGAGTCTATAACGAACTAACAGATTAAATTCAAAAGCGCTCTGAAAAACCATTTCGTACAAAACTGCTTTTACTCTGAAACGGAATACCTAAGTAATGTATACTTTAAACTGGACCTGATATGAACGGCATTCTGCTGCTTGCCTCTCCGCACCACCAACAATTATATTTATCAATAGAAATGATATTTTTAAATATTACTTTTAATAGTGTTTGTATCTCATACAATGACTGTTACTTTGTCACTGTTTGTTCAATTCTTTTTTTAATAGTGTTCGTATCTCATACAATATTTGTACTACGATAATTTGTGATCTTAAATCACTTTATCTATATATATTTTTTTCTTCTAACAATTGACCAGTCACAAACAAATGTAGATTGATATGGAAATAAAGTATACTCTATTTTGACTAAAAAATACTGCCGAATAAATGCAATTACATGCTTTCGGAGGCAATAAGAAATAAAGCACAATTTAGGTTTCTTACTTTCAAAAATATTTTGAGGGGTGTTAATCTCACTTTATTTAATAATATGGGCTCATATTGAATAACTTTGGCCGTTAATTCTCAGTTCTTCAACATTTCTCACATGTTGTGCGAAAACGAATTTATTTTCCTTTATCACAGTTTGGGTTTGGAAAGATATATTATATTTTTTATGCTTTCAAATCTTGTTCTTATTGTAATATCCATTCATTTAACTTATACATATTATAAATTCCATTCAAATATCGACATTTCTTCTAGTTTTTCACTTGATTTCGATATAAATTATCAAAACATGGCTTATCATCTGACTGTGGAATAATTCACGGGTCCCGAAATATTGCGGTCGCTGGGCGATCACACAGCGAATACATCTTCAATAAAGTAACCATTGGTTCTTCCATTCACAACTGCAATACCAGAAATAACAATCATCTGATAATAATAAAACATAATGCTCCCAAGATATTAAAGAAGATACCTAGGGCAGTAAAGGATGAAAAGTCATTCCTAAACTTTAAAAGATCGTACAAGAATCATCAACTCGGCATATAGCACACTGTATAAATCATTGTATTTTTTCATATGTTTTTTCTTTCCACTATTGTTATTGAACAATATCCATCACTTTTTTGTATTCTAATCTAAGCTTATTTGTGAGTTTCATTAATTTATTTGATATTCTTCCAAAAATAATTCAAAGTAGATCTAAGGAATATGTGCCAAATTTGCAGACAAATTTTTAATTCAAACTTAGTTTGAATTGGATTGTATTGGTTCTGGAAAGAAATCATTGCAATATAACAACATATGTGATTGCCATAAGCAGAATATGTAAATATGAATTAAAATAAATCATCAGATAAATCACATATCTCACTTATTGATATGTACAAAATAAAAAAATTAATTTGAGTGCCCTATTCACTGTCACAATATCACACTATTTATTGATGCTGATTTGTACATGATTCCAGCATGTCAATACTTTTTTACAATTGACTGATTATTTGACATAAAAACATGATTCAATCATTGTTGAGAAGACAATTAACCACAAGTCAAACACATTAGAATAGTGAAATTCCATAACAAATAACAACCATGTTGATATTTAGAACCAGACTTCCCAATGAATATTGGTTATACGATAATTATATTCCTGAAAACATGAAATATTAATTATGGGAAGTTATATTGAATCACATCAAAAGTTTGGAAAGACATGACTGAAGAAAGCGCGCTCACTAAGGCTATAAGAAAAATTATGTTGGCTTTCTGACACTAGAGTGACTAAAGCAAATAAAAGACACTTCACTTAATTGGGTTTACAGCACCACGACACTTGTTTTGCTATACAATAGCTTCTTCAGCTGGAGATAAAACCAACTCAACAATCATGATGTATCATGTTAAATAATCAAAGCAGGTAGTAGTATGTAGATAAATCTAATTAAGGATAATCCAATAGGTGTTTGATAAAACGGGGACAAAGTAGAACGGGGATTATATCAATTACTTGTGTAATCTTCAGTAAAACAAATTTAATAAAAAGGAGAATTCAATCTGGTCATCAAGCAAATATTGTGACTTTTTGCATTTATTGATTTCCAAACTTTCTAGAAGGTCGAATTTACAATCTTTCTTTTCTATATTTAATATTTCAAACTCACTAGCAAAACAATGTTTTTCATTCAAGAGGTGAGTAGGAAAAGTTGAATTAGTTTAACCATCAACGAAACAGTTCAATCAAGTATCAACCGTGTCAATTAAATAAAAACTAGAGTGATTAGCTTTGGAAACTGTGATGCATTATTGTCAAATACAGAATTTCTTAGTATACCCAATTTCGTAGCATACCCCTTTCCTTGTTATATAGAAATAAAGTGGAATTGTCAATAATTGGGGCATTCACTTCAATTTCAATTGAACTAAAAAACTAAAATCGTTCATGAAAGAAAATCAAAGAGCTTCTTTTTGGGAATGTTGAGTGACCTTGCCAGTATTAAATTTTCCACCCTAAAAAAATATTTTATTTATATTATATTTTTATGTATATATTGTAGTGTTCAATGCTAAATTTTTTATACTCAATATATTTGCCTAGTCATATCATTTTATATTTATTATCCTCTCATCATGAAATTTTTGTCAAAATTCATAAATTCGGAATGGCGGCCCCAAGATGGAGGACGAGTTTTATGATTAGGGTCCGATTCGATTCAAAATTGGTATGTGGGAGTTTTCAGAATGGCGGACGAGTTTTGTGATTAAGGTCAGATTTTATTCAAAATTGATGTGTGTTAGTTTTTAGGGTCGGAGATCATGATTTCTTTCAGCTCAAAACTTACAGGGAAGAGACCTTGTAATAACGATGCTCTATTAAAAATGAACAGATTAAGGCGAACTAACTAAAGAGCAAAAATTAAATCTAATAAAAAACCTTTTTAAAGACAAATAAGTTTAAGTCATCGCTGACAATGATTTAATTATTTTTTGTTGAATTACTTGGTTTCAAAAAGCTTGTCGCGCGAATTGTAATAAAATTAATACTTCGACAAGTTGTTACTTACCAACCAATCATTGTCCAATGAAATTAATTGGTAACTACTTTTATGAACATTTCGCGTGACAAGGTTTTTAAAACCAAATAATTCAACAAAAAATAATTAAATCATTGTCAGCGGTGACTTAAACTTATTTTGCTAATGCTAATGCTAGGAAGGTTTATTTTTCATTAGTAGAGTCACATCTACGCTATGGCATATGCTTTTGGGGTATATGTTCGCATCAACTGTTTGAAAGCGTCTTTACCCTCCAAAAAAGAGCCATTAGATGTTTATGTAAAGCCAAATGCCGCGATTCATGTAGACCATTGTTTTTAGAGCAAAGGATTTTAACACTGGCAGGTCTTTTCATTTTAGAGACAGTATGTCTAATTCACAAGAAATACAGAAATGAAATAAACAACTCTTCAGTATATAATACACGTTCAAGACACCATATTGCTCTACCCGTCCCTACGTCAGCTCTTACTCAAAATTCCCTTATTTACAAGAGCAAAAAATTATTTAATCACCTACCCAGCAATTTAAAAGAAATACAAAGTGTATTTAGATTCCGAAAAGAAGTGAAAGAGTTCTTGGTTGTGAGGGCCTATTATACTACAGAGGAATTTTACGAAGATCAATTTAACTTAGACTGTAATTAATTTGATCAAGTAAGATGCAACCTTTTAGATTTTCCATTTTATTTTTAAATCATTAGTTAATGTCGACCCTAATCTTTTATTTGTATTATTTATTTACTATCTTGTGTATTGTCAAAAAACTGTTGTTAACGTTTGTGTGTATATTGGCACTATTAACTTTTTGCCTTTGTACCTTTTACCTTTTGAATTTAGGATTCCAGACTTTGTCAATGAGATGTATCTATCTTCGGACAATAAAGTATATTTGATTGATTGATTATACGTTTCAGTACACAGCTTAAATAAAAGCTTGCCTTTAAAAAGGTTTTTTATCATTAAATATTTTACTATATTTATGAACTCATAATTTTCTCCTCTTTCATTTGACATCCCACTCGATATGATAGCAAAAAAAAATTCAGAGACCTTCATTTTTTTTATGTAACATCTGCCATTTCGATTTTATGTGTATAAAATGTAATCTATGTTACCCGGACCATAATAACAAATCGATTGACACCTCATTCATCAAAAGCAGATGAGTAGTTTAGGCGCTACAGTGGAACATTCGTAAATACAAACATACATAGACTGCTAAAAATCATTATTTATATTTAATATTGTACTATATGTATATTTATGAACTCAGAATTTTCTTATTCATTTTACATCCCACTCGATATAATAGCAAAACAAATTCAGAGACCCCCACTTTTTGTGATGTAACATCCGCCATTTTGATTTCATTTGTATAAAATGTAGCCTGTGTTACCCGGACCATAATAACGAATCGACTTATACCTCATTCATCAAAATTGGATGATTAGTTTAGGCGCTACGATGGAACATTCGTAAATACAAACATACATAGACTGCTAAAATCATTACCCTTCTTTTCGGCTGTGCCGTAGTCGGGTGAAAAAAATAACTATATTCGAAAACTGTGGATGTTTTGGAAAAAAATAATTCTTAAGGTTCTTTTCTTTAATATTTCGGGAAAATGAATTAAACCATATTTTTTTGAATTTTAAAAAACACCACTTATGTTGAAATTTTGAAAGAAATCTTTGCAGCCAATTGAAAAATATTTTCATTCATTTTTTTAAAGTGCGTCTCAATTTGTAAAATTCTTTGAGAAAAAAACATTTCTATTGGTTGCACACACATACATTTTTCAATTTTAATTTGTTCTTTAATTTTTTATTAATAGTAATATTCCCTTAGAATCGTCAAAAGTATTTTCACATTATGATAAACAATTTAAATGCCATCCATACGGTAATGTATAAGGAGGCTGTACAAAAATTATAACAATTGTTTATTTAACAATGTCTGTCAAATACTTGAAATACGAGGGTAGCCTGAAAAGTTTCCAACCTGAACATGAAGATAACCACCAGTTTGGTCTCCGTATTATAACACCCATAAATCTAGCAAAATAAATTTCTCAGAATATGACTTTTAAAATCGGTTATGTTCAAGGTGAATATGTGTATAATGACGTTATATCTTATTTGAACTTAAGCAGTTTAACACTACACAGAACAACAAATGATCTTACAATTTTGTATAAAATCATCTCAGGCGACATTTACTGTGAAGAATTATTACACTCAATTCAATTTCATGTACCTTCTAGATACCACTCTATCAATTATCGTTTCTATTCCCCTCTGCCCAGGCTTGAAGCTAACATGGCTAATCTAGACATTGTAGGAGTTTCAATAAGCAAGCTGAAAAGCCAATGTAAAGAGAGACTGTCTCTCTAACCCCTTTATTAGTTCTTATGTTAGTTCTATTATTAGGTTTAGATTTATTATTAGGTAAGATTTTCAAACTTTGTACTATACTTGATCATTCAATTTTCAACTTTGTAATATAGTTTTCTGTACTGGGGATATCCCCTATACCAATAAATAAATAAAGAGTGCTGCCACCTTCATGTTAGCTAGGGAATGTGTTTGCACATATTTTTAAAGGTACTCATCAAATTTGCAGCCATTTTGGACGCGCAGTTGTTTGACAATCGGTTATTTTTTATTTGTTTGTTCTCATTACAAACACCAATTGGTAATCACAAGTAATGGCAGTAGGGAAAGAAATAATATATAGCAAAACAAAGAATAACAAATAACTAATAGAGCAAAACAAAAAATAACAAATAACTATACAGACTATACCTAAACTAAGCTAAGTAAAGCAAATAGAAGTCAGATTTTTTATAGTTCTTTCAAGTATGTGTCGAATATATATGTGTGCTTGCTTGAGTGTTTGATTGCATATCAAGAACATTTTGCTTATTGGTGATATACTGCCTGGATCTGTTTTAAATACATCATAATTAAAAATTCTTAAATTGATTTTAGGGACGTTAATGTATATGTATTTGATTAGGTCAGTCTTTGTATTTTGTATGATTAAAAAGATGGTCCGTTTATTTTATCTATCCAACAAACTCTTGAAATCGAAGCTATCTAGCATGCACCTATATGAGACCATATATGGATGTGTTATTTTTCCTGATATAGAGGTATCTTAAGAACCTCTTTTGTACTTTCTCAATGCGGTCTATATGTGTTTTGGCTGAAGGCATCTAGATTTTTGTTGCATATTCCAGATGTAGTCTCACTAAAGCATGATAGAGCTTGATAATTGTTCCCAGTTCGAAGGACTTGCTATTTCTAATGATGAAACATAAAGATTTAAAGGCTTTATTGACCGTCTTAGTGTAGTGTGAATTGAACTTCATATCTGAAAGATAACTCCCAGACTTTGGATTTCACTCCTTTGTTCCAATTGACCCCGTCAATGTTATAGGTATGTTCGATGATGTTAGTTTTTGGTAAAGGTCACTACAAAGCATTTTTTTATGTTTATTAACATTTCATTATCTTTGAACCAACGACTAATATTTTTTTATATGTCTGTAGTAAAAGGCAGCCTTGGGGAGAATATATTGTTTTGAAGAGTTTAAAATCATCAGCAAAGAGCAGTCCCATATATTCAGAAAGGCAATCGAGAAGGGAGTTAATGTACAATGTGAATAAAAGTGGACCTACCTTGCAGTACACCTGAAGTAGCTGTAAACTTGTTTGAAAAGTATTTCTGCCTATCTTCACCATGAGGGCCCAGTTCAACAGATATGATTTTAAAAACAGAAATGTGGAGTGTGATATTCCCATAGCAACCAGTTGATCTAGGAGCAGCCCGTGTTCAACCTTGTCAAAGGCTTTCTCACAGTTGTTTTTTATTGCTTCAGAGGCATATTCTGACAATACGCAAAGGTTTGAAACTGTAGATTTATCAGTGACAAAACCGTGATGAAATCTAGAGATATTTGGTTTTAGAGCGCTTGTTAAGTTGGTACATACAATTTGTTCAAAATTTTTTGCCATTAGGTTAATTATCCTTATTGCTCTATAGTTGTTAATTTCATTTACGTTGCCGTTTTTTTTATAAATAGGTGTAACCAGAGCTGTTTTTAGTGCGTTAGGAAATTGTATGCCTGATAAATTGAAGCTGTGCACTAAAGGTTTAACTAAAAACTCGGCTAGACCTTTGTAAATGTAGGCAGGTATATTGTCCGTGCCTGTTGACTTTTTAAGTTTTAGTTTTTTATGCTTGCTAGAACATCATACTTAGTTACTGAAGGTAGGTTAAAGAAAGATGCATCCGAGGCTGCCTCGAAACTGCTATGATTTTCTGAGACCTGATAGACAGAATGAAAGAACTGGGCAAACGCATTTGCGGCATCCCCAGGAGTGCTGTAGACTGAGCCATCCAACTGCATTTCCCCCGGCACTCCACTTGATCTGGAGCGTATAAATAGCCAGAAAGAGTTCGGATTTTGATTTATGTTTGCTTCAATATTTTCAATTGTGTAAAATTCAATTTGATGCTTTGTATCTTTCCTTGGTGAGTTGATGCGAGTGTTTCTGTGAAAAAATGGAAAAAATCGAGTATTGAGCTGGCAATAAATATTTATTTTTGAAAGGCAATACGGCTACGGAACTCAAAGGGGAGTTGTACGCTGTTACGGGACTCTGCACCATCATTTTGGGCAGCTGAATTTAAGGTGGCCGTACTAACTTGGGAGTCGATTAATGTTTGGGACGTCCAAAAACTGCAACCTAATGATAACGTCACTCAAGTTCACCAAATGGTGCTAGAGGACTGTTTAATTAACACGTTCACTGCTCATGGCACGGATCCGTGCCAGACTGAGTTTTCAGACAGTGCGCATGGCACGGATCCGTGATGCATGAACATTCTCACTTTAATTGCCAGTAGGAACGGAGCGATAGTTGAAGGTGGACGTACGTTGACGAGCGTGTAGCATACTTATTGGGACTTACATCACAATCCAAAAAAATACATTTCCAATAAAGAATTTTATTTTTTACTTAAAAACAAATAGCCGCTTCTGGGCATGTCTTCCAGCAAAATGGAGCAGTGAAAGGGTTAAAGCGAGAGAGATAGCAGATACTATGAATATGTCCAAAGAACGTGTTTGTCACATATTGCATGAAGAATTAGGCATGAGAAAGCTGGCCGCGCGTTAGGTGTCGCGTTTGCTGATGATACACCAAAAACGTGTTCGAATGAAAATTTCCAATCCTTTATTGTCGCAGTTCAGGCGCAATAAATCAGAGATTTGGCGCCGATTAATTACTGTAGATGAAACTTGGATACACCATTATATTCCAGAAACAAAAATATAGTCAAAACAGTGGACTGCAAAGAGGGAATCAGCTCCAAAAAAGCAAAAACAGTTGCTTTTTGGGCTAGTCATGGACTCGATTATCTTCTAAAAGGAAAAACGATTACAGGAGCATACTACGTATCATTACTTGACAAGCTAAAAGCAGAAATTGCAGAAAAAATTACACATTTACGGTTTGAACTGCTTGGCCACCCTCCTTACTCACCATATCTAGCCTCAAGCAACTTTTTTCTGTTCCCTAAGCTAAAAGTTGCGCTCAGAGGACAGTGATTTTCGTCAAATGAGGAGGCCATCACGTTCATAAATAATTATTTTTGCAGAGAAAGCCGCCAGGTACTACTTGCATCCTAATACTATGTAGAAAAATAAATTGGAAGAAAAAATGTCTTGCATCTTTGTTGCATCGGAATTTTTTCAGTCCGCCCTAGTATTACCATTCATTGTTCCCGAAATAAGTGTTCCAAAGGGGCATTACACTACAAAACTTCAATAATTCTATAGTGTATTGGGTAACCTGATACATCTTTGGGAAATCAATTATAGGTTTTCTGAATAAACAAATTTCAGTCCGCCAAATTGTTGCCATCACTTAAAATTTTCAGTTTCCAAAGTTAGCCTTTTTGGGAAGCACATACAAAAAAAAATCATTGTAGAAAGGCTTTTTAGGTAGAGAGATAACTATACGGTTAAATTTTAAACACAAAAAAATACAAATAATATTCAAAATTCAGTTTTGTCTGAATATATGATGGTTTTTTGTTTCTCAGAGTTTGCGAAAGTGTTAATAGCAGAGTAAAGTATATATTTTTTACTAAATCTTGATTTTATATGTAAAATTTGTGAATAATGCATTTGATGTAAACCTACTATATTAAGGAATATCTTTACTTGTGTAAAATTCAAAATATTAATGAATATTTTAGTTATACAGGGTGTCCCCGGACTTCCTCTTTTCCTCTCGGGAATGTATAGATGGGGTCAAAATATCACCAGTACTTCATATAACTTTTGTTCCTAAAAGCCTTCGTTACCAAGTTACGGGCCCTCAAAGTTACAAAATGAAATTTTTTTTTCTTTGATAACTTTCAAAGTGAATATTCAAAATCATCTAAATTTTGGTGATTGACTAAACAAATGAATTCCTTCGATGAGCTTTCATGCAGGAGTCAGTTGTTTTGCTACAAAGTCAGGAACGGACTACCCCCGATGGTCCACACCCCAAAACTTTGAAATGACTGGGATTTGTCAATATGTTTTAACAAAACAAGGTTACCTGGACAATTTCCTGAATAAAAGTACTCGTGTGGAAAATCGATCGGAGCAACGATTTTTGATAAAAATGCATTTTTGTTCGACGACATCCAACCTGAGATGTCTACCATTATTCGAAAAGATGAATTTGTAATGAAAATAGAAATGATAGGTACAATGTTCATAACGAATTTTTATCATGCAAACACGTTTACCTTACAAAACTCATGGTGTAAATAATCAATCGCAAGCCTCAAGAGCAAACAGAAATGCAAAATCCGCTACAAAAACTGCTTGATATGACCCCTGTCTCTCTCAATACATTTTCTTAGTCGGCGCAAACACCCTCTCTGCCCTTGAAATATCATGCCAGGGTCGTTTCGTATGGCTTCACAATGTAATGTAATTCTATTCAACAAGGCAACTCTGGTGTGAATAGGTATAGCGTAAACGAGGCTTTTTAGATGCCCCCACAGAAAGAAATCCAATGGATTTAAATCCGGAGACCGCGGTTGCCATGAATATGGCCCACCTCTACCAATCCATCTATTGGGGAAAATCTGGTTCAGATGGTCCCGCACAATCAAACTAAAATGAGGAAGAGCCATCATGCATAAACCACATATCTCTTCGGGTTTGCAATGGAACATGTTCCAAAAGTCCATTCAAATCGTTCTGAATGAACTCCAAATAACGTTCTCCATTCAATCGGTCATGTAGAACGAATGTTCCTATAAGATGGTTTCCTATGATACCCGCCCAAACATTCACGTTAAATTTGCGTTGGTTTTTGGTTTTCAATATCCCATGGGGCTTTTCTTCGGCCCATATGTGGAGATTATGAGAGTTGATTACTCCATCTCTACTGAAACCTGCTTCATCAGTGAATAAAACTCGAGTAATAAAAGTCATATCCTCTCTTTGCTTATCCAGGAACCAATTGGCATATTCCAGTCGTGCTGGAAAATCTTCAGGTGTCATGGCATGTACCTTCTGGATGTGATATGGGTGGAGCAGTTGTTCCCTAATTATTCTATGAATAGTGGAACTGTTCTGATAGGTTTCTGATGCTCATTGAAAGATCATCAGCGACAGCTTCCAAAATATTTTTCTCCAATACGTTACGCACAGCCCTAGGAGCGCCCTCACCACCTCTTTTTGGCAAAACTGAACCTACAATAATATCGAAATAAAACAACAGGCTCCAATTAATTATCCATTAGACATACCTGTCTCCCTCAAGCTGCGATCGACACGCTCAAACGTTTCTCTTGCCGGTAACGTAACATAAAACTGCATTTTTATTAAGAATCGTTGCTCTGATCGACTTTCCACACGAGTACCTTTATTCAGAAAATTGTCTACGTAACCTTATTTTGTTGAAAACTATTGAAGAATTATCTGTTATTTCAAAGTTTTGGGGTGTGGACCATCGGGGGTAGTCCGTTCCTGACTTTGTAGCAAAACAACTGACTCCTGCATGAAAGCTCATCGAAGGAATTCATTTGTTTAGTCAATCACCAAAATTAAGATGATTTCGAATATTCACTTTGAAAGTTATCAAACTGTAACTTTAAGGGCCCGTAACTTGGTAACGAAGGCTTTTAGGAACAAAAGTTATATGAAGTACTGGTGATATTTTGACCCCATCTATACATTCCCGAGAGGAAAAGAGGAAGTCCAGGGACACTCTGTATAAAAAACAATTTAAAAGGAGAATGATGCTGGTCAATGTTAGGAACATTACAGTGCATCTTTTTGTGAAATCAAGCCCATCAAATCCTTTTTATTCAGTGAAGAGTAAGTTATATCTCACATTGTTTTAATGACATAAGTTTTAGTTTCAGATTGACCCTCCTTATACCCCAAAAGAAACTGATAATTTTTCAATTGTATAAAAAAACACATGTCTAATATATATTTTTAATTTTCTTATAAAAGTTATTCTTAAATAAAATCTGCTGCAATTTGTGCATAAATAACTTGGGCTATTTTCCCATTCCAACTAAGGCCTCATCCATTAGCTCATCATCTGTAATACAGGGTGAGGCAGAATGAGGACTTCGGTTGATGAGAGGGCTGGGTGCCGGCGATTTTACTATATGAACACTGACAGAAGGAGATTGGGGGAATGCTTGAGGCTTACTGCTGAAATCTAACACTTCATCATTTTTTCTTGAATCCTTTTTGTCTTCTTTCGGGGCTGGCACTATAAACTTTGAGGTTAGGTCGACACTTTTCGTGGATAAACTCAGAGGTTCAGTAGGTGTTACAGGAAAGGTCTTCTGCACAGACATAATATCAAGTTTGTTCAGGTCTTCCTTAACTGGAAAGAAACATTTCATATTGAAAATTGTATAAATTAGTATCACAGTATAAACGTTAGCTATCATTTAATGATATTTTGAAATGAGCAACAGTGACACCACATATTTATGGACTGTGATTCAATATCAAAGGACCAAATAGTAAATATAATAATGAATACACCAACCAAACTGTATATGGAACGTTTGGAGAAAGGTGATTCAAGAAATGTTTCTCCTAAAATAACAACAAGTATAATTTCATAAGTTTTTAAAATGTTTGTGAAGTATATCAATTTAATCAGATTACTTTATAGGGAAATAGTATGAAATAATTATTGCAATACTAGGAATATTACAATCTTTTAATACACTTTGTTTTTAATTATTACGAGCTCCTCATTCTGGTGGAGTGCGATGCCATACATAAAAAAAGATTGAGGATCCTGGGATCATACCAGCTGATGTTGGGAGAAATACCACAATTAGATCCCCACAAAATCTTTCCCCAGGAAACTGAGACTCGAGGGGCTACTATAGCAGAAGGAGGAGGGTACAATAGATCAGGTCTTAGTGCATCTGTCACTACCTACAATTACCATTCCAAGAATCCTACCAGTTGAAGAGTTCTGTATAAAATGTGATGGTTGTGCATTGGAATTTAAACTGTGAAAAACAGCATAGTCTAGGATAATTATATTAAATTACAATTCAAAAAAAGGTTAAAAATTACAGAATAGATGAGTAAACCTACTCGGACAGAAATTATATTAAATTACAATTCGAAAAAAGGTTAACGATTACAGCTAAAGATGAGTAAACCTACTCGGACAGAAAAGAACAGGAAGCTTTCAAGAACAGGAAGATAGTTTTAAAGGAACATTTCTACAATTGCTTATAACACTTCAAAAGTATAGTATAATATTCTCTAGTGGTATCATAATTAACAGCAGTTAAAGGTTAAAGGGGTTTGAGAGAGCTTAAGATTGAAAGGTGAATGTGTAAACTTGAGACATGTGTAGTTTATCGGTTTTCAAATGTACATGTCTTTGCTACACCAGTATTTATGACACACTCCAAAAAAAACTAGTTCAAAATTTTGTACACATTTCTTACAAATTTGCGGCCCAAACCAATTTTTTTTACAGTTCAAACCAATTTTTTTTACAGTTCTCGTTTTCCAGGAAAAGGGTGTGGGCTAGCTTTTGATTCAAGCTGCACACTACACACTCTGTATTTTTGAAAATATGCAATATATAATGATCGGACAAGTGCCAGAATTTCTTACACATTTATTACAAATCATTGGCGTGTAGAAAATTCCAAAATGTTGGTCCTCAAGGGGAAATACCCCTAACTATTGAATAATCCATATTAAATATACATCAAAACGTGGATGGTAACAGAATTTTTATAAAACTTCTTACACATCTATTACAAACCATTGACGTTATGGAAATTGCATAATGATGGTTCCCAAGGGGTTAAACACCCCCAAAATTTCTATTACATGTATGTAATATTTACATCCCATTTTTCTGACTAGTCCGATAAAGATGCATTTGTCTTTGATCTTTGTTGATTGAATATTTATGTATTTTTTTGTGATGAATAAATTTATTCTGATTCTGTCACAACGAGTCTCAGTGGCGGAATTTTACACGGATATTTGTCATGTTACCGTTTAAGAAAACTTTTAATTTGTGTAATCAAAATAGTCCTTGCGCACCTAGAAACTCGCAATAGAAGGATAAGGGATACTGTAATAAATGTAAAACTCCAAAAATACTGTAAAGGTCGCATTTTTCTGGCATAATACCTTTCAAAACTAACACATTCCGCTTCTATAAATTCTGAATTTTTATAGTCGAAGTAGTCCATGCGCACCTAGAAGCATGTGATAGAAAGTTGTGGGCTACTGCAATAATGATATTTTTAATGAATTTAGTTGCAAATATAAGTTTCTGATTTATCCTAGTATATGCAGTTTAGCGCTAGGGTATATACCAAGCTATTGCAGAGTGGCTTAAGTAACATTCATTCCCAAGGCAGGGAGGAAAGATTCTATATTCCCGAAATCATTCAGAGAAGTTTGTGGACAATTATATAAGAACAGGAGAGGGTGCCTATGCACCCAGGACAGCATGCATATTGGGCGGGCAGATCAACAGAAACCGCTCTAGTCAAGCTTACCGAATATATCCAGAGTTAACTAGAATACAAAGAGATTCTTAGACATAGGGGAAGCCTTTGACAATATCTCGCATGAGACAATGAAAAGAGCACTTTTGAACAAAGGAGTGGACAGAACTGCATTCAGACGTATGTGCCAAAAATTGATTCAAGGCCGGGGGTGGCTGAAGGATAGAAGGGAAGACGTAGCTATACTATTCTGCAACAAAGGGGTAGAAGTCCGTAAGGTTATAGCAAAAAACGGATATTTATGTATATCCTTGAACCACTGCTGCCTAATTGCTATATACATATCGCCGAACATAGGGTTGGGTGCGTATAAAAGACATCTAGACGAAGCAATGCAGTATGGCAGAAACTGCAGGCAAAAGTTTTGCATTGTGGGAGATTTTAATGCTAATGCTCACCTTTGGGGTCCCCAGTAACGGACAGGAGAGGGGAGGATCTAGTGGAGTGGATAGCCACCTTGGATTTAGTGGTACATGATGATGGAGAGAAACCAACTTTTATCAGGGGAGACAGTAAGTCATGGATCGATGTATCCTGTTCAACCTAGGGGATTATCACCACTGACTGGGCGACTTTTAAAGAAGTACTCGACTGGCGAATACAGCAGACGGAAGAGGAGAACACCCCAGAAAGGTGCACGGAAGCACTACACGAAGCATACCAATGTAGCACCACACGTAAAAATGGAAGCTATAGTAGGAAACATACTGATGGAACCAAGATATTGCAACCAAACGCACTGATTGCACTCTAATGAGGAGACGAGTCAACAGGCTACTACGGCGCATGAATGTTACTGAAGAGGAAAAGACCCAGCTCAAAGATGGATATTCAACAGAGAAAAGGGCCCTACAGAAACTGATCTCATCATCTAAACGGAAACACTGGAAGGCGCCCTGCATTGACTTGAATGAAGATATCTGGGGCGACGGGTACAAGATAGCCGCTGGCCGTTTTGCCTTCCTTAGCCCAGTGGACTTAACGGAAGAAATAGTAAAAAATGTAGTAAGAACACTCTTCCCGCATAGAGTTGATGAAAAACCGAACATTCCCGAACATAAATTGAAATGAGACTGTTCACAGAAGACGAGCTGAGGGCAGCAGCGGAACGCCTAAAAAGTGGAAAGGTTCCAGGGGTTGATGAAATACCAGCGGAAGCCATCAAGATAGCAGCGAAAATGCACCCGGGATGGCTGCTGAGCATGCTGAACCAACAACTAACGACAAGAGAATTCCCGAAACAGTGGAAGGTTGCCCGACTGGTACTCATACCGAAAGGATCGGGTAAGGCTAGGGAAGATCCCAGTGTTTACAGACTTCTGTGCCTGCTGTGTGCCGACAGCAAGCTATATGAGGGACTAATAGGGGCCAGATTGAGACAGGCAATAGAAGAGAGCGGCGGACTATCGCGAAACCAGTATGGTTTCCGAAAAGGATACTCAGCAATAGATGCGGTTGAGGCAGTGATGGAGATCGGCAGAGATAGTCGAAATAAGTGGTGCATGCTGATCACGCTCGATGTCCGGAACGCCTTCAACAATGCGGTCTGGATCCTCATCATCGACAAGCTTATGCAGAGACGTATCCCGAACTACTTGATATGCATTATCAATAGATATCTCGAAGATAGAAAGATCAGGTTTCAAGGGGATGATACTGAAGTGACAACAGGAGTACCACAGGGCTCCATATTGGGACCGGATCTGTGGAACATACTCTACGACGGAGTTCTGGAAGTCAAATTGGCGGAGGGCTTAGGAACCAAGGAAGACCTCATATACAGGGCGGAAGAATCTGCTAATAGAATATAAAATTGGTTAAAAGAACACCAACTACAGTTAGCTGCGGAGAAAACTGAAGCTGTAATCTTCAGGGGCCCCCGTGCGAAAGACATAAGCCTCAACATTGGAGGAGAGACCATAAAACCATTCAAAGCTGTGCGCTACCTAGGGGTGGTTGTGGATAACAGGCAGAGCTTTGGCAAACACATAAAAAAGACGGTAGAAAAGGCAGACCTCTGCGCAGCAGCGCTATCTCAGCTCATGCCAAACATAGGAGGTCCAAGCAGCTGCAAAAGAACATTGCTGAGCAACGTTGTTCACTTAACCATTTTAAACGCAGCACCGGTTTCGCATGGAGCTATGAGGGTCAAAACGTATAAACGACGCCTGGAATCAGTACAGCGGAGGATGCTTCTGAGGGTGGAAAGTGCATACCGCACGGTATATACTATAATATAATAATAATAATTTTATTATCCTGTAAGACAATCAAAGGTACATTGTATAGGATTAGTCATAAAAAGCTTAAAAATAAAACTTAAAATGAGTAGACAGCCCACTAAGAGCCCATATATTTTTACATTGAAATTTCATTTGATTATTCAATCATTTCTTGAAGGGAGTAATAATTTTATTCTAGAAGGAAGGACTTAACACTTTAAGTGCTGACGTTATATGGTAACAGACACCCGGAAGCTGACAGTGTTTTTTTTGAAATAATGAATAATAAGAACATTATTGACATGTGAAAAATATTTATTTTGAAAAAAATACAGAAATAAAGTGATATGTGCCATGACGTCGAAAGACGTCGTCAGCCTCCTGCAATGAAACTCTCTGCGAGAGGCTGATGGCGTCCTGCAGATCAACACGGTAAATTTACATAGATTCGTGAAATTTCGAAAAACATGGTTTGACACATAGGGAAGGCGTCCCAGGACAGTAAGAGCAGTGGTACACAGTCCCTTTCCTCACTTTGTTCTTAGCACAATAGGTACATCTATGATGTGCATGCTTTCTGGTTGTTGATGTTGGAGGGTTTTTTTTTGGAATATGACTCGAATCAGCGGGTTGTTGTTGATTTTTTTCAGTTTTTGTTTTTCTGAAAGTAGGTTTTCCAAGATTTCAATTCTGAAATCATACAACGAAATCCTTGCTTTTTCGAACTTTCTGTACAAAAACGTTCATTTCACACTTATATTACACGCTGACGTCCACGCAACAGCTCTGCTCGCAGGCTAACAACGTACTGAAGTATAGAATGTGACTATACAGACGGTGTTGAAAGACGTCATGCGCACCGCACTTAAGTATCGAATGACGTCGAAAGACGCCGTCAGCACTTAAAGTGTTAAGTGTAATTTTGAAGCTGTGGATAGTACTAGAGTTTTTCAGTTCAAGGGGGAGCAAATTGAATAATCTGAGCCCTATTACATTAGGGGAATTGTAAGTTAGTGCATTTTTACAATATGGCACATGAAAGTCTGTCTTACACCTAGTATTAATAGAATGCACATTTTTATTTATTATGAAACAGTTACGGTTATCATATATATCAACACATACATCAAATATATACAGGCACGGTAATGTTAGTATTTTAAAATTTTTAAATGCTGGTATTTTTTAGATTCCTGCTAAACATCTTAGTCTTTTTCTGGGCGACAAAAACATCTTTGCATGAGGAGGATGCTCCCCAGAGAGTGATACCATACCGAAAACGCGATTAGACTTGGGCATGATACAGCATAATTAACTTTTTCTGGTCTAGAATATGACGAAGGTTTCTGAGAAGATAATTTATGGAGTTAAGTTATGATATAATTGTTTCACAATGAGTTTTCCAGTTGAGAAATTCATCCATGTGTACACCTAAAAACTTCACTGTAGAGCACGGAGAAATTTCATCATCTTCAATTTTCAAGTTGAAACTGGCAACTTGTTTTTGTCTAGCATGAAATCTTATTTAGTGTGTTTTTTTATTATTTAAATATAGGGAATTTTCTTTTGCAGGATTAAGTTACCTTTGATTTGTAGATTTTGATCAATTTTATCTGATATAACCAGTGATGTATCATCTGCATATAGTGTGAAATGAGCATCTGTAGAGATGGATTCAATATTATTCACATATAATAAAAATAGTATAGGGCCCAGCACTGAGCCCTGTGGGACACCAACATTTATATCCACATAATTGGATGTATATGACTTTTTCACGTTGTTGTTAGCATTAATGATACTGACATATTGCTTCCGTGTTGAGACAAACGTTTTCAGCCAATTCAGCGCATTTCCTTGTATGCCAATATTATGGAGTTTTACATAAAGATTTTCGTGATCAACATAGTCGAATGCCTAACTGAGGTCACTCGCCCCTGCCCGATAGGGCACTCGCCCCTGCTAATTGGATTCAAGACGTTCGAATATAAAGAATGAATCGCATCGTTAGTTGACTTTGAATTCTGGAAACCATATTGGTTTTTGGATATAATATTGTTCTCTTTCAATTAAATGTTCAGCCTTTTCAAGTATGCATATTCAAAGATCCTAGAGAAAACAGATGGCACTGTGATCGGTCTGAAATTTGTCATGTTATTCGGATTGCCTTTTTTATATATGGGAATGACTTTACCTGTTTTAATGAGATTCGGAAAAATTCCTGTACAGTATTAAATATTCATCAAATATGTTTAAGGTGAGATTATAGAGCCTAAAGTTTTCCTTAATAGAAACCCTGGAACTTCATCAAATCCAGATGTGTAGGTGTTTTTTAGTTTTGACCATAAGAGCTTGTATAATTCATCTTGATTATAAGGTAGCAGTAAGTATTTATTTGGAGGAGGATGTTTTTCTAGAGGATTAGACAAGTTTGTGGAATTCTGGGATTTTTTTTAATATTCAATGGAGCATTTCTGAAAAAATTATTGAAGCTATTCACAATTGAAGTTGGATCTTCTATCAACTCATTGTTTTCATTCCTTATTGATATGGAATTATGCACCTTTACTTTGTTTGAGAGTTCCGAAATAACATGCCATGCTGATCTAGTGGGGTTATCAGAGTTGGTGATTTTACCTTGAAAGTATTTTTTTTTGTGGATTTCACTAAACTGGTATGGATTTTTTACTGTTGAATATAGAGTGGTTTCATTTCAGCGACAGTCTGGTAAAGGAAATGAAGATTTTTTAGATATTCACTGGATTGTCGTACTTCGTTATTCACCCATTTGCTACTTTTATCATTTGTTATATATTTTTTCCTTAATGGAAAATGAATATTGAAATAGTATAGAAATATATCCATGAAAGACTGGAATGCCAGATTTACATCAATATTTGCGTAGATATCAGACCAATCTTCATTCAATAGACCACTTGAAAAAATTGGCAATTGAGATATCATTAAAATGTCTTTTATAATGGGATTGTGGCCTCCGTTTTGGAACTTCAATATTGAAGTCCACAAAAACGTTTCTATGGTCTGATATGGTATTGTCAAGAATGCAGGTAGTGCAGTCATTAGTAAAATTCGTGAGAACATTGTCTATAATAGTTATACTGCTGATTGTAACTCTGGTTGGCCATCGGACTAAATTATTATCAATTTTAAATGGTGCTAAGATATTTATAAATTTTAGGTAGTCATTATTTGATGTTTTTGCATCGATGTTAAAGTCGCCACAGATCATAATGTGAACATTTGGTTTGTATAGGTAATTCAGTACATCATCAAGTTTTTCTAAGAATGTCCGAGATTCCAAAGTCTTTTTTATAACAGAATTTCTTGATGTCAATACATTTTACTTTAACATTATTTCTAACCCAGATTCCTACGCCACCACCTCTGAATGAGGTTCTACAGTAGCAGTCTATGAGGTGGAAGTTTTTAATGTGAACTTGTTTGATTGAGTCTGAAGTTTCCCATAACTCAGTCCGACAAATAAAATTTATATTTTTGAAGGAATTCATATCCATTAGAATATTATCAATTTTATCAGGTGAGATACTCTGTACATTGAGAAGTAATAGCTGTAGATCTAAAACTGTTGTTAAGTCTTGTCTTGCCGTTCCATTCTCCTGAGGTATAAAAAATGACCGATGCATGCATTTTCAGGCCATAAGGTTGGATTCTTTGCTTTGTTGAAGTGATGATCATATATTTTTACCTTGAATGAGGCATATAGCTGAGGATGCCGTGAATTCAGAGGTTTGCAACTAAACTCAGGAAAATTTGGTTTGACTAAAGCCATCCAAGTAGTAACGGGTACGCCGCCCATATAGCTCCTGGTATCAGAGAGGAATACACTATATAGGGAAGGGGAGAACAAACAATCTCTAAATGGCAAGAAGACTGGCAAACAAATGAGCAGACGGGGCAGTGGACAAAGAAGCTGATACCCGATCTGAGACCGTGGGTACTGTGCAAGCACAGAACGTCGGAGTACTTCTTGACTCAAGCACTAACTGGTCACCTGAACACACTCTCTTCCACTGCCCCATATGGGGGGAAAAATCGACTGGACTAAGTCTATTGGTAGGGGAGGTAGGGGAGCGGATAAACGTGGAAAACATGATAAAAAAATGACCGAAAACATTTTCAACTGGTCCTATTTACATGCAACGACCAAGGATATTATGCAACAGAAAGAAGCACAAGAAAGAGCAGTGCAGAACAATGGATATTCAGAACTAGACTGCCTGGCATTATGAAGTATGTCTAACGACGATGCCATCATGCCAGGAGAGAAAAGGGGGGATTTTAGTCGGAGTAGCGCCCGACACTACCAGAGCCGATAGACTACAGGACCAAAGGCTCCGGTTTCCCCCATAAAAAAAAAAAGACGTATGTGCCAAATACTGACCACAATAATCACTGAGATGAAAATAGGCCAAAATAGCAAACAAATCAGCACAATCAGATGATATTCACAGTGGTACTGTAATGTGGAGACTCATGGTGGATGAACTATGCAGGCTACTGCATGGCATTACTTGCTTCGGGTATGCCGATGAGTCATCATGGCCAGGGGCAAATTTGAAGGAACCCTCTACGATCGTATAAAGAGAGAGCTTGAAGTCACTAGGAAGTCTTGGTGGAGCTGAATATCAACCCATTGAAAAACACAATAGTTTCACAAAGAGAACAAAGCCTCAAAGGTGGGGCCTATACACTTCAATGGAGCAAACCTAGAATGCTAAGTACGTCTACTGCTTGACTCAAAACAACTCTGGAATCGAACCTAGAAAAATCGGCATAAAGGCAATATCCTCAAAACATGGGGCTGCAACCTATCAGTACTGCAGTGGATGTATATCATGATTGTGAGACTGAAGGAGTGGTAATATGCTACAGCAGAGCTGACCACAACAAGAAAAACCTCAGAGAAAGTGCAAGGACTTGCATGTCTCTGCTTAATAGGAGCAATGAGACCGGCTCCAACAGCAACATTATTCTAGTCCTCACGCCTCTTCACATCTGTGTGAGAAGAGCCGCTTGGGGAGCTCATCTCAGACTGGCATCCACTGGTACAAAAAGGACACTAATCAGGCCAGTAAAAGCTCAAATTAAGAGAGATAGAATGGCAGAGGTAAGCAAAAATCTACTTGAAAACTTCAACCAAAAGAGATCCCAGCAAGAGAAACAGAACATTGTAGAACATTTTGGGAAGCTAGGATTAGAGGATAACAGCATTTATTACAGGTTCTTCAGAGAAAAACCTGGAAACACTTCATCAAATCTTTATGGAGTGTGATGCTGTACACCTCAAAAGAAATACCATCTATAGATTCCCTCAAAATACTTAAATTCCTCAGGAATCTGGAGCTTGAGTGGCTACTTTAAACAAGGAATTCCTGGAAAAGAAGAAGGGGCACAATAGATCTAATTTACTTTTCAAATGCCCTTTTTTTTTAACAATCACATTGCAAAAGTATTATATTTGCCAGTGTGTATATTTTTTCCTAACATCGAAATTGTTTTAAGCACTACATTTTGGATACATTGAAACTTCAAAAACTAATAAATTTGCCTTTAATATTTTCCAAGGTTAGGGTGGGTTTTTGGAATTTTATCATACAAGGAAAATTGTAATTCTGTTCTAAACAAAAATATCCATAATACAAGAATTTATAATAAATTACATACACACGCATCTTAGGGGTAGGGGAATTGTGAGAATATATATAATTAAGAAAATAGGAGTGTTCTTCTTACACCAGGCATGGGCCCAGTCCAGATCACATGCTGATACCTGAGCAGTAGAGTTAGGTGACTAGATGATCTCCAAATAGAAATAATATATTACAACATAATTTGATAACAACTGTATGTACTACTCACCTTGAGGGTTGGACAGATTTTGTGGCAAATCCTTCTTTCTAAATTCATCTTCTCCAACTGCCAAAGCCATTGGCAAATTGTTGAGGCTATTGCGAACTTTCATCTCCATTACATTATCAAACATTTTATTTCCAGGTATATTTAATGGATATTTAGATACATCATTTTTTGAAATCATATCGAACATTTTTGTATCCACCATGTTTCTGTTTATGCTGTTCAACGTATCATTTTTGTTCAACTTTTTATCATCCATTGTTCTGGCCGAAAGTTTGGGTATCTGAAAATTCTTATCCAATGTCTTCATTCGTCCATCCATGAGGCTGGACTGTGACATTTTGTAAACATTGTCCACTTCATCTCTACTTGGTGTAGGGCTGGACTTTCTATTGTCTTTCATTGAGAAGATTGATTTATCAGAAGAGGATTTCGAGAGTTTCATTCTTTCCTTGTTTTTGCTCAGGTCTGTGGCACTTGTTTTGGGTGAATTTGCCGATTTTGAACCTGATTTAGATACTGTACCAATGGAGTTGCAACTATTACTCGATGAACTAGAAGACATTTTTGTGCTACCAGCTGATGGAAATTTGTTACTGGAACTAGAACCTTTCAAATTACTGCTGCTGTAATTTGATGCAATAGAATTAGGCAGTGTTGAGCTACTAGATACACTTGATTTTTGTAGCTGTTGAGGTTTTTTAGATGCTGGTCCACTATTGACCCCTGGTTTTAGACCTGTGTGGGTTTTTGGAGATCCTGTGGTGTTACCTGTTGGGATCAAATTGAATCAGAAAGTAAATATACAGTAATGGAAAAATTACAACAATTATTTTATAAACTATCAAATCATACTGTTAAAAAAGTATAAAAAAAGGTTTTTAGGATAAATGGCTCCCTTTAGTAAGACTAATGGCAATGGAAGGTGGAAAATAACTCTCTCAGCTTACAGATTATTATTATGTTATAAACCCACAATTGTTAATTCTTAATTTGGGGCTGAAACTTCCAGTTCTCTCTCTTGTAATGCTGGTTGTTACATTACTTTTTTCTTCATATGCACTCATTTGCTTATATGTCATGCAATAATATCTATTTTGTGTTTAACCTAGAAACATCCCAAGCTTTTGAATTATTTGTATTCATTTATTTCTTTTTAGTCATTAGCCTACTGAATTGTGACCGAAAATGTTATAATTTAAACCCCACTAGATACTTATAAATTTTGAATCGAATCAGGGCACAAATGATTTGTCATTCAGACCAATAATTAGTTGTTTAGAGGAGTTTCAATAAACGGACCCCAGTTTCGTAACAATAATAATGACTCCTGTATTCAAGCAGTACAAAATATCAAATATTTCGATTTCTTTTCAAATTATGACTTCAGTTACAATGATATCAACTATGACTTCCGAAGCATACAAAATGCTTGAATTTGTTAAAAGATGTTCCAAAGATTGATTTGACTGTTCATAAAATCAGATGTGGGATCATATGTTTCCCAATTCTTCCAGTCTTCCTGATGATCGTGAAAGCGTGAAATAGATTCGTCAACAAAAATGTATTGAAGATCTAGTGAATGTGATGGTGATGATTCTTCTTTGCCTCATTCATCTATATGAGTGCTTAACTCTTTCACTGCTGATGACGACTGAAGGCGTCATACAGCTACTATAGTTCAGTGTGCATGACGTCCTCAAACGTCATTTGTAGAACATTGTTAAATCTGATCAGTTGTTGTTCAGCACTGATTAGAACCGCATGTTTTTGGTCTGAGAACCTCAGTATAGTGTTGAAAATTGTGTTTATCTCCCGAGTGTTTACCATTTTTACTAATAATATGATTAACCAAATAAAAGTGTCATGAGAATATAAGTCAGCCAGCAGGTAACGTATACCAAAATTGATCAGCAGTGAAAGGGTTAATTAAGACTGGAATGGAAAAAAATTAACTATCTGAATGAACATGCAAATTTTCACTTTCAGATTTTTTCTTATAAGTTAGAGTCCTTATATGCTTATATTTATCAGATGTAGTTCAATGTCCACCGTGGCTTCAGCCAGGGAAGTAGTTGTTTCCTGTTAGATATTAAAAAAATAACTTCATTATTGTCATAGATTTTTCAATTTCTTTCTATGCAATATTAAATTAAGAATGTTTCCCTTTATCATGTTCTAAAAATTTGACTACTAATCAAGCCCATCAAGTTACTCTGCGCATTAGTTCTACCTCATTTAGAATTTGCTGCTTGTATATGGCATCCACAGTATAACAGTCATATACAAAATCAATCACGCACTTTTATGATACCTTGCCTTTGAGCAACATTATGCTTTCATCACAAAGAAAGAGATCTCAAAATACTCTCAGTTTACTAAGAAAATTAGTATTCAATGCTCCATCCAGACAGATTCGTTTGAATAATTCCTTTAATATTCCCTTGTACAGAACGCACATAACTGGAAATTTCATCACTGATACCCTGCTTTTTTGTGGGACTTTGTGATATTTAGAAATCCAGGAATGATTTTTGAAATTTACTATATCACTCTCTTTGTATTTAATATTGTTACGAAATTAAATACACTACGCCATTGCCTATAATCGCGGCCGATGAGATGTTGGAATTCCCAAAACAAACGGAGAATGGTTGAGTATTTTTCAGATTCAGAAATAAAATCGCGGACATAGGATTTACAATGGGTTAGAATTAAATGTACTCGAGCCAGTGGACCAGCACAAATTATAACAGATATACGCAATGGATATTCAAGTTCCTACTGTTTTGCCTGTAGCGATGTCGCATTCAGCTTTCATGCGAGGACACCCCCACGTTCCTACTCACCTTCGAAGACCTGATAATCTAGAGAGTCCTCGGATAGATACCGGGAAAACTTAGATAAGCCAGTATATAGGGGCGCATGCTGGCTAGTGATAACGAAGCCCATAGTAATTCCACTCAACAGAGTGAAACAGTGCAAAAAAAACTTTTTTGTTCTGTTCCTTTATCTTAATCTGCCTCCCAACAAAAACCCAACTTTTTACTGAATCCATATAAAAGTGTTTTGGTGGATACTGCATATTAAAAATACAGGAGCGGACTCGTTGCTCGAAACATCTTCTAGTTTATACAACAAAATGACAAAATATTTCAGATGTTGGTTGCACTAGCAAAGTGTTTTCTGTTGCATAATATGTTATGCAACGTTCCATTCAGCATGTATAAGCAGGAGAAAAAATATGACAAAAAATGGAAAGGGGAACCAAAATCAACGAAGGTAGAAAATAAAATGTTGGAAAACAAGTTGAAAGAAGGCGAGTAGTTTGCGTCAACACATGTTCACCTCCTACGAGAGATGAATATGGGTTGCGGAAACTTAGGTGGCTACCTCCAAGTGGTATCGCTGGATAACGGGGTTGACAAGGAAAATCCAGTGGGAATGACCAGAAATGGTCAAAACCTGCGGATCTCTAAGTCAATCTCAAACCAAATGCCACCACAACATGGCTTAATCCAAGGCGTCAAGCGACCCGTGCGAGGGATGGATGCTACCTGAGCCAGTCAGGTATAAAAAACGGAGCCTCTGGGATACATGGCGACCCCCAGAGTAATCTGCCTTACACCTGCGCAAGGGGCACCGCAGGTGTGGACGACCTTTCCCCTACACAAACAACCCTGGGGAACTTCCAGTTGAAGAAGACCCAACACCGATAGCGGGTATGGAAGTCGAGGAGATTCCAGTTGAATCACACTCGGCACCAGAAACCGTAAACCCAACCGAGGAGGGATCAGCAGATGGTCGAACACCTACTGAGAAACTCCCGGAAACAGAATGGATTCCAAAGCCATTTGGTAAAATGGAAACCAAAAAAATTCTTCAGCTCATCAAAACCCAGGACATGGGGATATATACTGAAGAATGGCTTGTCATCAAGAGACAACAGGAGGCCTCGGGTCTAACTCTTGTCTTTCAATCTTCGACTGTGACGCCCTGAGTGGTGGGCACGCAGGATCTTTGAGGATCGGCCCGAAACGGGCATGAATCCGAAGAGCCTTATCGGCGGGCTTCTAGACCTAACTAAGGGCACAAACCTGTTTGAATGAGGAACCACTGACGACAGAGTGATACAATAGACCCCAGCTGGTCGCAGTGTCAAGGGAAGCTAAGTGCCAGCCCTGTCTCTGGCTCGTCAGCCTTAAACCAACCAACCAACCAACCAGTTGAAAGAAACTGGAGAATAGAGACCAAAGCTTGACAATGACCTTCAGGAAATGAACACAATAAATAAAGACATAACGCTCATACTCATCCTAGAGCAAAAAAAACCCGTTAACATGTTGAAGAACACATGGAAATCCGAAATTGTTCGCACTGTGACACCAACAGATTTTTGTAATTATGAGGTAATAGCCCTGGATTTTTTTATGTTATTCGTTATAGAAACGTTAAAAAAAACATTTTGTGTATTTTTGTATTTTAACAGGTTTTGAATTTTGACGCCGATAGACAGTGCCATTTTTAAGACTACAATTACTCAAAATGGTCAGAACGTCTATTGGCATCTTAAAAGTTACGTAGTCGTCTGCAAAAATATATACTCAAAATTTGAAATAAAATAAAAAACCATGGAAAATTCCTTTTATTGACAAAATTTGTCACTCCAAAAACAAAATATTATCGTAGCTTGGAAAAAAAATCGTAATTCAAAAACTAAAAAATTATACTGAGTATTTTTGTCATAATATTCGTAACTCAAAAACTACAATATTATCCTAACTATCTTTGGAAAAACATTGCACTAAAATAAAATATTCTAAGTATCTGAAAAAAGAAATCGTAACTCAAAAAATAACATATTAAAGTATCTTTGGAAAAAAAAGTAACTCAAAAAATTGGCAAAGCAAAGGAACAAAATAAACATTTTCTGGAGTAATTATTATAATTTTTTAATTATTTCTGGCTTTATCCTTCGAAGCAGGTAGGACATAGTGGAGGTTTTTCCACGTACCGTTTGCATCGGAAGCTTGTTTCTTTACGCTGCCCATTCTTGCTACACACTGTACATTGAGTGACACAGCAAATACAACTTAATGAGTTTGAGTATTGTTGGTGGTGCCTTTTATATCAATTTCAACGCAGAAAGTAGAAATTTACATAGTCTCCTAGATATACTAGAGTGTCATAATATGCATAACATGATAACCAGCCCAACTAGGATCTAGTACTTGTATCTATATCTTTCTGGTACCCAAAAATTCTCAGTACAATGCAATAACTATTGATTTATGTCTCTCAGATCATAATGCGCAATACCTAGATACCTCAGGCCAGAACTCGCTAGTTTCCTAGAAATAATTATAATTTTAAAAGGGATTTTTCAAAATAAAATATAGCAAACTTTAAATTGTATCTACAAAATGAGGACGGGAACGAAGTTACCAGAGAAAATGACCTGAACGTAGCCAATGATACTTTTCAAAGAATACTTATTTATATAATAATACTTTGAGATATCAGTTCCTATAAGAACAGGTCCTGGCTACTCATGCAACAATTATTACACCGGAAATTACTGAAATGAAAAATCTGGTCAGTTTGTACAATTAACAAGCTAAGGTTGATGCTAAAGGTTAAGAGTTCAAGAGTAGCTATTAGCTAATCTTCGCCTTTTCAGGGCAAATGCATGTACATTTGTTAAATAAAGTCGATTTATTATTATTATTATTATTAACTATAAAGAGAGGAGTAGAGATATAACAAAAATATATAGAGAAACACTAAAAGAAAACAGAAAATCCTGGATAGATAACAAAATAGTTAACTCTCACAATAAATCAAAAACTACTTGGCAATTGATAAATCAAATTCAGAAAAAAACAAAAATAAAAAGGATATTACTCTCATTGAAAATGGGATGAATCTAACTATGCTAGATATGGTAAATAAATTCAATAAATATTTTTCTCTAATTCCAGAGGACACACATGACTATGACCAAAGTGGTATTAACTTGTGCCCCAATTCTATATTTTCTTTCCAATCACAGAACAGGAAGTAGTCAACATAGTCCATCGGCTAAAAAACTCATACTCCAGTGGTCATGACCTCATTTCAAACAACCTACTTACAAAAGTAGCACAGAACTAAGTTATCCCCTAACCTATCTGATGAATCTATCAACTCGACCAACTTTCCAGACAAACTAAAATTGGCATTAGTCAATCCTATTTTTAAACTAAATGATCCGAGCCTAATTGAAAATTATAGAGGAATAAGTATTCTCTCAAGCATTGGCAAAATCTTTGAGATGAATATTAAAGATCAGTTAATCTCATTTCTGATGAAAAATAAATTGTTGTCTGCTAATCAACATGGTTTCACGGCAAATAAAAGTACTGAGATAGCACTTTACGACTTTCATGAATACCTAATAACGGCACCTGATGGAAAAATATAAATCTGTGGACTATTTACAGATTTTTCGCGTGCTTTTGACATGGTAAACCATGAACTGCTAATTTGTAAAATGAATAGGTATGGTGTTAGAGGTAGAGCTCTGGATCTAATGAAATCTTATTTGTCTGACAGATCACAATGTGTAAGAATAAATAATGTTCAAAGTAATCCACAGATGATAAAACAAGGAGTACCGCAGCGATCAATATTAGGACCACTGTTTTTTCTCATCTATGCCAATGACCTGATTTTAATGCTACATAACTTACAATTTGCCCATGTAGTATCATATGCAGATGATACAAACATTCTTATAAAGGTCCACATTCTTATAAAGGTCCCTGAATCATGTGAAGAACTTATAGAAATGACGGAAATGGTATACAATAAAGTAGGTGAGTGGTCTATACAGAACAGCTTACAACTGAATACACAAAAGACAACTGTATTGAAATTTAATCTTCGTGGAAAACCAGATAACTTTACTATTCTTAGTGAAAGTTAAAGGAAAGTAGAGGCATCTGAAACAACTAAGTTGTTAGGGATAACCTTAGATCACAAAATCACTTGGGAGCCCCATAGTGTTTTACTTAAAATTTCTTTCAAGTCACTCTGGAGTATTGTTAACACTCTACTATGCAAATATACATGGTCACCTGAGATATGGCATCCTGGATTGGGGAGTATCTACTGGAATCAATAGATTATTTGTGCTTCAAAAATTCGCAATGAGGACTATTGCTGGCTTGAGACGGAGAGATACATGTAGAAATGCTTTCAAAGAGTTTCATATACTAACACTCACAAGTATATATATATATATATATATATATCTATGAATATATATCTATGAATTGTACATTTATGTTTATAAGAATCATGGTAAATTTAAGAGGAATATACAATGTACCTATAACATAATCAATCAATCAATCAATATATACTTTATTGTCTGAAGAGTTGATTCTTATTGACAAAGCATGAAAATAGAAAAAAAATAAGAAATGTATAGATAATTAGATAGTGAATGTCAAATGGATAAAAAAAAAAAAATGAAGAGTTGATTCTTATTGACAAAAAAAATACGATGTCATTAACAAAGGGTAACTAACAATTACCACCCTTAAGATTTAACAGTAGTCTTTTATAATAAATCAAAACATATAAGATAAAAAATACAATAAAATAAATGAATGTCAAGTGGATAAAATGTACTGAACATAAAAGATAAATATTACATATATAAATAAAAAACATATTGTCAATCTACTTTAAAAAAGAAGGACTATTGAAACAACACATTATAACCAAACACATTATAAAATAAGATGTCATTAACAAAAGGGTAACTAACTAACTAACAATTACCACCCTTAAGATTTAACAGTAGTCTTGCATAATAAATCAAAACATATGAGATAAAAAATAAAAATTCAATAATATAAATATCCAGTATCAAATCATTTCCCATAAGGAACTATAGTATATTATCATTATATTCCTGCAGGTTATAATAAGCTTTCTGCAATAGAGCCTTTTTTACAGTCTTTTGTAAGTTCTTCAGAGAAGTTATGTTTCTATAACTGGCTGGCAGATGATTATATATTTTTTGCTTTCATACATGATGGAGTTTTTGTCAGACTAGATTTAGGTAAGGGTAAGGAACACAACCTTCATTTCTTGTTTTATGTTTTCGTGTTTCAGTAGGTGTTGAACCATATTTTGTGTGGATGAGGCATACAGTTTCCAAAATAAATAAACAAACGAGTGATAATATTTGTTGGCTAATAAAAAGTGGTTTGCAGTGATCGTGATATTGAGCTTTACACAGGTATCGGATTGCTCTTTTTTGTAGAATAAAAACACATTGAAACAGCTGGTTATTGCATAAACCCCAGAAGGCAATGCCATACCTCAAATGTGACTCAACTAGGGAAAAGTAGACCATCCTAGCCGAGGCTACGTTTAATTCTCTTGAAACAATTTTCATTGCAAAGCAGCTAGAGGCTAACTTCTTGCTCAAGGTCGTTACATGCTCATCAAATTTTAGCTTGTTGTCTATAATTAGACCTAGAAACTTAGTTTGTGGCTTATTTGTTATAATCTGGTTATCTAAGTACAAGAAATAGAAGTATACTTGTACCAGATGCTCATCATTCATCATCATTTCAGAAATCTATTATGGGTTGTAAGCTGTACAATAAGCTTGACACATATATTAAAGAAGCCTCCAACATACACATCTTCAAGTCTCGACTGAAAAGACATGTTATTGATAGGACTTGATACACTCTAGATGTGTAATTTATATAATATTATATCCTATACGTTGAATGTATTTTATCTTTTTTGTAAATTACTGTATTCTGTATTTGTATCTCTAGGTTTCATGATGACATTTTCTTTGTTACATTGCAATGTGTAATGTCCTTACACTCTGTATATGTTAAACAAGGAAATAAATATATATTATTATTATTTCTTATGGTAAGCGATGAAATTGGGAGGGACAAATTCTTGGCCAGAAAACTTGGATGTGGATGTGATTAGAACTATAGCTAGAGTACTTAACTTTGAGATAGCAAGGACTTCTCTTTAATATAATCTCATTATATATAAGATATGGAATAGCTTTTTGGGGATTTTCTAGTCAGCTGCTTTTAAATTCGGTTTTTATCCTTCAAAAGATAGCAATGAGGTACATGTGCAATACAAAGTCAAGGGAACATTGCAAACCCCTGGTTATACAGCATAAAATATTAACATTGGCAAGCTTATTCAACTTGGAGACTGTATGTCTTATACATAAAGTCAACTTAAGCACACTTATTCCCGAACCTGGCAATTATACAAGATAAAATAGGAACATTCCTCTACCAATCCCCAAGTTATCCTTCAACAAAACATTCAGTTATTTACGACAGCAGAAAAATATATAATCATCTACCTTCACAAACAAAAATGATTAAACTCTTATCTGCCTTTCAGAAGAGAGTTAAAATCATGCTGCTTGAGAAGGCCTACTATAAAATTCAAGAATATTATTATGATCAATTATTGTAAGCAGATATACTATTGGTTGTATAACATACACTCTGTTGATGACTAATTTAAATTCACACTTTTTAATCTCATTTTAGTTTTATCAACCTGTGGATGTAACTTATGTTATTTTACACGTTTTATTACTGTACTTCTTGTGATTTTTATTTTTAGTTTATGTATCTACTATTCTACCATGCTTTGTATGAGATTTTATCTTTTGTGACAAAAAAGTATACTTGATTGATTGATTATTGTTCGATAAAACATTTCTGATTCTGAGAATCACAGGAAAGGTGAACCAAAGAGAGGTTATATTTTTATGTTTTTTTCTTTATATTCTAGTATTTTCTTTTGTTTAGCATTAAATATTTTTATTACTAATAACAAATATTAGAAATGTATGTAAATTAGGATGTTTCCTATTTCAAATAAAGATTTCATATGCACTCTAGACACTGGTGCGACAGTTTCCCTAGTCCGAGAAAATGCACCAACATCACAACCCTTGGAAGACTACACATGATAGAAAGAGTTTTTGTGGCAGACACAGAAGAAGAGTTCATTCTTAGAATGGATCTGATACGTTACTATGGATTTTCTCTCGGTGGTAAGCAGAAAACTATGAAATTTGATGGGGAAGAATTTATTTTAACAATACCAGTCGAAAGAGAGCGTTCTGTGAAATAGCGGATAGCCACAACTGTCTGTATACCTGGTTCATTTGAGATGATTGTAGATTGATTGATGATTAGAAGAAGACCCTGGGTGCTGCGTTAGAATAGTACAGCCATGTGAAGAATCCCCTAGCAAATTATTAGTTTACTACTTATACTTACTATATATAAGTATAAGGAGTGCCAACCTCAGACTGAATTTTCAGAAATGCTCCTTATTCCAGAAGCAAGTGGAATTCTTGTGCCACAGTCTCGGCTGAAGAAATCCAAACAAATGAATCATAAATACAGGCTATTCGAGACTAGCCGAGACCCAATGTCGGTGTAATTTTGTGGAAGAATTTGCAGATATTGCCGCACCACTATATAAGTTGACAGGAGATCAAGTCAACTTCAACTGGTCTATCAAAAGTAATACAGCTTTCAACAAGTTGAAGGCAGCGCTTTGGTCAAGTCCAATCCTGACATATCCACACAAAAAGATCTGTTCGTACTGGACACCGATGCGAGCAATACTGGACTAGGAGCTGTGTTATCGCAAGAACAAGATGGTCAGGAGAAGAGTAAGGTAAGCTTTAGTCTAAGGCTGAAAGAAATTACTGTTTCACCAGGAAGGAACTTCTAGCAATAGTCAGGGCAAATGCCTATAGGGGAGGGAGTTTCTCATTAGGACCGATCATGCGGCCCTGAAGTGGCTACTGGAGATATATATACATCTGTCTTTGGTCTTGACCTAGAAGGATAGTAAATGCATAGAAAAGCTGAACCAGTACAATTGTCAAACGGCGCCCCGTTTCCTTTGATGCTCATGTGTCATGGTGGCAAATGTAGGCTACAAACAGGGCAAGTGCAAACCAAGAATTTTATAAATTATATATTTTGAAAAAAAATGGGAAGGTCATCATTTCAAATTCAACATTTAATAAAAGTGGTATTTAAACTCACCTTTACTCAAACTTCCTGAGCTTGATGTCTTATTACTTGGGCTATCCTTACTCCTTGTCTTATTTATTGTAATTTTCATACCATCTGAACTTGGCTTCACCATATACTCGGAATTTTTCATCTCCCCAATTTTGGTGTTTGTTTTACTAGATTCATTTGATTTACTTGAACTTGAGCTTGTCCGATCTTTACTACTACTAGTTTTATTACTTAAATCTGTTGCTGTATCACAATGTTGAGCATTGACTTTCAGTTTGTCCACAATAGCTGAAAGAGAACCCTTACGGTTACGCACTTGACTGGGATTCATTTTCGTTAGATCACCAGTTCCACTGGGCGATGGTAAACCATCTGATATCGGCTCACAACTATTCAAGTCTAAAGGTTTCACTTTGAGAGAGGAACTTTTATTTTTTGAACTAACAACACTGAACACATTGGACACTTTTTTGTCTTTGTCACGGGAATTATCTTTCAAAGTCGATTTGATTTTAGAGTCACTACTACTTTTGCTAGAAGGTGAATTTGCTGCACTTTTGAGTGCGGATATGCTAGGCTTACCAGACCCAGTGTTTGAAGGGTGTTTAGGAGAAGTGCCATGATGCTTGGGACTGGAAGTACCAGAGATGCTGTGCTTAGGGCTACTTGAAATATGTGCTGGAGAATGTTTTGGACTCTGATGAGAAGAGGCACTGGATTTAAGATTAGATTTCATCAGGTTTGGACTAAGTTTGCCACTAACAGACATGGTTCGATTTGGAGTCGGAGAAGCATCAAATTTTCTTGACAAACTAGGTGAAGTGGGAGATGTGTGAGGAGGTGATTCTGCAGGTTTTATACTAACTGTAACTGGCTTGCTGAGTTGGTCCTGTTTGTGAGGAACTTTTTCAGGGGGGCCCATGGGTCCATCATCATGTTTCCTTCGCCTCTTCTTTTCCAGTCTACTCTTGTCATCCTTGCTACTTTTACTTTTCCTCTCCTTCAATTTTTCGTCTGATGATTTGTTTGGACTTGATGGAACTGGGGTAATAGTTACAGAGCTAGTTACTGGAGTTAATTCTGGTTGTTTCTCTTTAACATCGTTTACTGCAAATACTGAAGTTGGACTAGCTGGAACTGGTGTGTTACTGAAATTTGAAGGAACTTGGCTTTTGTCTGCCATGTCACTGACACCAATTGTTGAAAGCTCATCTCTGGTTTTTACTTTGGGCTCTCTAGGAGAATATGCTTCCAAATCCTCCAAGTTATCAAATCCCGTGTTGGATTTATCTGTATTTTCTAATAGTTCCATTGGATCTAAACCAGACAACTCAAGGTCCGCTTGAAACCCCAATGCAGAGTTTGGAGTTCGGATTTCAGTCTCTTGCGACAAAGGGGTGCTCCTAGATGTAGAATCACAACTTGTTGATTCCATTAGATCTGAGTCTTCTGTTCCCACCTTCCTCTTGCCACTTCTCCACAAATCTTCATTCAGTTTTCGCTTCTGACGTTTGCTGGACTTATCAGAAGGATCTAAAACAAAAACAATTTATATTGAAAAATGAAACCATAGGGTTCTGTGAAATGAACATTTATATCCAATTTTAAAGTTTGAAATTCTACCACCAACCAGTCCCTTTACAAGCCGGAAAGGACCACCAATATTTTCTGCAAATTACTATAAAACATGAATTGTTTCGGAATGCAAATTTTATGAAGTATTACACTAATATTTCAAAAAATATATCCTCCTTATTTTAATAACTCAAAAAAGATTGTTATCTTTTTTGGGGATTGTATGGTTTGAAAACTACCCAAACTATACACTTTTTATAATTCCCAGACAGAAACTCAAACAAAATCATCACAAAAATATTTGGGCAGATTTTACCACTCTTTGCTATAAAAACTCAGTTTTTCTAATTTCCAGTGAACTTGTAAATAGCTATCAAAATTCATTTTTGTGATATCAGATTATAGACCTGTATCTCAAAAACTGAGCTTTTTCAGACCCAGGTTGGTTGCAACCTTCACTCTGGCTTTATGTGGAAATTTTCTACCATGTCCAATGATCAGCTGGTTCTTCATTTGTCTGAACTGCTGGCCAGCATTATTTTAGTTTCTTTGAATTTGTATAGCTCTTGGTCTATTGACTAGTTTTAATTTTATTATGACAATGACTAGTTCCACTTTCTTCTTTGGCTAATCAGTGGTTTCATTGGAAATGATGAATTAATTTGTTCTGCACTTGAAGTTGTTCCAATTTGATTTTTTTATAATTATATTATTGTGTTCCTTTTGCCAACACAATACTGAGTGATAAATATCTGACATTGTTGATTTGTCTTGTCCTATTTAGGATAATATGATGTATAAATTATATTTGTAGTTACGATTTTAGGATATGTATTGGTTGCACACAGATGGCACAAAGCATATTGTGAATCATGTTACTGAAATGTATCAACAAATTTGTAATAAATAAGTTACGATTATTTCAATTTCCTTTTGAGAACGTTCCTCTTTCAATACAAATTTGACTCACCTGAAAGAATATTAGTGAGTTCCATATTGGCTAGCACCCCATCGGAAGGTGGGAAATTTTGAAAATTTGAAGCCATTGATTCACTTAGAAACATATTCTGACTGGCTTGCATCATCATACCATGGCTCGAATTTCCTGAAGGCTCCTGCTTTATTTTGTCATTCAACCCCCCGAATCCTACCATATTCGGTCCTGAAGAGTCCTTGTGCCCGCCAGGATCACCAGATCCGAGGGGTAAACTAAAATTTTCATGTCCTCCATAATGATTTCTTCTCATCGATTGTTTTTCCCACAACTTTATTACAGAACGGAGGGTGATAGGTATGGAAAAACATTTGTTAAGTATTCTCGTACTCAAGTCAGAAGGTATATCAGGAGTATTTATTGGAGGAGGTGTTCCTGGATTATGAATACGACAAATAAGATTTGAGGTGTCCGTGAGGTCTATCTCTGCTGTTGCCATACTCTCTTCGATAGGATGTTCTAATGATATAGATATGTGAGTCGAGGAAAGAGCACTAACTTCAAACATGGTCATATTATCAAAGTCTGAAAATATCATTAAAAAAATTATTATTACAAAATTTTTCTAATTTATATCATAATGACATCTCCCAATCCCGATGAAAGTTTATTATTATTTAGATTTGTAAAAGGTTGATTAAAAAACCTGAAGCAATCACCTTTAAAAAAAAAGGAGAATTTTACCAGAATTTTATTCATTTATTCTAGACTTTCCTACGATTGTTGTATTTATAACAGATTCCCAATTCAGTTAATCCAATACTAAAAATTCAATAATGTTTCCACCAAATCTCGGACCATCAGCACATTAGATTTGACATGGGTCAGGTACAAGAGATACAATATCGGGACCCCAAATGTACATACTGGGAAGGCTTCAGGGCAACACTTAAATACAGTTTGGGAAAAAATATATTCATATTTAAAGCGCAGTCCTGACTGCCTATCAACAAAATTGCCCACTTAAAACCAAAAATTATAATAGAGCAATCTCTTGGTGGAGCAACAACTTCGAAAAGAGGAGAGCAGAAGTATGAAGACTCTTCAATAGAGCCAAAGAATCAGGAAGCTGAGAAGAATACGACTCTCCTCCTACAGGATATAACAAAGCGATAAGGAAGGCCAAGAGGGAATCTTTGTTGAAATTCTTCCGAAGTATAGTCGGTATACCCACAAGTGCAAGAATCCGCAAGATCCTTGCTAGAGAACCGGAGCAAGAAGCTGGTCTCATCAAACGAACTAACAGAACTGTGATGAAATCGCAAAGGGAGACCTTAGATCTTCTAGTACAAAACCAATTCCCAGGCGCCATGATTTATGATGAAAACCAGCCAATTCCACTTCAGTCAGGATGACCAAGACGACCTATTAAAGCAAACGAAATCACCAACCAGCAGTGGTAGAATGGGCCTTAAACTACTTCGAACCGTACAAAGCACCAGAGGATGGAATCTCTCCAGCCCTACTAAAGAATGGAACCCAGATACTAACGCTTTTACTCACTTAACTTTTTAGGGCCAGAATGGGGATACTTACCCTCAAGCTGGCTAAGTAGAGTCGGGAACAACAAAAATCTCCCCAAATTCCTTCACCCGATCAGCCCGACATAATTTCTGCTGAAAGCCACAGAGATCCTGGATATGAGAAAAGGTGCTGAAGGTAAACCCTCTCAGCCCCCACCAGTAGGCTTACCAGGCCAGAAAATCAACAGAAACTGCACTACAAAACCTCGTCGGGAGACTGAACGACTCTCTGAGATGCGGGAAATCGCAGTAGCAGCCTTTCTCCACATTTAAGGAGCACACTTCTTCAACATCTGTGGATACCACATACCACTAGGAATGACGAACACATATTAAAAATGTGCATACCTGTAGACATTTCTATTCAGATATTTCAATTTTTCTTTAGAGTGATTTCATTCCTATTATGGCCTATTATGGACCTCAAAAAAAAATGGAAAGATCGGACAGTGAACTGTGCCATTACTGCTTTGCAACTGTTAAGTGCTGTTTTGCAAAAGGCTCCAGTTCCTCGAAGGGATGTCATTAGCACCCTAAGATATTAGAAACTCCAGGAAACTGATACACTTCGCAAAGAGTTTTGGAATCCCGTGTCTTGAAAAATTGAAGGGTAATGTACAAAAGATCTTATAGGTCGAGGTACGGAGAAGCATAAGAGCCCTATCAACCCCCTTAAAATCTATAATCTCTGGGAAGAGAATAAAATTTTCATGTAAATGACATTGTAAATTGACATCTGCAAATGATGTTAGAAGTAAACACGAAAACCTGTTTCAATAAGTGAAAATATGCAACAAAATACCAATGTAATTAAATTTTTATGTTATTTTTGATGAACATTGTATATTCAGATACATCTGATAAAAAAAACTTCCATTACAACATACATACCTTGTTTACTGTTTGGTCGAACACAACTTCCTATGATGGTATTGAATAATGCTTGCTCTCTCAAGATCATCAGAATACTGGGAACATGTGCAGGATGAGTGAAAGGAATATTAGTAACCAGTACTCCATTCATATTTTTGTTCTCAGTCATAAAATAACAATGGTTTTGATCAGGAAGTGTCTGGAATGAAATATAATAAAGGACTTAATTTATTTTTCCACTTTTCTGGATATTTGTAAAACATTTAATAGGGGATAAATTTGTAAACATCCAAAATAATGATTATGCAGAGAAGAAATATTGATTTCCTGGTAATCAAATATGACCAATTAAGTTGAAATTATGTCAATTATATAAACTGGTAAATGGAATTATTGATTGCCTTGATTTTCTATCCAATTGCAGTTTTATACTAATAATAGAAAGAGATAAATCATTATCTTATATAAAATAACCTTCTACCAATTATGGTTTCCATAGCCTTTTTTCAAGGTTACCACAATAATTTAATTATTAATTGTTAACAATCAGACACCTTCAGTAGTCATTCAATACTTTCAGAAAGTCATTTATATCCATCTGTTTTAATTAATAGGAGGAATTTATCATTGTTTTATACATGTGTGTTGTATATATTATTACGAAAATAAGTATGATGCCCCTGCATGTTTATCATAAGCCAGATGTTGTAACGGTAGGGAATTTTCAATTAAAAACATGGAATCATCTAGATGTTTACACGAACTGCTCGAAGATTCTGGAAGCCAGGAACAAGGATATTGTTATGTATGTTCTAAGTTGGTAGCCCTTCCGACCTCCCGACTCGGTGTCAGTTGGATAGATTGCTGACCGGGGCTGTCAATTGATTCGGCGGGCTCCCAACTAGGCAACCTAGAAAAAGCACCGGCTGTAATAAGTTGAGTCATGTTATTGTTATTTGTATACCGAATAAAACTCACTCTGGAACCTATGTGTTTTATTATCTCCCTTGATAAAACACAAAATTTGGCGACAAGTCCGGGATTGAGTTTTTTGTTGTTCGGGAAAATGTAAACAAAACTGGCAAAATTGTTTCTCAGAGCGGAAGGCACCAGGAATTGCTTGCAGTGGAAAATGGCTGTGATTGGAAATATTGAACCATTCAGTGGAATCGCTGAGGAATTCGAAACGTATTTAGAACGAATAGAGTACTTGTTTGCAGTTAACGTTGTAGAAGAAAAGTTGAAAGTCTCTATGCTAATAACGTTAGCCGGTACAGGAGTGTACTAGACGTTAAAGAATTTAGTAGCACCACGAAAGCAAGGAGATCTGACGTTTCCAGATGTAAAGGATCTGCTAAAAGGGCATTATGCTCCTCAAGTATCTGAGATATATGAAAGATTTATGTTCAATAAATGCAATCAGAAACCGGAGCAAAATGTGTTGGAGTATATAGTCGAACTACGTAGGTTAGCAAGCTCATGCAACTTTAAAACGTTTCTGGATGAAGCGTTAAAAGATAAGATAAGATAAGAATTTATTGGTCTTTATGTTACAATATTATGTACACTTGAAAACAAACACACATAATTTGTTTAGACACGTCATAAAAAATAGAAAAGGTATACAAATCACATTACAAATATAGCTAAGTAACCTAAAAATATATTAAACACATATTCTTAAAAAACACATTTAAAATTGAAACAATTTCCTTAGTGCCTTTTGCCTTTAATCAACAGGCCAGACAGCATCAAAAACCTCATTTATTGAGTAAAATGCTTGGCTCAAAAGAGCGTATTATATATTTTGCCATATAATACTTCGGTTTGTTTTTCAGTATTTACTAATTTCGTTTTTGCTGTTCTAATGACCTCTTTGCTTTTAGTATTGTAATCATGTATAAGTGCCCCAGTAGTGTATTTATCTTTATTTATATGTACGTATAAGATAGCTTCAAGTATATATAGACATGGTACCGTAAGAATCTCTAAATCAATAAATAAAGGTTTTGCATGATCTCTGAAATTAGCTCGAACCATCTCTCTGATAATTTTTTTCTGGGATATAAAAACATCATTTGCTGCTGATACTGATCCCCATAGTAATATCCCATATTGTAAATGGCATTGTATAAGACCGAAATATGCAATTCTAAGTACATCTTTGCTTACCACGCTTCTCATTCTCCTCAGGGCAAAGCGACCTTTGGACAGTTTCTTTTTTATTTCTGTAATTTGTGTTTTCCAGCTGAGATTGCTGTCTATATGAAATCCTACTAAACGCACATTCTTTTCGTTATCATTATTCGTTCTTTTGTTAAAATCTATGATTTTAGTTTTATCATTATTCAAACACAATACATTTGCATTGAAGTATTGTTCAAATTTTTCTTGAGTTTCTTTTGATAACTCTTCAAGTCTACCTGTATTACTTGATTTAATTATAAAAGAGGCGTCGTCTACATAAAGAAAATTATCCGCAATATCAACATATAATAGTAAATCATTTATGTATAAAATGAACAGCAGAGGACCCAACACCGATCCTTGGGGAACCCCATGTTTGATTACCTGTTTATCAGATGTAGTGTTGTTGTAGACAATATATTGCCTTCTACCAGTTAAGAATGATTTTAACAAGTTTATTGCTGAACCTCTTATCCCATATTTTTCTAACTTATTTAGAAGCATGTCATGGCATACGCTATCGAAAGCTTTCGAAAGGTTGCATAACATAGCTCTGGTTACTATACCCAAATCTTTATTTTTTATAGGTTTGTGTGTGGCCTAAGATCAGAAAACATACAGAGAAAGTTGTTAGCAGATGACAAGTTGACCTTTCAGAGTGTGTGTAAAGCAGCCCAGGTGGCAAAGCTCGCAGAAAAGCAAGTTACACATCTGTCTGACGAAAACAGTGGGGTAAACTACGTTAGAACACAGAAGTACAGACCACAAAATCAGGCTAAACCAAAGTCCAGTTGGCAAGATGACAAAGGCCTGTCCAACAGTGCGTGTAGTGATAAGTGCGGACGTAACCACAGTAAAGACAAGTGTCCTGCAAAGAAATGGAAATGTTTCCTATGTCAGAGATTTGGTCATGTGCGAGATTTGTGTCCAACGAAGTCAAAAGTGGGGGCAGTGCACGCAGGAGAGCAGCAGTCGGATTCGGAAGTTACAGTAAATATATTACAGTACGAAGATGTAAATAATGATTTATATCACCTAAACCAGGTATATGGCAGTAGCAACAGTTCTCCGCATCGCATCCATTAAACGTGAACAATCATCCTATACTATTTGAGGTCGACACAGGCGCATGTAAAACAGTAATGTCTGAGAAAAAGTTTTTGGAAGTAATAAATTTGCCATTAAAAAAGTTTCCTTTATGTTGAATGCCGTGTCTGGCCAGATAATAAAAGCATTAGGAGAGTGTATGGTCATAATTGTTCATAATAACGATAAGTTTCAGTTGTTAATAACAGTGATAGAGTCTGAAAAAGAGTTAATTCCTTTGTTAGGTAGGAATTGGCTAAATGTTTTGTTCCCAGATTGGCAGAACAACTTTTCAATCAAGTTTTTAAGTAGTTCAGAGAAATCAAAGTTGGTCGATACATTGAAAGAAAAATGTAAGAATGTTTTTGATAAACATTTATGCAACCCAATTAAATATTTTGAGGTTAAGTTTAACATCAAGGAAAATGTTGTGCCAATCGTGAAAAAAGCATATGACATGCCTTACACATTAAAGCCAAAAGTAGAGAATAAGCTAGAACAGATAGTACAAATATTAAAACCAGTAAATTTTACCGAATGGGCATCACCAATTGTGGTTGTAAAAAAAAAGATGGAGATGTGCGTATTTGTACCAACTTTAGAGTTACAGTTAACAAATCCAGTAGTAGACCAGTATTCATTGCCAAAACCAGAAGATATTTTCGCAAGCTTAGCGGGTGGAATAGTTTTCACAGTCTTGTATTTATCTGGTGCTTATCAGCAGTTAAAGGTACACTCGGATTATCAGAAATACTTTACGATTAATACGCATGTGGGAATGTTCCAATTTACTAGATTAACTTATGGCATAGCGTGTGCTCCAGCTATATTTCAGTCTACGATGGACCAAATCTTGTGTGGTGCCCCTAACGTAAATTGTTATTTAGATGATAAAATTAGCTGAATTGAAAATTGGTGTAAAGAAATGTATAGCTACAAAAACAGGCTCAGTTGTTATAAAATGCCAGAGTAAAACAGAATTGGAGATCCTGGAAAATGTAGTACGTGATAAGTTACAGGATGAATATGATATTGAACGAAGTAAATTAAGGACCCAGAATTAAAATCCCGAATTTTGACCAAGAAATGACCTTGGAAGGAATTGAAAAATCTATTATCAATCAAAATGATTTGTCTGATGATTTAAAAATCACTTACATTAAGAAAGGTCGTACCGGTAAGAATATAGTATTTGATCACATTATTTACCCTAAATGCAGTGAAAATCATCAAGAAAATGAGTGTACAAAAGCTAGCACTTGCTGCGTGAACTGTGTGAAGAGTAATCAGATATACAAGATGAATTATAATGTGAGTCATAAGGCAACGGATCGGGAATGTCCCTCCCTGGAACATCAGCTTAAGATACTACAAACAAAACCGACTATAACACATAATGGTTTTACTGGACGAAGATGTTATTTTGCAGGACTTAAGTTTAGTCAACGAAGAACATAAGGAAAATTACCTGAACCCAGAAGAGTATGCTTCTCTCTTCAATAACATGCCCAATAAAGTGTTGAATATCATGCATTCTAACATAAGAAGTATAAGAAAGAACTTCAATGAGTTCCTGGCCATGTATGAAACATATACATTATACAGTTGTGACATTTTTATTTTGAGTGAGTGCTTTCGGCTGGAATCTACTGAAAACTTTCATATTCCTGGATATGATACCAAATATAATGGAGCTGACTTCAATAAAAATGATGAGACAGTGATTTTAATCAAATTTAACTTAAATTATAATGTCAAAAACATCAAGCTTGCGGTAAGTGGTGTAACCCTATCCATTTTGGAACTTGCTTGCAATTGCTTATCTTATAGGATCATAGGCTTATACAGACCCTGTCCTAGTAATCTGACTGCATTAATTGAAGAGATTGACGACTTTTTCATGATGAGTGAAGTTAGTCCCTAATTTGACTTTTCATAGGCGACATTAATATAGATATTATGCAAGATAATGATGTAAATAAATATATTTCCGTCCTGGCTAAACATGGCTTTAAGCCGTACATTCGAAGGCCCACTCGTATAACAGCAGATAATGCCACATGTTTAGATCATATATTTGTCGAAATGGAATTCAACCCAATCGGAAAATATAAACCAAGCTCATTCATAATCGAATAGTGTGGGGTGGTATGTATGAAAACTCATTACAAAATCTCAAAGTGATCCAGAATTTTATATTAAAAATTATCTTTAGACGAAAAAAACGATCCTCGACAAATGCACCGTGGCACCAACTCCTCGTTACATCACTTAACAACAAGAACATTAGTCACAGTTTTGTAACATATATTCAACCTAAAGCATATAATCTATTACCTCTCGCCATTCGAAAATATGCTAACTTCAAGAAATTCACTTCAGCCATTAAACTTTATATCTATAGTAATTATAGGGACTTCTTGAGAATTATAGAAACATAAAAATTGTATATTTATTATTATTCGCCATCTTACAGCCATGTTAACTGCACTGTTGTTTTTACTCTGTTCCTATTAACCCTCCATTTTTATATTGTTCATACTGTTCCGTTCCTTCTTCCTATTTCTGACTCTAAATTATCTATGTATTCATGTTATGCTGTTTTGTTTTTGTTTTTTTTTTCTCACTACACAATACAAGTGTGTACTCACTTAGAGTGTGGGGGGAAAAACATGCTGATTTGAACTATTTTTTTCTAATTATTATCAGTAGTATTATAATTGATTTGTATTGTAGGAATTTATAGCAAAATGGTTAATAAATCTAAAAAAAAAAACTAATCTGGAAGAAACTTCGCAGAAGCTCAACAAAATGTTACGTTAGTATTGCAGAAGTTGGCCAAGCATAATGTAAAAGTGAATATTGAAAAATGTAAGTTTTTTGAACCACAAGTAGAGTATTTAGGGCACAGAATTGATAGTGAAGGTGTGCACCCCACCAATTTAACTCAGTTGCGGGGTTATTTAGGTCTCATTAATTATTATAGTAATTTTTTGCCAATGTTGTCGTCCCAACTGCGTCCCCTCTATAACCTTTTAGAAAAAGATGTAGATTTCAAGTTCAATGATAAGTGTAGAGAAGCTTTTGTCGTAAGTAAGAAACTTATTGCCAATAATCAGGTTCTTACACATTATGACCCAAATAAGATAATAATTGTATCGTGTGAAAGTAGTTCTTATGGTGTTGGAGAAGTTCTGAGTCATAGAGTGAATGTTGTCGGAAAGTCAGTGTTTTGTTTCTAGTTCACTATCAAAAGCAGAGCAAAACTATTCTCAGTTAGAAAGGGAAGCTTTGGCGATCATCGTCAGTGTCAAAAAGTTCCATAAGTATATTTTTGGTATGAAGTTTATTTTGGTGTCAGATCACCAACCCCTGAAAAGTTATTTTCAGCCCAGATAAGTGTAGAATTATTCGTTGGAATGTTATCCTGTCAGCTTATGACTATCAGATTGAGTATAAGAAGGGTTCTCAGTTATTTAAAGCAGATATGTTATCAAGGTTACCACTAATAGTTTGATTAATGCCTTCAACTCGACTGATAAGCAACCAATTTCGTATGAAGACATTGCGAAAGTTTCAAATAAGGACCAAATTTTAATGAAAGTAATTATCTATGTTAAAACAGGTTGGCCCAATAAGGCAGATCCACACTTGAAACCCTATTTTTTAAAGCGTAATGAGCATTTCATTGAAGAAAATTGTTTCATGAAAGGTATCAAAATAGTGGTACCCGAGGCTCTGCGGAAACATGTTCTAGATTTGCTTCACGAAGATCACATAGGCATAGTTAGGTCAAAAATGGTGGCCAAATTTACAACAAGACATTGCGTCCTTAGTATTAAGTTGTAACATATGTCAACTAAATCAACGAAATCATGAAAAATATTTAATATCTTGGCCAAAAACAGAAAATGTGTTTTCTAGAGTGCATATTGATTTTTTTTTAAAGAATAATGTTTGATTCTTACTAATTGTAGATAGTAAGTCTACATGGCAAGATATCCATATTATGTCCAAAGGTACTGGTCTGATGCAAACAATAGAAAAGTTAAAAATTACTTTCTCAATAATGGGTTTGCCGGATACGATTGTGAGTGATAATGGACCTCCTTTTGATGCCTTTGAATTTGAAAAGTTTTGTCATACAAATGGTGTAACTTCTGTACTGAAGTCCCCACCTTACCACCCACAATCTAACGATAGTGCTGAACGTCATGTTCAAACAGTCAAAGATGCGCTGGATAAATACCTCTTACAAAAGACTACTCTAACATTGGAACAACAGGTGGTTAATTTTTTATTTAGTTATCGTACTACATCTACTAGTTCGGGTTTGAGTCCTAATGAAATGATTTTCAAAGTCAAGCCTAAGACAAGACTAGATCTCTTGAAACCAAAAAAGGAGGGAAAAATTCAACAAAATAATAATTTTGATTTTGTAAAACCTCCTGTGTTCCTGGTTGGAGAGAGAGTTTTAGTAGGGAAGCTAGGCCCATATTGTAATGATAAATGGAGAACTGGGGAAATTATAAAATGTATCAGTTCAGTGACATATTTGATCAAACTTGATGAAAAGATTATGAATAAGCATGTTAATAGTATTAGGAAATTTCCAAGTCCTGAACAAGTTTTGAATGAACCAGTAACTAATGCAGTTCCAATGTTACAAAATGTACCATCTAATTCATCAAACATTGTACCAAATATGCCGGCAATACCAGTTGAAATAGATAACCCTCGTATAAGTCCACTCGGTTCACCAAGTTTTAAAAAGAATGACTGCATGAAAAATGAACGTAGTGTACTAACACCAGTTCAAATTAAAGAACCTGAAGTGTCCCAGTTACGGCGTAGTGCTCGGGTACGTCAAGTACCAATAAAATTGGATTTGTAGCTTAGGAGGGTTCATTCTTTTTTAAATTAAATCTTTATTTGAAATAGGAAACATCCTAATTTACATACATTTCTAATATTTGTAATTAGTAATACAAATACTTAATGCTAAACAAAAGAAAATACTAGAATATAAAGAAAAAAATATATAAAAATATATAAAAATATACAAAAATACACCTATGGTGTCACAATCATCAGAGATTGAGTTAATATATATTATACTTATGTACACTCAGTATACATGGGTAGCATAGCACACACACGCATACACATGCCTTCCATAATTCATCTTTTCACATGTACAGTGGTGAAATGAATTCATTTAAACGAGTTTTGAATGTGTTTAAAGACGGTGAATTTTTCACTTCATTTGAGAGGTTATTGAAATCATTTAAGCCCTTGAAGAATAATGTTTTCATTGAGCTTGTATTTCGAGTTCGAGCTATATGGAAATTGTTCACGTTTCTTGTAGGATAAGTGTGGATCTCATTATTATACGTAATTAATGAACTAAGATAACTTGGAACTAACTTTTTTGTTATTTTATAAATGAGCACCATTGTCATGAAAAACAGTCGTTTGTTTACTATTTGCCAGTTCAAAGTTCTTAACATCTGATCAATTGGAACATATTTATTGCATTGCAGAATGATTCTCATACCCGAAGTTTTTGTAAGGTCATTAAACAGTTCTTGTCCAAAAGGTACAGTAAGCTAGCACAATAGTCAAAGTGGGGTTGTGTATTATTGTCCTATAGATGGTTATTTTGGAAAAGAGAGACATGTTATGGGATACTCTAGAAAGAAAGAATAATTTTTTTGATATTTTTTTACAGATGTAATCGCAGTGACTTCTAAAACTCAATTTATCATCTATCATAAAACCTAGATATTTAAATTCCTTAACCCATTCCAGATTTTCACCTTCTATTTTTATGTGCAAACGTTGATAGTTTATATTTTTCAATTTGTATTTTGTACCCATTGCCTTTGTTTTATTTGAATTTAATTTCATCTTATTTGTTTTCAAAAATGCTTCGAATGAGTTTAAAACATGATTTAGTCTCGTTAACGTTTCACTTAAGTCACTACCATAGCATGCTACCAAAGTATCGTCCGCAAAAAGGTTAAGAAAATCATAACCCCTTACGAAATTGATATCATTCAGGTAGATAATGAATAGGAGAGGCCCCAAGACACTGACCAGTGGCACCCCTATATTATTAGCCAGCTCACTAGAGAACGCTTTCTCTATTTTACATTTCTGAGACTTATTGTTTAGATATTGCTCAAACCATTTCAACACATTACCTTCAATACCGTAATATTTTAGTTTTGTTAGTAGCATTTTTCTGTCGATGGTTTCAAAGGCTCTTTTGAAATCAAGAAAAACTGCAGTTATATAGTTACCCTTATCTATTTCTTGCTTCCAGTTTGATATCGTTAATTGTAAGGCGGTTTTGCACGAATGCTGTTGTCTAAAACCTGACTGATTACCAATTATAAGTTGATTAGTTTCAAAGTACTTTGACAATTGTTGATGTACAATGATTTCTAAGATTTTTTCGATGTTTGGCAATGTGTTTATTCCTCTGAAATGTTACTTCAGTTGCGTTGTTCATTTTAGGGATAGGAATTACAGTGCTCATTTTTTGATTCTCAGGAAAGTTTCCTGATGTAAGTGAAGCATTGATGAGATTGAGAAATGCATATCCTATTGTATAAAATGTTTCTTTCAAAAATTATATTGACTACTTTTTCGACACTGCCTTTGTTCGGAAGAGAAAAAATAATATTTTTTAATTCTGTAAGACTAACATTCTCAAATTTTACAAAGTTACTAGTTATTAATAGCAAATGCAGACAAACAATTTGCATCAAGTTGTGATAGTAAAGTAGCACAGTAATCGAAATGGGGTTGAATGATTGATTTGAAAACTGTTATGGAAGTCTGAAACGGTAAGCAACTGTTTACACGGCCAAAGAAAAATAATTTTTTAGCATTTTTATTGCAAATATAATTGTAATGTTTTTTCATATTCAGTGTTTGATCCACGATGAACCCCAAATATTTGAATTCCTCGACAATTTCAATTTTTTGATTGTAGATATTTATACTTATAGATGTCTTGTCAATTGAATTATGTTTATGTTTCGTTGTAATTATCATTGCTTTCGTTTTATTGACATTGAGCTTATTTATGTTGAGGAATTCAGATATTCTGATCAAAATATCATTAATTTTATTGATAGCTGTTTGTAATTCAGGTTCACTCACTGTAATCAGAGTATCATCTGCAAATAGATTGATGAATTCACATCCTCTACCTTGAGGTACACCATTATTGACACCTTTTTGGTATGAATATGTCCCGTTAATTTCAGTCTGTTGAGTTCGACCAGAGAGGTAGCTTTCAAACCATTCAAGTACGGAACCAGAAATTCCATAATATTTGAGTTTTTTTAGTAGGATAGTAACATCAATTGTCTCAAATGCCCTTTTAAAATCTAAAAACACTGCCACAATATATTTATTATCATCAACAGCACATTTCCATTTGGATATGGAAACTTGTAATGCTGTTCCACATGAGTGTTTAGATCGAAATCCGGATTGGTTCATCATAATCAGTTTATTACTTTCAATGTAATCAATCAATTGTTCATATACTGCCGTCTCAATCATTTTTTCAAGGGGAGAAAGTATTTATCGGACGAAAGTTGATGGCTTCATTAGTATTGTTAATTTTTGGTACAGGAATCACTGTACTATTTTTTAGATTTTGCGGTACTTTACCAGTTCTGAGTGAGGTATTAACCAAGTTTAATAATACTCCACCGATTGCCTCAAAAACGCTTTTAAGTACTTTGTTGTTTATATAATTGGAGTTACATTTATTATCAAAGCTTCTAATAATAGTCCTAAGTTCTGGCATTGATAATAATCTGAATTTAGATATCTCACAATTAATAGGTGGGAGATTATTGTTAGTCCAGAGGGGAGAATGAGGAATGGTGCTCTTAATGTCTACTATACTATCAATGAAGAAACAATTGAACTTCTCTGCTTTCTCTATGTCATGGGTGACTTGACAGACTCCTTGGGCTGTTGGGAATAATATTGTATGTGGAAGTGAATTATTTTTCTGTTTGACTAATGCCTTTAGGGTTTTCCACATTTCTTTCGAGTCCTTCAAGCAATTATTGATTTTATCAGTATAATAATTAGTCTTTTTCATTTTCAGTAAATTAACAACTTCATTTCTGAATTTTTTATAAATAACCCATTTGAGTTGTTTGTCAACTTCAGTGGAACATGTTTTAAAGACTTTATATGCCCTATCTCTACATTTGGTTAACTCTCTAACTTCATTATCATACCAAGGAAGTTGACCTTCTCTCAAGTTGAGAGTTTTCATAGGGGAAGTGGTATCAATATTTGTTTTCAAATGTTGTTCAATGTTAGAGTATATCACATCAACGTCTGCAGAATTCTGGTCCCAATTACAGTGCAGAAGTAAATCATTTAATGCATTGAGATGCTATTTGCTAAAGTTCCTGAAGTATTTTTGTTTATTGCTACTAAAATTATGAGAGGCTTTAATTGAAATAGTAATGATATTGTGATCAGTAATCTTAGGGGTATCATGAACTGTAGCATAGCATAAGCTGTATTACTTAGTACATAGTTGATTAAAGTGCTACTGTTATTTGTAACTCTGGTAGAATCTTTGACCGTCTCTCTGGTAGAATCTATGACCGTCTGCTTTATTCCCAACGAAGTAATATAGTTTTTAAATTGACTAACATATCTCTTATTATCATCTAAAAAATTGAGATTGAAATCTCCTAATACACATTTACATTGATCATTAAAAATATTCTCTGCTAAATCTTCAAAACTATCGAGAAACGTATTGAAATCTGAGCTAGGTGAACGGTACAGACATCCAACTAATACCTCTCCTTGTTGAAACTTCAGCTTAATAACCAAGCACCAATATATTCTGTCTACGGATATGTTTTTATAGACAGTCCATTTGATATTATCACGAACATATAACACTACACCTCCAGTGTGGCGACTCTGTGAATCATATCTCACTATTCTGTAGCCATCTATTTTAATTTCGAGATCCATTATGTTAACTGTTGTACGAGATTCACTGAGCAGCAGGACTGTTGGTTGATAGCATATTATATCCTGAACAAGCTGATCGTGATTGGCTACAAGACTTTGGATATTCATGTATAAGAATTAACTACAGAAGGGTATAACAGGATGCAGAGTGATTAGTTTTTCTTACTGGAGACTTGACAACAATCGTTGGAATATTATTTATGTATTTTATGGTTTTCTCAGTTTCGCCATTATTTATTAGTTCATTCAGTTTACTTTTAATTGATAAATAATATTCCTTTTGTCTTTTTGTTTGGTCACCAAAGATTATTATACCAGAAATGTTTATGTTTCTTTTATTTTGTAAAATATAGATAGCTTCTTCATGGTTCTTCAGTACAATTAATGGTCTATTTCTATCAGGGGTGTATTTTCCAAGCCGAAATGTATTTTTTATGGTTACTTGATCGGTGAGTCCGCCAAGAACTTTTTTTACGTTTTCAGTATCACTCGTTGCCCTTGCCAAATGGTTATTCTCTCTGGATTCCTGGATGTTGCATATTATTATGTTAGCTTCTCTCTTTCGCCTTTCTTGGATTTCCTGAATTATTTCATTCATGTTATTATCATTCTTGTTTTCATTTTGTTTCGCTATGATTTCTCGCAATTTTGTGTTTTCTTCCAATAAAGTCTTGTTGATTTCTAATACTTCATTTAGCTTTTCGATAATCCTAGGAACCTTCTTGAAGTTTTCCTTACAAGAAGTGCAAAAATACAGTAAGGTACGTTTTCTTAACACAATTGCCCTAACTTCTGAGGAAGTCAGCTGTGAGCATTTTTCATGGTGAACAGCATAGTAACTATCCCATATGATTGTAGATTCAGTAATTTCTATTACGGAATTGCATTTCTCACATGATTCATCCTCAGACATAATTATTTTACTTTTGTCCGTTTACAGACAATTCACAAATATTTAATTGAATATTTTGCCTGATTGCACTGGACTACCTTTTTACTTTGTTCTTTTTATTCACTAGTTGCTTACTGCAGCACTTCAGATTGAAACTATGCACTTGTTTATGATTGTTTATCAAAAATATTATTATCAGCTAGTAGGAAGCAATTAGCCTCACAGTTTGATACTAGATACTGGATTAGATGTACCTACTTTATGTCCTAGTTAATTTGATAAATTTCTGAGGAGCACATTTACACACTTCTCTCTCACATATATATATATATATATATATATATATATATATATATATATATTTCTTGAAAACTTTCCCTAAAAACCTTTTTCGGAGTATTACGAACATTTAAAAATATAATTAGACAAATCGGTCCAGCTGTTATTTTTATAAAATAAAAATAAAATGTTACCCTGGCCCAGAATCCTTCCTGTGACCTTCTGCTTGGTAGGCGACAGTGTAACCGCTCAGCTATTTCCTTGTTTGGTAATAAATGACTCGATAGTCTTTTTCTTCGCCAAATTTCTTATATCCCTCAATTTTCCAATTTACCAGCAACTTTCCTAATTTAAATTAGTCAAATCGGTCCGGCCGTTCTCACTTTTGCGCTAACAAAGAATCGAGATTCACTTTTATTATATAGATGAATCAAAGATGCATATCTTTTTTATTTTGACAAGAAATCAATGTTGAGATCACCAAAAAAGAATAACCCTTTCAAAGTGATTTGGATTCTTAATTGATAGAATAATAATAATACAGGAACTTTATTGAACAGAAACAAATTCAATTCAACAGGCTATGGAAAATGTACTATATACGTCTGACTCTGTAAGTTAATTTCAAAAACTTCTAGTTAAAATCATTGATGAATGTTTTCCCAACCAGAAAAAAAATCCTGGATAACGCAAGGCATAAGAATATCGGCAAAAAACTTAAGATCTTTAAATACACTAAGAAAAAAATACACAGTTCCCTTTTTCATGAAATACTTTAACAACTATCGCAAAATATATAGACAAGTTATAAGAAATGCCAAGGAAACCTATTACAAAGAAAAAATAAAAAAAGCTGATAACAAAACCAAAGAAAATTGGGCGATAGTAAATAGCTTAAGAGGTATATCAAATTCAATAACAAAAGTTATCGAAACAGATCCTAACACTCTCAATGACTACTACACCACAATAGCTCAGAAACTAACCCTATTGCCCCCAGACAAAACCCTTGGAAATCGAGGGCGTTCAACACACAGATAATTTTTCCATAAGGACACCAATTTACTCGAATTGAAAGAAATTTTACATGACATCAAAAACAAAAACTCAGCGGGTATTGATGAAATCTCCGCAAAAATATTAATAAATCTTCCTGATACAGCCTTAAAAGTACTAGCTGTATGTATCAACAAGTCTTTTGAACTTGGCCAAATTCCCACCATGCCTCAAGTCAGCAATAATAATCCCAATATATAAAGGAGGCGCATCTGAAGATCCTAGCAATTTTAGACCGATCTCTCTACTTTCAACGTTATCTAAAATAATAGAAAAGCTTGTAAAAAAACGGATTGTAACATTTCTAAACCTCAATAATATATTGTCAGATTCTCAGTTTGGATTTCAGAGCAACAAGGGCACAAATGATGCCATATTCTCATTCCTGGAACATATTTACACCAATCTGAACAGCAGTGAGGCAGTTGTGGCAGTGTTCTGCGACTTGACAAAAGCCTTTGATTGCGATAATCATAGAATACTTCTGGACAAGCTGCATCACTACGGTTTTAGAGGAGTATGTCTTGACTGGATTAAATCCTATCTAGACGACAGGAAACAGATAGTAAAGTCAAATGGGAATTGGTCAGACATCAGGGATATGTCGAGGGGAGTCCCACAAGGATCTGTCCTTGGTCCAATTCTCTTCCTCCTATACCTAAATGACCTGGCCGATATTCCCATTCAAGGAAAGTTCACCATCTTTGCGGATGACACTACCATACTCTGGCACGGAAAAAGTTACAACAACAAGAAAGATATTATAAATAGAGACCTGGAAATGATTCAAAAGTGGTGTGATGCAAATTATCTATGCTTCAACCACAAAAAAACTAAAATAATGGGCTTTAACTTTGATTGCCAGAATCTAAACTTGAACAGACAAACTTTAGAATACAAAGAAACAACTAAATTCCTAGGAATAACTTTGGATGAGAAACTGAAGTTTGACCAACATGTCCTAGCTTTAAGAAAAAAATTGGCATCGGGATGCTTTGCCCTCAGAGTGGTCACCAACGAGTTAAGCGCAGCAACAGCAAAAATGGTCTATCACTCAATGATAGAATCCCATATGAGATATGGTATAGCCTTCTGGGGTTATTGTAGCCAACAGCTCCTCCATTCAGTGTTTGTGCTACAAAAAATAGCAGTAAGATATCTAGCCAAAGTGGGTCCACGTGAGCCATGCAAACCATTATTTTTGAGAATGGAAATTCTTACACTGACCTGCTTGTTCATATTGGAAACGGCATGCTTGATGCATAAAAAATATATGACAGAGTCTACAACGCAAACTTACCATGTGACCCGTCAAATAACAGAAAGGAAAATAGCTCTACCCATTCCAAAGTCCACTCTAACTAAATGCTCTCTGTTCTACGAGAGTAAAAAAATATATAATCACATACCCACTGAACTAAGGACAATCCAAGATCATAAAATATTTAGAAAACTTTTAAAACAGGCTCTGTTAAAAAAAGCATTTTAGGATACGAAAGAATTTTTTAATGAAACCCTGACATAACCTTATTATACATGACTAAGAGTTTTCTCATTATAGACTATGACAATTGCTCGCCTCTATTTTTAATCTGTAATGTTATAAAGATGTACCGTTCTTTTGAACGTTTGTTAGACAACGGGTTCTCTGAATTGAACCATAAATGACTAAATTTTTTACCTTATACATTATCTGTTATTACATATATAGGTGCTTACTAATATTTTTTAACTTTATGTCATATTTGTGAAACTGTGTTTAAGTCGCTATTTATTTGTTAGTATTTAGTTAATTCTACAAGCTTTGTCAATAAGAATTTGTTTCTTCGACAATAAAGTATATTTCTATCTCTCTCTCTCTATTGACCAAAGTCCTGCAGCCTATTGTTACAATTTATATAAATTGATGTTATTATGTGACATTATAAACTGTTATCCAGATCTGATCTACTTTCGTAAAAAAAAAAAAAAAAAAACAAACTGGTTCTATTAGGGTTCTTGTATTCTCTCAAGGGTGGTAGTGTGCGAGTATCGATGTAAGGGTTGCACTTCTGGGTTTCTTCTCATTGAAAACTTCACCAGTAGTTCTACATTTTTGGCCTTTGAACAGAATCTGTGGAAGAGATAGTCCAGGCGATCTTCAATAGGCATAACATTCGTTATTTCGTATAGGAGGTTATTTGGAGGATTGTGTAGGGGATTATTTGGGTGGCGAATTCTTGTGATCGTCCTGAGTGCTGAGGTTTCAGCAACTTGTGTCTTCTTTTTGGCTGTTGCCTTGCAATTGAGGAAGACGCTGTGCCCATACTCGATCATGGGTCTACAGATTAGTTTGTAAATGCTACTGGCTGTTTTCACATTGATCCCCTTGTTTTGGTATGTGAGTCCTCTAAAGTGCTTGGCTCTGGATATCATGCTTTTCTTCTTTTCTTGGAGGTACTGGTTGAAATTGAGTTTGCTGTCTATTATGATTCCCAAGTATTTTGTGGCTCTCGTTGGGCTGAGTAGTTGTTGTTGCATGGTAATCGTAGGCGATGTTGGAGTGAGTTTATGATTGAATATCATCAGGTGAGATTTCGTAGGGTTTGCTTTCAATCTCCATTTATTAAACCAATGGCATGTAGAGTCAGTGAGACTTTGTAGTTTGTCTATAGCCCCTTCCGTGGATTTATCATGGGAAATCAAGACCGTGTCATCCGCAAACTGGAGGATATAACCCAGGTGCGAGAAATGTTCGGGGTCGGGAAAATGATGGCTGTAAATGTCTGCGCAGTAGAGGTTATAAAGGAGGGGGGAAAGAGGCGATCCTTGGGGTAAGCCCTGCTGTGGGGAGAATATGAACGAACCTGCGTTTAGCAACTTTCAGTCTTCTTTTGGATAGCAAGGAATTGACTATAAAAAGTAACTGCCTTGGGCACCCCATTGAGTGGAGTTTGTAAATAAGTCCTTTGAGCCAGACACTGTCAAAGGCTTTATTGATGTCCAGGAAAATAGGCGCAGATTTCTGACGGTTGAGTTTTGATGTTTCGATATTGTTGGTGAGGATTGTGAGAGGAAGTAATGTTGAACACTCATTTTTGAATCCAAACTGATAATCAGGTATCCTATTCCCTAGAACTGATTTTAGTCTATTTTTGATAATTTTTCCCAAGTTTTTGCCAAGAACTGGGAGAAGAGTGATGGGTCTATAATTGCTGGTTTTTGAGTGGTCTAGTCCATGCTTGGGTATCGTTATGATGATACCTGTTTTCCATTCCGTGGGAAAGAAGTGTCTTGTCAAGCAAAATTCATAAATCTTGATGATGTATTTATGAACCTGTTCGTCCAGGTTTCTCAGCATTTTTTTAGACAAGTAGTCGTGACCAGGTGTGGTGTTTTTGCCTCATAATATTCATCCTCTTCGATGGTCTGGTTTTCTGGTGGAAGTGTTTCACTCATATTTGTATCATACCATTCTGTTAATTGATAGATTATCCATGTTTTCCATGAAAATATGAGAATCTTCAAGGCATGATCTGTAGAGAATAATGATTAAAAGTTTAATGGAAGTGAGTTTTATACCCCAGAATTCAGAATGGTTTTCAGTATTGAACTTAATGAGATTCAAATTTGAGAGTACTTTTGATGAAAATTGCTACACCCCCGTAGAAATTGTGCTCTCTACAGAAGAATGACTTATATCCAGGAATATTTATGTGATTTAAGTTCTCTGAATTTAACAAGTGCTCAGAACTACACACTATTTCGAAATTAAAGAAATCTAGAAAGATGGTAATTTCATTAATTTTGTTGGAGAGGCTCTTAATATTTATATGGAAAATACTCACCATATCTTTTCTCACTAATTGTTCACATAATATATCACAGTGTGCATTGTTCAATTCACTCTTGCTTGTGGGCTTTAGTGAAACCCGATTTGTATTTGTGGGTATGAGTCACAGGATTCGTCTAATCTAAAAAAGAAGCAGGTCCTGTTTGATCTTCCCTATATCGTCAGTTGATTAGTGCGAACGATTGAGTACGGGTTGTATGGGTACGCACGAGAACCTATCGAACAGCAATTTTTGAACTGGAATTAGATATGAGTAATAAAATTGGACAATAAGTTAAATAGTGTGTAGAAAAACAGTGGGTGATGTCAGCGGACGAACCTCCCAATGGGGGAGGTTTACAAATGACAATTGATGACTAGTGCAATCCAGGATGCCAGTAGAGCGGACAACCAAACCAGAGACTGACACCATAAGATCAACTCAGCAACATTGGAAAATGAGAGAAGGCGCTCTGTTCAGACGGCGACAGGTGAACCGTAGAAAAACCAAAAGAGTTTAACTTACAAAAAACACACATGTACGCAGAAGATGTTTATGTTTACGTCGAAAAAATTAATAAACAAAATATTGGTAGGTTACATCCCATGGTGGTAGGACATATTTTGCACAGAGTTCTGAAAATACAACATATAGTAAAAATTGAGAAAGTAAGAAAAATAGGATAAAAGTTCAATTGAAAACAATTAGAGACGCTAACAAATTAGTCAGAAATGATAAACTTAGGGAACATAATTGAAAAACAATTTATTACAAAGGAAAGGAATAATAACAACCCGCTTATTATTCCTTTCCTACACTAGTTTTGATGATGAATACTTATTCAAGAATATATTATCGGAATATATGATAAACGAAGCAAACGGTTCAAACACAGAATTCAAATAGATGGGGAACCAGCGTACATTCAGAGACAAATGGTACAACTAACTTTTGAAGGCAACATACTTACCTAAATAGATGTGAAGTCCAACCATTTATACACAAGGTCATACAATGCTATAAATGCCTCAAATACGGACATGTGGCTAAAAACTGCAATGCAACTGAGACCTTATGTATAAATGGTTGGACTTCACATATCACACTATTAAGGTGGTTCCCCCATGAGACAGTTGAATTAAGAAATTACTAAAATTTGGCATACGTATTGTTTAACATTTGAACAACACCTCTATAAAATTTTAACAAGTTTCACCATCCCGAACCCGAGATATATATATATAATTGAAGTTGACTCAATTAACACGTAACATATGGACCATGCATAGGCAAACAAAACATTATTAATTCTACCGTTAGTACTAAAATTAAGAAGTTTATGAAAAACGAGGAGGAGCTAGAGCAGGATATCACAGATATTGTGAAAAAAAATCAAAGTGATTGACCATCTAGTTTGACAGATATAATCTGGAGAAGTACTAAGGTTTAGGCTGCATACGATATTTTGCAAGCGAACGAGCGAATGGTGGGGAATGGAACGGAGAGACGGCAATAGTGTACGCACGGCCAGGCGCTCAGTTTGAACAGCTCACATGCGTCTTTTGTATAGGCAACCTTTTCTGTGTGTAGAGGCATAGCCCGGATAGTTCCGTCAAAAAGTTTACTCGCAATGTCAGATCAAAAATACTTTTAGAATAAATTTTACGAGAGCTGGGCTTTATATGGGCTTTACAGAGTTATTGATTACGATCCGAACGAGTTATCAAATTTTAATAATTTCCTAATTCAACTGTCTCGTGGGGGAACCACCTTAAGGTAAACAAAATAGAAAATCATTCATGTAGGGATCCACAAGATAGTTTTTGCATTTTTTGTAAAAATAATGAACATAAATCTACTTCACAAAAATGTACGGTGTTTGAAATCTAAAGAAAATAAAAAACAACATGGCAAATTCATATGCCATCATAACTAGTAATAGATACGAACCTTTAATGGAATTTAATCAAGAAAACTTTCCATCCTTACCATCATGCTCTCAAGATAGAAACAGTGGAAGTGTGTCCAATTCAGAAAGATCAAAATATAACTTAAGTAATAGACATCATCTTAACCAGAGGAGCAACACTGATAGCGCTACAAAAAAAAAAAGGAAGACAATTTCACCTACCTCAATACAACCCCCCACCCATGTTTCCCTTTTCTTTTGGACCACAAACCTCCCTATTGTCAAATAAACGTAATAAGGAAAATGAAAAAAATGATGCAAACACAGAGGGTGCAATAAAAGGAGAAAAAGTGGTTGAATTATTTTTCAAGATGTTTGAAAGCGTGCTAAACAATGAAGAATCTTTCGACAAATTAAAAAAGTAAATGTGTTATATTTGAAAAATAAAATAAGTGACATTTATCCTGATCTTAGCGAATTTTAATGGATAACACACGTAAACAGCTGAAGATTTTGCAGTGGAATGCCCGTTCAATTAATGCAAATAAATACAGTTCAACACATTACCTTGCGCAATATAGCATAGATATAGCAATTATATCAGAAACTTGGCTAAAACCGGGTAAGCAGGTTCAGTTTACCAGCTATACAATATTTCGTAGGGACAGGTTAGATAATAATAAAAAAACAATAACAGCTAGAGAAATGGAACTATCAGAAGGCATTCAAGCATTAACCATGGAAGTCTTTCAAACACCAAACACAAAACAATCACTGTTATGTCGATATACTGCCCACCAAATATAACAACCAGGAAGGAGGATTGGAACAAACTTATACGAGGAATAGAAAACAATGGTATAATAGGAGATGTTAATGGGCACCATAACATGTGGGGATCATATAAGAATGACCAAAGAGGAACACAAATAGCCGAAATAATAGGGGACCAACACAAAGTCATACTTATGAAAAACGGCGAAGCGACAAGAATAGACTATAATCATCACAACTCGGCAATAGACTTGACATTAGCCTCTGCAAACTTGGCACCGAACATCGAATGGAAAGATTGTAATTTTTAAATAATTTCACAACTTGCCTGAAAACAGTCATCTCAAAAAAGTTTTGAGAAAGAGCTCAGTAGACTAATGGGCCTGTAGTTGTCTAGAGATTCGGGATCACTTATCTTCAAACAAGGCTTAATTAAAACTCCAGATTAGAAAGATGCTTTTATATATAATATGACATAAGCGCTCAGCAATACAAACAAAACATTTTTTCAATAAGAGTATAGAGACTTCATGGTATCCATCGTACGCCTTCAATTTCATTCATTTAAAGTGACTGGCGCAAAAAAAGCACCTATTGTTGTTAAGTTGGAATCAAGTTGGCTGCTTTTTTATTGAAGAGATCATTGAATGAATTTGCACCTTCTAGGTGGTTTGCATCCTAACGCTGGACCTCCCGAGGAATTGCGCAACCGTCGCGTACGCCGACGATCTTGCATTTATAATCACGGCCGACAAAAGTGACGAGCTGACGCGCACTGCAAACCAGAGCCTAGCAATAATTAAACGCTGGACGGAGGATAATGGGTTAGAGATTGCCCCGCAGAAAACCGAGGCTATCATAATCAGGGGCGCAGGAAGAGGGAAGGAATTCGCTGAGCTGGCTGACGGAGATAATTCCAAAAGATTAGTTAAGTATCCGGGTTTGGCTTGCGATAAACTGATGTTTAATAAACACGTCAGGGGGACCTGTGACAAGGCGAATAGGCAGGTGACGGCCTAACGAGGTCCTTTCAAACACAAGGGGACCTGGCCTATATAAGAGAAGAGTGATATGCGGAGTGGTGCAGTCCGTCCTCCTATCTGCTGCTCCGTGTGGGGCGATGTCACCAGAGTGAAGACATACAGGGGCATGTTGATATCAGCAGCGGAAGATGCTACTCCGCGTGGCCATGGCCTATAGGACTGTGTCGGCTGATGCACTGTGCGTCATAACGGCAATATCGCCAATAGACCTCATGATAGAGGAAAGGATACGTCTGGATTCCATTCCCAATCTGACTGAAAGGGGAAAGAAGGAAGAGAGGAACAGGACCATTGAACAATGGCAAACGCGATGGGATGAAAATACTACTACTGCTCAATGGACCAGAAGACTCATTCCGAACCTGAGAGCGTGGATAAAATGTAGCCATAAGGGCACAAATTACTATGTAACCCAGGCCCTAAGCGGGCATGGGTCTTTCAGAAAATACACCTATAAGATAGGAAAAGCCGCGGACGATTGGTGCTTGTATTGTGGTGAATGGGATGACCCAAATCACACAATATTTGGATGCAAGAGATGGGAGCGAGAGCGACACAACGCGGAAATGGCCTTGGGGGTAACAATTATGCCTGAGAACATGATCGGACTCATGATCACTGATGAAAGAAGATGGCAGGCGGCTACAATTTTTTAAGACAGGTGATGGAGGCTAAAGAAAGGGAAGAGAGGGCTATGCAAAGGCAGGACCAATTCCCAATAAATGATGGAGATGAACTGTGATATTTGAGTCTGATATTTGAGTCTGTGATACCTATGTTTGTGATATTTTAGTATAGTATTTTATTTATTTTATTTATTTATGTACTGTACGTGAGGTGGAAAACCCATGCGAAGATAGAGAAAGAAGCAGCTGCATGGTACGCCGCCTATGCTTGGCGCTATGTCGACAAGATGGTCCCAAGCATAGGAGGGCGAGGGGGGGGGTTTTAGTCGGAGTTGCGCCCGACACTACCTGAGTTGATAGACACAAGGCCCAGGTGCCAAGCGGTTTCCCCCTTCAAAACCAAAAAAAAAGGTGGTTTGCAAAGGGAGCTTGGCCATTTGTAATTTTTTTGGGACTTGTGATTTCGTTAATGGTTTGCCAAGAAGTTTTGGTTTATTTTTAGATGATGCCAATCTCTGCTCAAAATATTCATGTTTTGCATATTTTAGCAGTTTGTTGTATTATTTATTTTGTATGCCACTGAAATTGTTAACTACAGATATATAAATCGAAAGTTCTCTTTCTCCGATTTAGATTTAGCACTGGTATCATTTTACGATTTTCTAGGTGAGTCAACTCATAACAAATTCAATTTTTCAAAGTGAATGCAATCCTGAGCTGACTTGGTTTGACCATGTATCCAAATAGCAACTAAGGAGCGTATTGTTATATTAAACACCTTGTATTAGAAAAATTTAAAATATATCTTTACAGAAATTTGAGATTAATATTGATGTTTTTCATTTAATAGATTAAGATACCCATCATTTATTTCTTAGGATAATAGAAGTTTTTTACAATTCAATGTTGGAAAAATGGTTTGTGCCCTGCCCTGAAATAACATGAAAGTGCAGCACATTGACTTATTCATGCTCATTATAGATATACTTATTTTTCCATGGTGATTGATTATGAAGTGAGATCAGGGAAAAAATCAATATAATTATTATGTACTCACAACAAATAGTCCTTTGTTGTTACTGGATGTCATTTTTCCACCACTGCAATGAGCTACAATAAGGTTGAGTAGCGGCTGTACGGGGGCACTATCAATATCTGCCCATGGATGTATTTGTTGTATTTGTCGGACAAGTGAAAGACACATTGGCAATGGCTTGTTCAGTTTCAGCATGAAACATGCAGGAATAACTGCACTATTTTGGCTTGACAAAGGGGTGTATGAGGGTGTACTGAAAATCAAGGAATAACACTTTAAACAATTTTCCTCCCACATGAAATGTAGCTGATGTACTAGTCTAAGAGCTGGAGCTGATAAGGTGCAGTGAACATTTTTATATGAAAACCTTCCTTACTAGCTGACAAGCACGTAGCATTGCAGCCGGAAGTCACTCCCGGGGCCGAAGAGGGAAGCGTGGATGGGCGGTCAAACACGTTAATTTTTAATCAAAATCAAATCTGTGTGCTGCTCTGAAATTATTTGTAAGTAGTTATAGTTTTTAACTGTAGAAATGATATAAAATGATTGCCAGAAGTCTAGGTCGGGGATTAAACATTGCCAGACGTCAATAAAGTTGTAAAAAAATTCTTAAATTTTAATGTCAAGGTGCAGTTTTGGTGATTTTGTTTTTATATTATTTATGGCTTGAAAAAGCTGGATAACAGTTGCAAGAAGGCAAAATGATGACTAAGTATATGAAAAAAATAAATAATAAATAATATAAAATATTAAAGAAATTTAGGTTCAGTAATAATAAAAAACATTAACAAAATTTGTACCAGCAGTTGCGGTTATACAAATAATTCAATATAATTCAATTCGTATTAATTTATTTATAATGGATAATTGTAAGAAGAAATTTAGGTGATTATTTTAATTAATTACCTAATGTCTAACTTGAATATTTAATAAAAATTATAATATTCACGAGTTTTCATGAAAAAATAAATCAGATCAAAGTGTGTTTATGAGAAAGAAGAACAGGGTTACATTAAATATAATTTAGGACTATTATTTTTTAAATAATATGAATTTGGATTTGAAAGTGATTTTAATTATTTAGTTAATTTTATTTCACCTCTGAAATATGCACATATCACCAGTTGCTTTTATCATAATATGAGATAAGTCGTAACAAAGTAGTAGATTGACTAGAAAGTTCAAATTAGAATTTGATAGGAGTATTTTATTCACATTAAAAAGATAATAGGCGAGGACACGAGAAATTATTATTGTTTTAAAATACCTAAAGCATGTATAAATGTACCCATAAAACATTTTTTGAGTCAAATTTCAATTACAGAAACTCCCATTTGTTTTTTAAAATCAACAAATTTTGAAGCTACTAATATTGGCGCTTTTTGTGACGTAAATGACCGAGCAGCCAATAGGCATAGTATGTCGGGTTGATTGTGACATTAAACGGCAATGTTGCCAAGTTTCTAAAACTATAAATGCCAGAACTAGAACACTATTCGCAATGTCAAGCAATGATGGCGGATTTGAAGGGTGTTAAAACATTCGATCTCTCATAAAACAATATATTGTCGATTTTACAGTGCACATAAAAAACCCTGTTATTTTTGACGTTATGATTCAATGTGGTTCATCAAAACGATTTCTGATGAAGAGAAAGCCAATCATTTATTCTTGTTATGGAGGCTGTTAACTGTGGGATTGGCTGATCGGGTGATTACGTCACAACAGTTTGCAATAGCGCTAGAAAGAAGCCATTTGAATTTTGCCGACTTTAAATATTTTTTTCAAGTTTTAAAAAAATGTAAAAAAAGAAAAAAAATAACCAACAGACTTTTTACAAGCTGTAGAATCCATTAAAAATATTATGAAAATTTTGTGTCCTCGCCCATTGTGAAATTCAATTCGAAATTAAACGATTAGTTTTTTATAAAAGTTTTTTCATCAAATAAAAAAAATATTGTTTTATTATAAAAAAGAAAAAAAAATATTACAGTTAATAAGTATTGAGAAAGAATTTTCAAAATTAGAAAGATTAAAATAAATTCAGAATTTAATTATTTCGAAGTTAAAAAAGCTAAAATATATGTTTTATTGTATAATAAATTTTACCAATAATACTTGATACTAAAAGATTTGGTTTCAATATTTGTAGTTAGAGTAATTTTAGTTGTTTGTGTGTTTGCGGATTGCTTCTTTAACTTTACTTGAAAGTAAGGTTTTAGGGTATATTCAAATTCATAAGGAGCCTCATAAAGTGGGGTTTTTAGGTTCAATTAAACATTTTATTGATGCTATTGAATTATTTTCTAAGAAGCAAACTTATCCTTCGATATCTAATTTTAATTTATATTGTTTTTCTCCTTTTGTAAATTCAATTTGCCTTTATTTTTATGAGTTTGTGTATCTTGTATTACTGTGAATTTAAGGTTCAATGTATTTCTAGGTTAATAGTATACACTATTATGTTAGCGCATTTATCTTCTAATTCAAATTATCCTTTATTGGGCAGTTTACATTCTGCAGCTCAAACTATTTTTTATGAGGTTGGTCTAGCTTTAATTTTATTATCTTTTATATTTGTAGTTTTGAGATTAAGAATAACTGAGTTTATAAAATTTCAAGAGTATATTTGATTTTTATTCATTATATTTTCTGTATGTTTAATATGATCAGTATCTTGATTAGCTCTAATTAATCGTACCCCTTTTGATTTTGCTGAGGGTAAATCAGAATCAATTTTTTCGTTGAATAAGGAAATATTGTATTTATAAGATTATTGTTGTTTTATATTTTTATCTATAAATGCACTATCCAATTTTTTTTCAAAGAGGTGTTAGTGACTTTAATTTCCTGTTTGATATGATAAAGTAATATATCTATTGAAAAACTTATCTACCTGTTTCTTTTAATTATTTTATTTTAGTTTAAAATTAAGTATTATTATTTATTTTATTTAGTTAAGAAAATTTAATACTACTTAAATTTTAATCTCTATTTTATGTTTTTAAATTATATGCTCAAATGTTTGCTGTTATAGCATTAATAATATAATATAAAAAATATATAACTGTTAAAATTTGAGAAGTTAAAATCTAAGAGTCTCCTACTGGATGGGCTCCAATTCAAGTGAAAAGTAATACTATCGTTAGAAATGTTCAAAATATCCGATTTTACAAGCTTTTATTTAGTTTCACTTGTTAGTTAGTTAGTTTGTTAGTTTGAGTCAAATCTTGCAAGTGAATTTTGACTGACTTCTAGTCGCCGGTTAATTTGAAATTTAGCAGGTGTTCATAATTCCGGTGACAATGCATTATGGAATTTTTGTTAGAGAAAAAAAACAAAATGGCAGCTCCCAGATGGCGGACGAGATTTGTAATTATGTGGGGAATTTTCGGGGACGGATATTATGAATTTTATGTCAAAATTCATAAATTCAAGATGGCGGACGAGTTTTGTGATTATGGTCTGATTCGATTCAAAATTGGTATGTGGGGATTTTCGGGGTCGGGGATTATGACATTTTTGTCAAAATTAATTAATTCCAGATGGCGGCTCCAAGATGGAAGACAAGTTTTGTGATTATGGTTCAATTCAAAATTGGTATGTGGGGGTTTTCGGGGTCAGAGATCATGAAATTTTTGTCAAAATTAATTAATTCCAGATGGCGGCCCCAATATGGATGACGAGTTTTGTGATTATGATCCAATTCGATTCAAAATTGGTATGCGGGAGTTTTTGGGGTAGGAGATTATGAATTTTTTGTCAAAATTCATAAATTCAAGATGGCGTCCCCAAGATGGAAGACGAGTTTTGTGATTATGGTCAGATTTGATTCGGAATTGGTATGCGGCGTTTTTTTTTTAATTTTTTGCCAAAATTTATAAATTCAAGAATAAATTCAAGATGGTGGCCCCAAGATGGATGACGAGTTATCTGATTATGGTCATATTTCATTCAAAATTTGTATGGGGGGTTTTCAGGTTGGGAAATTATGAATTTTTTGTGAAAATCTATAAATTTCAGATGGCGACTTCAGGATGGCGACTTCAGGATGGCGGACGAGTTTTGTGATTATGGTCAAATTATATTCAAAATTGGGGTGTAGGAGTTTTTGGAGTCGGAGATCATAATTTCTTTCAGCTCAAAACTTACAGGGAAGAGACCTTGTAATAACGATGCTCTATTAGAAATGAACAGATGAACGAGAACCAACTAAAAAGCAAAAAATAAAATGACTAATAAAAAACCTTTTCAAAGACAAACCTTTATTCAAGCCGTGTACTAAAATTAAGATTAATTCATCGCTGACAATGATTTAATTATTTTTTGTTGAATTATTTGGTTTTAAAAAGCTTGTCGCGTAAATTGTAATAAAATTAATACTTTGACAAGTTGTAACCAACCAATCATTGTCCAATGAAATCAATTGGTACCTACTATTATGAATACTTTGTAAAAATTAAATTATTTGACAAGTTCTTACTTACCAACCAATCATTGCCCAATCAAATTAATTGGTACCTACTTTTATTTTATCTGAAGATAAACGCACTTTACCGCCTACACACGCTTCCCTTCCTGAGAACGACTTCTGGCTGCAGTGCTATGTGCTTGTCAGCTAGTGAGAAAGGTTTATATATAAAAAAATTCACTGCACCTCATCATTTTTAATTTTTACTAGCCAGCTCTCTGCCTATATTTTTATTTGGGTTGGCACAAGAAGAAAGTTTGATAAATAATTATTATAATATTGATATGTGAGTAAGTGACAGATGTCTATTACACGTAGAAGATAAACTGTGGGTAGATAATCAAATTAAAGAATTTTCTATAACTTTATTATTATAAAGATTTATTAATTCATTTTTTCTATGAATACAGTTGAAACCGGATATAACGATATTGGTTATTACAACGGATTGGTTATAATGACGGATTGGTTATAACGACAGATCGGTTATAACAACGTATCGGTTATAACGACTAAATGGCAAGGCCTCCATCATCGGAATTCATTGGCTATAACGACCAACCGTCCTACTTTTTCATCCAGCCCGTGCCTCATGCCATTTCACCTTGAACATTTTTACGCTTGACTTAGTGCGCATAAAGACAGTTGACAGGTCAAAGGTGCATATCGTTGTGATTGGGTTCGGATTGTGATTTTTGCATCACCATGTCACAAAAAAAGAGGAAAGTATTTAATATTGAAGAAAAATCTCACATTATTTGGCAATATATAAATTAAATGTTAATTTAAATAAAAAAAATTATATTGCTTATACAAGTATCGGATACAGCGTCCTTAGTTATATGGTCCCTTCAATGTCGTTATCAGGTTTCAACTGTATTTGCTTTCAAATCAATTGTTCAGGGCATGAATATGGAATTTGTTTGCAGTATTTTAAATACTAAGAGAGAGAGAGAGAGTAAATTCAGCCAACTAATTAAATTATAAGTATATGAAGACATTTTTATTCTGAAAAAAATATATTTTCAAGTTATGGCAGATTTAATTTGTTTATATGACACTTCAATGAAACTTATTTTCTCACAATTTTTAAAACCACAAACATTTTCCATGGATTACTGTAGACACTTTTTACCATTTTTGAAAATTGAGGAAAATGGTAGATTATGCAATTTCGGAAAGATACAAAAACAATGTAACAGCTTATTTAGAATTTACTTCAATCTGGAAAATATTTGGCAAAACTCAACTGTTATTCGGTAAATGAATCAATTCATGCTATCCAAAGGCACATTAAAATCATGCTATAATGAAAAAAAAAAAGTATTATCGTTGGTTGTTATATAACAATTTTTTTAAATTTAATTCGGCTTTTCTATTTCAAATATTTCTGAGCATTTTTAAATCTCTAGGATTACCTTACCTCTTTCCATTAATATTCCTATTAACGGTGATAAGACTTGTTATTTGCAGTTTATGAGCTGCTGAGCCTTCCATGCAGACAGTAACACTGTATCCCAAACCTTTAGATACAATATTTTCTACACTGATAGGGTCAATTTCATTTTTCTCAGTATTCAACAAATCATAAGGAGAAACAAAATATGTCAATTTCATTGGATGTCCTCCTTTCCTCTTGTCCAGAATTCCAACAGGTGATTTGTGAATTAGATTGAACGGTTCTTTCATAAACATCTGTAGCTGGGCTAACGTGCTGAGGTCAGCTTCCAGAGATTCCAAAGCAGTGAATGCTTTACATTTCACCTTTTTTTCGGCATTCAATTGATAAATTGAAGTGAATCCTTCCAGTTGCGATGTAAAATCTGCAAAATCTCCCTGGGACAAGCAGTTAACCAATTCGATGCAACTCTGTTGTTCTTTCTTTCCTTCATGATGAATTTTTACATCCTTAACTATACCAGATGGATCCAATACTATTTCTAAATAAAACATATCAGATGATATGAAAACTCCTGATGGTTCCACGACAAATTTTAATCTAAAAATAAAAGTAAGAAATATGAGAATTAGTAGTTTTATCAATATATTTTTAGGATATTTTTGAAAAAAATTGCTTTTTTCAAAATAGAGGCTATGACAAGTAAAAGATCACTGAACTTTTGTAAAAACATTCAAAGTATATGATAAAGTGAACTGGTATAATAAAAATGAACATACGATTGTTTCAGGTATGAAATAATGTTTCAATATGTTGATTAGGTATCTTTATTTATTTGTTTACGGATTCACCATTAGAAACAATATAATTACAATTTTAACAGTGAACTACTATTCTAAGAAGTTACATATTATACATATTATAAGACAACAATAATATTAGTCTAACCTTATGTCACTAAGAAATTTTTCAATTCACTCAATGAGTTTACAAGTTTATTAGTCTAACCTTATGTCACTAATAGATTTTTTCAATTCTCTCAATGAGTTTACAAGGGGATCGACATTATACTTATTAAACCATCTCATGCATCTAGACATCGGTGTGTTGTAACCATAGTTTGTGCTATGACTTTTTATGCAAAAAAGTGGAGGATTTCTTGTATCGTAAGATTTTACATTGAAGTTAATAATTTCTAAAAGATAAGGACAGTCGACTTCTCCTGATAGTAGTTTGTAAATGAATGTCATATCATGTTGAAAGCGCCGTGTGGTAAGTTCAGTTAAGTTAAGATTATTTAATGTATTTTGACGATTAAAGTTGGGATATGTCATAATTTTGAAAGAGATATGCTTTAGAAATCGAATTTCTACATTTTCAATTTTTTCAATGTCACATCTGTAATATGGGAACCATGCAACTAAGGCGTATTCCAGTGCTGATCTAACTAAAGAACAATATCAATCAATCAATCAATATATACTTTATTGTATATAAAGTCTTAAGGGTATTACATGACAACTCTTTACCATTTCTCATTATAAATCCTAACATTTTGCTTCCCTTTGCAGAAACATTATTGAAGTGTCTTTTGAAGTTCAGTTGCTGATCTAAAGTAATCCCAAGGTCTCTTATTTCGTTTACCCTGTCGAGTACTTTTCCATCAATATTATAGTCATAATAAAGGATATTTTTTTATTTGGAAAAAGTGATAACGTGACATTTCTTTATGTTCAGGTACAAATTGTTTGTTGAGGACCAATCATATATAAATGCAGAGTTTATTTCCAGTTGTGTAAATCAATTTATATGGCAATGATGTTTCAGAAGATTGCATTTGTAGACTCCACATTGATATTCATTAAAAAAACGATTGACAATTATAATTTCTAATTAATAAAATAGCAACATTTTCACCTCGTTATCCTCGGTCTGACAGAGAAGGTAAGACTTATGCCATTTTATTAATTACAAATGTATTTGTTTATTGGTATTTTTTATAAGACTAAAACAATCAATGAATAAAACCTGTATCTGTACTATTTCACACGTAAAAATGGTTTAACAATTATCAATATTGAATATTTATAAAATTGGATAATGTGTTTTTTAAACCAAAAAAAAATATCCAAACAGAAAAATCAAAGTTTTTTCTAACTTGGGCTAATTTTTTGAAACTGTAAAATAATGATGATATGGTATCTGAATGAATTTGACAGATCTCTACATTATAATTTTATCGTTTTTTAAAAGAATAACGAAGTTGAAGTGGAATTTAGTAGGACAAGATGCTTACGTTTTGGATTCAGTTTAAATGAAGAATTCAATTTGATTTTCATTTTGTTATTTGTATAAATCTCATGAAAATCATTCCGAGATGACAAAAAAATTGTGTTCATTCATTGATTCATACTTTCCGACCTGTTTTCAGTAGCACTCAATGTGTTCTACAAAATATTTATATTGGGATGTACCAGACTTCTCCATTCATTAGCTATGGTAAAAGGCTCATTTTCTAAAAACTGTCTCTTCAAAACTGCTCCGAGACTCTTTTTTTTCAGGTTGAAAAATCCTCCAGTGCCTTATAATACCTGATAAATGAAAAATAATTGTTTTTCCTGATGAACCCAAGGGGTATTTTGTAAAACTCAAGTGTTTCTCAGAACTTCTTTTAGAACTGCTCTGCGTTTTTTTCCCTTGTTAGAAACTATCTTGAAGAACTTTTCAAGTGCTTTTCAGGAATCCTGTTAGACAGTTCTGATATTTCACCAATTATTTTCAAATCTAAATTTATTCAATAACTTTTTCAGTTCTCCGGAATAATTTTAGAAATTGATCAAGAACTCTAGAACATTTCCAAATACAATGGAAGAACCCATAACAACCAGGAAAAAAAGGTGGGTGAAGTTGGAGCCAATATATATTTTTTATTATATCCACAATTTGAAGGAAGTTCTGAAATTTAGTTGAGGAAATTTTGAAAAAAAAAGGCGACACTAGCTTTTACCCTTTGTAATATCCCTACCTTTAAAAAAAAATTCTATTTACAAATTACTCTGTATTTTACAAAATAATCAGATATTCATCATCTTGAATATATTTGCCAATGAAAGATACTGTATAGTAGTATTTGAAGTGTCATGTTTTGAGTTTAGGGTTAAAAAAAAATATGTAAATGTGGTCAAATCAGATTTTGATGAAACTTTCACAGATGCTTCTAAACATAATAAAAAGGTTAGTTATATTGGCACAACTTGTGCAACTCCGGCTGGACTAGCTGTTTCCACAACTCAAGTTGTGCAGAGAAAGAAGGGTTCGTTATTTGCACAACTGGCACATTTTTTTAATTATTTGTGCAATTCCTGCTGGGCTGGCTGTTTACACAACTCACAACTTGAGTTGTATTGGAAATCATTAGTATTGAGTTATACGCACAATTTGACAATCTTCAGATAGTCGAAATTACAGGAATCAACTCTATTTCATGACCACTGGAAATTATTTGCTTAAAGCTGTCTAAATCCAACACTAGCTAGAATCTTCACTTTCAAATTGTCAAGGATTTTCATTTAGCACCAATAAAATGTCAGCACAGGATGCATTTTGTAATTGGATTAGATATATAAAAGTCAAGAACATGAAGTTAGGACAGAGCGAGGGAATACAGGACCTGGCATCCCGACAGCTATCCACAAAATATCATGCTTTTCTCAAAATTTTACCCACACTCCTGAAAAAACCCTGTTTATTAATTGTTAGCAGCATAAGAGTTAATCTCATAACCATATACCTTCAGTATACGCTTTACTCTTTGTAAAATCTGTAAAAGATTTTTATATATTGCTACGTGAAAACTGGCTATCAATAAAAAAATTGCACAAGTAACCCACTCACCACACTTAAGGGGTTACTTGTGCAATTTTTTTAATATATTATTACGACGAATAGTACTCAATACAACGAATCAAGGTGAGCAGTCAACACCAAGTATGTTTGGCGATTAGCTATGCTGTGCGAATAATTATTACGATGTACACTGCACAAGTTGTGCGAATAACGATTGCATGTTGGTCGCACAAGTTGTGTGGCTTGACACGGGGCACTTATTCGCAGAAGTCCAATATATAGTATATACTACTAGAGAATGGTGTGAATATCCACATTGTAATAAAAAAACAAACCCAGCATTTTAGGAGCGGAAATGATAACTTTGGGAGATATGATTATTTGAAGTTCCAAAAATATTATGTTAACATGTTAAGCCACTGGTACGAATGAGAAAAAATCGTACTGTTGGGACTGGAGTTTTTTTTTTCCTTAAAAGCACTGATTTTGTCAATGAAAATTTTAGCAAAAAACCAATTTAGACCACTGATTTAAAAAAAAATAGGCATTACTTACATGGATGTCACCCAGCCTGGATAAAAAAAATAAGACCATTTGAACTGCGTTTCTCTAATATAGTTTCTTGTTTTTCTAAAATTCACAATGCTACAAAAATATCAATCACGATGATTGTATTGTTCCATCAATTATTTCTGATAATAAATGATTATTTGCTAAAATAATGCAATTAAACACAAAAATGTATGTACCTTTTTTGTATATTGAAATTATCCCAACTCCCAAACAGAGATGTACTCTTGGGACCAGGCGTTTTTATTTGCCTTAAGATTAACATTGAAACGTGTTGTCACAAAGCACCCAACCGGTCTGAAATTAAATGTTGCTGTGTCATTACCCTCATACCTCGCGGTCCCAAAGGTACGTTGAAGTTAAATGCCATGCGGGGCTTAACATGTTAAATGGGTAAATGTTAGTGTGATGGTGCAAAAAATGTATAGCAGTCGATAGACTCCTCCAGTAAAGTTCCAAAACAGCCCTTTAAGGAACTCTTAAAGGATCATATCTTCGGAAGATATCTACTCATGCAAACATTTTGCTTGAGAGTGTTTTTACCATATTTAGAAGCATCTGTGGAAGTTTAATCAATATCGGGCTTGGTCCCATTTACTTCACCAAAAATACATAAGACCACCAAGTTATTTATTATACTGCTGACTGTGGTATCTAAACATTTAGAGAAATTTTCTAAAATTATAATTTGTCTCATAATATTCTTACAACAAATACTCTTAAATTCAGTTATAGAAGCCTCAAGCCCTCACATGTGAAACTCACCCCAACTGCCTGGTGAGACTCTCTAATCTTTCTACCATACTTTGTAGAGATGTTACTTTTATGGAATGTTGTAAGGTATCTAGACATTTTTGGTGTTGACTTTTCTCTACACTGTCTGAGGCATATCTCTTTTCCTGAAATAGAATTCAGTTTGAATTGGGTTCACTAACAAAGGAACCATCCTACCAATAGAGTCATTCGAACATTTTTCGATATTTCTGGCAAACCTTTATATTGGGCAGTTTTAGATCTCAGTTTTTCCATCAACATTTCCAACTGCCAGTCTTTGATTTTTTCTTTACTGGAAGCTGGCACAGATACCGTACCTGAATGGAAATAATAAATAATATGTTTGACTATCTTGATGATTTAATAGAGAAACGTACTGTTTGGCAGTCGACTCATGGTTCCTAAGACACTTTGAACCAACTATAATGTATTTCCATATTAACAATGTATGAATTTGCTTTTAGGTTTTAGGTCACATTTTCCAAACATAAGCAAATGAAAAATGAACTTTCCATCTTTGACATTTCATATTTCATTTGCATTTGACATTCGACACTTGGCATCCATAGCTGTTTTTTGGCGCCCATGTATTCAAAACGTATTCGTCCTGTGACAAAGATTAGAGGTTAATAATAAAATTTTATTGAGAATAATACATAGATATAAAAATGAATTTAAAAATACAAAAGCGAAGTTTTAAATATAAAATAATATCAAGATGAAAATTTTGATTGAAGCCCTGGATGGCGCTTTTGTTGTTTCAGTTGAAGAAAAACCCGGAAAAAACCACAACACTATCAGAATTCAGATCATCAACTTCCTCATACATTGAAACGATGACGTCATATATTCAAAACATAATTCGTCGTTTTGTGATTGTCATAATTTATAATAATACCCCAAATTATTCTTGGTATAGTGGGGCATTCCACTTTCCAATGATAATCGTGAGAGTTTTATTATCTACCGACTTTCAAACCGTAAATGTCTTAGTTTAGGTTTGATTATTGAATCGTATTCGAAATTATGAATTCTTGCGGTTCGTGATAATAATGACGTAACGTAGAATCGTATTCAAATGCAAGATTGAATACGTTTTTACGCCAGAAAACACCTGTTTCCTGATTCAGTTTCATCATATATTATATTTGTTAGTTCCATTTTTATTTGACCCTGTATAATGAGTTGTTTTAAGTCAGTTGAAAAGAAAGAAAATAGAAATTGATTGTCAATAAAGTAAAGTCAAGTTTTTCTACAATTCTTTTGATTGAACCAGCCAAAAATATTCTGGAAGACATCCAGACGACATTGCAGACAGCAACATTGGTCCTTCTTAGCCAAATCTGAAGAATTGAGGAAATTCGAAATTCGAGGCGAAACAATGAGTCTAAATGGAGCCCAGACAGGGACAATCAAGAAAAGATATGACACAAGATTCAGCAGACGAGCTAAAACAGCCGATCACTTGCCGAATGCTGCAACTGAGCAGAAAATTGAAACAAATAGTGGTACGAACAAGGAGACTCCTAATATCCAGCAGGATATTACAAACAACGATGAGGATAAAAGTTCAACCGGTAAATCTAAAGAGAAAGGACACGGACAACTTAGAGCTGTGGTGAGTTCCAGAGTTTCTCAAGTGGAATCTATCAAAACCAAGAAATCTAATTCCTCAATCGTCGAAAGAAAAAAATTGTTAGAGATCGAGTTGGAAGCAGAACGAAAAATCATTGAAATGAAAGAAAAATTTATTCGCAAGCAACTAGAATTAGAAAAGCTGGAATTGGAAGACACCTCAGAAGAAAGGAAAAGCCAAAAGTTCAATAGAGTTTCAGTAAGAAGTGTGGAGTCAGGTGAGTCATTAGATAATGATTTTCTTATAAATAAGTGGATGGATCAGTCACTGTCGGAAGAAAAAGATGAAACTAGTAGGAACAAGGTTTCAGAGAATAGAAAAGAAATGAAACATTTCGACACTGACAATTTCTTCATTCGAAGACAATGTTTAGACAGGAAACTACCAATTTTTAACGGCAATCCTACCGAGTGGTTAGTTTTCATGAATGAATATACAGAGACAACAGAATTATGTCACTACTCTGACAACGAAAATTTAATAAGATTACGTAAGTGTTTGAAAGGTGAAGCCTTAGAATCGGTCAAAATGTTACTCATATCCCATTATAATGTTCCAGAGATTATCGAAACTTTAGAAAATCTCTACGGTAAGCCAGAATATATTATAAAACATTTGATATCCCAAGTGAGAAGAGCTCCTGCTCCGAAAGATTATAAACCCGAGACAATTTTGAAGTACGCCAATGCTATAAATAATTTAGTTGCTGCTATAAAACATTTAGATAATGACATTTATTTGCAAAACCCTATGTTATTGGAGGAGTTCGTTTCAAATTTGTATGTTGGATTGAAACAACAATGGGCAATGTACGATATTAATCTCAAAGAAATAAATCTACTGAATTTTTGCAGCTGGATGAAAGACGTTGGGAGAGCAGCCGGTTTACTTCACAACCCTATGACTCAGTTTGATCACCGGATGTCGAGGAAACCAGAAACAATACTAGTGGCCAACCGGAAACGAGACAAAAGTAGGACTGAGAGTTCCAGGAAAAACTGCCAATGTTGCGAGGACAACAAACATGATTTGACCATATGTTCAAAATTCAAAGAAATGGATGTTGATGGCAAATGGAGCTTTGTTACAAAAAACAGGTTATGTATTTCATGTTTAAAACCTAATCATCGCATTAGTGAATGTCGTTTCAAGCGAAATTGTAGCATTGAGAATTGTAGACAGAAACACAACCCACTTCTTCATAAAAATTTCAGCAATCAAATCAGAGAAGATGAGGATGCCGAAAGATCACATGACATTACAGCCCAAGAATCCAGTTACATTCATCAGTCGAGGAGACCAGTGATGCTGAGGACTATCCCAGTGGAAGTTACAGGTCCAAGCGGGAAATTGCTGATTTATGCACTTCTGGATGAGGGATCGACAGTGACACTTCTCGAAGATGAGGTAGCAAATAGAATTGGTCTAGTAGGAATAAAAGAACCACTTTGTATGCAGTGGACCAATAATCAGACACAGACAGACTCAAATTCCAGAAGAGTGAGTTTACAAATAAAAGGTTGCTTTTCAAATGCCAAAATTTTTTCAATTACTGATGTAAGAACAATTAGAAGTTTATACTTACCTATACAATCCCTCAACATGGAACATATCTTAAGAATATTCCTATACAATCTTTTGAAAACATCGTTCCAAAAATGCTTATAGGTACTGACAATTATGATTTGATAATGCCAAGAGATTTTGTAGAACAGTCAAGGTTTGGACCTAGAGCCACTCTTAGTAAATTGGGATGGGTTATAAATGGTCAAATATTAAAAAATAAAATTGATAATACCTATAGTTTTCATATTTGCGATAGAAACTATGATGATGATTCTCTTCATATCCTTGTACAAAACTCTCTGCAAATTGATAATAGTCCATTTAATCAAGAAAATCATTTTTCTAATAACGACGATCAAATCATGAAAATGATTGAATCGAGAACGAAAAGAATAGGTAATCGATTTGAAACGGGGTTATTATGGAAAAGAGAAGGTAAAAATATGGCCTTAGCTCGACTGTATTGCCAGGAGAGAAAAATGGACAGAGACATAGAATTCGGTAAAGCATATTGTGCAAAAATTGATGAATATGTTTCTAAAGGATATTTAAGGAAACTAGATGAGAATGAAATTTCTTATGATTCGGACAAAACTTGGTATCTGCCTCATTTCGCGGTATTTAATCCAAATAAACCAGGTAAGCTACGAATGGTCTTTGACGCTGCATCGAAGTCAAACGGGTTGAGTCTGAATGACATGTTGTTACAGGGACCTGATCTATTAAAGCCATTGATTGCGGTACTTCTGACATTTCGACAAAGAAAAGTAGCATTTTGCGGAGATATCCGCGAAATGTTTCATCATGTTGTCATTAGAGAAGAGGACAGATCATCTCAAAGGATTTTATGGATAGGTTTGGAAAGGACTCGTGAACCGGATATATTGGAAATGCAAGTCATGACTTTTGGAGCTTGCTGTTCACCATGCCTTGCTCAATATGTTAAAAATAGAAATGCTGCAGAATTTCGATTTGAATTTCCTGAAGCTCATCACCCTATCGTCAATAAACATTATGTAGACAATTTTCTGGCAAGCTGTGACACTGAGGAAGAGGCTGTTAATCTGATCGAAGAGGTTATTCATGTGCATAGAAAAGGTGGGTTTCATATCTGCAATTGGCTCTCCAATTCAAAAAGTGTACTGAGTAAACTTCCCCCAAACCTTCGATCAAATTCAATCAAATATTTCGAGTCAGATGCGGTACTACCAATAGAAAGAGTTTTAGGTATCCATTGGAACCCGGAAGAGGACAATTTCATGTTCAATTTTCATAGAGAGCAGGTACAATTGATTGGTAGTGCACATTCATTGACCAAAAGACATATTCTTAGGATCGTAATGAGCATTTTCGATCCCCTAGGTTTTATCAACAATCTAGTTATACAAGGGAGAATCATTCTACAAGATTTATGGCGATACAAAATTGGATGGGATGAAAAGGTTCCAGCCGAAATTTTAACCAGATTTGGAAAATGGCTTGAGGGGATGGATAAAATAAATGAAATTAAAATACCAAGATGCTATTCCCTGAAAATTCCAGTGGCACAGGTCCAATTACACACGTACTGTGATGCAAGCGAAAAAGCGTATACAGCTGTTTGTTACCTAAGAATCCAAACAAATGATTGCATAGATGTAGCATTTGTTTCCTCCAAATGTAAACTTGCGCCCCTAAAAACTGTAACGATTCCAAGATTGGAGTTACAAGCAGCAGTCATGGGAAGTAAATTAGCCAAAAATATTCGACAATCACTGGAAATCAAAATAGACAAGACGGTATTTTGGACATATTCTAAGATCGTTTTGTGTTGGATTAGGTCGAAAGAAGGAAAATACAAGCAGTATGTTTCGAATAGGGTGAGTAACATTTTGGAAAATTCAGACCGATTAGACTGGAAATGGGTACCAAGTAGTTTGAATCCTGCGGATGAAGCAACACGGGAAAATAAAAGGACACATAATAGTTGGTTGAAAGGACCTGACATGCTTTTCAAAGATATTAATACTTGGCCAAATGAGGAAATGATAAGTGTACCGTAGAAATAAAAAAACCATTTCTTGGAGTTTTATGCCCATGTGATTTTCCAAAACTTCCTGATATATCACATTTCTCTTCGTTTATGAAACTTCTTAGAAGCACAGCTTGGGTACTCCGATTCACAAAATGTTGTAGAAAACGTGGTCGAAAAGGAGAGATAGATGTAGATGAGATCTGTGAGGCGGAATTACTATGGTGGAAACATGTTCAAAAAAGTTGTTTTGATAAGGACAACTGAAGACAGGACAAGACTTGAAAAATAGCAAAATTAAAAAGCTATCCCCATACATCGACAAAGTGGGGATTCTCAGAGTACGAAGTCGTATAACTGAGGATATAACAGGATTTGAAAGACACCCAGTGATATTGGACACAAAACATAAATTTACAAAGCTATTGGTGACATTTTTTCACGAAAAGTTTAGGCATCAAAGTCGCCTCACTGTTAGCAATGAAATACGACAGAAGTACTGGATCATCGGACTCAATAATTTGGTGAAGAAAGTTGGACACGATTGTCAAATTTGTAAGAATAAGAAAGCCATACCCAATATTCCTGTAATGGAAGATCTACCGAAAGAACGTGTTACGCCATATGTAAGACCTTTCACATATTGTGGTATGGATTATTTCGGACCATATCACGTAAAGGTTGGCCGAAGAAGAGAAAAACGTTATGGCGTGATTTTCACCTGTTTGACTACTCGGGCAGTGCACTTAGAAATAGCAAATTCATTAACAACTGATTCCAATATAATGACTATTCAGAGAATGAGTTCTAGAAGAGGATACCCATCTAAAATTTTCAGTGACGATGACACCAATCTGAGAGGTGCTGATAAAGAATTGGATATTGCACTGAAGAATTTTAAACAGAATGAAATCATATCTAATTTATCTGTTCGAGGAATGAACTGGAATTTCAATCCCCCAACAGCGTCCCATATGGGTGGCGTATGGGAGAGGCTCATTAGGTCTGTGAAGACTACCCTAAGAATGATTCCAAAAGAACAAGCCCCCACAGATGAAGTTCTGCACACTGTATTCCTCGAAGTGGAAAATATATTAAATCATCGCCCGCTTACCGATGTCTCTTTAGAACACGAAAATGACGAAGCACTGACCCCTCATCATTTCTTACTTGGACCTCAAATTGATCCTGACATGAATTTTCTTGAACATTTTGTTTCTGATGGTACGTTCCTGAAAAAGCAATGGAGAATCGCACAGGACTTATCGAATAAATTTTGGAACCGGTGGATGAAGGAATATTTGCCAACGCTCCGTAGCCGAAAGAAATGGAATGACGAAGCAACCCCTTTGAAACTCAATAATATAGAGATCATTGTTGATAATCTTTCTCCACGTAACCACTGGCTGAAAGGGATCGTGACAGCAGTATTTCCTGGAAAAGATGGCCGTATACGAGTAGCGGATGTCAAGACGAAAAATGGAGTGTTTAGACGACCAGTTGCAAAATTATGTAAACTAGATGTTCGAAAAACCGAATCCAATTAGGGATGAAGAATTCAAGAATCCTTCATCGGGGGGGATAATGTTACTTGTTTCCTGATTCAGTTTCATCATATATTATATTTGTTAGTTCCATTTTTATTTGACCCTGTATAATGAGTTGTTTTAAGTCAGTTGACAAGAAAGAAAATAGAAATTGATTGTCAATTGACCCTGTATAATGAGTTGTTTTAAGTCAGTTGACAAGAAAGAAAATAGAAATTGATTGTCAATAAAGTAAAGTCAAGTTTTTCTACAATTCTTTTGATTGAACCAGCCAAAAATATTCTGGAAGACATCCAGACGACATTGCAGACAGCAACAACACCTCATAGCTATATTTAATTGTTTTCAGTAAAGGATGGTCTGGACGCACTGTGGTCATGTTTTTTTCCAATAGAGAACACGAATGTGCTTATTTTCTAGGATTTGATTTGATTTGCGCATAAAGATTACCCCCTAGAAAGCTCAGTAACAAACTAAGAAATTGAAGAAATGTTCAATGTTTTTCATAATTAAAAATTGAAAACGCCAAAAAACGTACTCCTAGCGCCTCTGATGGACGTATGTATCATTACTTCACACAGTTCAAACTTTTACCGCTAGTTGGTTCGATCTTCGATCTGCCTTCGTTCATATGTTGTACATGATGTTTATCCTCATAGTATTAACTTTACTGAAACATCACATTGAAAGTGAGGTTGAATTTATGTTTGGTTGAAATAAATAGTATTGACCATTAATATTCCTGAAACAACCACAATTGGCGCTAGTGTTTGAGGGATGTTATTCATTCAATAGGTCAAATCGAATTCCATTTTCCATTAAACTAACAGTCTTATGCCTTAAATATGCTAAATGCAACAAACGAACGAACCTGGATGATTGGAAAACCTTAGAAACCTATCTTTATTTTCAATTCTGGAAAATCTGTGTTAATTGTGTGCATATATTTATTAACTACGTAATACCACCGTAGAGAGTTTACTTAATATATACGGTGGTAATACATACATAGATTGTGTGTAATCCTAATCAGCAGTAATCATTAAATCACAATACGTTGGTTTTGTTTGTGGCAGTAATCTCTGATAAGTAGTGCGTTATAGTTTTGTGAGTCCCACAGTGCATTACTCCCCCAATACTATAATAAAAAGTAATTCAACAAATAATCCACCTTTTGGAATAGTTAGTATGGGGTGGACAAATTATCAAATGTTACTTGCTCTAGTAATGGTTATTACAGGCAGTATCAACACTTTAAGTACGAAGTGAGTGCACATAATAAATTATTACTAAAATTATTCAATTGATGTATGGTCATATAACTCCAAAATTTTTTTTTACAGGTGGGCGGATGATATCAAATCCGTCGGACGTGATGGTGTTGAGAAAAAATTTGAACATCCATTCTTTCAAGCATCTACTATGTTCTTGGGAGAATTATCTTGTCTTCTTGTTTTCAAAATTCTCTATAGAATTTATAGCAGAAGAGCGGTAAGAATACAGAAAAATTAACTAAAAAATTGAAGATTCCCAAAATTTCAAGTTGTTATTCTGCTGGTGTATACTTCTCGGATAGCACAAGTGTATCCAAAATATCCATAGTATTGCTTGATGAATTATTTTAATTTTCTTAGGATATTTTTTACCATACACTTTATATGGGTTGTAAATTGGTATTGTGTGGTATAGAGAACTAGAGAATCCGGACTGAAAAGAGATATAATTTAAGACTATCTTTTGGTAAGGAAGAAAATCCTTTATGGGCACCATTTGGTAGCATGGGAATTCTTGAGTCCTTTTTCCTCAAATTCACCCACTAAAAACTCCATAACGTTTGCGTGCTTTGTGGCCCATTGAATTAAGAAAGAAGAAATCAAAATGATTAATCAATTAATGGTATATTAAAAAATTCAAAATTAATATAATGCCAATCTTAGAAAGTAAATGTTATAAAAATCTAAACAGATCCAAAAAACATATTTAAAAACTGTTCTAGTTATTTCTGAGAAGGAAAAATGTTTCTTGAGACCTTCCTACCAAAAAAAGAATTTGTTCAGAAAAAATATATTCTAGCGTAGGTGGGCAGGCAACCTTCTAGTCTTCTCTAATAAGTTATAGAGTGCACCAAATTATGTTTTTTTTAGGAAAATAATATTAATAATTGGTAACTCATATTATTCTGAATATGCATGCTTAAAAAATGTTAATTATATTTTCAAGGTATTCTTCCTGACTTCGGTAAAAAAAGAAATGAAAAAATATTTCTTCTTTCGAGAAGTCTCCCTTACTGATATTTTTATAGTATTTTTTCCTTGAGAAAAGATATGATTGGAAAAAGTGAACAGCTTTTCCTCGAATTCCATAATATTCAAGTTTCTCAACTAAAAGATGGTGATTAACACAGTCAAAAGCCTTATTTAGATCCCACAGTGTTACAGCACTATGTTCACCGTTTTCTACATTTATAATTATTTGTTGGGTGACCTAAACAACTCCATCAGTTGTATACCTATTTTTGATAAACCCAAATTAATGTTCATGTAAGATATTATGATTGCTAAGGATTGGTATGATAGAAATGGGTTGTCTGTGGGGACCTTTTTTGAAGATGGGTATCACTTTGCTGATTTTTAAAATATCTGGGAAGAGACCTTCACTGAGACAACGGTTTATAATTTATTAAGTGCCACATCATCATTAGTAACAGGAAGCATAAGAAGGAATCACAGATTTTGGAGAAACTAGAAAGACAATCTAGTTCGTGAAGATCACAAGTTGGCATAGTTTTATAACGTTTCCAGCTATGTTTGAAAAAAAATATTAAACTCATTTGTGCTTATAATTTACTAATTTCCGTGTGTCCCTATTTATCATTAGAACTCTGAATACAATTATTATATGATTTTCGTTTTGCTATAGGTGTTAATTGCTCTGTTATAGTTTTGTTGGTATTCATTGAAAACATCCTCGTCAGCTGGTTTTTTTCGAGGAGAGTGTGATTGTTTTTAATAATTGTAGAGTATCTCTCACATGTCACAATTCATTATTGAAAAAGTTGATTGCTCTTTGATTTCTATTTTTGTGAATAATTTTTCTCAAAGGAAGGTGTTGACATACACAAGAACTGTAAGTATTGTTTAGGTACTCAGTTAGTGACTTTGGGGAATTATTTTCATCATGAAAATCTGCTAATTAAGAGAATTGAGAGTTAGTTTAATAGCAGCTAACCTCTTCTGGTTAACGAGTATTCCATATTTATTTATGGCAACCGATTGATTCAAAATGTGTATCAATAGTCAATAGTCCTCCATGATCTGAGATACAGAGATCCAACATTCTTACAACACAATCGGTATCATTATCATTCAGATTGGTTATCTTTTTTTTTCCAAGAGTATATTACAAACAATTATGAGGTTCAAAACCACTTCACCAGAAACTGTACAAACATCTTTATCAGACGAACAACTAGACAAACTTCAATGAACCCTCTGTTTTTTAAAGGTTTCTATAATTTTAACAAACTGCCTAATGAAATAAAATGTAGCCCAAATCTATCAATGTTCAAAAAAGGAATTAATGATTGCAAATGCAAATAATATTAGATGAATAGAGGATGTTATTATGATTATTTTTTGTTTGTTCTGTTTACTTTAAAGGCAGCTGATAAATTTATGTACTTTCAATTTATATGTTACAAATTTTTGTAAATATATGTATGTATATTATGGTATCCTAGGTTGAATAAATATTTCTCTCTCCTTTGTCTCATCCCATGTAAATCTTCCCAATATTTGTTTTTTTTGTGATTCACTTCACTTTTTAGTTTTTCTAATATTGGATTGTTGCCCATTCCGCAAAAGGGTTGAGGTCTCAAGAATGTTATTTCAGACCCTTTTTTGCGAGTTTATTTGCTATATCTGTTCCCGTGTACCCAGAACCCAAAGGAGGGTACCCTTATTTTGCTTGCTTAGTTCGTTTAGTTTTCCTAAGCAGTCCAAAACCATTTTTACATGAGAACTCAGCGCATTGATCGCTATGGTACAACATGATGAACTCTTGTCTGTGATAGTTTCTTTTCATGTTGAATCGGGCGCATTTTTCAATTGCGTGTATTTTCTCTTGAAAAATGCTGCTTGTGGATTTACCTAGACTTCTAGAGTATTTGCTTCCGAGCCAATATACTCCTATTCCAGTTCCTTCTGCTGGTTTAGAGCCATATGTGTACCGTTTGATGGCGTTTCTGTCCAGCTTACTTTTGCAGCTCAGCTTTGTGGTAAATTATTTCACAAAGTTGAACTTTTTCAGCATAGTTTCCTGGGGCATGTCCCAGATTTGATCATCGACCTTGGGAGGGAGTGTAGTCTTATGCATAATGATTCCCTTCCTTATCATTCTTTTTTTTCCCCCACACTCTCCATGTATAGGGAGGGGTGAGGTTTAGGACCACCACCATAGCGGTCGTTGGGCATGTTCCTAATGCCCCGTTATGCATTGCATACACAGGTTAATCTTTGTATCTTAGAGAGTTTTTGGGTAACATCATCCCTAATTTTTCACTGCAAAGTTTATGCACACTATTAGCATATTCATGGCTTTATTGGTTATTTTTTTTTCATTTGTTCCAGAGAATTAACCTGGATAAGGCCTAGATATTCAACCACTGTCTTCCACTCAATGAATTCCAATATATTTTGGTGGCTTGGGTTTCCTTTTTCTTTCTGTATCTTTGACAGGACACACTGAGGTCAGTCAGGCTTCAGACTAGTTCATCTACCGGTGGTAGACCCCACATCAGCGAGGATGCTACTCCTCCTCGTGGACATCCTTCGTTTCTACTAATCAAAAAGGTCATTTTATCAGTTACAGTGACTTTAACGAAAAATATCTGTTTAAAAGAAGCATGCATAGGGTGCAATATTGGAATTTTACAATCAGTCGCCCCACTTTTAAATATTTATGCCCTAGGCCACTACTTGTAATGTTTTGAATCCCAGGCTACCCACAAATCTCCTCCGCACCTAAACACTGCGTTCCTTTATTTTTTTGTTCTTGTGCATTTTGGCTGTGTGGATGTGTTGTCACCAGCTCTGTTGAAAATACTGAATGTTTCTTCAAGTGAGTCGTGAAAATTCGTGAAATCTTCGCATTATATGAGTTAAGTGGCTGTTGCTGAGCAGTGTGATGATTTTAACTATTTGAAGGCATGATAAATTGAAATAAATGAACAAACGAAAATATCTGTCCTTCTAATAAAAAACTTTATTTCAACCATTCATGGTGGACTGCTCCATTCACAACAAAAAATGTCAAATTAAGAAGATAAGTTCTTTCTAAAAAAAATCTATGAGGAATTAGGGTTTTTATTCTCATTCTTTTATTACTCCACCAGTGCTGTGCTCATCATATTCTAAGGGGATTTTCTTCAGAAAGCAGATGTGAAATTTGCGATAAATCGTAAAAAATTTCAAATAAAGCTGTTTTTTTTTGGTGGAATCTGGATTTTGATACTTCGAATAAAAATAACAAAATCTTTCAGATGCTGCACCAACAAAGAGTTTTCTAATTTCTGTTGCATAGTATGTTATGATCTGTTCCATCCAGCCTGTCTTTCCAGGAGAAAAAATATAACAAAAATAGGGGGATATAAAATATATTGTTCATCAAAATGTGAAAAAATAGCAAATGACATTGAAGCTAAAGAAGCCGAATTAATGAAAGAAATAAATGACTTGAAAAATGAAAATAAAGAAAAAGAATTGTATATTACTAGACTGAAGAGACAAACACGAGATTTCGAGGATGATGTATTTGAGGCTGAACATTATCTAAACGAGAGACTGAATAATCAAAGCATAATAATGGCTGACATGGAAAACGGTACTAAAACAATAAAACAAGAAAATAAAAATCTGAAAAGCAAATTGAAAGAAATGGAAGAATTGATAACTAAGCTAGAAATTGACCTACAGGAACTAAACGCATTGCAAAGAAGTATGATAACTTCCATAAGCATCTTGGAGCAAGACAATGCTAATTTACTGAAGAAATTGGATTCGATCAAGAAAGAAAAGGACAACATTCTATGTAGTTATTCCTGTTCCCGGAAGTCAAGTGATTTAAAAGTCGCATCTCATAACTACAATAAACAGAGGGACAATGGACACGTTGACGAAATGATTCTCTCTGAAAAGCCAAAGAGTGAGCCGCATCGAGCATCGATAGTTCTCGTGTCTGGTAGCAGGTGGAAAAATCTTATGAAGCCCATGTTAAATCAATGCAATGATCATTTCTCAATTCTGTCGATTTGCAAACCTTTCTGCCCCGATAATATACTAATAGAAAGTGCACTGGAATTAGGGAAGAACCTAAATAAAAATGACATGCTGATATTCTGGCCAAGAAACATCAGCTATAAAATGATCGACACACTTTCAACCAAAGTAATGAATACAAATATTCTGCTAATATCACGACCATTTCTCTTCGAATCAAAGAATATGAACCAAATGATTTATGAATATAACCTTGACATTCGGAAATATCTTCATTACAAACATTTAACGAATGTCTCTTGCTTTGAATGCAATAACATACTGCGAAAATCAAACTTCTGCAGAAATGGAACACATATCAACAACATAGGTAAATGGGCTATTGCAAAATCAATTTTGGAATTCATCAAGGGGAATTGCAGTAACAAACTTTCTCCACAATCTCCGAAACATGTGGATTTGAGGATTGATGAGTCAAAGGTCCCAGATGAAATGCCCACTAGAAATCTACCATTGGAGGGATATTTTCAAGAATCTTTTTTAGGAAATACACAAATGTTTACTTTATTAATTACTATAACATTTATAGAAATACTTACAGGAAAATCATTAAAGTTGCCAAAAGAAATCATTTTAGCCAGCGAATAGCGAATGCCAATAACAAGCAGAAAGAAACCTGGAAAATAGTAAACGAATTGAAAGGCAAGAACAATATTGCCCCCACCAAAAGTGAATTAAAGCCTGAAGAATTAAATACCTTTTACTGTTCCATAGCCAACAAACTAACTGAGCAAATAACACCTGAAATACAACCTCTTCAATACCTGAATCATATCGCTATAGCAAATTCGTTTAGTTACCTACCAACCTCTGCACATGAAATAAAAGAAATTCTTTCTGAATTGAAAAATAAAAACTCATCAGGTTGGGATGATATTTCATTGAAAATATTTTTGAAATCACCTGACAAGGCATTAGATATTTTGGCGGAATCTATCAATACAGCAGTATTGAAGGGAAATTTTCCATCTTATTTGAAAGTTGCTGAGGTCATTCCATTGTTCAAGGGAGGTGATCCTAATTTACCAGCAAATTTCAGACCTATTTCATTACTACCAACTTTGGCAAAAATTTTTGAAAAATTAATAAAAAAAAAGATTCTGAACTTTCTAGAAATGAATAAAGTTCTTCATTCCAAACAGTTCGGTTTTCGGACCTCAAATAGCACAAACGATGCAATGTTTGCCCTTCTTGATGAACTCTACCTTCAATTGAACCATGGTCAACTTGCAGCAACAGTATTCTGCGACTTGTCGAAGGCATTCGATTGCGTAAATCACAAAATTCTACTGCAAAAACTCGAAATTTATGGGATTAGGGGGAACATTTTAAAATGGTTCGAATCGTACCTATCTGGTCGGGTACAGATGGTAACTTTCAATAGTAGTAAGTCTGTTGGAATGGAAGTAAAATGCGGAGTCCCTCAAGGGTCTGTTCTCGGCCCATTACTCTTTTTTAATATATATATAAACGATTTGGCCAACATATCAATTCAGGGAAAGTTCACTATTTTTGTGGATGATACGTCTATACTGTGGCATAATAACAACATGCTTACTTTACAAAACAATATAGGAAATGATCTAAAAGTAGTCAAAAGTTGGTGTGATGCAAATCTATTAACTTTCAATGTCTCAAAAACAAATCTCCTAACATTTAAATGTAATATAGATCAAGTCTCTCTAAATGGACAAATTGTTAACTCAAAGCAAGAGAATAAATTTTTAGGACTATATATTGATAACAGAAAATCACATTAACAGATTATGCAAAAAACTGTCCTCAAGTTGCTATGCGATAAGAGCGGTTTCCAAGACTCTTGACATTCAGTCGTCAAGAAATACATACTTTGCACTGTGTGAGTCTCACTTGCGTTATGGAATATGTTTCTAGGGTGCAAGCTCCGAGTATTTAACAAATTCTGTATGTATCTTATGCTATGTCTTAGTTTTAGGTAAGCTTTGTCGACACAATTAATGTTCTATGACAATAAAGCATTTCTGATATCCCACAAGCAGTCTCGTCGGTGTGACGTTATCCTATCACAATATCTTAGTAATTTTAAATTAATGCAATGCCAATGCACTCCCGCTGTGCCATCCACCTAAACGATTACTTATGATCAACAAATAGAGGTAAACATATTGTAATGAATACCTATATTACAAATCAATACAAATCTAAATCCCGTCAAACTTCTTGTATGTAACTCTATATATTGCAGTATAAAAATCAAAATTACATACTTCTAGAACATTACAGCAGAAACACTTTCTATTGGGGATGCACCGGGTAGTGGATTTTATAATAGCCGGGTACCGGGTTTCACCTAAAATTCACAAAGCGGGTACCGGGTATGTCTGGGCCGAGTACCTACTAATACCTGGTATTCACTGGGTACTGGGTAGACACAACTGAAAATGACGAAGTAAAGTATATATATTAATTTTTACTATTATATTACATGTTTATTTGTATTTTTTTATAATCAATGTTATATCGTGGCTTGTGTGTTTGTCTTTTTAAAAACTTAATTATTTTTTATTATTACAATATTTTACTGATATAACAATAATATTTAATATTCTCAATATAAGAGCAAGTGAACTGAAGTCTAGCTTGGATCGGAATGGAATCGCTCTGCGTATGTCTTGATCCTGCTTTTATAGATTCCTAGATGCTGGCTCGAAGGTCTTCTGGCTGGTGCCGGAGTTATAGAGTAAACATCTCATCCCCTGCTTAGCTTGTGGGATCCGAAGGTTGAATGAGGAAGGTGATCCAACTGCGTTATTGTGTTGCGTAGTTGTGGACAAAGGGCTATTGTCTAGTTTGGATATAACATCAATGTACATTTTTTTAATATGTTTATTTTAGGACTAATGTTGTGTTTGAATTAAAATTTATAAATAAAAAATAAAACTTGAAAAAACTCGATTATTTATTTTATGTCAGTATACCCAGACTACTCGGCCAGGTATTGTACCCGGTGAAATTAGTATCCCATAAATCTAATGAAAAGTATATTAACACAAAACGCCAACTGTTGGCTCTAAATGCGAATTTCCACCAAACAGACTTGTTGAGTCGCTGTTTTGTTTCCGAATCTGGAAACTCCGACAAAACAGAAACAAATCAGAAACGTTGTTGAAACTAAACGGACTCTCAAGTTTTTACTCATTGTGCAGTGAAGATGATTTTTTCATCATGTCTTGTGGATGGTTTATATTGCATGCCAACTTCTGTTGTCCACTTTTTCTTTTTTCAGTAATGCTCTACAAGTAACTGGTAGGTATTCAAATGCATAATAAATAGTAAATAAATAGATAGATTTACCATAAACACGCACACTTTGCACATACAGAATACGGTAACAAAACAGAGACGTTTTGAAACCTATTTCCAGTACGCCGACTGTGTCCGTGGTCGTACAAAAACCCTTCGACCGGGACTTCCAAAACACAACAAAAACAATTGCCGGCGACTCCTGTCTTCAAAATGTTTCTAAAAAGTTGCGGTTTTGTTGAGATTGACAAGAGTTTGTGTTTTGTTGCTGTTTTGTCTATTTGGTGGAAATCCGCCTTAATTTGGTATAAAGAATAAATATCTTAACTGCGAGAAAAAAAAGACATAATAAAACAGCATTAGCATCACACCACTTCACGTAACAACATGACTTCAATTCCGATGAATCTGAAATTATGGTTATGAATCCACTACGCCACTGCCTGTTGTTTACGTCTAATTCATTTCAAGAATGTTGACTGGTTGACATCACCGGACTTTCCAAGCGAACAATTCCAATCACTGTTTATAAATTTGTTTTATTTATATCTATCATATTATTGTCATTCGTATTTTTGTTTTTTTTTAACATTATTTTCATCTCACATGTAGTGTAAACCTATTGTTACAAAAATAAGTACAGTACGCCACTGCCTGATTATGATAAGCCAGACGATGTAACGAACCAACAAACAGATGGTCGAAGCTTTTGGATGCTAGGGATAATTATATATAAAGTCTAGCATACCGCATGACAACAAGTATGTAGTAATTCATTCTTTTAGTGCAGTGCGGTACATTTTAGTAGTAAACTGTGATTGAGTATTTTATTGTCAGAGTGCATTATCGTGTTGTGTTTTTGAAGTGTAATAAACGAACAATAATCAGTCGAATATTTTTAAATGAAGACAGACTCAGTTTTGCAACTATTGTGTATTTTTAGCCCCGAAAAAGATGTCGAATAAACGTCGGCAATTTTCTGAAATTTAGACCACTGTTTATTGAATTTGTTCCCGCTATCCCAATCTTCAGTTTCAGCCGGGAGTACATAGCATTCGAGCACTAGCTGCTATACTGCCCAAATGAAAATGCCTTCGTATACAAGCAATTTCAGATGGGTACATTAATCTCCGTGATAACCTATTTATATATGACATAGACGTTTTGTTACTTGGTATAACATATTCAAATTGAATGTTAATGAGAGCCCTCTATTTTGAAATTGATTTTTTTTCAGTTCTAACTGTAAGTAAGGGCTCACAAAACTTCATTAAGATAGCATATTTGAAATTTCTATGTAAAACAGTGTTTGAGAAAAATATGACATATCTTATAAAGGTTCAATTCTTTTATTTTTATGTAACGAATCTTGTTCTTTTGTTAGCAATATTTAAAAAAAATTTGTCTGTCTGTGGATGTCATCATTTTTTATCAAATGGAACTCATGTCATACAACTAAAGATGAGTTCAACGGCTTGTCTAGCCTTAATCAATAATTATCCACACAGCAACATCATATTTTTCCCAAGTGATAGTTTTTGGGCAATTCGAAAGTATATTGTTGTAACCTGCTTATAGAGCTTGGAAAAGAAAAATGTCTTTAATATATTCATTTAGAAAGATCACATTTGAACTATGGAAAAATCCAGTATTTATATATATAAATATATATATATATATATATATGATATATATATATATATATATATATATATATATATATATATATATATATATATATATATATATATATATATATATATATATATATATATATATATATATATATATATATATATATATATATTATATATGGCGAAACAAGATTCTCATTATAGGTGATGAGTATGCCAAAGACTTTGCCAAAAGGTGCTAAAAGTTATGGTAGGTGAAGAACTCTATGAAATAGAAGAACATTTAGCAGAAAAGGTAGAAATATCTGAATTAACACAATATGTTTTTACTAAGACCATACAATATGGTCCAAATGATTTTGTTTTACTTATGCTCAATTCAAACAATATTAGCAATAATAATAAGCTAACAATGGCGTTAAAAAATGCAATCCCCATTAGTGCTGATTGTGACTGAAAGGCAACAGACCGATGACTACATAATTACTAATTAAATTGATAGGCATATAACAAAATATAGTAAGATCAATAAAAATTCAAATATTAGATTTCTAGTTGACCCCAAAGTAAATAATAGTAAAATGTGCATATGCCATAATATAAAAAGTTTTATCAAGGATTAAAAAAATGTACCACATGTGCTTAAAACTGTAAAACATTGTAACACTGACATTAATATCACTGATAGACTCGCTTTTTTTCGTGAATAAAAGTAAAGCCACAGATGCATATAAAAAAAGCCCCCAAAGCAATATAGTACTATCATCTAAATACATTACTTTCTGTTATCAAAATATACAGTGTATCTCCAACAAGATATTAGTGCTAGATGATTATTTTGAAAGAAAACAGTGCGACTCAGAACACTGGCAAGAAAAAGATGCAATTCATCAATTCAAACTGAGTAATTTTTCGCTTTGCTCGTCCTCCTGTAGGACCACAAAAAGACATGGTGGAGTCTCTATCTACAAAAATTATAATTTTTCAGGTGAAGTTGTGGAATATGATATGAAATCTTTTTCCAAAGATGGTACCATGGAATGTTGTAGTGTCAGACTAGTTAATTTTAACATGATTTGTATTGTAATTTATAGACCCCCAAATGGAAACTTTGAGGAATTCCTACTATTATTGAGTGAAATTTTGAATAATACCGGTTTGGAAAACAATAATGTCATCTTAGGAGGGGATTTCAACATAGATTTTATGATCCAGAGTGTTAATCGTTCTCTACTTGAGGATTTGTTGTCTTGCTTTAATATTGCAGTTAGCTTGAGAATGCCCACGAGGGTTAGTAAGGGATCATCAACCTGTATTGATAACTTTTTAGTGAAAACCTCCAATACTTATACAGCATCAGTGGTGCATATAGGTGTTTCAGATCACTTTGCACAATTTTTCCATATTCAGGTTAATAACCAAGAGAACATAAGGAAAAACAAAACTAGTTGCACTAAACGCATTTTTTGCTCCGAAAATATCGAGGACTTCAAAAATGCCTTACAACAAGAGAAGTGGTCAAATGTTTATATACATGATTGTCCTGACCTGGCTTTTAAAGCTTTTGCTGAAAGTCTTTTTTATCATTTTGAAAACAGTTTTCCACTCAAATTGTGTTACGATAGAAATGTTAAAAAGAATGTAAGATTTAAAAAAATATATTGCTGGAGTCCGGAACTAATGGATTGGAAAAAAAAATGTATCCCTTTATAATGCGCTTGCGAGGCATGATAAACGTTTTTCGGAAATCAGTAGTTATTTGAATAAGGAGTATAGAAAACAACTGCAAACCGCCTCTGAACAGTACTACGATAATGTTTGACCGCAGAGAACAAAACAAAAGTAACCTGGGAAATTATAAACAAATCACAAAAAAAAAAGTAACGCTGATCCAACTAAAGTTTCTCTAGCAGACCAGCTGGGGGTTGATGAATATGATTTAGCAAATGAGTTTAACAGTATTTTTACCAAGGTGCCGGTTGACAACAGAGTCTATGATAGTCATTACCTTGAGTCAAATATTCAGATGAATCCTCACACTTTCTATATGTCCCCTATAACTAAAAATGATCTCCTAGATTTAATCCTTTCTCTAAAAAATACAACTTCTTGTAGGATGGATGGTATGAACAATAATCTTTTGAAACAAACTGCGCTTTATGTATATGAGCCATTAGTATTTTTAATAAATCTGTCAACTCAAAAAGGGATATAGAAGTTGAAATATGCTAGGGTACCACCCATCTACAAAAAAGGTGACCACACAGATCTGAACAACTATAGATCGATAAGCATTCTATTAAGTATCTCAAAACTGTTTGAACTGAATATGAAGAATCAGTTGACTAACTTTTTCAGCAAATTCAAACTACTCTCACCATCTCATCATGGTTTTACCAGAAACAAGAGCACAGAGTCTGCTTTATGTGAACTCCATAGCAACATAATTGGACATCTGGAAAATAACGAATATGATATGAGCCTATTTCTCGATTTCTCCTGAGCGTTCGACTGTGTTGATCATAGATGTTGGATTCTAAGTTATCAAGATATGGTGTAAAAGGTCTTCCACTTCAACTACTAATGTCTTATTTGACTAATCGAAAGCAGGTGGTGAGACTCAATGAAACGTGCAGTAGTCCTCTGAATATACTCCACAGAGTCCCACAAAAATCAATTCTTTATATAGTCTTTGCGAATGACCTAATAAGACATTTAAATAACAATCACAGCACAGGCATACACACAATATGTTATGCTGACGACACAAATATCCTGGTAGTTGAGAGGGGCTTGATTGCCTTGAAAAGTAAAGCCGAAAAAACATATGAAAGTGTTCTGAAGTGGTCGGAAATTAATAACCTGAAATTAAACACCTCTAAAACCCATGCACTGCTATACACTTTACGTATGCAAAATGTAAATTGTACTCTTTTTGAAAACACTGACAATTCGGTCGAAATGTCAAAACACGTAAGTTTGCTAGGTTTAACTATAGATGACAAATTGGCCTGGACTCCACATATAGACAACCTATGCTCTAAATTGAGAAAAATGTGTTACTCGCTAAGGTTTATGACGAGTCATTGTAGTGAAAAGGTGCTACTGACCCTATACTATGCTAATTTCCATTCACACTTAAAATATGGTATTCTGAATTGGGGTAATTGTGCCTCAGCAAGCAGAGTTTTCATTCTGCAGAAATATGCTGTGAGGATTTTAAGTAAAATAAGCTCTAGGGTCTCATGTAGGGATTCATTTAAGAAATTTAATATTTTAACTGTGGCAGGAATATATATTTTAGAAACCTGTGTATACATTTAAAAAAATCAGAGTACCATGGCTGAACGTTCACATGATTATAATACAAGAAGTAAACACTTGTTATTACCACCACAACATCGTACTTCTCTGTTTCAACATAGTTATGTGGTAAATGGTTGTAAATTTTATAATAGATTGCCAAAAACTATAAAAGGTTGCAAAAATGTATTTACATTCAAAAAAATTACGAAAAGATTCATTATGGATAAAACTTGTTATTCTATTGATGAATTTTTCTACTAACTTAACTTTATTTTATCATGTACTATCCAATAATATTTATTGTTTTTATGATTTATGCAATCTTGAGTGTATGTACTTAGACATGTATCCGGTGACATCTTTCAGATTTATCATTGTATCATGATGTCAAACAGAGATATTGTATCATGTGCAATTTTTATTAACTGAAATAAAGATATTATTATTATTATTCATATTACGTAAAAGTTATTCTATTCAAACCAGTATTGAACTCAATGAACCAAAAAATTATAAAAATAAAACCATATATCTGTGCTGGAGACGAAAATATTGTAACGTAAATAAACTTAACTTGGTTTAAATAATTTATTTCACACTTAATCTACAACTTAATTTATATTACTAACTACTGTATAGCTCGATCGTATGGGCTCGTTCAGACTCTTTACTCCCTCTTGAGGGCGGTCTATTTATCTCCGATACAGCATTCTCGATGTTTCGAATTCTTCCAGTTGGCGACGGCATGTTCCAATTGTTTCCAATATTGACCGTTGCATTACGCGGAAAAGCGACTGGATGGTTCTCGAATATCTCCGGGGATGATCTCATCGCTGTCGATGGCGACGCGGGAGGCGACAGGTCCGGCCTAGGTTCGTTACATTGCCCCCTTCTTAAAGACATTTCGTCCCGAAATTTCATCCTTGGAGTGTGACGATATCTGCATGACTCCCCATATCTGCACCGTGAAGTTCGATGGAAGTAACACTCCACGGTCTTCATGATCGGTCGTGGAAGAGGGTTACAGCAAACCAAAATCTTGACGCCGCTGGATCTGAATATCGCCTCCAGCATACTTCTTATGACTCTCCAGTCCAACCCATCAATACCACAGGATAATTTTGGAATTGCTAGATCCACCAGATTCTGGTCCACCATAGTATCTCTTAGTTTGGTGAGACTCTTCCAGACATCTTCATAAGACGGTTTATCTTGGGAATGCCTCTTGGTGACTAGGTAGTAGATGTTTCTCTGGCCTTTCTTCAACTGTATTACCCCACCAACTTCTGGATTCTGCTCCCGCAGTGTTTGGAGTTGACCAAATTTCTTGGAGAACACTACGGCGATGCCCCTGGACATTCGAAGATCTTCTGCCACACAGTGCGCTAGTGCGTAGTCAGCAGGCACCTCGAAAAGGTCTCGTGACTCCTCTCTAGTAACCCCATGTAGAACTTTCTGCCCGTTTGAATACAAGGACATAAACTTCTCGAACGTCATATCATCCTCCGGTGGCTTGAGGGTGCGAACTTGGTCATGGTTTCCAGCATAAGAGGCCAACCTGTTGAAATGGACGACCCTTGGTTTCCCTCGGGGTGGCTTATGGATTCGGTACACAAGGTCGTTTATCCTTTTCACGATCTTATACGGGCCTTCCCACGAGTTCCGCAACTTTGGTGATAGTCCACGACGACGTTTGGGGTTGTACAGCCAAACCAGGTCATCAACCTTAAATCCTCCGGCGTCGGCCTTGATGTCATAGGTCTTCTTCATTTTATCGCTGGCACTCTGGATGTTCAACCGGACTCGTTCGTGGATGTCGTCCATTCTCTGCCGAAGTTTGCTGACGTAGTCCTCTCCCGCAGTGTCTTGTCCTGGCGGTATCCCAAACTTCAGGTCACAAGGCAGTCGCAGTTCTCGGCCCATTATAATACTAGCAGGAGTTTGACCGGTTGACTCGTGTACTGCGGATCGATAGGCCATCAGGAACAAATGAAGATACTGGTCCCAGTCTCTTTGATGGTCAGAGACAACCTTGGACAAGTGACGGTTGATCGTCCTGTTCATCCGTTCCACCATTCCATCGGACTGCGGATGTAGGGCCGTGGTTCTTGTCTTGCGGATGTTCAGCAGTAGACATATTTCTTGGTTCGAAATTTCTGCCTTGATCCGAGTGCAGCTCCATTGGAATACCGAATCGACATATCCACTCTTTCACCAAGACGTCGGCGACGGTGATGGCTTCCTGGTTGGGCAGGGCATAGGCTTCCGTCCACTTACTGAAGTAGTCCATTGCCACAAGGATGTATTTATTCCCGTGGTCGGATACGGGAAACGGGCCGGCGATGTCAATGGCGATTCTCTCGAACGGGCTGCCTACGTTGTACTGACGCATCGGGGCCTTGGGTCGTATTCGAGGTCCATTGCTAGCAGCGCATACAGCGCACTTCCTGCACCAGTCCTGGACGTCAGCTTGACAATTGGCCCAGTAAAACCGTTGCCTCACTTTCTGCAGGGTCTTCGTCACTCCCAGATGTCCTCCGGCGACTCCATCATGGATTTCCCGCAGCACTTCCTCTCTTCTGTTCCTGGGAACAATTATTTGGCGTCTGTCTTCCCCACCAATATCGGCCTCCGACACACGTTTCAGGATCCCATTGTCCAGAATAAGAGAGTTCCATTGTGCCCAATAGGACTTAACAGCCGGCGAGTAACCTGCGACTTCCTGCCATGATGGTCTTCGATTGCCCTTCTTCCAGCTGACGACTAAGCCAAGGTCGGGGTCTCTCTCTTGGTCTTTCTGGATCTTGCTGTCATTCCAGTTGTCATCCATTGCCGCGGTTCTACAAAGTGTTGCTTCTTTCTCTTCTGCTCGTCGGCAATGTGAGCAATCATCTGGACATGGTCTTCGCGACAAGGCATCTGCATTCTTATGGCTAGTTCCGGCTCGATGTTCGATCTCGAAATCGAATTCTTGGAGTCTCTCGATCCAACGTGCTACTTGACCCTCAGGATTTTTGAACTGTAAGAGCCATTTGAGAGCTGCATGGTCAGTTCTCAACAGGAATCTTCTTCCATACACGTACTTGTAGAAGTGTTCCACTCCCTTTACAACAGCTAACAGCTCTCGCCTGGTGACACAGTAATTGCGCTCTGGTTTGCTAAGCGTCTTGCTGAAATAACCAATGACCTTCTCCTGTCCCTCCTGGATCTGAGATAGGACAGCTCCAAGTCCCACGTTGCTGGCGTCCGTATCCAAAATGAATTTCCCTTTGGGTAGGGATAGCTCAGTATAGGTGCGTTGATCAAAGCTCCTTTCAGCTTCCTGAATGAGTCTTGACATTCTTCGGACCACTGGAACTTTGTTTGGCCTTCCGTGAGCTTGGTCAGTGGTTTAGCGATGTTGGCGAATCCCAGCACATATCGGCGATAGTATGCATAAACCAAGGAAACTTCGAAGTTGGTGAATGTCTTTTGGGATGGGCCAATCCTAACAGCTTTGATCTTCTGGTCATCCACTGCTACTCCTTCCCAGAGACGACGTGGCCGAGGTATCGAACTTCTTTTGGAACAGATGGCATTTCTTAGGGCTCAGCTTCAATCCGGAGTTCCTCAGTCGCAAGAATACTTCCTCAAGTTTTCACGTGGTCCTCAAACGATCTGCCGACCACAATTATGTCGTCGAGATACACTAGACACGTGTTCCATGAGAGTCCCTTCAGTACTGTTTCCATCAATCTTTCGAATGTGGCGGGAGCATTACAGAGCCGAATGGCATAACGGTGAACTGCCACAATCCTGAGCCGATGGTAAAAGCAGTCTTTTCTCGATCTTCCTGAGCCAGTTCTACTTGCCAGTATCCACTCATTCAGATCAAGGGTCAGAAAATCGTGGAACCAGCCAACGTGTCTAGGGTGTCATCTATTCTCGGGAGAGGGTAACTGTCCTTCTTCGTGACATTATTAAGTTGGCGATAGTCTACACAAAACGTGTCGATCCATCCTTTTCTTCACCAGTACGACTGGAGAGGACCCGGGACTGTCAGATGGTTCGATAACTCCTTCTTTTCCCATATCGCTGACTATTTTGTCAGCCTCTTCCTTCTTGGCAAGAGGAAGTCTTCTTGCTGATTGCCGGATCGGTCGGGCACCCCCAGTATCAATCTTGTGCTGGACCACATTAGTTCGACCCCCTTTTCCTTGTCCGGTATCGAAGATGTCTTGGTACTTTTTGACTAAATCTCTTAGTTTGGGCTGTTGAGCTGGTTTTATGTCTTTGGAAGAGATGGCAACTAATTTTTCTAGTTCTGTGGGCAAGTTGTTGGGTTGGCTAATCGTACCTCGTACGCCCGGATCACAGATGAAACTGACGAGCAGTGCCCTAAAATTGTTCCTTTCTTTAAGGTCACTGGAAAGTAATTGACATTCATGACCCTTACCGGTACAAATTTTTCAGCACGTAACAGGGTTTTCCCTAGGGCAATCCTCGTCCAATTTTCTCATCATGAAGTTTGGGCTCGAACATCATCACGTCTCCACTGCTCGCACTCCCGTCCAGGCGAGCCTCCAGGATGGTTTCAGCCCTCTCAGGTACGCTTACATCTTCAGCCAACAGCACACGGATCAACTCTTCACTTCTCCCATGAAGTACCAGCTCTTCTCCGTTGACACGTAGGACGCCGTCTTTGAAATCCAATTCAAACCCTCTGGAATTCATGATGTCCATTCCGATGATTGCATCGTCTTCGATGTCCGCTACAAGTGCCTGATGTTTCACTTTAGTGCTGCCCAAAATTATTTCAATCGGTAGCTCGCCATATACAGTAGCAGGCTCCCTGTTGCTGTGCGTAGCTTCCAAGTTGTCGGTTCAATTCGTTCCGGTGTTCTGGCAAAGGAAGGTCCGAGAATTGTCCTAGTCGCACCTGTATCTAGCAGCATGGTGCAAGGCTCGTTATTGATGAGACCGTCTACGAAAACACCTCTGTTCTGTCGTTTCAGGATAGCGACATATGCGTTGTTAACCGGGGCTTGCTGGACACAGGCCGACGATTGCCCTTCTCGTCGACCTTCTTTAGTTTTCCTGCATCGGAGTCGTGTTTCGAATGTTGGACATTTGCTACGCATATGTCCAATTTTCCACAATTCCAGCATCTTATCTGTCTTTTCTCAGGCAAAACTTCCTTCATCACTTTTCTTATGGCAGCTTCCAAGTCAGCATGCTCCTGTGAGTCTTCTTCAATACATCGAACTTTACTTTGGTTTTTGCAGGATTGCTTTGCTGCCTCAAATTCCAAAGCGCGTGCCAGTGCGTCTACGAGATGTGTTGGACGAGCTAGTGTCAACGCTTGTCTGGTTTCTTGGTCACGGAGTCCATCCAAGAATGCCTGAACCGCTAATCGCTCCATTACATTTTCCGGTGTGGCTGGATATGCGAGACGGACCAAGCGTGCAATGTCAGCTTCGAATTCTTGTAAGGATTCGCCCGATTTTTGGCAGCGATTTTTCAGCTGGGAGTGGTATACGTGTTCCAAATGGGCGTGGCCATATCGTAATTCTAGATGTTTAATCAGCTGATCATAGTCCTCCTGTTCTTGGGCGGTGAGAGTTTGTAGAATATTTGTCGCTTCTCCACGTAATGCAAGTGTCAGTGCTACAGCTCTTTCCCCTGCATTCCATCCGTTTGCTTTGGCCGCTGCTTCAAACTGCCGGCGGTAATTTGCCCATGGAGTTTTTCCGTCGAACTGAGGCGGCTTCATGGAAAGCTTCCCTATTTCTGAAATGACCTTGACATCTTTTATACCCTCTTGAACTTTATCCAAGTTCAAACTCAAGTCCAGCATTGCATTTTCGTTAACCATCTCTTTGGAGGGCGCACTATTAATTCGTTTTTCCAGCTTACTGATCGTTTCCTTTATTTTGTCCATTTCTGTCTCAACGGTTCCCATTCTTCCTTCTAGAAAATTAGCCACACCACACAATTCTTTTTTTAGGCCTTCTGTGTTTTCCAGGAACTTCTCTTCCAGGCTTCTTGCATTTTCTTCCAGGCTTCTTGAATTTTCTAAATTCTCTTCCAGTTCTGAACAGATTTTAGAATTTTCTTGAAGCTTCTCTTCCAGATTTCTAGAATTTTTCTTCAAGCTTCTCTTCCAGATTTTTAGCATTTTCTTCCAGGCTTCTTGAATTTTCTAGAAGCTTCTCTTCCAGATTTTTAGCATTTTCTTCCAGATTTCTAGAAAGCTTCTCTTCCAGATTTATAGAATTTTGTTGCAGTTCTTCTTTCACGGATTTAGTAGTTTCTTCGAGTTTATTCATTACCAAACTTAAATCACCTCCGGGAACTTCGAATAAAAATGTTTCGGGGCCTCACCTTCTTGTATAAGTCCTTCTGCAAGTCTTTCCTGGAGTACTTGCTTTTACCCGTTGTTTCCAGTTCCCTTTCCTCCAATTCCTGTTTCAATTCCGCTACCTTCAGATCCGCAAGGCGCACTTTTCTTGAACACATTTTGTCTTTGACGAGGTATCAGTCTGTTTTACACGAAAAGTTTATCAGTTTGTTAAAAATTCACTTCACGAATTCTTTTCCACGGGCCACCAGTCTATTGTCTGTTTCACGCGAACAGTGTATCAGTTTATATTCCCACGCACAATTGTCCACTTCGCGAAAACCGGGCCATTGTCTATTTTGGACGTACAAAAAGGTCTATCAATTTATTTTTCTGACTATCCACTCCACGATCACTTGTTTATTTTCAAAATCTCGCTTCCGACACCAATTGTAACGTAAATAAACTTAACTTGGTTTAAATAATTTATTTCACACTTAATCTACAACTTAATTTATATTACTAACTACTGTATAGCTCGATCGTATGGGCTCGTTCAGACTCTTTACTCCCTCTTGAGGGCGGTCTATTTATCTCCGATACAGCATTCTCGATGTTTCGAATTCTTCCAGTTGGCGACGGCATGTTCCAATTGTTTCCAATATTGACCGTTGCATTACGCGGAAAAGCGACTGGATGGTTCTCGAATATCTCCGGGGATGATCTCATCGCTGTCGATGGCGACGCGGGAGGCGACAGGTCCGGCCTAGGTTCGTTACAATATAATTATATACTACACGTGGGAAGCCATGAATTTAAAAAAACGGGTTCCTAAAAATAAATGTACAAAGAAAATCGTACCTAATTATGAACTCCAGTAAACTATGAGTTCATAAGAAAATAGATTACCTATTTATAATCGACCCTAAACAAAGAAGCGACACAGCTGCATCATCGTAGGAGAGACGGTGTAATTATATTTAAAAATAAAACAAAGCCAACTTGGGATTATAATGGATTATAGAATTTTTCCTGCATGTGGGAATACGAGGATATATAAACCGTTTTGTAACAATGAGAGTCATTCCATTCGGGTATTCATTTCAATTCAGTATGTAACTTATGATGCGTATCGGCATCTTAAATTGAGTTAATTTGATCAGATCATGTTTTAGTCAGATAGATGAAAACTTTTAATTGTACTTCAAGTTATATTCAGATACAAACAAGTTTAAAATGTACCAGTTATTAGAACTCACACTGATGAGTTTATTTACCAGTTTATAAGAAGCCAATCAACTTCAACATCGTAGCTACAAAGAAAACGAGTCGAACTGCATACACTGATATGTAGTTAGAAGAAGTCATCCGAATTTCATCATTTGCTCCAGAAGTAAATAAATAATTAAATACTTGACGGGATTTCTAAAGATTAAACTAAAAATCAGTTAAATAAAAATATTTGCAAGATAAAATACCGGAAATGATTTTAGTGAAGTGATCTTCGTACCAAGTGTATATATACAGGGTGAGACTACATATTTTTTCTCTTTGATTGTATTGTGTACCAGGCTTTATATAGTGAACATTTTTCCATACTCATGGCATACTCTACATTCCTTAAAGTTTCATTCAACTAATCTGATAAATATTTCTTCATTTCATTAGATTTTGATAGTTGCTTGTTCTAGAAAGATGTATACTATGATTAATACTATTCAATGCTTATAACTGAAAATTTTGCTATTATGTTTTTAAATCCAGGATAATATTAAAGTTGTTGTTTAAAGAAGAAAAACAATCACAATAATAATTGTTTTAACCCAGATAATTGATTTAGATTTGTGTACATTGATAAATACAAAATTTTAGAATATATTGACAAAGCACAATAGAAAGGGAAACATTCTCAATTGAATATTGATAGAAAGATTGTTCTTTCTATCAATATTCAATTGAGAATGTTTCCCTTTTCAACATGAATACCCCACAAGAGGTTATCTTGACGATGGAAGATAGTGACTAAAGTTTATCTTTCAGTCGCAGATGATTCCACATCTGATTTTATGAACATCCTGTTTATATTTTCAACAAATCAGCACAATAGAAGTTATTAAAATGTATTGCTACGTTTGATTGTGCCACAATTGATTGAAAATACATTGTTCATTGCCTTAAAATTATAGAACATTGTAACTGATATGATACTAATTTCTGCTATGGTTTTATTGCTATTTTTATACTCATATTTTCTGGTGAGTTTATATGAAATGGTTTTATAAGATATCATTGAATTATGGATTTGTGTAATGGTTTTGATGATTAATGTTAATTACTTATATCTTTTAAATTTGCAACTGTATTATTATTTCATTTTTTTTATAGCTTGAGATATGACCGAGTACATAGATTAAAACGAACCTCGATCATATACTGATTGAATTGCTTTAATAGGCCGCTCTTGGATTAAATTCTTGTTGTCAATAATTTTTTGTTGCACAACCCTCAGTATAGAACCTCTAACGACTTTTTTTAAGACACGCTACTGTCAATTGTGTGAAAAAGATTTAGTATTGAGTAGAGTGAATCCAAATAATACAAGTATAGTTATACATCATTTGGCGGTATTTGTAAAATCCTTCTATTGGATTTTTCTAAAGTGTTTCTTTAGTAAAAGTAAATGTTAGGTTCGACAAACACTTGTTTTTTTTAGGAGTGATGTGTGAATTCATAATACTCTGTATATGTACGCCACTGGTTTATTCAGTTATCTGGAGTGATATGTAATAAAAGAAGCACTTGTGTGGTGGGGGTAACATTTCCGAACACAGAAGTCAGTTATCGTTTTCGCTTTGTAAAGTCCAAGTGTATCGACGTTAAGATATTGATTATAATTCTTCAAAGAACCCACAATCTTTCATTTAGTATACTGAGTTAAATACACAACATTTTGGCGACGAATTCGAGAGAATTATACATATCAGTTTCGGAGTATACAACGAAAAGTTGTCAATTGAATAGTGACAGAAATCGGACAATTTTTTAATGAAACGATGGCCCTGATAGGTAATATTGAACCTTTCAACGGTGGAGCCGAAGAATTTGAAACCTATTTGGAACGGGTTGAACATTTATTCAAGGTTAATATTGTTCCAGAGGAAATGAAAGTATCTCTGTTTATTACCCTGGCGGGTACACAAGTATACCAAACGCTGAAAAATTTGGCAGCTCCGAAAAAGCCTGGTGAGCTGAAATATACCGAACTGGAAGAGTTTCTTTTGAAGCATTATTGCCCGCCTGTCACGGAAATTTACGAGAGATTCATCTTCAATAAATGTAACCAAAAGTTAGACCAAAGTATTGCAGAATATATAGTCGAATTACGCAAATTGGCTAACACATGTAAGTTTGGATCGTTTCTAGATGATGAGAGACCGGTTCGTTTGTGGGATGCAGTCAGAAAATATATAAAAAAAAACTCTTGTCTCAAGTCAAATTAACTTTCACAGACGCATGTCAGTCAGCTCAAGCTTCAGAGTTGGCGGAGAGGCAAGTTAAAACGTTATCAGACTGCGGTACTAGTTGGAGTGTCAACTACGTTCAAAAGCAGAAACAACAGTTCAGGCAGCAAATAAGGCCAAAAGAAGTTGTTAAAATCAGTCCAGAGGAAAGGCAGGAAAAAAAAGAATCCAGTGCTGGTAGATGCGATAAATGTGGTAGAAGTCATCTAAAAAATAAGTGTCCAGCAGTCAAATGGAAATGTTATTTTTGTTTCAAGATGGGGCATGTTAAGCAATTATGTCCATCAAAAAGAGCCACGACAGTAGCCGCAGTTGAAGAAGAAGGTCAGAACGAAATCTCGTTTGAAGAAGTAAACAGAGATTTGTTCAATTTGAATAATATGCCTTTCAGTTTAGCTGCACCACATCATATCTGGTTGGGTTTGAATGGTAAAAGGGTAGCTTTTGAAGTAGACACAGGTGCATGCAAATCGGTAATGTCCTTCAATAAATATAAGAGTATTTTGAATTTACCTTTGGAACCTGTAATGTATAAACTGAATGTAGTTTCAGGTCAGGGTATCAATGTTTTGGGTGAGTGTCAAGTTGACGTAAAGCATGGTGATCAAAACCATCATTTAATTCTGACAGTAATTGAATCAAATAAGGATTTTGTACCATTATTGGGTAGAAATTGGTTGAATGTTCTTTTTCCTGATTGGGAAACTTGTTTCGGTTTGAATAGTCAAGATGTCAATACGAGTTCGAAAGGAGACACAATCAATATTGTAGATGAGTTGAAAATCAAGTATAAAAGTGTATTTGATTCGAACTTATGTAGTTCTATCAAAGATTTTCATGTCAAATTCAACATAAAAGAAAATGTGGTTCCGGTAGTAAAAAAAGCTTATTCTATGCCTTATGCCCTAAAACCATTGGTTGAAAAAATAATCGAACAAATGGTTCAGCTAGGTATTCTGAAACCTGTGAGGCATAGCGAATGGGCCTCACCCATCGTAGTTGTATCGAAAAAAAATGGTGATGTTAGAATTTGTTCAGATTTCCGTATCACTGTGAATAAAGCACTCAATATTGATCAGTATCCGTTACCAACTCCAGAAGATATTTTTGCAAGTTTGGCGGGGGGTAAAATTTTCACGGTTTTAGATTTGGCAGGTGCTTATCAACAGTTGAAAGTTCATCCAGATTTTCAGAAATTTCTAACCATCAATACTCATGTTGGTTTGTACCAATACAAGAGACTGACATATGGAATAGCATCAGCGCCATCTATTTTTCAATCAATTATGGATCAAATTTTGAGCGGAATACCTAATGTTAAATGTTATCTCGATGATATTCTGTTAGCAAATAATAATTTAACGGAAGCACGAAGTACTCTAGAAATTGTCTTGAAAAGATTGTGTTACTATAATGTAAAGGTTAATGGGGAAAAATGTAAATTTTTCGAAAAGCAAGTTGAATACTTGGGGCATATGATAGATAAAGAGGGGATTCATCCAACTGAGGATAAAATACGAGCAATAAAAGAGGCTCCAGAACCTCAAACTTTAACTCAGTTACGAGCGTATCTTGGTTTATTAAATTATTACGGAAAATTTATACCAATGTTGTCAACGCATTTGAAACCTCTTTATAAATTATTGGAGAAAAACGAGAAATTTGATCTTGTCTGTTGCAGAGCTTTCAAGCTTAGTAAAGATTTAATTGCTACGAATCAGGTTCTCGTTCACTATGACCCAAATAAAACAATAGTTGTGTCATGTGATGCAAGTTCCTATGGTGTAGGTAGTGTTTTGTGTCACAGGGTCGATGGTGTTGAAAAACCAGTGTTATTCGTGTCAGGCACGTTATCAACCGCTGAAAAAAATTATTCTCAACTTGAAAGAGAAGCTTTAGCAATCATATTCAGCCTCAAACGATTTCATAAGTATTTGTACGGTAGACAATTTATATTGGTATCTGATCATGAACCTTTGAAGGTATTATTCAATCCTGATAGGCCCATTTCTGTTATGTCGGCTTCGAGAATAATTCGGTGGAATGTAATATTATCAGCCTACGATTATAAGATAGAATATCGTAAGGGTTCGCAACTATTTGAATCGGACATGTTGTCTAGATTGCCTTTACAGGATTCAACAGATGTTGAGAGTTCTTTGAATTCATTCAATTTAGTTACAGAATTGCCGTTATCATATGAGGACATTGCGGAAGTTTCACGCAAAGATCCGATTTTAGTAAGGATAATGGATTATGGTTGGCCTTCCAAAGTAGATTGTAACTTGAGGTCTTACTATTTGAAGCGAAATGAGTTATCCGTTGAAGAAGGGTGCCTGATGGTGGGTATTAAAGTTGTTATACTGCAATCCTTGCGCCAAAACGTTTTAGATTTACTTCATGAAGATCATCTGGGGATTGTTAGAAGTAAAATGTTAGCTAGATCTTCATTCTAAACGGTATTAAAGTTGTTATACTGCAATCCTTGCGCCAAAACGTTTTAGATTTTTTTTTTATAAAATGGTTGTCAATTCTTGTTGATTGTGGATAGTAAATCGAGGTGGATTGATATTCATTCAATGTCGAAGGGTACGAATATCAAGCATACAATTGAAAAATTAAAATTAACTTTTTCTATAATGGGATTACCAGATACTATTGTTAGTGATAATGGGCCGCCATTTAATTCGAACGAATTTACGAATTTTTGTCGGGCTAACGGTGTCAATGTGTTGAAATCACCTCCTTATCATCCACAATCTAATGGTTTGGCTGAACGTCCTGTACAGAATGTAAAATCAGCTCTAGACAAGTTATTATTAAAAAAATCCACTCTTACAATGGAGCAACAGATGGTGAACTTTTTGTTTAGTTATAGAAATACTCCTTGTACCAGTACAGGATGTAGTCCTAATGATATGATTTTTAAAATCAAGCCAAAAACGCGCCTCGACTTATTGAAACCCAAAAAAGGGGGTAAAGTACTTTTCAATAAAACTTTCGATTTTGTCAAACCGGTAATTTTCAATGTTGGAGAGAAAGTTCTGGTGGGAAAATTGGGTCCATATATTGACGACAAATGGAAAGAAGGTTTCATTCTCAAAAATATTAGTGCAGTAACATATCTTGTAAAAATGGATAATAAAATTCTGTACAAGCATGTCAATAGCTTGAGAAAATATCCAGTCCACAGAGATATAACAGAACCAGTGAGAACAGACCCAAATACATTAGTGTTTCAATCATTAGGTGTTCCCAGTTCACCAAGTATAACACCGAATGAAATTTGCCCCAACATTGAACAGAATATCAATGACACCAATACAAGATTATCAAGTCCGAGTTCAAGTTTCACTGAGCTCAATCAGGATATTGTTAGTCCAAACTGTTCAAAAGATGTTGAACCGACTCTGAGACGTGGTAATCGTGTTCGGAAACCACCTCAACGTCTAAATTTGTGAGTTAGTTTAGTGTTTAGTTCAGATTTATTTATGTAAGGGAGGAAATGTTATGTACGCCACTGGTTTATTCAGTTATCTGGAGTGATATGTAATAAAAGAAGCACTTGTGTGGTGGGGGTAACATTTCCGAACACAGAAGTCAGTTATCGTTTTCGCTTTGTAAAGTCCAAGTGTATCGACGTTAAGATATTGATTATAATTCTTCAAAGAACCCACAATCTTTCATTTAGTATACTGAGTTAAATACACAACAGGTTCAACAATATAACTACTCATACAAAATCTATACATCCACAGCATATTTTGAATTCCCTTTAAAACTCGATCAGTTTTATCTCTAATCTTCCATTCTAATTATTGAATCAAGTTGTATGCAAAAACTATCTATTCTTCATACAATGATGAAAATTATTTATGGAAAACGGATTTCACGAGCAGCAGAAATCAGATTTTTTGGTCAGCTTCCAGCAGGCACAAAAACATCTCAGATATGTTAGAAGTAGGAGATTTTGAGACATTGAACATCCACTGTGATGTTCTGTTTATACATGAATAGAACTTTTATAGAACAGCCAATATCCGCCGCAGGTGGTGATTTTCAGGATGTCCCTGGGGTGTCACAAAAAGAACTTTGTTTTTTTGATAGCATTTTCATAGACACAACAGAACATTCCCAAAACTTTTTGCGCACAATGAATCGCTGTAAATAAAACATTTTTAGAGATCAATTTCTGAAGCCTTTTGTTATTTATTTGGACATTTGAAGGTAGGTGCCACATTCTATTTGAAATGGAGTTTTTTTTTTCAAATTTTTGAACCACCAGGAATGTATCTTTGGGATGTTCATCATGTAATCTAAATGGAGATTCTTCTTGAAAACACGAACTTGACACATTCTGAGTGAAACTTTTTCATTAAATTTATTCTGTTAGGATGATAGTGTTGATGTTGAAAACTAAAAATAAAATTTATTTTATAACTTCCAAGGCTTTTATATTTCTTAGGGTACTTAAATTAAGGTTTCATCTCATGAAACAGATTCGTTGTGAAATATACTAACCACAAATTTTGAAGATGATTGCAATATCATTAGATATTTTCTTATATATAATTTCAATTGTATCTCTAGGAAGGAAGATTTAGTTGAAATTATATTTAGAAAAATATTAATTTTTGCAGCGATTGTTCAGTTTTATCACAAATCGAATTCTTCTATTTGAAGAGTCAATACATTTCAGTTCGCATACGTCTGTTGGAAAACATGAGTTGTTTTTTATTTTCCAACTCCCCATAATCTGAAAACTAACAAAGTTCCTAATGGAAAAATGTATAAAAAAATAACACATTGTATGCTTCTGAGGTTATATTATGTTTCTGGAATATGCTAATACATTTAATTCATGTAATACTTTATTTACTTATTCAGTGATATCAAAAATGTGTAATTGGTTAAAAAGGGAAACATTCTCAATTGTTTCCCTTTTCAACATGAATACCCCACGAGAGGTTATCTTGACGATGGAAGATAGTGACTAAAGTGTATCTTTCAGTCGCAGATGATTCCACATCAGATTTTATGAACATCCTGTTCATATTTTCAACAAAGTGTAATTGGTTTCATTTCAAACACTCATCACTTTCCACGTTTTTCTCAATTGAAATTAAAAAAAAAACTTCAACCAACGCTTTACAGTATTCCATGTGCCATACAGTCCAGAGTTGTTCTGCGAGGTTCACCACACTGAATGGCCAAATTGTAACATGGCGGGAATTTGAAAATAAAAGCAGAAAATTAGTGGTCATTTGGACACTGGTTTTTATTATGAATAATATTGGTGTCATTTTCTTATGAAAATACAAGAATGTTGTTTCTGTCCTATGTAAAATAGGAGGTATTGGTATTAAAATGAAGGAATACAAAATGAAATACTTAAATAGTTGAAAGTGAGTGGTCGAAAAATATAAATATTCTAAGATTTAATCACATGATTTTTTTTACTTTTTGTAGTATGAAATGATCAAGTTATTGAAAAAAATTGTCGAGTACCATTATGAAACTGGACATGCTATCTGGGATGAACCCCTCAAGGCAAACTATGTGATGTCTAGAAAGAACATCCACACGTTAAAATTTTTTTGACTTCGCCAATACCTCTCAGTAGGCATACAAAGAAATACCATAGAAAAACAATTACAATACTTCCAACATCCTTTAAAGTCCTCTTTGGGAAGTGCATATCGCGTTTCAAAAAAAACATCCTCATGCCTACATTTTCAAAACATATCCCAAACCCTCCCAGGGATGTTTGTGCTGGCTGGGCTACTGCCTGGCACTGGCGTTTTTCTGAGATACTGTTTGATGTAGAAAGTTCAAATTTAACATTCCAATAAAATTTATAGAAAACTTTATACTGGCCCGCATATTTCAAATAGTTAGAACTAGAAAAACATTAGATTGGGCAAGTTTGGTAACTGATTTCTTGTTAATCATTCATGTGGGATATTGTTTTAAGTGGTTAGTTATAAGGTTTCCAAAACTGTCATTTTAATAATTTTTCGTCTTTCCTCTCCAAAACTACTAAAGCTAAAATTATGGAAAAATGGCTACAGAAGTATACCTTATGTTAATATGAAAAGTAGTGATTATTTTAGGTTATATAGTTTTAGATTAATTCACAGTAGAGCAGTTCATGGTACTGAACCATTGATGTGCGTGTCACACTCGTATTTGGTCGCTTATTTATTAATTTTTTTTATCCATTGGGGGTAGATCTGTGATGATGGAGAGCGTGTGATATCATTACATAATTATTCTGAAGTGTGAAAAGATAAATGCCATTGTCACCCATTGAAATGTATGAACGATCTCTTGATTATACACAGCAAAGTTCAATTGTTATTGAAATATTTTCATATCATTTACTTTCCACTCAAGCACCACAAAGTTTTCACCTTGTATCCATTAAATGGAACAAAAATAGTCCATCAGCAGATATCTGAGTGCAGATATAATAGATTATTATTAATCTTTGGAACCACATCTATCAACAGAGTGTACATTTTTGAGAAAGGGAGACTTTTATGTTCTTTTTCTGTTTGTAGATTATGCACCTATTAGAATTTTTCAATACGTTGATAGTTTAAATATCGTGAAAATGTGTTATTTCCATTCTTGAAAGAAATAAAGATGGGATCTTAGACATTTCCAATCAGTTCGCTCATCTCTTAAGCGTCTTATAAAACTGAGGAGGTAGTAGGTATAATCGGGGGAAACAAATGATGGCGCAATAGAAAAATTGAGACAGTGCCATATGCTATGGAATATATGAGGTGGAAATTGGGTTTTCAAACTAGTCGATAATTCGTATTTTGAAAGGCATTCTGGGTGGAAATAGAATTACATCATCTCTTTTAGTTTCTGAAGGTAGAATCGTTTGTAAGGCCCTAGGAATAAAATTGAGAATTTTCGAAAATTAAAAAATTGATATGAACAGAGCGATGTATCATATTCGAAGTGGGTGGAGAAAGATAATGTTGCTATTACATTCCTTTTAAAATCGTTTGGGCCTTGGAAAAAATTTTTTTCGAAATTAAATAAAATGTATATTTTCCAAACAGAGCGGTGTGTTATATTATATAGTGGGTAGAGAATGTTAACATGCCTTCCTTCTTTCGGAAATTAAAGTTGTTTGTAGGGCCGTGGGAAAAAAGTTTAAAATTTTCGACTCTGATATGGTGGGCGTTCAATGTTGCATCGAGAAATGGTTACACTTTTAGAACTCAAATTTAGTAGGTAAACTCAGAATTAGAGTACTAATTGAAAATATTGAGATTTAATTCTTTTCGAAAATTGAGATTTTTTTGTTGAAAATTGAAGGAAATAAGCCAATACATGTTTTTTTTTTATTTCAAACGAAAGACCCATGAAAATAGTTCAACTTCCGATTAAAAGCCAATCCCCAGATAATTTCGTTTGGGACATTAACTTTCAATACGAAATGGCAGCGAATAACCAAATTCAAACATATAGCGAGAAATAGTTCCTACTTTACTAACATTCTTACTGATTTCTTAGTCCAGCCGTTTTCGGATAGAGAGTGCCATTGTAAATTTCATTCATCCAGGGTCTACTATACTAAAATGAAATAGGAATGTGATTTTGATAACGTCTTTAGAAGTAGCAAGAGGGAGAAAATAATAGTTTCGTATTCGGAGATTATTCATAATGGTATCATGGAGAGTAATTTGGGGAAGGATGAATAAAAATCAATGACGGGGTCCGGAGGTTCAATCTGTATAATATAACGAAGCTTTTCCTGACTGATAACAGGCACACGAGAAATAATATTTTTAAACTTCTTTCTGAGGGTAGTGCACCTCTTTGCCAGTTAATTTATTCAATATTTCAAAAATTGTGTTTTTGCAAAACGCTAATATTTTTAAGCTTTTATCCAACTTGCCTTGTTTGTTTCTCTGTGATTATTATTTATTTCTCAATTTGTACGTTCGGGTGAAATTTTCAAAAGAATTTTGATCCACTTCTGGTCGTCCGATTAACTTTGGCAGGTGTTCGTAATTCCGGTAAGAATGTATTTGTTACAGAAAAAAACAAAATGGCGGACGAGTTTCGTGATTATGGGGCGCTTCCATTCAAAATTGGTATGTAGGGGTTATTTGCGTCGATGATAATTAATTTTTTGTCAAAATTCATTGATTTGAGATGGCGGCTCCAAGATGGCGAACGAGTTTTGCGACTCTGGTGCAATTCTATTCAAAATTGGTATGTCGGAGTTTTTTGGGGTCGGAGATTATGATTTTTTTGTCAAAACTCATGAATTTGTGATTATGGCCCGATTCTATTCAAAATTGGTATAAAGGGGTTTTTGGGGTCGAGGATTATCAATTTTTTGTCAGAATTTATTAATATGACGGATTTCATGAATGACTAGAAAGAATTAAATAAAAACGAAAAAAATTAAGACAAACTTTTATACAAATGTATTAAAGAGGAAAAATTAAAAATAATTAAAAAAATATTGTTAAAGACAAGTTTTTATACAAATGCCCTAAAAAGGAAAAACATAGTTCTTGAATTGTTTGACCTAGGTTATTCTATGAATAACAGGTTCATAAGCTTGCCGCGAATACAAAATAGGTATTCTTGCTCCTTGATTTTAGTTTTTTTAGGGGAATGGGTTTTGTGATTTATAGTCCGGGTTTTTGGGGTCGGAGATTATGATTTTGTTGTCAAAATAAAAAACATCCAGAATGGCAGATCCAATAAACTTCTTTAAAAAGGCAAATATGTGTTGTATTAAAAATTACTCTCTGTATAATGCTTGTAACGACACAATAATGAACTATAAAAATTCAGGTTCAGAAGCTTGCCGCGAATACAAAATAGGTATTTTCGCGCCTTGATTTTAGTTTTTTTAGGGGAATGGGTTTTGTGATTTATAGTCCGGGTTTTTGGGGTCGGAGATTATGATTTTGTTGTCAAAATCAAAAACATCCAGAATGGCAGATCCAATAAACTTCTTTAAAAAGGCAAATATATGTTGTATTGAAAATTACTCTCTGTACAATGCTTGTAACGACACAATAATGAACTATAAAAATTCGCTTTTGAAGTATTGGAACGAAATATGGTTTCTTGGGGGTTTTGAAGGCGTTTATCCATGGAAGTATTTTTATTCTTCAGATATGTGACGTAGGTAAATTATTGTAATCTTATATTGGTGATTATATACCTCGAAATGAATTCAGCTAATCAAATGCATTTATCTAACAAATCAAATCCCAATATCAGGCAAAAATTAACCCTTTATCAACCCTATCATGAATTTAAATACAATTAATCTATTTCAGTAAAAAACATATGGATCGGGATGTTTTATCATAAATGAAAATGCCTATTAGATATGCTTAACAATTTGTATATGTAGATGGCAATTGAACCTGTTATTCATAGAATAACCTAGGTCAAACAATTCAAGAAATATGTTTTTTTGTTACTCTGTTGAGAAATGCCAATTATGATTTTTAAAGAAAAAATAATTTCTTAACTAATTATTTAAACATGAAAATATAAAAAAAAATATAAACAATAAAAAAATGTTTTTAAGAATCTTTTAATTATTATTTTGTCATGGCAACAAAATGGTAAAATACTTTTTTTTTATTGGTGCCCGTTTTTACCCATTTAAAGCACGCCTCAGCGTGTTTAAATCGAACTTTAAAAAACGCGCGTTTTTTAAAGGTAACCATGACAACATCAACAAATCGAGAAACGTGAAGTCTAAATGACAAATTTTTTATTATTGATCTGACAGGAGTACCTTGTAACGTCAGATAAAATATTACTCACAATTCGTTCATTTATATGTGCTCCTCCATCCATTTGATGAACTTTTCATATTTTTTTTATATATATCACTGGATTTTCGCGGTATTAACCGCGATTCTGCCTCACTATTCAAAAAATCGATATTAGAATCATTCATTTTTGAGCTCTGGTGACAACAAATATTGATCTTTGGTAACAAATTGCAAATGAATGTTTTTCTCATTTCCATGACAACGAAAGGTAAACTGATGTCACATCACGAATTCAACCTTCTTGCATTATTAGTTCTTATTTCTATTTTTTGTAGTAATAATACCAGTATATATGATTTCAAAGTGCACCAATAAAAAATAACGTAAAGTATTCGTGGATAACTGGTCTTAAAAACACTTGCTCTATTTCGAGCACTCCGGCTGCGCCGTCGTGCTCGAAAAATCGCGCGTGTTTTAAAGCCCTTTTTATCCACTTATACTTTAATATACTATTTTTTTATTGGTGCCCCTTTTTACCCATTTAAAGCACGCCTCAGCGTGTTTAAATCGAACTTTAAAAAACGCGCGTTTTTTAAAGGTAACCATGACAACATCAACAAATCGAGAAACGTGAAGTCTAAATGACAAATTTTTGATTATTGATCTGACAGGAGTAACGTCAAATAAAATATTACTAACAACTCGTTCATTTATATGTGATACCTCTTGCTCCTCCATCCATTTGATGAACTTCTCATATTCTTTTTTATAAATATCACTGGATTTTCGCGGTATTAACCGCGATTCTGCCTCACTATTCAAAAAATCGATATTAGAATCATTCATTTTTGAGCTCTGGTGACAACAAATATTGATTTTGGTAACAAATTGCAAATGAATGTTTTTCTCATTTCCATGACAACGAAAGGTATACTGATGTCACATCACGAATTCAACCTTCTTGCATTATTAGTTCTTATTTCTATTTTTTGTAGTAATAATACCAGTATATATGATTTCAAAGTGCACCAATAAAAAAAAATAACGTAAAGTATTCGTGGATAACTGGTCTTAAAAACACTTGCTCTATTTCGAGCACTCCGGCTGCGCCGTCGTGCTCGAAAAATCGCGCGTGTTTTAAAGCCCTTTTTATCCACTTATACTTTAATATACTAATATATATATATATATATATATATATATATATATATATATATATATATATATATATATATATATATATATATATAGAAACTTGTCTATTTGTTTATAAATAATTTTTAGTTACTTAATGCCATTGTTAGATGCGAAAACGGCAATAACAACATTTGTTTGGAAAAATGTTTTAAAATAATTTTTTGAATATTTCATTAATTTTTAACTTTAAACTATTATAATAAACAAAATAAAAAACTTTTATAATCTTTTAACACGTGATCTTCTTAAGTATATATATAGCCTTTCTTATATATATCATATATATATATATATATATATATATATAAGAAAGGCTCCAAGAAGCAAAAAATGTATAAGTCAATTATTTAAACTTTTATGTCGCCATTTGTGAAAACGGAGGTTGGAAAAAAAACTTGTTAGTTAACAATTGTATAACTTTTTGAAAAATCAACATAAGAATTTCTTTCCAATGAAACTTTATTTTTTCAAGTGTTGAGATGACAGCATAATTTTTTCAAATGTTTAAAATGATATTTAATACTATGAACAAATTATTTCATGTGGTATACTGTTTTCAGCGGCGGTGCGCCCATGCCGTAACTGTCGCGCGGAGCCCAATTTTCGGCGTTAAATTAAAATTATAAATAATAGAGATAGAGTTCCGAGAGTTTGGACTTTTTTATTGAAAATGTTCTCCTCTTTAAGAACCTTTTTTCAAATTTCTTAATAATCAATAGTTTTTGAATTTCTTAGCAAAAAACTAAATGCCTTTTTTTCCCTTTTAATTTGTTAATAACAATTGCAATTTTTTATGTGCTGTAAAATCATCGAAATACATTTTTCTACACGTCAATCCGAATCCAATGAGCTATCGCTCATATTTTTAGGAGCTTTATCAATAATTAACCCCATTTCGAACTTAATGATCAGACTATAATTCTGGCCATTACTAGACGACCACTGGCGGACGGACCCACATCCACATAAGTACGCCAAATTGGTGAGTGAGTGGCCGCTTTCACATTGATATCATTTTTCAAGGTTATTAAATAGTGGAATCTGTTTGGACCTTAGCTCATAGGGGCTGTTAAAATCCGGCAATAACTTTGAATCGACAGATACAGATGAATAATCACGTTGTGCTGCTAGGATTTCCCCAAAATACTTATAATATTGAATTGATTACAATGAAGTATCTTGCGTAATTTTGTATATCGTTTTTCCTCAAAATCATAAAACAACCCATATCACAACATTCTGATTTGAAATGATCCAGTAACCAAACGCCAAAAGTGAAACGAATGTGGTCAATTTGGATGACAATAATCAAAATAACAATAATAACTATGATTAAATTATAAACATTAATATATTTTATTTGTATCATTATACATGTTATTACCTTGAAACAATGTGGAATTAATAGGTTGACCTGAAAAAAAAAGATTTTTTGTATTTCTTTAAAAACTGAATTTTTGATTAGAATTGATTTATTTTCTCTTCAGTTTCTCTTACACTTGCTATTTCTGAGCCTAGACATACTTTCATGGCAGATGTTCGTTCGAAATCACATCACAGCAGGTTTTTACATTGTTAAGCTCGAAACTGGTCAAACATCATAATTTTTTGTTGCAAATTTTGGAATTTTCTACCGGAAGACGTTTTTCTCAACGACTACAACGTCCACATTCAAGAATGCTAATAAATATCCTTTCTTACCAACTTCCTGACCTTAATTTTCTCCAGTTCTCTATTCTTCCCAAACACATTTTGAATTATGTAAAGGAATAAATCCTGGTATTCGCTGACCATAAAAAATTAAGAACATACTTCTTAATGTAGCAAACTAGTTCATCTACTTTTTGTCCTCTAATTTTATCGAGGGTAATATCATACGTGCTAGGGGTTTTATCGCTCAAATTTTTTTGAAATTTTCGAGAAAGTATTTTGCCTGGAAATTTTACTGAGTGATTTGAGGTCTTATTATGTGATTAAACCACGAAAGCGAAGTGAGTGGTTTAATCTTTAATAATAAGGCCGCAAATTGCACGAGTTAAATTTCCTAGAGGCAAAATGCTTGAAGGAAAATTTCAAAAATTTTGCGATAAAATCCTTTAGCACGAATGATATTTGATGAGAATATTTCCCGAATCATATTTGAAACTGGATAAAATTACCAGAATTCATGTTATATTTGAATTTTCAACGGGGAAAACTACAACAATTCTTCTCATTCCAAAATTGAAGGAATCGTGGGTCTGTTCCTTAATGCTTTGTTTTACAGATTCATTCGTTTACAATGATCATTCACTACTCGTGAACTCGCCCAAAAACCTAAAATATATATACATTTTTCACTATAAAATATGTTTGTAACTGAAACCGATAAAAAAAAAGCTCCTGGATATGGAATCGAACCCTAGCCTCCCGGGTGAGGGCCTGATGTGGTGTCCACTACCCCACCATAATTATTATTGATGTTATGAAAATAACGGATTTCAATTATTCATTGCCTTACTTGAAAATCTGAGGTTTTTAACATGCTGAAAAAGGTATATTTCCATTAATATATCAAATCACTGTAATAATGAGTTGAAAATCCCTTGTTTAATCAATTGTGCATTTCCTGTTTCCCTATGTAGGAATTGAATGTGTTGACATATAATTCTGACAGGACCTAAGTGTTGTTTCATCGCAAAACAATATCGAATATACTAGTGGTTTTATCGACAGGAAAAACACAAGAGCTTTTTTTTTATCGGATAAATTTCTTTTTGTAACGAAATAATTTTGCCAATCAGTAATTTTACGAGAAAAACTGACATGACAAAATCGCGAGACCGAAGGGTGATGATAAATCGAAATTTTGAGTTAAAAAGAAATTTATCCTTAAAAGAAAAGCTCGAGTGTTTTTTGGCAAGATAAATTAACGACCGAATATATGAATGAACAACAACAATAATTATCTTTATTGATACAATTAAATTATTTAAATGAACAGTTATTAAATACACAATTGTTATAAATTGTTTGGTTTGGTGTACTGATTTCAAAATTTTCTTCTCTGGTATTCACACATGTAGAATATTCATTTTGATTTTTCTCACTCGAGGCTCGTAAGGAACTAATAAGATTTTCGTGATGGCAGGATCAATTTGGAGGTAGGGTTTAATAGAAGATGATGATGAGTGTCCCGTTATCTTTATAAGTTGTTGGTCACTTACTCCTGCTTTGGCTAACTGGGAAACTGTACTAGCACGGTTCGAATGATTGGTAATTTTATTATTTGTAATGTCGAGTCCAATTTTAGTTGCAGAATATTGGTCCAAGTAGAAATCGTATTAATACCCAGTGGAACATTCTTGTACCAACCTTTAGAATTTTGTTTTCCAAAGGGATTTGGAGTTAAAAAAGTCGTTCAGATGTTATGTTTTCATTTCTTTTTTGTAACAGTAATTTTAACAATGCAACGGGACAAATACCTTCATCCATTTCATTTTTTGTTATCCATTTGCTGTCTGCCAATTTTTTCGACCCACCCTGTGTCGTCTTTGAAAATATTGTATTGTATTCAAATCTCCTTGTTGAAGTTCCATCTTGATTTTTTTCTTCTTTAAAATGGTAAATTTTACAGTTTGCAGCTTCTCCCCCTCTCCAAGCTAATTCATATGAAGCTATATGAAAGAATCTTTTTTGTAATCCCTCTGGGTTGTCTATATTCCACAATTTTGCCATTTTTACTATATCTTTCTTGTTCAATGCTACAGAACTTACTTTTATTTTCTCTGGAATAACTAGTAATTCTTTCCGTTTACTATTTCTTGCATCACGAGCTTCTTTAAAAGTTATGCGGCAAAAGGATCAAATTTAATATTGTATTCATTGAAATATTTTTCTTGAATCATCTTCGCAGTTGAATTCCAAATTGATTTAACTGCATATTCTTTATAATCTTCTCCATTCCTCTTTTTCATATTATAGGCCCAATCCTTTAATATATCTGCTACTTTTTGTAACGGAGTTATTTTCGACAGTTCGTAATTTCGTACTTGACAAAACTCCATAAATTGTCTCCATATTGACGCTTTAGTATTTTTTGTGGATTGCGGGATTGCTTTTTCTATATTTTTGTTATTTGTTGAGTCGAAACTTCCTCAAAACGACTCATGTTGTAATGTTTCAGTATCAATTATCAACAATACTTAAATAACTGACAGGGCAGACATTAAAGTGACGTAAGCATACTAGATGTAGACGCTTAAGAGGAACAGACGTTTTTATCGGTGATAAAAAACGATGCACCTTTTTTATCGCTGTCAAAATGATTAAACAGTCATCTTTAAATGACACATTTTATATAGGAGTTAATTTATCAGTATAAAACAGCGAGAAGACGTTTTATCACTATAAAACTGACCCGATTGGTTCTCTAGTTTGGAATTTTAGCCATTTGATTAGTTAAAAAATAATGAAAGACTAATGAATGAATGAACAGTAATTCTTCACGATAAGTTGAGAAGTACATGATTCTCGACATGTCAAGAATGAGTATTCCTCCTCAAAAACAAAACTTATACGATATAATTTTCCAAATTGATTTTTTCAGCTTATTTTTAAATAACCTTTAATTTTTTATATTTAGGATGGCACAGAAGATGTCCATGGGCTCACGAAGGGTAACAGAATTTTCAACCCACTGATTTTATTTATACCAGCGATGTGCGATATGACTGCAACATCTATAATGTATATTGGACTGAATCTAACTTATGCTTCAAGTTTTCAGATGTTCAGAGGTTAGTTATTGTAAGAATAAACGTATTTGAAATATGTTATTTAAATTAAAATAACGAGATACTATATAGACTTTTATGAAGTCATTGCATAAGTTAATTGTTTTTTTTTTCAATTAATTTACTGTTGATAGTACTCATTCATATATCGACTTCAATACATAACAAAATTCAGGTGCTGACTTTTTCAATTACCCTAAATGCTTCTCTAACCTCATAAAACACATAATGGTGAGTAGTTTTCTTAATATTATAACTCAGTTCAAAGTTTGAATTAAAAAAGAAACACAAGTGGCATTATCAGTGACGTGATGCTTCATGTTAACGATTTTATTTGGGGCGCGTTAATATTGATTTCTATAACACAAAAAAGTGATCATTCTGTAATCAGAAATTGCTTGAAACGCGACTACTCTACTCTCTGCACCCAACACACTGATACATGTCTCAGAAAACATACATAAATCTACGTAAATAATATTGGGGCAGACAGTACAAATTCATTTTGATTTTTCAGAAAATACAAATTTCTAAGGCTGAACATGACAGTCAATGAAAACAAAATTATCCTTTGCGAGAAATTTTGCACCAATTAAAGCATTAACTTCTCTTAAATAGTAAATTTCATCATTAGTTGCAAAAAATACAGCAATGAAATTTGTTATAATTTCAAGGCTAAACTACTTGAAGTACTTCTTTATTGTTATTATATTCTTTGTACATATTATGAAGATTTAATTTTATTCAAATTTAATACATAATATGGTAAAAACTAATTATAAATATTAATAACACAATTTGAACAATTGGTGATATTGACCGCAGCTGACATTTTAGCCAACTTGTAAATATCCTTACATTGGCCAAGCGGTCTAAGGCGCATGCTTTAAGTTTAATTCTTGAAAGGGAGTGTGGGTTCAAAACCCCACAGCAGACAAACTTTTTTTAATTTAAATTGGTATATGTTAGAATTATTATAAGACTAAAAAGTAAAAAATAAATTATATTTAAAAAAACTAAAGAACACGCTTTTAACGCACTAAAAAGTAAAAAATAATTTTAATATTCAACGACTATGCCAAAAACCGTGGGGTGCTTTGTTGAAATTAATTAAAAGTATTATGTTTCTGAAAGATACAAAACCAAAAAGCAGCCCATGCTGCTGCATAGTCTTGAATATTAAAACTATTTTTTACTTTTTAGTGCGTTCAAAGCGCATTCTTTAGTTTTTTTAAATATTTTTTTTTATATATTTTTAACTTGAGTTGAAAAGTTGTTACGAAAAATAGTGCTTTTCCCAACTGGTTGCACAAATAACTATTGTGCAATTTTTTTCAATTTCCCAATTAATTTTGGATATTTCTGGTGGAATAATTATATCAAACCACTTGCAAAGGAATAAAAATCACAAAAGTTAAATATTGAAGGAAAATGGCATAATGATCAAAATAAATAGAATACACTCGAAAAATTTATGAATTGAGTGTTGTTCAAAAACTATACATTTGCTGCAGAACGAGTTAATACTTATCCCTAAATTTCTTACTTGTCTGCTAAAATTTGAAATGGCAATCGAATTATTCAGTGAGTCATGTTATCAAGGGGAGATGCATGGTTCACATTCTCCCCATGTATTTGTCCATGCCGAAGTATGTTCTTTGAGTGCAGCCAGCCTACACCATCAAATAACTCTTGATGTAACTGTTTTATCCCTAATGTCATTAGGAAGATCAGTGATTATCTACGAATTAAGTGAGAAATGTGTTGAACATTTTTCATTGTTATTGATCCATAATAGGAATCAACTACATGAATAATCATGAAATACCGAGTTGCCTTATTTATTATATGCCACAATGATAAGCATTCTTATATCTTTAATTTCCCGAATATTCTCGTGATTTAATTCGTTGCAGTAAAATACTCTCTTCAGCAATCTCTATATTATTAATGAAATAAAAAATAAAAATCAAATATTAAATATGGCATAAAAAACGTTTTTTGTTTCAGGTTCTGTGATAGTATTCGTTGGTCTTTTGAGTACAGGATTTTTGGGACGAGTTTTGGGAAAAAAGCAGTGGGCTGGAATCTTCCTCGTTATTATTGGTTTAACAACAGTAGGAGTTGCTGATTTTATGTCAAGTGATACAAGCAGCAGTGGTAAAGGAAAAAATGATATCATCACTGGTATGTAAATAATGTTTTTTGGCATTGTATGATGTACTAAGTTTTAATATTTTACAAAATCAACAAGTTCTATATGAAATATCCTCAAATTACATGCAAAATGGATTTTTCAATTGACATTTTCGAAGTCATAAGAATGAATTTGTGTCAACTACCACAGTTAGTTGGCACAAACTATTTTGAAAATACTTTTTTGATTCATATTTTTCTGAATTTCTCTGGATATTCATTTTAAATAATTTTTTTACTACTTCAGAAACTATTTAATTCACGAAAAACCATAAATTGAAAAACATACGCTACTAGTAAGATTAATAAAAAAATTATATTATAGATTATAGAAGTGTTGAAAACAAGGAGGGTTATCCAAAGTATAATTTTTGAGTGAACACAAACTCTAAATTCCAACTGAAATCGAGAACGAGTGTTGGTTATCAGTTGACAAGTAGGTATAAATAAATGACTAGGATTAGTTATAGGATTTCTAATAAGGTTACTCAATAAATAATAGTTTGAAAAAACTAAAAAACACGCTTTTATAGAAAACCAGACTAAAAAAATAAAAAATAAAAAAAATTATTGTATTTAAAAAAAAGCGTGGGGTGCATGGTATCGCCTTGGTGTGTAATGTACTATATAATTATTGATACCATGCACCCCACGCTTTTTTTTAAATAAAATAAATTTTTTTCTTATTTTCTAATTTTTTAGTCTGGTTTTCTATAAAAGCGTGTTTTTTAGTTTTTTCAAACTATTATTTATTTCCTACTTTTTAGTGTGGTTTATTTATAAAAACAATTATTTTTATTATTTTTTTGCAAATGAAAAAATGGAATAATCATATCAAATTAGGTAATTATAATCTCCGACCCCAAAAACCCCCACATACCAATTTTGAATAGAATCAGACCATAATCACAAAACTCAGCCGCCATCTTGAATTTTCCAATTTTTACAGAAGAATCATAATATTCGACCCCAAAAACCCCCACATACCAATTTTGAATAGAATCAGACCATAATCACAAAACTCGTCCACCATTTTGGAGCCGCCATCTTGAATTTTTCAATTTTGACAAAAAAAAACTAATTTCTGACCACGAAAACCCTCAGATACCAAATTTGAAGCGAATCGGACCATAATCACAAAACTCGGCCGCCATTTTAAAGCCGCCATCTTGAATTTTCCAATTTTTACAAAAGAATCATAATAATAATGAATTCATACAACCCTGTAAACCTGGACGTTGAGGTTGTCTTACAAAAAATATGTTTGAGAGAAAATTGTTATTAACTTTGATTTTGTAAAATAAAAATTTTTGGTTTTTTTTAAAAATTGTAATATAAGAATTTTAACGATCTAAAATAAAAATTAACTTCGGGAGTGTGTCCATAAACTTACTAAAAAAAAAAAAGACTAAGAGAATGACCAATAAATGTTGCTTTGGGATGTTCAAAAACCTGTTGGAAAAGTACAATGACGAATTTCATATTTTTTCCATTTGAAAATCAAGATGGATTGAAATCAGATAAATCAGTAAATGGTCTTTAAAATTTCTTGAACACTCAAAATCATTCTGTAGCACTTAAATAATTAGGAGTATTATTAAATTTCCTTGGACCAATGAACGTGGTGCAAACAAAGTTACTTGAGCCTTGCTAATGACAAATGAAAGTAGTGCTTAATTCTTGTATCAAAAGTTAATCTGTTTTCGAACACATATACATATAAATAAAATGCTCATGTTGAAACTTATATTCTTTCAAAGGTGTTTGTTATACAAGATTATCTAGATGAAATGTTTGCAATGCATCGTGGTATGTGCTTTTGGACAATCAATACATTTTGAGTAGAGGTCGATCCACCCCAGAAACAAATATCCTACATCTTGATCGTACTTGAGCAAACTTGATAGATTGGTGGCAGTGAGCCTCCCAGTTGGAACTCATCAAGAAAATACCTAAGTACCTAACATATTCATTAGTATTTGTCAACGTCATATTGTTCACTGTAAAACAATTGTCTTGTATTTCATTTTCAAAGTTGTGGATGTGAATAACCTCTGTTTGTCAGCATTTAAGAAAGGATCAAAGCTAGCGCATTCAGTTTCAAATGGTCAGTATCTGGCGCCAAAATTATCAAAGAAGAGTCATCTGCAATGACAGAATCTGTACTATTCATATAAACAATAAACATAATGGGACCCAATATTGAGCCCCGTGGTACTGCTAGGCTTAAAGTCTGGGAATCAACTCTACAAATTTCATTATTTCACTTGTTTGTAGGGACAAAAGTTGTTTTAGAATGTTGACAACAAACTTAGAGAAACACCTTATGTCATAGATTTCTACATTTGATATATGTTTTGAATGATAGACAGTCAAAAGCTTGGCTCAAATAATAAAAAAATACTGCTGTTTATTGTAGTTTTGTTTTAGTAATAAAAAATGCTGTATTTGTAGATTTTTCAGAAGGATATGCATGCTGTATATGACGAGATAGAATGTTTATTTATAAACAAATTAAGGCGATCTAGTAATCCATTTTCAAATACTTTTGTTTGAGAGCTGTAGCAAAACGATAATTTTCCAGCAAGGTTTTTTCCTTTTTTCAACTGTTGTGGAAAAACACATGTCAAAAATGAATTATATATAATTGTTAATTCAGATACAACATAAGGCACGATTCCCATTAGGAGTGTCAAAATATCCTGATAACATTGGTTTTTTTCTTTTATCAAGGTGAAGTGATTTCTTTCAGCTTCTTTATAAATAAGTACAAAAATGGGATATATGTGTTTTTCATAACAAATACATCTTTTAAGTACATACTAGAATATTTACATACCTTGGTCGTTATTTCTATAGTAAAATATTTTTTGGGGAAAATGTATGTTAAAGACAGAAAATCTCAGAAAAGTAGTTGAAAGATTTACCAAAATCACATATGTTCTTGAAAATGTTTATTAGGGAGTTTTTGAAATTAATAATTTTACATTCGCTGAACTTTTTTTTTCATTTGAGTTTTTATATTGAAAAATATATTTTATGTATTTTCATTGAAAGCATCAAGCTCTAAATGTGCAGTTCTGTGATGTGAAATGTCATTATATAAAACATAGCAAGTACCTTTAGTAGGAAAATTCAAGCGGCTAGGCCAACCTACTACTTAGTAGCAAGGAGATAGGATTTTAAACCAAATGATGTTTTTACTGCATTTTAGAAACAATTTTGGCCCTCCACCTATCAATTATGCCTAAAAATTAAATTAAAAAATTGAAAAAACATACCTCCTTTATTTGAATATTACTGTACTCATTTTCATTGAGCGGTCCATATTGAGTTGAAAAATAAATTTAAAATGATGTGAAAAACTTTTTGAGCAAATGATGTATGCCTTCTCTTAAATTTTTAATTGATCAAAATCTGTCAAAGTCGAAAAGAGACCAATGTGAAACAGTTGAAACACTCGAATCTAATATCATATTTGTCATGGTCATACTCCTTGTAAAAGGCAGAGTTTGACCAAAAGAAGTTTCTGAACGACTCTGTAATCTCCATAGCATTATTAGATTATCCATCAGACCATAACAACGTATGTCCTTTAAAGATTTATCCTTTTTTATTAAGCACGGTTAGGAAAATGGCTGACAAAGATAGTCAAGCAGATGTTCTCCTCACAGTTTCTGAAGAAAACTTCGGGGATAAAACATTCAAATGTTGCCAAACAAAAGCAAACAAAACCATCATATGCATAGTCTGTGGAAATGCATACAACATATCTTGTGCAGTCAAAAACAAATTGAAGTGCAAAAAAATATGTGAATCGAGAATTTAGTGCTGTGAATTGAACCAAAGTGAATGGAGTGAAACCCAAAAATTGATACATGAAAACAATATGCTCAAGCAATTAATGAAGGAAAAAGACGATGAGTACAATCTACTACTATAAAATAATGAACTATTAAAAAGTAACAATCAGTTACTTCAAGAAAAACTGAATTCATCTTGGCTAAAACCCAACAAAAAACAAAGAACTCCGAATACCAGAGGCACCACCGCAAAAACAAAAACACCCAATTTTTTACCAGGAAAGTCCGTAGATGAAATAAACCAACCGATCAAAACAACAGAAGAACACAAAAACCTTATAGAACCCAGAAAAACAAAATGATGGAAATTATAGGCCTTAATAATGATGATCAAGGCTACATAACTGTCAGATATAGAAAGAACAGAATGAAAACAAGACCAACAAAAAACCTTGGAGAGAACAACACCAATGAAGATTTTGGAGCTGAACGGAAAATTTGGTTATACCTATATAGGATTAAAAGACATATCACCACTCAAAAAATTCAACAATATATCAAAGAACAAGATAATCTAAAAGATGCTGAAATTACAATAAAAGAACTGCCAACAGATGAATCACAAAATAAATGCTTCATGTTTGGAGTTGATGAACGATTTAAAGATGAAATCTACAAACAATCCACATGGCCTAGAAGTGTAGCATTCAGACGCTTCGATTCAGGAAGTACCACAATAGGCGAGATCACTAATTTCTGGAAAAAATATCACAATGTCCAGAACAATGAGAAAAATTGTTGTTTTTTTTTCATTTTTTTGACATAGCTTTTTCAAAAAAAAAATCCCAAAGAAGTGCTCCTGTTTGAACATTGCGAAAACCGCGCCAGGAAGTGACGTAACTAATTCAGATCTATCGCTGATTGCCGTCAACGCAAGATAATCACAGAGTTGTCAAGCGTTATTCATAATATTTCTTTACAATGTGAGCAGGCCGAAAAAATTATGATATAGCACTCAATATACATACATATCATTCAAGAATAACTAAATCAAGAACAGTTATCAAATGTTATCTTCATTTCAATATAACATATGCTGACACAAGTCCTGATTCTTTCATATGGTGAAACAGAATAACATTTCCTCAGGCGTTCCGCAAAATAGTGACACTGGCACTCGCCAATTGCGGAGAGTTCTAGGAATTACGTCGTTGCCAAGCGTTATTCATAATATTTCTTGACAATAAGAGTAGGCCAAAAAAATAATGACAGCACTCTGTATACATACATAACTAAATCAAGGACAGCTATCAAATACAAAGTCTTCATTTCAATATAACACATGCTGACATAAGTTCTGATTTATTCATAGGATGAAAGAGAATAACGTTTCCTCAGAATTTCCGCAAAATAGTGACACTGGCAACTCAGGAAAATGCCAAATCAATGGACTTATGACGTCAAAAGAAGCGGCAATAATGCTGTGTTTGAATGTCTCACAGAATTTGAGGGTTTTAGAGCAGCGTTTATTCGAATATTACACAATATTTTCTAGGAAAAACTATGTATATATAATATTTTATAACTATATTTCAACATCAAGCACATATGAAGCAAATTTGTGAGTTTGTGATCTCGCCTATTATCAGAGAAATGAGGATTTTTGACTGATGGAACCTATGAGAATGATCATGACCCAACACAAATACTGAAACAAAAAACCAGTAGTAAAAAATCCATGAGCCTTATTCATCAAAACCTACAGTCTATAGGAAACAGTATAGATGCATTAAATGCACTATTAGACCAACATCCCGATTGCAATTTCTTAGCAGCAACAGAACATTGGAAAACCGAAAGTGAATTGAAAACATATGGAATCGAAAACTTCAGATTAGCATCCTACTATTGTCGGCCAAATGGTAAATACGGAGGAGCAGCTGTCTACATCCGAAATGGAATTAGTTTTAAAGTAGTGGAAAAATTGATTTGTTGAAAATATAAACAGGATGTTCATAAAATCAGATGTGGAATCATCTGCGACTGAAAGATAAACTTTAGTAACTATCTTTCTATCAATATTCAATTGAGAATGTTTCCCTTTTCAATAGTGGAAAAAGTTAATAAACTATCAAAATGTGACATATTTGAATGTGCCGCTGTTGAAAGCCATGTAAATAACACTAACTTCTTAATTATAAGTGTATACCGACCCCCCACACAGTGAAAACCTGGGTTTTTTCTATAGAAAACTCTAAGAACTGCTTGATGAGAAAAAAGTAATATGCATTGCTGGTGACTTCAATATTGAACTGAAGGATACTGTTGAAACTATAACTAAAATGAATCTCGTATTGAACTCCTATTCTTTCAGGTTCACCATCAAGGAATACACAAGAATAACACCAACTTAAAAAAATGTATTGATAACATTTTTAGAAACCTGAAAGACAATTACACAATGGACATTCTGAACTGTTCTATTTCAGATTACACTGCACAAAAAATTAGTTTTTTTACAAATCAAACAAATAGTAGAATCTTTAAATATATTGGAATCTTTTTGGAAGAGCACAAAAACATTTTCATTAAAAAACTGGATGATCAGAATTGGTCAGACATATATAACTTGAAAGAAAATAAAGTGAATGAACAATGGGAGGAATTTATTAGTAATTTCACAAACATTTTTGATGAATGTTTTCCTGTAAAACGAACTGAAGTAAAGAATCATCCATCGCGGAAAGATCCTGAAATAGAAGAGTGCAGAAACAAATTAAATGCCTGGTTGGTTATATCAAACAACCGTCCAGATCTAAAATATGTATATAATAACATGAAAAAAAGTTACATTGAATTGCTGGAACGTAAAATTACTAACTCAGATAATAAAATGAAAACTATGTAGAACAATCACAATGAAATCTTAGGAAAGCAAAAAAGTTCAGATTCGGCCCTGAAATGTGATCGAAGCACTGTTGCAAATAGGTAAAATGACTTCTTACTAAATATAGTCCCTAAGCTGTTAGAAAAATTGGAAACTAAGCAATTCAGTTGTATCATTTCGAGTAGCGCACAATCATTGTTCATAAAACCAGTATCAGTAAATAAAATAAAGAATCTAGGAAATAGCCTGAAAAATAAACATACCTGTGGTGACGATGACTTACCAACTAGTATAGTAAAACTATGTTTAGGATCAATAACAAGCCTATTTTGCTACATAATGAACAACTCATTCAAATATGGAATATTCCCAGAACAACTTAAAATCGCGGTAATAACGCCGATCCATAAAGAAGGGGATTATGAACTATTCGAAAATTATCGACCAATTAGTGTCTTGCCATCCTTTTCAAAGCTGTTTGAAATGGGAATATGTGATCGCAGCAGCAAAAGCTTTTCAATATAAGTCAGCACAGATACATAAAAGGATTTTGGCAACTTCACCATTTCTCAGTCAATCTTATTTTATGATACAGATATTGTTGAGCTAAAAGAAGTACTGTTGTCAATTAAAAATAAAAATACGCATGGAATTGATGAGATTTCTATAAGAGTGCTTGAGAACCTGCCAGAAGACGCGCTCTTCATACATTAGCCACCCTAATTAATATGTCATTTCAGAGAGGTGTATTCCCAGACTTCCTAAAGGCAGCTATTGTAGTTCCCTTACATAAAGGTGGCGCGCAAGATACGCCAGAAAATTTCTGGCCGATTTCTCTAATACCCGCTCTGGCAAAAGTAATTGAAAAAATCGTAAAAATCAGAATAACTAAATTCTTAATAAAGCATAATATAATATCTCAAACTCAGTATGGATTCCAGGGAAATAAAAACTCATGTGATGCTATCTTCTCATTTCTCCAGGAATTTTACACAAATGTCAACTCCGGAGAGGCCGTGGCAACCGTGTTCTGCGACTTCTCCAAGGCGTTTGACTGCGTTGACCATCGAATACTATTGGCTAAGCTTCACCTCTATGGCTTCAGAGGAGTAGTAAATAAATGGATGGAATCATACCTAACAAACCGCACACAAATGGTTAAAACCTCAACCATTTCTGATGAAGCACCGGTTAATTGTGGTGTACCTCAAGGGTCCATACTTGGCCCTACTCTTTTTTTGCTGTACATCAACGATCTGATGAGAATAGATATCTCGGGCAAATTTACAGTTTTTGCTGATGACACCACAATATTATGGCATGACAAAAATAAAATTGACTTGGAAAGGAAAATCAACTGCGACATGAGCAAAATAAAAAGTTGGTGTGACTCTAACCTTCTTGCCCTTAACGTAAAAAAAAACAACATGCTATACTTTAAGTGCGATCTTGGTAAAGTCGAACTAGAAAATGGTTACATAGAGAGCCGTAACAACACAAAGTTTCTAGGGGTGATCATTAACAATAATCTAAAATTTGAAGAGCATGCAATCAACCTTAACAAAAAACTGGCCTCTGGTTGTTTTGCTGTAAGAAGGGTGTCATATGAACTAGGGTCTTCAGCAGCAAAAACAGTATACCACGCATTGATTGAGTCCCATCTGAGATACAGCATACCGTTTTGGGGTGTTTGCAATACTAATATCATGCAAAACATCTTGACTTCACAAAAAAGAGCAATTAGATATATTTCTAAAGCAAAGGCACGGGATCCTTGCAAACGACTTTTTGTCCTACATAAGTTGCATAATGTTATTGCCATTTTCATTGCGGAGACAGTTTGTCTAATCAAAAAACACATAAATAAATTCAGTACGGTTAACCGTTATCCTACATGCAAGGAAAACAGTATCAACTTACACAGACCAAACTCAACTTTAGTAAAGGACTCCATTATTTACAATGGCTGCAAGATGTACAATCACTTACCTGATTACGTTAGAGAGATTAACACCGTTGATAAATTTAAAAAGGCTGTTTACTTCTTGCTATGCAGCCGTCCCTACTATACCTTGGAAGAATTTTATGCTGATTCCTTTTAATTCATTCTAATTTACTATATTTGTACTGCCTTTGATATTAGCATATATGACAAAAAATCCTATTATTTTATTTTACATATTTTACATGTTTCACTGTTCTATTTGTTTATTTATCTCCTATATGTAATTGACTTAGTTGTAGCTCATTACATTTTTAATAACATAAGTTAGTGCTTTGTCCACAAGAATGTACGTTCTTCATGACAATAAAGTATATTGATTGATTGAGATCCGTGGAAACTGCAATTACACAGTTTACTGAAAATATCCTTTAATCATTCGAAAATAATGAAATTGTGCTAGGTATCTTTCTAGACCTTTCTAAGGCATATGACTGCTTGAATCATGACTACCTACTAACAAAACTCGAAAAATATGGTGTAAGAGGAAATGCCATAGATTGGTTTGAATCCTATTTAACACATCGTCAACAGAGAGTCAAAATTATAAAAGATGGACAGGCTACTAAGTCTAACCTACAAGATATCAAGATGGGAGTCCCTCAAGGGAGCATAACAGGGCCAGTTCTCTTCATAATCTTTATGAACGATTTGCTGGAAATCTTAAATGACTTTAATGCTTCAGCACATCTAACTAACTATGTAGATGATACTAACCTGCTGATCTCAAGCTCAGACTACCCAGACCTAATACAAAAAAGTCAGGATGTTACAGAAAACATGTATGATTGGTTTACCAAAAATAATCTAATACTATATGCTGAGAAAACCAACACTATATCATTTAGGACCCAACAACAGAGAATTGAAACACCAGAAAACATATATCTAATCAACAATGAAATCAAAATTCAGAATAACACCAAATTTCTGGGAGTCTGTATAGAAGAACATTTAAAATGGAACTCCACATCATAAACCTGGGAGCAAAACTGAACCAGATGTGCTATAGCATTAGAGTCATAAGCAAATACCTTAACGAAAAATCTTTAAAAATTGTATACTTCGCAAATTTTGAATCATGTGCTAAATTTGGAATAAGGTTCTGGGGATCTCAAAGTAACATTATTGACTTATTTTGCATTCAAAAGAGAGTGATTAGAGCTATGTTCAAAATTAAATTTTGTGAAACCTGCAGAGGTGCTTTCAAAAGAAACAACATAATGACAATTTATGCATTATACATATATGAATGTGTTATGTATTTGTTCAAGAATACAAACCTCTCTGATCATAAATCCAATCAAAGATATCCTACACGCATCATCAATTTGAATTATCCAGTACACAAATAAGTACTATCAGAAAAGCATCCATCATATGCCTCAATAAAGTTTTTCAATAAATTACCAAATAATATCAAAATTTTGAGGAAACTTAGTAAATTCAAAAAAGGAGTAAATAAGTTACTCATTGACCTTGAGCCTTACTCCCTTGACGAGTACCACCTACTCACATAGCTCTAATCCCACTCACATGTTTAAATGTGATCGCTTCTTTTGACACTTATTTTCATTTTCTGTTTTTATACCATGTCTCTGTATAAGTATGAAACATTCAATGAAATAAAGACTATTTATTATTATTATTATTATTATTACAGTATATTTATGAACACTATGGAGAATGCTCTCTTTACTCTGAATATGCCCCAGGCATAGTGAATCAAAATCTTGGTGGATTAACTATCAAGTAGCGGAACTCTAAATTAGATTATAAAATATCAAAAATATTAATTAATTGGAAAAACCAAATTTCAGGTGATATGTTGATTGTCATTGCACAAGTCATACAATCAATCCAAATGGTTGTTGAGGAGAAATTTGTGTCTGGACAAGATATCCCCGCACTACAAGCTGTTGGTTGGGAAGGTAGGTTTCTATTGACATTATTTTGATGGTTTTATATATATATATATATATATATATATATATATATATATATATATATACACACACAGGGTGTAATATAACCACTTGTCCTTCTGTGAATGATGGGTGTATAATGTAATTTTATAATAAAATACTGTTGTTAAAAATAAAATCTTTGAAATATCACTATTTTCAGTAAAATTCAACTATATTTTTGGAAATCACTGTCTGTATAATGGCGCACAATTAAAACAAACACTGTTAATTCTTGGATGTAAGATACAATGTATCACACTATGCTAAAACTTTCATAATAACCAAAGGTAAAAAGGGCTGTGTGAAGTTGTGATAGGTCCAGTATTGTTCTAAAATTTATGAGAAAAAGTTTTGTTTCTTGGAATATACATTTAAATATGGGAATTCTTGTTCTAGTTGTGGTAATTGTCTCGAATGCAAGTAATGAAATAAATAACTAATATGATTTTTATAGGTGAACAATGAATAAATTAAACTTCTGACATATCCTTATAGATTATTATCCAATGGCGGTATGTTAATTCAAATAAAATGATTTCAAAGCACTATTCACAAATTATTGAAAAACTTTTGCAAGATAATTCCACTCTGGGTTGAATCGAGAAACAAAACATATTTTTATTGTTCACTGACAAATGACCTAACGTTTCACTGTCAAAGTAAACTGAAAAAATGTTCTGAGGGGCACGGCGTCTGAAAATTTCACCAATAATCAAACGTAGGCAGGCCTAACATTTTACTTTGTTTCTGACTTATAAACAATGTTTTTCATAGAAATATTTTTTTATTTTATTCAACAGGGCTGTTTGGGTTTACTGTTCTTGGATTACTTCAAATTCCGTTTTATTTCATCCATGCTGGTCCTCCTGTAACACAGAATAGTGGTGATCGTTTAGAAGATGCATTGGATGCTTTTGTTCAGATAGGAAACAGTTGGCAGCTTATGCTCGCAGTATTAGGTAAGGAACAATCATTAGTGCTAACTGAAATGCGGTAATTTTGGAAATTTTAAGGTTCTCTCCTATCAATTGCATTCTTCAACTTTGCTGGAGTGAGTGTTACTAAGGAATTATCTGCTACTACTAGGATGGTACTCGATAGTGTAAGAACCATAGTTATATGGCTATTCAGTCTTGCATTTTTGGGACAAGTGTTCCAGTGGCTTCAGGTTAGTACTAGAAATCAATCAATAGCTATTTATATATATTTATTGAATATTTTCCAGCTACTTGGTTTTGTTCTTCTCCTCTCTGGTATGTGTATTTATAATGGTATAACCTTGACATCGACTTTCATTAAAGTAAAGTCTCTGATAAATAGAAGATACACTGGAATCAATGAAGAAGTGATAGAAAATCGAAATGCTGACGATCCCGAGTCATAGTAATCAATAAAAGTTCCAAATATATCCAAAGTGATTTGAACAATACTGAATTGAGATAAATATAACTTAAAAGACTTACCAACTGTGAATAGGGAAATGAACATTATTTTATTTGAATATAATATGGTATTTTATGTGATTTTGTATTTGACATATTAATTGATGATGATATTTTGAAATAGAAACTATTGTTAGCTGAATATTCTATTCTCCATTATATTTAGAGTGTAAATACGTTGTCCTGTCCAAATTTCTATATTTCCTAAGTTTTGTTCCCTGTAAACTCTCATCCGCGTGGAATTTCTTTTTTCCTATGTTTTTTTGTGTTGTTCCATCTAGTTAATACATTTGTCCCTTTTAACCGTTATCCCATTTTCTAGTTATCCCTTTTTTTCGTTATCCCATTATCGCTTCCTCTCGTTATCACGTTTTCTCCGTTTTCATTATGGTGTTTTCCCGTTTTTCCATAATCCCGTTAAAGCTTTCTCCCGTTATTGCAGTATCCTATTATCTCGTCTGATCATTTTCCTGAAAAAAATTAGACAAATCGGTCCAGCCGTTCCCAAGTTATGCTTACAGACATTCATTTTTATTTACCTTGAGAATTTTAAAACATTGAAAACATCAAACTAAGTCCTTGAGTAATGCTATTTGTGGTTATGTCTAAACCTACAAAGTCAATATAGGTAAATAGAATGGCAGTGATGCATAGATTAAGGCGTACTTAGTACTAAAAAGCCCACAATAAAATAATTAATAAAAAAACTTTTTAAAGACAAGTTTTTATTCAAATGCACTAAAAAGTAAAAAATAATTGATTTGGATGTGTGACGTAGGTTAGTCCGTGAGTTATAGATTCAAACGCTTGTCCCTTTTGTATTCGAACTGAAAACTTTGCGCAACAATCTTTTGAATCTATAACTCACGGAATAACCTACATCACACATCCAAAGCAATTATTTTTTACTTTTTAGTGCATTTGAATAAAAGATTGTCTTTAAAAAGTTGTTTATTAATTATTTTATTTATTAGCAGATGCAAGCTTATTAGACCATAACTTCGCATTGACGTAATAGACGCAGAACTGCTATTAAACGAAAGAAAAGAATTAATGTGTCGGTATCCCTCCGACTAGCCAGAGATCTTTAACGAAAGACGTTTCATTATTGGAAACGGATCTGGATGGAACCTTTATTATACTTTACTGTATTTAAGAATCTATTTCACCAACAGATGCTGAAATACGGAGGACGAGATGATAAATCGTTGGTCTTTTTGCATTATTGCCGTTAAACATTATGGAGAATGTCTCAAAAGATATTTAACACTGATATGGACTGGAGGTATATGAACCTCAAGGACACGACATTTGAAATAAATGCAGAAGTACCATTCTTTTTTTCTGAACTCGTGAGAACGTCTCATCCTAAATTATGTATTTGTAAGAACAGGGTGGTTCGAAACTATTGGTCGTTTTATAATAGCCATAAGAAAGAATTGGGGCTGGTGTGGATTGAGAGATGGATATAAAAGGAGATCGGCGAGATGGAAAATAATATATTTCATAATTATATAAAGCTGTTCAGTTCAGTGGAGTTATTTTGTTCAAGCCAGTGTTGATTTTCTGAGGTGAGTTGTTTTTACTCGGAGTGATTTACAGCGGACATTTCTAAAACAGCGAGAATTTGATCTAATATCAATTTCTTTGTTAATGATCTTCCAAATGTTATCACCAACTGTTCCTTCCTATTATTTGCCGATGATTTAAAGATGTTCAGAACAGTTCAATCCATATCTGATGCTGAGAGATTACAGTTTGACCTAAATAACCTTTCGAGGTGGTGTAATATTGACTTGCTAAAACTGAGCTTGTGTAAATGTCAAAAAATTACTTTTTCACGAAATAAAGAGGCAATTAATTATACTTATCAGATTAACGACACCAACAAGATTAAAGATTTGGGGGTTATATTCAACACAAAAATGAATTTCAAGAGTCACATAACAGAAATCTCATCTCGTGCAAAAAAAATGCTGGGCTTTTCTCTTCTTTCTGCAAGAGAACTATCTGTCAATGCTCTCAAGATTATCTATTGTGCCCAAGTCAGATCTATTCTTGAATACAGTTCTATCATTTGGTCACCATGCTATAGAGTCGACATAGAACTCTTGAAGAGTAATCAAAATAAATTTTTAAGATACTGTGGCTACAACTTAGGAATAAATAGAGATGAATACAATTATTCACAAATTCAAAAAACCCTAAATTTGAATACTTTAACACATAGAAGACTTGAAATCGATCTGGTATTCCTCCATAAAATTATCAATGGCAGTATTGATTGTCCTGAAATTGTTGAGCTTACGTCACTTTCTGTAAATGCTAGAAGAAGTAGAAATAGTGACATTTTCAAGATCCCTTTTTGTAGAACAAATTATGGTCAAAACGAATCCCTTAACAGAATACAAACACAACAAGCTTGAGGTGTTCGGTTCATCTTTACCATCCTTTAGAAAAGCAGTTGAAAAATTGTAATAGTTTCAATTTTTAGTTTTAACAATCTTAGTCATCTGTAAAATGTATACTTTGTACATTCTTTTGTAATGGTATAATTGGCTTGTCCGTTAATAAATAAATAAATAAAATATACCTTTCATGAAATTTCCATTTCATTCGAAAAAGGAGCATCTATTCTCACTGTACATTATCAATTCAAGCACTGCAGGAAATATATTTTGCAACTCATTCAACGGATGAGTGAATAGAAGCTAACTTGCGATTTATTTTACCTATCAGTGGAATATACATTTGTTAAATATTGAGTTGCTTTTGGTCAGAAAACTTGAAATAAAGCAAATTCTTGACAACTAGTTTTTATCTATTTCTGTCAGACTGAACAACTGTCCAGAAAAATCTTGCCTAGCCAACTTAACAATATAAACATAATAAAGTCAATAATACTCCATTCGAATATAGCAAACGACGACGTTACATTCTCCCTCCCTGCAGTTTAAAGGCATTTGATCAGTCCATAACTACTTTCGCTAGTTTTGCCACAGGTCTCTTGAAAATACCATTTTTCGTCCTTACATTCGCCACTCTGATTTTGCCATCGGCCCCAGGAAAAACTTCTTTGATTCTTCGCAATTTCCAAGAGTTCTCAAGGCATTATCTTCGATCATTATGACAGTATCACCCTTTTGAATAGGTTTTCCATCGTCACACCAAACGTTTCTTCTTGTTAATCCAGGTAAATACTCTTTCATCCACCTTTTCCAATACTCATTTGTGATCCTCTGCAGTTTTCTCCATTCTCGTTTCAATTCATATTGTCCCAATTCTCCAAATCCATCTCCATTTGAATTTCCAAGAAGAAAATGGTTAGGAGTTAAAGCTTTCCAATCATTTGGATCGGTGGAGACTTTAGTACCTAAGTGGTCTTGTGTTTACCATGTTTTCTACTTCGGCAAAGAGAGTAAGTAGGAGTTTGTCTTTCAATTTTTGATTCATGAGAATGGTATGAAAAGATTTTTTAACTGAACGTATAAGACGTTCCCACCCTCCCCCCATGTGCGGACTTGCGGGAGGAATCATTTTCCATTCGATATTTTTCAACTACATCTCTTCTTCAGTTCGTCCGTAGCACCAAGGAAGTTAGTTCCGTTATCAGAAAAAAATGTTTTTGGGCGGCTTTGCCTGGCTATGAATCGTCTCAAAGCCATGATAGTAAAGCCGGTAGAAAGTGAGTAAGATACTTCAAGATGTATTGCTCGAATTGTTAGGCAAGTGAAGAGAACGCCCCATCTTTTCTCTTGTCTTCTGCCAACTGTAACAGTGAGAGGTCCAAAGTAGTCAATACCAGTAAAGGTAAAAGGTTTCTTTACTGGAGTTAGTTTTTCCACGGGTAACTGTCCCATCATTGGTAGTTCTGGTCTTGCTTTTTTACTTCTGCAGAACTGACATGAAGCAAAAATTGATTTTACTACTGATCGGCTATCCACGATCCAATATTTCTGCCGAATTTCATTGAGCACTCGTTCAACGCCTTGATGTCCATATCTCTCGTGGTAGTGTTGGATAAGTAGCCTTGTGAAACGATGTTTATTCGGTAATATTACTGGATGTTTTGCGGATTCGGTCATGAGAGGTGCCAAATCAGTCCTTCCTTGTATTACAAGGACTCACCTCTGCTATCAATCATGGGTAAAAGTTTTCTTAGTTGACTCTGTTTTTTTATTCCTTGATTTCTTTGGACTGCTGTGAGTTCTTCCGGAAAGCTTTCTCTTTGGCATTGCTTTATCCAGAAAAGTTCGGCTGCTTGAAGATCATCCACTGTGAGTTCTTTAACAATATAGGCGACTGTGTTTCTCAAGTGTTTCAATATTTTGATGAATTTCGAAATTCTTGCAGTGGATCTTATCAACCGAATCCTTTCGAAAACTATAATATGGGTAATGGTAGATTTTCTCGAACAACGTTTATGACGATAGTTTCAGTTTCTTTTCTTTGGTCATTGGAAGTGTGGGCAGGAAATTCTTTTGACGGCCCCTTTTTCTCATCTTTCTCCATTAAAAACGTGGGCCCAAGATCCAATTTTCAAAGTTCGTTGTGTTCTACCATCTTGGTTGTAAGTTCTTGTAGCTAAATCTGCAATATTGAATTTTGTTGGTATCCAATTCCACTCGGTTGTTTCGGTCGATTCTTGAATTTCTCCGACTCTATACGATTCAAATTGTCCTAAATGTCTCCCGTCATTGCGAATCCAATACAATACTGTGGTAGAGTCTGTTCAAAAATAGGTCTGGTCGATTTTAATGTCGAGTTCGTCCTTGTCTTCGCTATTCGGCTACCCATCACCGCTGCCTGCAGTTCCAGCCGTGGGATCGTTATTGGTTTCGTGAGAGCCACCCTTGCTTTTGCAAAGACGAATAAAATGTGGACTTCGTCGTTATTCAGGGTCCTAAGGAATGCCATAGCTGCGAAAGCTTTTTTACTGCTGTCGCAAAAAACGTGGAGCTCAATTTTTTCAGCTACAGATATTTTGGGAAAACAACCAATATTTATGGATTTTGTCATCAACGTAGTCATCCCATCCGATTCCAGTACGCCAGATATCTTGTACCAAAATCCTTCCCCGAATCACGAAATTCACTAGTAGTCCCAAGGGATCGAATACCGACATGTCGCTTTGTAGGCCTCTCCTGATTGTTTTCATGATTAAAATTAAGTTTGAAGACGAGACTGTCTCTATGAGGATCCTAAGAAAGCCCAAAAACCCTTTGTAAAGATGAATCGGAATCGAGATTCAAATCTTTCTTGAGATTTTCATCGAAGGACATCATCTTTATCAGCTCTTTCGAAATACTTGTCCAATTCACCAACTCGAAACCGGCTTTCATTTGAATTGGACTAACTTCTGATATCACCCTGTATGCTTCCTCTGGAGTATCCTCACAATCCAAGTAGTCATCTACATAGTGACGTCTGGTTATTGCTTCGATTGTTCTCTTTGACGTTCCCATCTGACTGGCATTCAAATTTTTGACATATTGGGCACAAGTTGATGAACATGATGCATCAAATGTCATAACTTGCATTTGGTAAACATCATAATGTCGATATTGCTGACCGTCTCTCCACAGGAAACGTTGAGAATCTTGGTCTGTTTCAATTATTCTGATCTGAGGAAACATTTCTCGAATGTCACTGGAAAAAGCAATTTGTCTTTCTCTGAACCTCATCAAAACTGCAACTAAGGATTGGAGAAAGTCAGGTCCAGTTAAGAGATTATTTTCAGAGATACTCCATGGGATTTTGCTGCCGCGTCAAACATTAGTCGAAGCTTGTTTGGTTTATTAAAGTTGGTGACACCAAAATGGGGAAGGTACCATGTTCTGGGTCCTTCCACTTTCGCTTCTTCTGTAGTCAATTGGCGAGCATATCCCTTGTCGATGTATTTTTTAAAATTTTTGCAGTATTTTTGCTTAAAGTTTGGATTTCTCTGCATCTGACTTTCCACACATAATAATCTTCGGAAGGCAGATGATTTACTTTCTAGTAATGTCAGGTTATCTGTCTTCCAAATTAGTCCTATCTCGTACCGTTCTCCAATGTGATTCACTGTGCGTTTCATAACCTCTACCGCTCGTATCATTTTTTGTCCTTGCAGTTGTAGAGACTCCGAAAGCATCTAGCGTGAATGAATCTGTCACTATTTGATGCAAAATTTCGTTAGAAATGTCGTTTTCACAAATATGGAAACAGTACTTTTTTTCACATTCGTCTTCTGTATTTCCATGGAGAATCCAACCAAGGTGAGTCTCAGTTGCTACTGGTAGGTGTTCAGGTCCTTGGATTATTTTTCTAGAAAGAGTCAGTCGAATATTATCCTGTCCTATGAGGATCATTGGTCGTTTTGTTATATCGGCTATTGGTATACCATTCAAGTGAGGACACGTCTGCCACTCTGTAGAGAAAATATATTGCTCTGGAAGGGATACATTTTTTACAGAACGAACGTTCCTCATAGTGAAAGCCTTGTCATAATTTCCGGATACGTACAAATTAACACAAATGGAATCTTCATGTCGCGCGGTCACCTGATTCGTCCACTGAACACATAATGGTTGGCTTTTTCCTTCAATATTCAATTCTTCGGTAAGTGAATGGTCTATGAGGGTAACAGTCACACAAAGCAACTGTATGTATGATTTTATTAGAACTAAACAGTCTTAAGTTAACCATTCGTAGGAGAACATTACTTGCACCATGTCCTGTCGCAAGAACAGATTGATTAACGTTCGCCTCCGTATTGAGATCTCTTGTTTTTTCAGGGATGTCGATTTCAAGGGGATTTATATCGGATTCCTCTTTGTGTGAATCAGGATGATGGGAACGTCTACAACCATTGATGCCACAGGATTTTTTGAAATGACATCTTATGGTCTGATGATTGTTGCGGAGACAGGAAAAACACAATTTATTCATTGTCACAGTTTTCCATCTGGTTTCAACATCATCCGATTCCATTTTTGCGTAACTACTAGTTTTGTGTCCATTACTATTGCAATACATACGAATAATTTTCTTTTCTTTTGGAGATATTACTAATGTTCATTCGGGTTTTCGATTATTATGGAGGTTTGGAGTTCTTACTACGGTTTTTGCGACATAAGGCGTTCTAGGTGTTGTAACCTAAAACACGCTGCATTGGCTATTTGCATCAACCATTTGGAATGTCTTCAATATTTGACAGCATCATTTTTCCCAAAACTTCCTCCCCTCAACGGAGTTTCAACATATCAGGCATTTTCTGAACCATCATTCATAATACATTTGGATTCTGCAAATGGGCATCATAGCGCAAAGATTTTATCATGCTGACTAGAGAATTAACATAACTAGCAAACTGAATCAGATTTTCCATGTCATTTTCTAGGATCGAATAGAAAGTCTTCAATTTGTTCAAAATGGTATCTATGATTTGGTCCGGCCTACCGAACCTCATTTCTAGAGTTTGTATAACTTGCTCAATGTTCTCAGGACTGATCATCATTCCCGCAACTACTTGTTTTACTTCTCCTCTCAGGCATTTTTGCAGTTTTATCATAGACTCTTCTTGGGTATATTCGCACGTAGAAGATATTTTTCTGAAATGGGATTTGAATGTCGGCCACTCTTCTGATTTCCTATCAAATATAGGAAAATACTTTTCTGTGGAGTGTCTTGCAAACAAAGCATTGGGCTTCATAGTGGAAGGTGTTTGAGTTTTTGTAACATTTTTTATCACCTCGCCCAAGGCTTCGCACAATTTATCAACATCTGATTTGATAACATCTTCGTTTCTTGGATTCTGAACAGAGATGTAAGGGTTATCATTTTTCACGAAAGGTTCCAAAGCATTTACCCAGTCAGTAACATAGGAGTTCACACGGGATACCGGGTTTGTTCTCAATTGTTTATTTTCTGCAGCTGGCATAAGTGATGATTTGGAAGAACATGACTCCACATTCGGATTATGAACGATACCTTCAGTATACACATTTCTATTTGATACTAAGTTCGATTTCACTGAAGTTGGCTGTGATCTTCTCTCCTCATTTTCTACAATTTCAGCTTCTCGCACTTGTCTTTCCATCTCGATTAATTTCAATTGTTTCAAATATTTGACTTTTTTCATTTCCGTTTCTATTTCCATTTCCATCATCCTATTTCTGTCTTGTTTTTGTTTTTCAGCCTCAATAGCGAGTCTCTTTCTTTAAATATCCGTACTAGTATTAGAGAGCCTCGATTTTGTAGTGTGAATGGAATGGGTTTTCTGGTGGGACGTCATGATGTTGTCGTCTTTTGGGGATTCATTTACATCATTGTCATTTGAAATCACATTCGCATTGCCAAACCCTATTGGCCACTCAAAATTGGGATTCAAGGAGTGAATACCTGCGTTTTTACGATGATATCTAGCTGAATTTGACTCTGTGTCCATTCTGTCGCAATTTATATCTTCCTTAGGACTTTTCTAAAGGCTCAAAGGTCCAATGTAAAATATTGAGTTGCTTTTGGTCAGAAAACTTGAAATAAAGCAAATTCTTGACAACGAGTTTTTATCAATTTCTGTCAGACTGAACAACTGTCCAGAAAAATCTTGCCTAGCCAACTTAACAATATAAACATAATAAAGTCAATAATAGTCCATTCGAATATAGCAAACGACGACTTTACAACATTATTGAAATCGTTATTCTTTTATGTGATTTCTAATCAACCGAAAAAGGAGCTTCTTTTTTTCTTTTTTCACTGTACTACTTTCAAAATTTACAATCACTATAGGAAATATTGGTTTCGTGCACGTTTGACAGATGGTTGACATTGGAGGTAAAACAACCTTACTTTTCCGATTTGTTTATGTTGGAGAATTGAACATTTTTACCTATTTCAAAAAGAATTCAGTAGTTGGATTACATGTGTTATTGTTTAATTCGTAGATGATCATGCCTTCATATTGTTCTGTTGTGAAATGCAATAAAAATGCATCAAAAGACGGCCGAATACGATTTTTCAGGTAAATTGTACATGTTTGTATTTTTGACCCTGTTATCAGAATTCCATCTGCTGTTGTAAGACATAGAAAACATTGTGAAATCTCCCAGAGAAGGCAAGCAGCCTGGATACATGCAAACGCTAAGACTGGTCTGATAAGTTAACGAAACATGGTAGAGTTTGTTCCAGACATTTTCACTCTGGTAAAGGAAATATGTTGAATCTATTTAATTTATTTATAATATATTTCAGTGAGTCATGAAGAGATAGCCACCATAAAAATAATATTTAATTTGGCACATTTTAATAAACACGACTTCCTAATATTGTAGGAGAGCCAGCTTTCTTGAGGGAAGAAACCCATCCCGATTGGGTACCATCCATTAATATGGGATATGAAATCAATCATGGCAATAGCCATGTATGTGATAGATATAAAAAATTACAGGTATTTCATATGGATAAATTGGATATGGTGGTCTGCTGAGGATTTGCTAACCCAAGGATGGAATTTTTTTTTGCATTTTTTAAGGATGGATTTTTGAAGAAGTTCCTTTACGCTTGTGGTAGGTGTGGACTGGTAGAAATTGTCACATAAGAAAAAAGCGTTATACCCCCTCATTAGGGTATGTTGTACCAATTTATTCAATAAGCTGGGTGCCGAATGAAGTCCAAAGAAGGAATTTATATGATGAATTATATTTTCACATTCTAACTTGAAATTCATTGTAGAATATTTGGCTTGCCTTTTTTATGAAATAAATAATTCAACCATTATAAATGTTTTATTTGATACCGCAACTAGAATCTCATGTGAAAAACAATACTAACATATATTTGAATGTGCACGTATATATAAAAACACATAGTTTCCAAAAATGGTTTCACGTGATATGAAAGGACACATTCGCAACAGGGTCTTACGATGAGGAAACAACACTACATGTCGTAAAAACAATTGTCAACTGAGTGTGATGAGTCTCTGTAGGGCTCAGCTGGCTTATTAGTTGATGGCATCCAAAATACTTTTCTACCTTTCGATGTAACTTCCTCCTGTTTTCGCATTATAAGTTATCAGTATTTTTATAGGTATGATGGTTCACTTTTCCAATGACTAAGATATGAGAATTTATCTGCTTAACATATATTCTTTTCTTCCATCCACAAGTTGCTAGATTGTAGGCTTCTAAACTTTTATATGCTTTCATTTCAGTCATTGTGAAAGCACTCTTCGTTTCCACTAAATAATTTACTATATCAGGATACATTATTTTGGGAAAAAGTTAAATATCTGTTGATAATTCTTCAGTTTTCAGAAGATAGGGATCAATGCCCAATACTGCAATTTTCTCTTTATACCGTTCTCGATGAACATCATCTAAACTTGAATAATATTTTGTCAGGTCCATTGTCACAATATTTCACTCGAAACACAATAAAAATAGTAAAAATGTCGAATAAACGTTCTTTACAAAAGTAACAAAGCCAAAAGTGAGGTTGTTTTACCTCCAATGTCAACCATCTGTCAAATCTGCACGAAACCAATATTTACCACATGTTCAATGCCCTGATTAAAATGAATAGAAGTTAACTACTTTCGATTTCTAACTCAAGCTCGCCAGCAATGTATATCTCCCTAAGAAGATCGGTGTACCTATATATCTTTTGCCTAACAGTATTCAAATAGTTGTTCTTTTATGTAAAGATAGACGATCAAGAGGCAAAACAATTTGCGCAAACATATTTTCAGGATACCTACACAAACGAAAATTTAGAACGTCCATCAGCAAACAGGCAGTCGTATGCACTATAGAAAAGTTCACCGGTGAATCGGACTATTTCACTCATATCAGGAGATTAGACCTACAAAGGTGAAAATTCCATTAAGATAGAAGCTGTACCTGTGAGTGAAGACTGATGGCTGAAAAATCTTCAGCCTTATAAATATACTGTTATAAACGACAAATACAGATCGAGAGGGCACAGAAACTGTTATCTTAGACAAATATTCTAAGCCCAAGAGAAAGGAGAAGGTTAAAGAAACACCTCAGAAATCTGAAATACATCAAACAGTTGGAACATTTGTATAGTCTGAAAATAATAGTGATAAAAAACCTCATACCTATTCCTAAATATGATGCAAGTGGTTGGTGTGCAGGGATTCAAAATCTAAACTAATAAATTCACACCGAAAGAATTGGCGACCTTTGATGTAAAAATAATTTCTCACCATATATTCGAAGCATCATTTCCATTGATTAGGCTGCCTCCAAAATTCCGTAACCGTCAACGTGGCTGATGAATAATCACTGCTGTATAAGATGGTATACTATACAAATCTTCCAACTGTTTGAGTTATTTCAGATTTCTGCGATGTTTTTTTAACCTTCTCCTACTTCGATTTAGGGTTCTATCGCATTTTGAGCCGTCAATTTATCTTCTTGAAGCTGACTGAAATCTTGAACAGTTCTGCGCCTTTTAATCATTTGAAGCTCCGGCACATCTAAGTTGAATCGAAATGTTCATAGGAGTCGGTGATTCAAACATGTATTTTTTCTCTTAGCAATTATACGCATCACATGTATCTGAAACCTCGTGAGCCATCAACTACGAGGTCAGGTTCCGAACAACAACTGTTCTATAACTCCGTGAAGTATGTCCCATTTCGAGGGGCTGGCGATTCACAATTACGCCCTCATAGAGGTCGAAGACCGATCAAGACTAAAGAAGTCGGAGCCTATGAATATGTTCATATCAAAAGAAATAGTATCATACTCCTCTCGAGAAAATTAACAATTAATCTACCTCGTGCTTCTTCTAATAAACATTTAGTGTAGTATCCAATTCCGTTTTAAGGAACATGTTCCTCAAGAGATTGTATTGTTCAGCCTCATATCCCCAAATTTTTTTATTTGCTCTAACTTTGCACCCGTTTCAGGGCTTTACGTAAATTATTCCGATTCATTGTTGTCTCACACGTTAATAGATAACAAAAACAAATTTTAATCGGGTCAAAACTCCAAGAATGCTATTGATTGGCCTCCGTTTTCAAGATGGATAGAGTGTGAGTTTTTTTTTTAACCAAAACCTTGATTGATATTCATATAAATAACTTCAGAGATAGAACATATCCGATGTTAATCCATCACAGTACTATTATTAACATTACTTTTATTACTACTACCACCATTATCTTACATAACTACCTGGTTAAAGAAATTAATATTCTACTTTTCACACACATTTTCGCCTGGCTTACTTGTTTTCATCGGGCACTACGAAGTGTTTATCAACAGAAAATGGTTGAGGCATTGTTTTCTCTTTAAACAATGGTTGAGGTCACACAATTTCATAAACAACACAAACATTAATGTGCTGACTGAAATCTTTGCCACATTTTTTATTTAAAATGCCTACAAATTCTAAGTAAAAATAAAATTTTCATTGGAGTCGATGATTTTATATTTTATCATTATATATAATATATTGTATTTTATATTTTTCTCATAGAAATCCACCACAACTCAAGTATCTGAAACCGCTCTAAAACTTCTTGAACAAACAAGTACGAATCAAACATTGGGGAAATAAGGAATGAAAGAAGAAACGGTGTCTTTATAATATAATAATATTTTTTTTTATTGGTGCCCCTTTTTACCCATTTAAAGCACGCCTCAGCGTGTTTAAATCGAACTTTAAAAAACGCGCGTTTTTTAAAGGTAACCATGACAACATCAACAAATCGAGAAACGTGAAGTCTAAATGACAAATTTTTTATTATTGATCTGACAGGAGTACCTTGTAACGTTAAATAAAATATTACTCACAATTCGTTCATTTATATGTGCTCCTCCATCCATTTGATGAACTTTTCATATTCTTTTTTATATATATCACTGGATTTTCGCGGTATTACCCGCGATTCTGCCTCACTATTCAAAAAATCGATATTAGAATAATTCATTTTTGAGCTCTGGTGACAACAAATATTGATCTTTGGTAACAAATTGCAAATGAATGTTTTTCTCATTTCCATGACAACGAAAGGTATACTGATGTCACATCACGAATTCAACCTCCTTGCATTATTAGTTCTTATTTCTATTTTTTGTAGTAATAATACCAGTATATATGATTTCAAAGTGCACCAATAAAAAAAAATAACGTAAAGTATTCGTGGATAACTGGTCTTAAAAACACTTGCTCTATTTCGAGCACTCCGGCTGCGCCGTCGTGCTCGAAAAATCGCGCGTGTTTTAAAGCCCTTTTTATCCACTTATACTTTAATATACTATATCCGATGGCATGTCATAATGACAACGTTATGTCAGTCAATTTTGATGACATAGGAAGCTCATTATGGTACTTAGTCCCATAATGAATTAATTATGGTACTAAGTACCATAATGAAATTACGCTATTTCATATACACTCCATGATTTTTCCGGCAAAAGGGAGTCCACGATATTTCAGGATATTTCTTCCAAATCAGAAGGTAAACTACCAGTTTCAGAATCACTCATTATTATTTAAATTATATTCAATCCTACGTGACAATTGTGTTTGACAGCAGATAAATAAATATTGCCGTTACAACCTGACGTCAAGGAAATGGCAAAGCACAGCTCACTAACCTACTAATATTTGAAACTACACATATACTTACTCCTTTAAAAATAGTTGTCATTGTGACATGTCAAAAATGCAGTTTTCAATTTTTTGAAAATGTATTAATATAAATGCCATCAGATAAAATTTTGTATGTAATACGAATCATAAACAATCATTAAGGCACACGTCGTGCGTTATCGGACTCGGCTACGCCTCGCCCAATAACATTCACGACTTGATCGTCTTTATGATCCTTATTACATAAATAACTATTATGGAAGCCATAATTCCTTGACAATCTTAATCCTATAATAGTAAAAACATTCATTCATATATATCATCTGGAAAGATCAAGGTCAGTTCAATTTTCTGAACAAGCCTATTAAAAAGAGCTTACGCCTTCTTTAAAGGGACGGAACTAGTGGCTCAGTGGTACGAGCGTTAGTCTTGAACCCACTGTTTCCATCCGACGCGGGTTCGACTCCCACAGCCGGTGAACATTTTTTCAAAGCCCCAATAGTGGTTTCGGATCCCACTATGAAAGTTAAGGACCCCGTGATCTTAACTCGTACAAGTTTTCATTAACTTCTGAGGGTTGTTGTAACAACTAAGAAGGCGGTGCAAAACAATTTTACAATTTTTACAATCTTACAGTAATGAATACGAAATATATAGACACGAGTCATGATACTACATTTCCATATACAGGTCAAAACCTTTGCGGTATCTGCCCCAATTCAAGTCAAAATCTTATACTATCACGAAAGCACTGTCATGCACTATGAGTACAGAAAAACTTTTAAGCATAAGAAACAACAAGATATTAATAAATATGAACTCTACATAATTCACTAGGTATGAAAATACATTCTGAAATCGAATACCCGACCCAACTAATAAACAAGGGCACGTAAAAATAGAGAAACACCTGCAAGCCTGGAATGCATATAAAAAGTCTTTTTTTTACCACGGAGCTATTAACAACTCATCACCCTACGACTTACGCATATCTAAGGAATTTCATGAGTAAACAAAGAAACTATAAATTATAGGTTTTGACAGCTCATTAATGAAATACGACCACGAAATAGATAAATCTTTCATTTTTATACATTTTTTTGGCTACAGTAACGCGCCATTAATTACTAAGACGGTGATTTATTATGACATGTGGAAGCTAACTACCATTAAGCAAGTATCCCCGCGGACCAACAAAGCCACTCCGTGGACGGGGAGATTATTATAAAAGCACAAACCCGCGGCAAAGAAAAGGATTCGGTAACCAGACGTCGTTCAAGTAACATGTCCTCCCAGAGGTGTTTAACTTTCATTCGATTACCATGCAGTACAATGAAGATGAGAAGTGTTCGGATATAATCATCTTGCAGTGAACTTGCGAAACTATTAAGAAAGAAAATTCCAATTAAGTTAAACCGGAACTGCACGAGTAATGACTTCACAAAGTGAATACACAAGTAAACAGTATTAAGCTGGATTTATAGTTAGACGGACTGTAACGTAGACGCAATGTATACGTAACAAACGGACTGTAAAATATTATTGAATTTATAAATCGACGGAACGGAATTTTTGCGCATGGGTAGAAGTGATAGTGATATTCAACATAACCTACACATTACACGAATCATAAACAGCCTGTGTTGGTTTGGATTTGTATTATATTCTAAATATGTATCTATGCTTCGTTTTCTGTGTCACAATGGATTATGAAATACATGAAGGTATGCTTCTTGGTGCCGTGGGACTGTTGTTGTGTGCAGTAGCATTGGAAAAGTGTCGACAAACTCGAAGAACAATAATTATGCGACTAAGACGTTACAAAATAAGACCCATAAACCGTAATAGAAAAGTAGAGAATGCCTACAATAATTTTTTAAAGATAAAGACTGCTGATCCAGATCAATTTTTTAAGTATACGTGAATGACTGTTCCAGTATTTAATGAATAATTACGTCTTGTAAAAAACAGAACACATAATTCTTTATTTTGATTGGCCGGACGCAAGAAACGTAGTGTAAAAGATGAAAGTTGGCCAACTCTTCCGTTCCAGTCCGTTTCACTTACGTTACGTCATGCGTTTACGTTAATTTATAAATTAGAGTACATAAAATCTATAGTTGATCTTTTTGCAGTGCGTTTACGTTTACAGTCCGTCTAACTATAAATCCAGCTTTTACCATAATTAAACATTATTTTATCAACGCTTCAAGATCGAGATAAGACAACGAAAACCCCTAATCGATAGTTCATGACCTCATAAAAAAACATTATCCATACAACTATAGTCTAATGTACAGTGCGATATAAAAGTAAATAAACAACTTTCGCGGAAATAATCAAAATAGTAATACACTTAAACTAATATCGTGTAAAACAAATATCGAGTGAATAAGTGTTGAAACCTGGAGGTATGGAGTAAGTTCATATATTTTTTCTGGATTTATTTTTGGGCAAATTGAATCATTTATAATTTTTGTGTTTTTAAAGGTATCTCCATATTTTATGTTCCCATATTTTTTTCAAATAATAATTATCAATAGTCGTTTTAACAATTGATGACATTCTTACTATATTCAGTCTACTTGACTTTGAGACTGACAAAAACTGACTTAATGTAAACTCTCCACTGTTCTTTGACTATTGTGTCATTTTATCAGTATATAGAACGGATGGAAATGTTTTGTATTTATTATAAAATATATATGTATATTCTAATACTTTTCCAAGTGTATTATTTCACAATCTTTCTGAGACCGGTACGTGTTTCTATCTAAACGCCCCACATTCCCAAGTATAGAGAGAAAGGAATATTTCTTGAAGCCGCTATCGAGAAATAATCTCGGTTCAATTATTCCCAAGTAATTGATGCTCCCTATACGTCAAAGTAATTACTTTGACAAGCAACTTTACAAAGAAGGATTAATCAAGTATAGCAATACTATATTTGAGATTTCCTTAGCGTTTATTGGTCTTTCTTTGAAGGAGTTATCCCACAAAGAAGGCCAGTGGCGTAACATTTGGTGTTGCAGGTGTGGTGTGTTGATTCATAATACTCTGTATATGACCAGGCATAACACTGGTGTTTTCTTTGATGGAGAGTACCCTTAATAAAAAACCAGTGGCGTAACATTTGGTTGGTCAGATGTGGGGTATTTACTTCCCCAACTCTCCCCAGTCTTAACATTTGGTGTCAGCCGTGTCTGGGTATTAATTTAGGAGTATATTAACGCATATATGATATTTTCCACAGAAAAAGAGTGTCAAACTAGAATTGAATTTGAAATATTTTTTTAATAATAACTTGGAAATAGAATTATTTCTTACAAATAATGCCATTGTGGAAAAGACTGATTTGAACAGAAGTAAACGAGTAGAAAAATTGTGGAAATAGTTTAGTATAATATCGTTGTTATTTTGAAAACACGATAGTGGGAAAATAAATATATATAGCGTTTATACCGATCAAATCTCAGGAAATATTTGGAAAGACAAGTAAATTGAAATTACCTGGAGAAAAACAAAAATAATTTTTGAATTGTTATCAAAAAAATAATAAATCAGTTAGGATTTTTTTCATAAAATTAAAAATATTCGCAGCGAAAATACGGAAACTACAGGAATTAATAGAGTTGACAATGTATTAAAGCAAAAATATGAACAGGATACCGTTGTGCAATTTGCAATGGGACTGTTAGATCCTGTTAGGAAAAAAGTATTATCTGCCAGTCCTGTCAGTTTAAAAGAAGCCATCGAATTAGCAGAAAAGGAAGAATTAATTGAAAAACTAACAAATCCAGCGAATGTGAATTTTAGAAATTTCAATGCGAATTTAATATTGTGAACCCATTGCAATAGAAAAGGGCATGAATAAGAAAATTGTAATAAGAAAAGTTTGTTTTTATTGTCTGGAATCAGGGCATTTGTCATATAGTTGTCCAAATAGAAATAGTTTTCGAAATGAGATATTCAGTGAATCAGCACAATGGTTTTCCAACTACGCCAATGGAAACAGATTTCGACGGTACGGAAAAATAAATAAACATAGGAAAAGGTTTTCTAACTATTCGAAAGAAATTGGATTTCGATCTCATGGAAGAACTAATGAACAAGGACGTAGGTTTGCCAACCATTCAAATAGAAACCTACATCAAAATTTTTGGAGAGTGAATGACAGAAAACAAACAGGAAATAGTTATGCAAATGAAAATAAGTTGAAAAAGTATGGAAAAGTGTCCAGATATAACCGGAATTTAAATGGAATAGCAGCTTTCAACACGCCTCAGGGGAAAGCTGCGCAAGAAATCAAGGAAATAGCAGAAATGGCTATTTAAATAGAAAGAGGCCGGAAAAAAAAACTAACCTACGATGGAGGTGAGGAACAGAAAAACGTAATTAATTTAGAAGTAGCAGGAATTTTGAGGAATATATCCATGCTGGAGGTATGAAAATGAATTATGATTTGCAATATCACCTCAGGAACGTACAGGGAAATTTCACTCAGTGTATTGGATCGGTTATATCACCAATAAGATTAAATGAAGGAAAAGTTATTGCACATGAATTCCTAATCATTGAAAATTATCAGCTTAGCACCGAAATGACACTGGGTTTAGATTTTTTACAAAAGTACCACGTGAAAGTTGATTGAAGCGAAAATCAGATGTATCTATTAGGGGCAACTATAAAATTGTTTGAGGAAATCCAGCATGTATATCAAATGAACAAGGTGAACGAACATAGTAATTGGCAAAATAAGTTTAAAGAAGTGGAAAAGAGGTTGAAAGACATTACTACCATGATGAAAGATTGGATGGAAATAAGTTCTGAAGAAAAACTAGGATTGAAGAGGGAGGGTGCTCCCAAATCAATCTGCGAAGTAATTGTAAACAGATTTTCATGCCATGAAACGAGACCTGCAGACTCGAATCAAATAGGGATGTCCGAGACTAGTGATTTAAGTAGACACCAGACTTCAAAACCAGTTCAACTGAAAAATATGGCAAATCGTCTGGAAAGAACGATAACCGAGATAAGCGATTAAACCAGCAAAATAAAATTAGTGATTTTAAAGGGACACTAGATTTATAAAAGGCCACTTTAACTGAAAAACATGGAAGGTCGCCTAGAAAAGGAAATAACAGACATAAGAGTTCAAACAAGCAACAGGGAAATAATGATTCAAAAGGGACATTATTTACCGAACGAGAAAAAAGATATGAAGGTAGAAAATTGCCAAAGGTGGAAAATGAAAAAACCGAAACACCCTGTACACTAGGAAAGATAGTCATGCGAGACAGTCGGAAAAGTTTGAACGACGGTGAAAGAGCCAGTTCGTCCAAGGATGACCCTCTTTCTCCCAGAACAATAGGAGAAACCAATGATCAGAGAACGATAATCGTGAACGACAGTACGTATTGCGGGAATGACAGTCAACAAGTACGAATGTATACGTTTAGGGACGAACATTTCTTGTCTAAGGAAACAGAGAGATGCAACGGAAATTCCCAGATGGCCATGCGGTAACACAGCGAAACTGAAGAAAATTATGTCCGGAAAATGGAACGCACCATACAGGATGTGGAGGAAAGTGCCAAGAGAATAGAAGATATACGGCTTGGGATGAATATTCAGGGAGAACTGAATTTGCAGAAACTAACGCATCAAGGAATCTAGGGAAGATGATCGATGTAGAATATATAAAATCGTGGAAAGACAGTCTAGGAGGTAGAGATGAATCACCCAAGGGAGATACTCTATCCACCAGGAAGTTTGAAACTGCCAAGCACCTCGGAATGACAGTCGCCAAAGATAGTACTTTTTCTATAGCCGAAAATCAGAAGGCTAAAAATTATTTGTCTAGGGACAAATTTTTACCGACCAGATTATTGAATATATGTATAGTTCAAGCAAAAAGTAAAGTGAATTCGGAAAATACGAAATTAAGGAGTATGGCAGAAAATGAATCTTCAACACCGAGAAAACGTATCATAGTAGAAGATTTTGAAATAGATACAGAAGTGAAAAAGGAAGTAACCACCGAAGTGAAAAGAATTAGAACCGTAGCCAGTCAGGAAGGAAAATCTAATTTAAATAAGGCATCGCACGTTAATTTTGAACTCCAAATAGTGGGAAAAACCAAAAGTCAAATGATACACGTTAATCGCCACAACGCATATAGGCATATGGATATGAATGCAATCAGTCGACAACTGACACAAGAGAAACCCCAAGAAGAAAACGTGGTAGAATCAGAACAAATTCCGGTACAAAATCAAGAAGAGATATCAGATGAATTACCAGTAGTTAATGCCGAAAGTGAAGATAATTGTAAGCCAAGTAAAATGTCCAACGAGAATGAAGAAAGCATTCCTGAAATAAATCACCCTTACTAAACCATGACGCGCGGCACTGTTCAAGAACAACCGTGGAATTTTTGGTTAAAACAGCTAAACATCAATAATCAATAATTTTTAATGGTGGATTTATGCAGCACCAATTAACAATTATCAAATAACAATTATCAATTAACAATTAGCAATTATAAGTTCAACCATCATCCTACAATGGCCGTGTTTATGCAGACAAGTAACAATGATCAATTAACAAGTGGAAAGTTGGCCAACTTTTAACTTCTTACTTTAATTGAACCAAATTTTCTTCTAGTGCGCAACTAGTACGCAGATGACCGTGGATTGGTCCGTGCGAAGAAGAAAGCTAACCCAACTTTCATTGAATAAAATATTCTGGTTTGTTTTTGTTGTGGGTTGTGGCGTCTTTTGGAATTTTATTTGTTTGTGAAAATATACTGTAAAAGTGGAAATTGATGATGCCATTTTGATCGACCTCGTTCGGCAATTTCCTGCGTTGTATAACTTGTGCGCATGCTTACTTTTCTTCCTTAATTGTTAATTGAATGTGCATAAATGCCATCATTTTCGTTACTTGTTAATTGCTAATTGTTAATTGATAATTGATACTTGATTATTGTTAATTGGTGTTGCATAAATCCACCATAAGTGATGCACTTGGAATGTATATAGTATGTACTAATTCAGTGTTTTTAGGAGAAATAAATGACACTCCAAAAATGAAATAACCCTGAAAATAAATTTTCCAAAGCATATTTTCTAACTACTCTGAAATTCAGAATTGGAGTTTATAAGAACTCTCCATAAGCTAGGGTGAATGAATAAATAAAATAAATCTTAATTCGTCTGAGAATACGAAATCCACCGACACATAAATGAAAGACTGAATTAAAATAATTGAACTACAGTGCGGGAAACAAACAAAGTGAATCGACTGAACCGTGAATATTATAAATTGCCTTCGATACTAAAAATAGTGAAAGCTAATTCTACCTGGAAACTCGAAACAAAATATTAAAAACCTTAGTTTAAAAATAATGTTACGGATTACAGAATATAGGAAAGCTCGTTATGTTATGAAAATAATTCAAATAGAAAAACGTATAAGAATCGATTAATCCCTATTTCGGAAAATGTGTTTCCGGTTATTGCAGAACATTCAAACTAAAAGATCGCTACTTCTAAAAACGAACATTAAATACGTAAAACTAACGATAAAACTTACCAACAGTGCAAATATGGAGCTGATATTAGAGGTACATCGTGAACTCAGATGTCTCGACCCAAGATATATCTCCTGAAGTTAGCAGTTGATAATCCGTCATACGGGGCGAATTTTTCGGACCAGCTAAATCCAGATGGGAGCACTTGCAAAGCTTACAGTGTGCTTTGTTTTCAACCACTCCACCCATAATTCGGCGGACACTATCCACACAAGAACTCACAAATGTGATTGTTACATCGCATCTCGGAAACAAAACCGAAGAATTTGAACCATCGCAATGTTACATCAGTTCCAAGAATGCTGCTGAGTCATCAGTTTTTAAAGTACGCAGTAGGAAATTGATGTGAGTGACCGATCCCCACCGTCAGGTTCATTCTTCATCTGTCCTCTGAACTGTAAACATCGTTCTGTTCAGTGCTCTCTCTCGCTCTCTGAGTTTGTGTGTTTGTGCATCTACCAAACCAAACATCTAAAAACGTAAGTTTTTATTTTATTGATTGATTTTTTTCAAAAATCTGTTTTTTTTGTATGCCAAAAGGACACTGAGTTTTTTTTGTTTCAAACATTTTTTCATATATCGAGGGTGGGGATTTTTTCTATTTGTTTACGGGGAGGGATTTTTTTTCTTCAAAAAATTTCAAGGGATTGTTTATTTATTATAGATGAATCTTGCAGGAATAAACGCTGTTGTGAGCAGTAGCTACAGGGAAACCGTGGCTCTAGCAACATTGCCGCTAAACAAGCCTATGCTAATCGAGAAATTGTGAGTGGTTAAAACGAAGTACGGCGACACGATAGTAGCCGATTTGGAAACCAAATCAGTCTTCCTATCTAGGAGGGTTTTCGAGGTGTTACAGCCGAAAATCGACGAGTTCAAACCTCGAGACTATTCAATAATCATGAAACCATCCACGACGAAGACACCTGTCTTTGAATTCAACCACAACTAAGTCCATCCATCATCGTCATCAAAAACTGAGACCATCCGCCACAACGACGACGATGACAACTGAGTCGGCTGTATTCGATTTCATTAAATCAAGGTGAGAGGGAGAAAAAAAATCTATATTTTGTTTGTGAAAAACCATTCATTTTTCTCGTTTTTTGAATAACCATGAAATTCTTAACAAATTGCCACTCTCAGCGATGAGATGATTATTAAATACAGGGAGGCTCAAAAACTTCTCGAACAAAAATCCAGTCCAATGGAACGCGAATCATGGCCAAAACATTCAACATATAGTATTCGGCTTTGTACAAAGGGTATCAAAATTTCTGCCAAAAGTTCCATTGGAATATTGAGAAAATTGGAAACAAATTTGGGGCATTTAAAAACATGTCGTAATTTCATCAAAAATTTGAGGGTGGAGGGTCAGGGGTTGGCTGCCAGAAAAAATCTAAGAAGTCGAGTCATTTGGGAAGATTTGAAGTCGACGTTCCGGGGACGAGTTCGTAATCATAAATTTGACACATAAAGATACCATTACATTTTTCAAAGACGCCTTCAGCCTTTTCAAACGTAGAATCAATAACATGTTGGAAAAATTCCCCATGCTGAAGGGTAATACTTGTTTTTGCGGGGAATTCGTCAAAATGGGCTTGGATGAGGAAAAACTTGATTTAAAATATCTCAATACTAAAAATCAAGTGATTAATAGGGGAACAGATTTATAGGGGTGGTTCGAGGGAAATGTTGTAGATAAATTGCCTAATAAATTGGAGGAATTTTGTGGGAAAGAAAGCGGGTGGGCATTACAAAAAATCGTAAATCAGGTTTGGGCAAAGGGGGTTCATCTTTCATCGAATTTCCACAAGCCATTGCTAGAAAACAGGCTTGTATTAACGTGCGTAATACCGACCACAATAATTGTTTCGGATGGGTGGTGGTTTCCGCTTTGTATCCTGTAGAAAAAAATACAAGTCGTACATCAAAATACCCTCATTGGTCGACCGTACTGAATATGGAGGGGTTGCAATTTCCCATAACTCTCAGTCAAATTTCAAAATTCGAAAAACTTATTTCGGTGAATGTTTATATTTTGGAGTTGGTTAAATATCAGCGATTAACGGACGACGGACATACATTTTTCACAACTGTACCGACGAGACTTACAAAAGAAAAATTGGCTCGACATGTCAACCTACTCATGATTCAAAATAAATACTCTGTAAAATTAAATGATTACGAGGCACCGCCGGAAATTGACGAGGACGCTGACAACGAACAGACAGACATAAAATTCCATTATTGTTGGATTAAAGACCTTTCACGATAAGTCGATTACCAAATAAGTAAGAATGGTCATGAAAAAATTATTTGCGACAGATGTTTAAATTATTTTCGTAGTCTGGAGAAATTATACAATCATACTGTTGATTGTGAAAAAGCTAATCATTACAAAATTTCCTTCCCAAAAATTGACCATGTCGAGTTCAAGGACTTTGTACACAAATAAATGGTTCCATTTGTGATATATGCCGATTTTAAATCGATTTTGGAACCGTTCACTGATGATGAAACCAAGTCCAAAACGACGAAATACCAAAAATACATTCCCTATAGCGCAAGCTTATATTTCAAATGCAATTATGATGACACTTTGTCATATTACGATAGCCATCGAGGATTGGATTCAATGGAATGGTTCGCGGAACAATTGCAAGCCATAGCCCAATTTGTAGAAGGAAAATTTTTAAAAATCATCCCCATGTCTGTCAATCCCATAAGAACGGCGGCGGATTCAACTTGTCATATTTGCGAGAAACCTTTCTAAAAAGATTAAATGATTGTAGCCGAACATAACCATTTCACAGGTGCATTTAGAGGATGGGTACATCAAAACCCATGTAATCTCAACTATAAAAAATCCTTTGTGGTTCCTATTGTTTTCCATAATCTCAGCGGCTTTGACAGCCATTTCATCATTTGAGATATCGCGAAACGAGGCAGGGCGAGTCTTCTTCCAATAAACAAAGAGAAATATATATCTTTCACACAATACGACGAACAGACAGACATTGAATTCCGTTTCATTGATTCTTTTCGATTCATGGGCGCCTGGACGAGTTGGTGCGCACGCTCAGAGTGGAAGATATCTGTAATACAAAGCGCGAATTTCAAAATTTAAACGATGAAAAACTTTCATTAATCACGTGCAAAGGGGTATTCCCCTACGACTTCGTGGATTCCATGGAGAATCTCGAGATGACAGCGTTGCCAGATATCCATAAATTCCACAATCAACTGAACGATTGTGACATCTCCTAGCATGAATACCAACATGCCCAGAAGGTGTGGCAATCGTTCGACTTGGCAACACTGGGCGACTACTCTGACTTATACATGAAAACCGATATATTATTGCTATGTACGTCTTTGAAAATTTCCGACAATTGGGTCACGACACTCATGGACTCGACCCCGCTTGGTACTATACCATGCCTGGTCATGCATGTCGACATGCACTGCTTTGTTTGTAGAAAAAGGGATTCGGGGCGGTATAAGTCAGTGTTGTAACCGATTCTCTCAAGCTAATAATAAATATATGGGGGAGAGGTATGATCCTCAACAACCCTCCAAATATTTATTATAGTTGGACGTGAACAACCTCTATGGATGGACTATGAGGGAGTATTTATCCTCTGGAGGGTTCACATGGATCGAAGATTTCGATAATTTGAACGTTCTGGAGGTGTCGGATACTTCGAAGTCGATTTGGAATACCCTGAAGGAATACATGACGAAAACAAATATTTTCCACTTTGTGCAGAACATCGAACTCCTCCAGGTTCAAAATTACCTAAATTACTGACCACCCTGTACAACAAGGAAAACTATGTCGTACATTACCGCATATGCTTTGGAAAACGGCCTTATTCTCAGAAAAATTCACAGGGTGTTGCAGTTCAAACAATCGGCATGGCTGCAGCCCTACATTGAATTAAACACAAAATTACGCGCCCAAGCTACAACCACTTTCGGCAAAAATAACTATAAATTGGCCATAAACAGTATTTTCGGAAAGACCATGGAAAACATCAGGAAGCACAGAGTGGTGAAAATGGTTAATAAATGGGAGGGCAGATATGGGGCGAAAAATCTGATAAGTAGCCCAAAATTCCACAATCGAACCATTTTCGATGAAAACTTGATGGCTATCGAAATGAATAAATCGGAACTGCTATTCAATAAACCCTGGCTATTCTAGATATTTTCAAAATTTGCGTTTACGATTTTTATTATAAGTTCATGTTGAAAAAATTCGAGACCAATCAGTGTGAGTTGATGTACGAAATTAAATGTGATGATGTATATAGAGAATTAATCGGGGAAAACTTGGAAAAATTCGATACGAGCGACTACCCATGCGAAAACTCGTACGGTATTCCGCAGGTAAACAAGAAAATTCCAGGTTTGATGGAAGATGAAGCGAATGGGTGCATCACGACAGATTTCGTCGGACTCCGTTCAAAATTATACACTTCAGGACAAAAAAATTTTGGAAAAATCCAAAGGAGTCCGATATAATGTTGTGAAAAATGAAATTTCCTTCGATGGCTGTGTTGAATGTCTTAGAGATCAGAAGGAAAAATCCGTTCGTATGCCCATAATGTTTTTAGTATTGAACAAACAAAATCCATTCGACGATAAAAGAACACTCATCCCCGGATCGGACGATACAGTTGCATGGGGCCATTATAGCATAATGAATGAATAGCCAACCTCCACCTCCAATCTACTATCCAACTTGTATTTAATAATCTTTTTTTTTCAATGTCAAATTTCCATTTATTGTGTTAGCGTGATAACCGAAAAATGAATGCTTTTTTTCTCCATCACTCTCTCTCTCTCTCTCTCTCTCACATAACCATTGTATATATATATATATATATATATATATATATATTGTTATGTTATGTTATGCCAGTTGTAAATTTTAAAAGACAAAAAAGCCACAAAAAGAATATATAATAAATAATTACCAATTTCAAGAGTTTGCTTGTAAATAACTTTTAAAATTCAATATATTTTATGAGCCTAGGTATGATATGGATAGATAAAAATGTCAAAGTACTATAAAACAGTCAATTATATACACTATCAAAATTATCATAACTCATAATTGCTCAAAAGACAACTAAAAGTCAAGATTTACGAAATTATCATGAATAAAAAGTAATCAACACATTTATAAACTTGAAACACTCTGTACATGAAATTGTAGCAAACTAAAAGTAGCCAATGAGAGAACAGCAAACGTCTTTATGAAAGATAGCCAATCAGAGAAGAGATGATCAAATGAAAAGTTGGAAATTGTGAGAGAATGGCAAAGAGAAGGTATCATAAGCAATTATCATTCAAACTTGTAATTAATGATAAGAATGGGGATTTAATTGTGTGTATAAATTGTGCAACATTAATATAAACAGTGCAAAGTGACAATTTGGTTCGCGAATTCGAAATTTCAAATGGAACAACAACAATGGCAAGATGTTGCGAAGCGACGAAAAAACAAAGCTTCGTGGAGATCGAAAATATTTTAAAAAGCGGAAGCACGCACAAAATTTCACATAAAGAAAAATGGAATAATTCCATCATTTGCTTAACAGAACAAGATTACCTTGATGATATCGTATATCCACGATTCCAAAAGCTGAGTCCCGCATCGATACATTCGTGACACATGGTTTTGCAGTTCCAACGGAGGCTGGAGAGAGGAGACTTCCTGTTTTTTATGGTATAGTTGTGAACACCAACAGTTCCAACCAGGTATAAAACCTTTAATAGTGCTTTCCCGGTCCTGAACGATTTCACAAATAACATTTTTCACATTCGATGAACTCTATATCACTTTTTCTGAACAATAACAGAAAATTATTCTCACAGAAAAAGTGAGGTTCTGTTTATCTATCCATGATATGCAATTTTATGATTATTCGTGAATAATTGTTTGATTCACTCTAGCATAAGTTATTTCTCGTAGGCCAGGTATTTTTAAGTCTTCCTGAATAAAGGAGATAATTGTTTTTGACATTTGGTTTGTTTATTTTCTCACAATGATCAAATAACATAACTAAGATCATTCAATAAACTAAAGTTAGCCACCAGTAGCCAAATTCCTTTGAACCGACTATATGAGATAAGGGCGTACCAACTGTTGTTAGCTGTGGCGAAGAAAATAATAATTGTTGGTAGCGTGACGAGAGAACAGTGACGTTCGCTGACAATTATTATCACAGGGTCAGAAATATCTATTTATATCATATCAAATTAGGCTCTCAAAGAATACACAAAATCATTAGCAATCTCAATATATATATATAAAACAAAATATATTTTTCAATTCATCAATACATAACAATTGGCACCCAAAAACGTGGGGCAAAATAAAAGAAAATTTAGATTTTTCAATTTATCAAAACATAACAAATGGCGCCCAAAACGTGGGGCAAAATAAAAACAATTTCTATTTTTCAATTCATCAAACCACATCAATTGGCGCACAAAACGTGGGGCGGAAAAGGCGAGAAAAAGGCCAAGTAAGGGCAATATATCATTTCATAATATTTATTGAAGAAAAGGCAAGTAAAGGCAATATATCATTTCATTATATTTATTGAGAAAAGGCGAGAAAAGGCAAAGTAAGGGCAATATATTATTTCTAAATATTTATCGCAATACTGTGCGAACATTAGCAATTGGCATTTTAACGTGTAAGGCTAGATATTGTTGAATAAAAAATGGATTTGAGAGATGGTAAGAAAGTTGGTTTGGAAGAAGTTGCAGAAGGTAGAGATAGGGGTGATCAGGAACAAGGAGAGAGTAGTAAAGTGAGAGAGATAGAAATAAAAGGTGAGAGTACACAAATGAATTGGACAGAGAGTCAGTTTCAGAAGATGATGGAGTTTATGGTAAAAGAAATGGATAAAAATTCAGCAAGATTGGAAGAAAAAATTTAAAAAATGAAAGAAGATTCAGCAAGTATGAATGAAAAAATGGATAAAAATTCAGCAAGTATGAATGAAAATACAGCAAGTATGAGAAATGATATGAATGAAAATATGGCAGGTATGGAAGGTAGGTTGAAAAATGATATGAATGAAATGAAAGAAAATTCAGCAAGTATGAAAAAAGAAATGAAAGAGAAAATAGAAAGAATGAATGATGGAATAATAGAAAGTATGGGAAAATGTTTCAAAGAAAATACAGAAGGAATAGGTAAACCATTAGAAACAGATAGTGAGCAAAATAAAATTCAGGAATTAGTTATACAAAAAACAGATGATAGTGAAAATTTATTAGAAAAAGATGATAAACAATTACAAAATATAAAAATGAATTTCGATCTCCAAAATAATGAACTTACGCATAATATAAATGTGAATAATAAAAATTTTCAGATGAAAAAGGGAAGAATAAATAATAAAGTAAAAAGAATGAAAATATATGATATAATAATAGCGAAAATGAATTTTGAATTGCAAAAAGGGAACATAAATAAAATAATAATAATAAAAATGAATGAAATGAACGTGGCTAAAACAAAATTTGAGTTGGAAAAAGGAAACATAAATAAAAAAATAATAGTAATGCATATGAAATATATATACAGGGTGAATAGAATTTTTGAAAAGGAGGAAAGTAAAACAAATAATGAAATTATAATAATAATAGATAGTAAAATGTTAAATAGAAAAATAGGAAAGAATTTAAATACATTTTACTTTAAAAAACAGGAAAAAGTTAAAATTAAAGAAACAAAAAATATTAATTGTTAAAAAAATAATGAAAAGTTAAGGAATAAGAAAATGGAAAAAAGTTAAAAAAATTGTTTGATAGATAGTTAGGATTTCAGAAACATTTGAATAAAAGAAAATAAAATGAAAAATAAATGTAAAGAAAAAAATACATCAATGAGAGAAAATATAAGAGGAAATAAAACAACGCATAAATGAAGAAGGTATAGGAAGAAAAGAAAAATATTGAATAACAATAATAATACTGAAAAATAGAAAAGTAGATACAAATATTGGTACAGGTTAGTTAAAGTAAAGTGAAAAACAATATAGATTACAAAGAAGGAAAAATATAGAAATGGATAATAAATGATGTGAATTTTGAAGAAAAATAAAAAGAATTGAAGATAAAAATATTTTGTGTATAAATTGAATGTATGTGAGAAATGAAAGTGGGTATGATAATAATAATAATACTAAAGAAGTATATTATAATAAATATGATGATGATGATGATAAGGTATAATGATAAATACAATGAAGGTATATTAATAAATACAATGAAGGTATATTAATGAATTATAAATGAATATAATATGTTAATTATGTATGAAAAATGATAAAGCGAAAGAGTATGTACACAAAATAAAAGTAAATAAAATGAGAGATTCAAATTAATAAAATACCAATTAAAAAAAAAAAAAGGAAAAGAAGGAAAAATAATAAAACAAATATAATTGAAAGAAGTACCAATAATGATAAAAATCTAATCGATAATAGAAAATAATATCAATATAGAATATAAAATGGCATATATGATAATATCTTAAAAAGTTTCTCTCTTGATCTGCAAAGAAGTCCATAGTCAAGTTTTTCTGGAACAATCAAAACGTAGTATTAGTAGTTGTAAATAAGAGTTATTATTGTAGAACTTGTTTTTCTTGAAGTCCAGCTCAAGAAGTTTCTGAAAGTAGAAAAATTAGTGTTAGTTAAAGGAAAACTAAAAATATAAATAAAGAAATTGATATTCAAAATTTTCTAACTAGTAGAAAATTATTGAATATAAATTTAGGAATGTTGTTATGTTATGTTATGCCAGTTGTAAATTTTAAAAGACAAAAAAGCCACAAAAAGAATAAATAATAAATAATTACCAATTTCAAGAGTTTGCTTGTAAATAACTTTTAAAATTCAATGTATTTTATGAGCCTAGGTATGATATGGATAGATAAAAATGTCAAAGTACTATAAAACAGTCAATTATATACACTATCAAAATTATCATAACTCATAATTGCTCAAAAGACAACTAAAAGTCAAGATTTACAAAATTATCATGAATAAAAAGTAATCAACACATTTATAAACTTGAAACACTCTGTACATGAAATTGTAGCAAACTAAAAGTAGCCAATGAGAGAACAGCAAACGTCTTTATGAAAGATAGCCAATCAGAGAAGAGATGATCAAATGAAAAGTTGGAAATTGTGAGAGAATGGCAAAGAGAAGGTATCATAAGCAATTATCATTCAAACTTGTAATTAATGATAAGAATGGGAATTTAATTGTGTGTATAAATTGTGCAACATTAATATAAACAGTGCAAAGTGACAATTTGGTTCGCGAATTCGAAATTTCAAATGGAACAACAACAATGCCAAGATGTTGCGAAGCGACGAAAAAACAAAGCTTCGTGGATATCGAAAATATTTTAAAAAGCGGAAGCACGCACAAAATTTCACATAAAGAAAAATGGAATAATTCCATCATTTGCTTAACAGAACAAGATTATCTTGATGATATCGTATATCCACGATTCCAAAAGCTGAGTCCCGCATCGATACATTCGTGACACATGGTTTCGCAGTTCCAACGGAGGCTGGAGAGAGGAGACTTCCTGTTTTTTATGGTATAGTTGTGAACACCAACAGTTCCAACCAGGTATAAAACCTTTAATAGTGCTTTCCCGGTCCTGAACGATTTCACAAATAACATTTTTCACATTCGATGAACTCTATATCACTTTTTATGAACAATAACAGAAAATTATTCTCACAGAAAAAGTGAGGTTCTGTTTATCTATCCATGATATACAATTTTATGATTATTCGTGAATAATTGTTTGATTCACTCTAGCATAAGTTATTTCTCGTAGGCCAGGTATTTTTAAGTCTTCCTGAATAAAGGAGATAATTGTTTTTGACATTTGGTTTGTTTATTTTCTCACAATGATCAAATAACATAACTAAGATCATTCAATAAACTGAAGTTAGCCACCAGTGGCCAAATTCCTTTTGAACCGACTATATGAGATAAGGGCGTACCAACTGATGTTAGCTGTGGCGAAGAAAATAATAATTGTTGGTAGCGTGACGAGAGAACAGTGACGTTCGCTGACAATTATTATTACAGGGTCAGAAATATCTATTTACATCATATCAAATTTGGCTCACAAAGAATAGTAAAAAAATTATATTAGCAATTTTCATTCAATAAAAACAATTTACATTTTCAATTTATCAAACCATAACAAGTATCTCCCAACGCGGTGCAAAAATAATATTCGAAAGCAAAACAAAATAAATAAAATAATATCAATTTTCAATTAACAAAACATAACAATTGGCACCCAAAACGTGGGGCAAAATAAAAAAATTTCTATTTTTCAACATCAAACCATACAATTGGCGTCCCAACGTATGGGCAAGTAAGGGAAATATAATATTTCATAATATTTATTGAGAAAAAGGCGAAAAAGGCAAAAATATATTTATACAATTTATAAGTTTCAATATATCAAATCATAGCAATATATATATATATATATATATATATATATATATATATCGAATATATTCAGCCAATATATTATTATTATTATATCCATACGAATATATAATCTATTGTTCATACAAAAAAAAATATGTATCAATAAAATGAGTGTATATCGACTTTGATTTATTATACAGAAAAACTGTGAATGAAATGATGGCAGCTCTGTGTCATCACTTCATTTAATGTTCTCCTGAATTGGATAGAGACCAGTCCAGACTTGTCTGGACTTGTCTGAACAAGTCAAAAAACGATGACGTCATTCAGTCTCACCCTCGAACATCAGCGTTCTTCGTGTGAGTGACATAACCTCACTTTTAAAGGAAACATAAACTCAAAATTTAAATGAGGTGGGGATTCTAACCTTACTTTTTCAAACATAACCCCACTTTTAGAGGAACCATAACCTCACCATTCAAATGAGGTGGGAAGGAATTCTAATCTTACTTTTTTCCAAACATAACCTCAAAGGTATGTGGGATGAGACAATGAATAAAATACACAAGTTAATTTTCAAATTCTATATATTGATTAATCTCTCTAAGATACGAAAACTTTCAAATAGTATTGAATTGAGGCTCTCACACAGCACAATTGTCCAATTTCATTGAGCATTCCGCACAGCAGGCCAAGTGTTTGCATACTTCGCACGACATTGATGAGGAGGATGGCGATGTCTCTTCGTGGACGCTGCTGCTGCTGTTGGTAGGTGTGTTCGTTGTTACCTCGTCTCTGGGCAAAAGACAATCTACGAGCTGCATACGTCTCCTCAGAGTGGCAGCTTCTTCTTCTGTGAAATACCCACAATGTGGATTCCAATTGAAGTGATCAAGTAGAGCATCATCTTCCAACTGCCATCTGAAACCTTCAACTCGACATTTCAGACACACAACAATGTCTTCTCTCTGGGTATAAATGAACCCAGCTCTGGCCAATCTTTCTTTGAGATATGGGTGATGCCAATTTTGAAATGTCGTTAATCTGTCTTCATACACAGAGTCAAACTTCGAATGACGGAACAGCTCTGTTCAAACACTGTCACAGACTATTGATAGCTGACATGTTCGGTGAACAGGCTCCATTCGTCGGTGCTGAACGACATTTTCGTGGACTGATACAACGGACTTAGAAATATGGCTACACCAAAAGTTCTCGCAGGTGACAATCCAATTCTCAGCACGTGCCAGTCATGGGAAAGGAAGTTTCCAATAGGAAGTGGTCCTCCAATTTTGCTGCCATTTCGAAACTCTCCAACATGTCATCGAGCTGCTGATTATAATTTTGATAGCGGTGAAATGGGGCTGGCGTACGTTATGGTTGACATATCGCTCGAACAATAACCACTGTCTTGACTCATGGTGATGATGATGACGACTGATGACTGACGCCGTCTCGTTACCGCCAAATGTATAAATATCGTTTCCCCACCACTGCCACCCACACCAGACATGTCATAGCTTGTCGCCGTCGCCGCCGATGCTAAACAATTGCATCAACCTCTACCCAACTGTTGTGTGTGTTATCGAAACCAAGCCATTCAACGTACATTTTCTTTCCTCGTCTTTGCAATACTTTTTCCACGAGATAGATGTCGGGATTCGCGGTTTTTTGTAATTCTTGTTCGTGAAAAGCCCCCTTAATGGGTGTTCCGTATATATCTTCAAGCATATACGTATTTTGGATAACTTATTTGAACACGAACGATTTTGAATAATTCCGTCGTCCAATTGGGCGTATAACCTTTTTGAAAAATATGCTTTGCCTTGGAAATGCGAACAATGTCTCCCACTTTGAATTTTCGCAGTTCAACGCATTTTCCTCAACGATTCGCTCGATAAATTCGATGTAGAATACGCTTTCCGTTCTGTTTGTTCACCTCATTCGGTTTGAATTTAATTTTTGTATGTTCAGTGTCATTGTAGTTTCTTGTGATTTCCGGCAGTATGTCTATCCATTTATATGTACCGTTCAAACTGAAGTATTTGTACAATTGGAACTTTAATGTTCTGATTACACGCTCGGCTATGGCGGCTTTCATCCCGTAAACGTATTGTAGTGATTGATTTCAAAGTTTATTTGAAGAACGCGAAAAAATTCCGTACCTTGATCGGTTTGTAGATTTTTCGGACACCGTTTCGTATGATCCAATATATCATTGAAAGTTTTGGTATTTCTTCTCCCGTTTTGGATTTTATTGGACGAGTCCACAAAAATTTGGAAAAACAGTCAATGACGACCATAATTATTTTAAAACCCTCATTTTCTGAGAGTAACATTCTCATTTCGGCCAAGTCCATTTGCCATAGATCGTCCAAACCTTTAATTAACGTAGGTCGTCGAAGATAATTTTTTCCAGCCGGTTTATGGAGTTCTGCAACAACTTGAGCTTTCGGCATCTTCAACGAGAATGTTCGATATCGTACGAATACATTATATTTATTCTTTCTTTGATTTCAAAAAGATGCTTGGACAATTCCGTCATTTTACCCTCCAAAAGATGCATTCGATCCGAATCGAGTTTCATATCGGCAGCCATTTTCTTGATGGTGTCCGATGTTGACGGGTCTTGTAAAGATACGCGAGTTGAAATTTCTTTATAGTGTTTACGAAGTGTTCTCCTCGTTTGCAGAATGGCATCGTTTATGGATTTTAGCGAGGTTTCAGCGTTGCAGTTGATACTTCAATTCAGACCCAGTGGTGCCACGTATTTTTTGGTAGCCGCATGACTATCAAACGTGGGATCTTTTGAATTACATATTTTCAAGTTATCCATATCGATATCGCCTTCATGGGTGCGCGGTAGAGAGGGAGTACGAGACAACAACGGTAGTTCTCTCTTACGCTCCCCACCACCACCCGAACGATGACCGAATTTATCGACACTCATGATGCAAATGAGTCTAATGCGCATGTCATTACTCTATTATACCAGTTTCACGGAGTTCATTTATGATGGCAACGATTTCGTTTTGATGTGAATAATCATTTCCAGCCCTCTGATTGGCTATCAAAAGTCTCAAACGATCCACCAATTCGTTGGGATCGTTCCATCCATTGAGTTGTCATTTTACTTTGCCATTTCATTCGTGGAGACGGATAGCATAGGCGTTACATTAGGATTTTCTACGGGTGCTTCAACCGAACGAAATGCATAATTCCGATCTACCTGTAACCATTATAAAGGTGCCGACATTACGATTCGAGTGCAGTGTTACTTCGGGAGCCTTGGATGGTGACACGCCTGCGCACACGATCTATGAATTTCCCATAGCTTCCGATCCCGGTTACGCGATAGACGAAAAACCTACGAATTTACTCTATCTACCTGTAATACCGCAACGTGAAATCCACAACATTACGGTGTTGGTAGTCGATCAAGACGGTAGGCCTGTGGATTTTCAAGGGGAAAAAGTACTTTGGTTTTGGAACTCAGAGTCGCGAGAAACAAATGGGATTAGTTATAGACAGTGGCAGAGGCAGCGGTAGTAATAAAAGGGGTAAGAGTGACGTCACGACGTCAGTATTGCAGAAACCTTCAAACGAGCGGGTGGTGCGTCAGCAGCAGATAACATCTTCGAATAGATCCTTTCTCCGTTCCATCGGTTTAAAATTGATTCATCAGAATGAACTTCGAAAGAAGAAGAGGCAACGATGATGCTTCCATCTCAGCGCCCATGCTCGATTTGTATCGGTCTCCGAAATTTGACGAATACAGAACTTATCCTCCGTTCGTGAAGGCATTCAATTGCAATGATATCGTGGAATTTTGCATCAATCGGTGGACTCCTTTTTTGCATGAGTTCATCTCTGCCTGATTAAAGGTAGGCTTGAATTAAATAATGGGGGAGGTAACGTTACATTGGCCCCTAATGTGGGTGCTTTCCTTTTCGATTTTTGCACTTATAGCGAGAGTGCCCAGGAAATTGAATCGGTTCGAGATCCGGGAATTGTGAGTACCATTCGAGCTCTATTATCTTACGAACCTACGGATTCTCAGCATTTGGCTATAGGCGGTTGGAATTATCCTGATTTGCCTTTTTTGAATGAACATGACAATTCTTCCATCCTTCTCGTACCGCTCTGTCATATTCTCAATGTTTTCAACGATTATTCGATGATTACGTGTGGACGACAAACTCTACGATTTGTCAGAGCTCGGAATGATAATGATTGCGTCATTATACGTGAGGCAGGTAATAATGCGGTGGGAACGACTACGGCTCGAATTGTGATCGATAGCATTGAATTGAAAGTCGAACACATTTTTCCTAATGCGGAAATAAATGAAAAATTAATGAAGTCCATACAGACAGATAGACCGATAGTGATACCGTTCCAAAAATGGAAATTGAACGAATTGCCTTCGATTACGCTATGTCATCGTGGGTTTCCAAACTGATGTACGAGATAACGTTTCCGTTGATCCTACCACCTTTCAACATTCTAAATATACGTTTGTCTTTGAACGGCGAATATTGGCCCAACGAACGTCTACACTTGAATTTCGCCAATAATCACTATACCAAAGCGCATTTCAACTATACGGAATTTCTCGGCAGCTATACGAATTCCATGGAAAATTCCTTTCTTTTGGATTACCTCGGTTCCAAATATCGTGCCTTATTCGTCATCGATTGTTCAAAACAGCAAGAAACTATGAAATCCGGTACGGTTGACGTACGATTGGATATCGAATCGAGCGCGGGATTCCCCGATCGGACTCGTGTCTATTGCATCATCATTCACGATTGCATGATGGAATATCATCCCCTCTCCGAAACGATGAGAAGCCTGACATAGATCGCTACCTACGGCGCGGCGGCGTTCATTCATTCATCATCCAGCCATCATGCGTATCGCATTCGTAGATATTTAAGCCTTCCAAGTCAATGGCACCTTCTATCCAAAGGATGTGTCCATAATAGTCGGCAGTCAGCGACACAATTTTTTATTCAAGTCACCTGTGCCGTATACCAACCTGGTTGCCCAAGACCGTCGCACCGTACGATATTTGGAAAAATCGATGTATGGTATTCCATACGACACCGTCTACATAGCATATGAAGAAATGAACGACATCCTACTGAGACACATATTCTACCAGGCTGATCGGATTTTTGTGAGAGGGAAACCAAAAATACGATTTCCTCAAAGAAAAATTGCTGGAAATGGGTTTGTCACACCAAGTGGAACTCTACGATGTGGCCTTTTATGATTCAAGTCAATGGTCGACAGACAAATTCCAGCCCACCCTGGTCCACTCTCCCTACCACAACAGCGGGAAGTTCATGCGTGCCCAGAGGGACACCCAATATTTTCACGAATAGCTATGTACATATATATTACCAAATTAAGTTTATTTTAGATTGTTTTTTTTATGGGAAATAAATATGTATGAGTGTATTTCAGTGTTTCTGTCCATCTCTCCTTTATTCCTTTTTCTCTTTCAGGTGGGGTTGAGTTCCCAATTGAAATAAATTAAATAAAGTTGAAAAAATAAAGTTGAAAAAAAAGTTGAGAAAAAAAATGAGAAAAAAAGGTTGAAAAAAAATAAAAATAAAGTTGAGAAAAAAATGAAAATACTTGAGAAAAAAATTTAAAAATTAATTGAGAAAAAAAAACAAAGAGGGAAAACCCTCAGAGGTATCTCACTCCCTCTCACACCCACACACGGTATACGTGGCTTACGTCACGTACACCGTATGTTTGTGTATGGAAATAAAAGTCAGGTTAGAGTCTCTCTCTCTCTATTCATTCATTTTGATATTGCATGAAGATTCCAAGCTTCTTTTCACACTTTTGAATAGGAATTTCGCCAAAGCGAAAATCATTTTGGTTATAACAATACATGAGAGCACAAAAATCTTATATATTTCATGTTCCAAGGGTTGTAGTATTGGTGGTGGTGGCGGCGGCGTTAGTGACGTCATCGCTATTGCTGCTGCTGCCGTTGGCACACTCCTCCATGGCATCACTGCACTTGTAGAATCATTCATTTCAAACTTGAGCTGATATTTCTGGATGATGCCTAGATAACACATGGACATCCAATGGATATCCATTGGACACCCTTCATGAATTTTATGGATGTACTATGGACATCCAATTATATCCAAAAGATATCTTATGGACATCCGATGGATGTCCAAAGTGGAACAACCTGTACATCCATAGAATATCCTTCAAGGATATCCATAAGATATCCTCCAGAGATGTCCATAAGATATATTTCAAAGATATCCATAAGATATACATCCTTCAGGGATATTCAAAAGCTATCTGAAATATTCCTTGAGAGATATTCTAAAGATATCCTTCGAGGATATCCATCGATCTGGAGGGAAATGAAATAATGGTATTGAACAAAAAAAATGTATTAATGAACTCTGGTATCAAAAAAAATTCTCATAAACTTCGGGGTAATCAACAAATAAAATGTATATGTAAACTCTAAAATAAAAACAGAATATTAAATGCAGAATAATCATCAAAATAAAGTTACAGAAAAAATAGAATGCAGGCGTTTATTTTATTCTAGAAGATGACAGATGCCTTTCTTTGGCCCTTCTCAGCCAAGCTTAGATGGCTTCTTCAGTAGCTTTTTTATTTTCCGTCGAATCACTGAGGTCAGCCGCTTCTGAAATGATATGTATATATTCACGGGTATAATTGATGTTGAAATTTACAAAAAAGTACTGAGAAATATTATGCTTTCTTTTGAATTCGAATACTGATGTTGATAATATATACCACTGCCATAGTTTTTCTCTCTCTTTATTGGTATACATATAAGCGTTATTGACATAAACTTTTCTTGGAAATTTTGCATTATCACTGAAGTAGTAGTCTGTTATGAGGCAATACAAATTATTATCGGATAAACAGAACAACTGAATGGGCTTTTCACCTAGTGATAATTCAGCCAGTTTTAGTTGTCCAGTGTATTTTTTTTGCTCCATACCAGCAATATTTGGAGGCAAACATATTAGTGAGCATGGAAGAAAGGCATCGTTCCACAAAGTCATATTTTTGAGATTTCATTTAGGTTCCTAAAAAAAGAGTTTTAGGAAAAGGAATAGAAAAACATACAACTTACCTACAGCAGCTTTGAATTTCGATTCAGTTCCCAAATATTCTTCCGAAAGATTCATTTTTTCAGTGCGATAAATAGGAAAATGTTCGAATCTACTGATGAATCATCTTCATCACATGTCCACTGTTGTAGGCATTCACACCACTTTTAATCTGGGCACTGTGACATTTGAAAAACTCGTGTATTGTGGCAAATGTAACGACGTGCTCTTTAGCATTTCTGAAAATATCGAAACTCAAACAGCAAACACATAAATGCATTGGAAATAATGGATGTTTATAGATTATGTCCTTTTCAATTCATATTTACCTGTATTCGGCCGATATATAATTCCCTTTGGAAACAATCAATTGCTACAGATGAAAACCATTATGTCCAGACCAACATGGTATCAAAAACGAAGGAAAATAGAAAAAAAAGACGAATTTTGTTTGGCTTCAGTGCTATGACTATGACCTTCCTCAACAAAATAAAATGACAGACGTCAGACGTCGCTAGTAATTATGCGTTATACGTATAGTATGGCCTGTCGCAGACACATGTATATCTGTTCTGTGGTCGCAGAGGGTCCCCGTGACAAAGGTACAATTTGTGTATCTACGAGAATGTTTAAATTCATTTATGATTGCTTTGGATATCTTATGGCCATCCCTAGGATATCTTCTGAAGGATATCTATTTCAAATCCGTCGATCGATATCCATTTCAAATCAAGTAGGAAAACGAAACATGAGATTTTCCCAAAAAAATTAATTTATATGTACGAGCATGAAAGAAACTCAGAAATTGGCACAATAAAAATCAATCTTGCAATTTAAACTTATCCATATTTGCTCCGGATATCTTATGGCCATCCATATGATATCTTCTGAAGGATATCCACTTCAAATCCGTCGACGGATATCTTATGGATGTCCATTTCAAATCCAGGGATATCCCGACCAGAATTGGACATGAAATGAATATCCGTAGGATATCCTGTGTTATCTGGGTGGTGTCATTGTTGCCATCGTCTTCGAGGTGGGGCAACAGGTCTGTAGTGAAGAATAACCTTCGAAGTCCTGCTGTTCGATTCAATGGAATCCAAGACTGATTATCTCCATCTTTGAAAGAAACCGATTCTCCTCGTACATCATCATCATACGGTATGTCTACGTATAAGATGGTGTTCAGAACAAAGTCACTAGTACCATTTGAATCATATTTCGATGTTGATGGCTGTGTCGTGCAAAGATTCAACCCTTTCAATTTTCTTGTGACGTTTCGTTTTTCTTCATAAAACTGCAACTCTTCGTTCAGAGCTCTGACTTTTCGATAAAACTGTTCCAATTTTCGTGTATACTGACGCCATTTTCACAAAAAACCACAATATATACTTTCTCGTTTTCCTCCACTAAACACTCTTTCGATCCTCCCTGTATATTTGGCAACGCTTTAAAATATTATTCAAGTCGTATTTGACCTTGGTAGGATTCGCGTTTATATTCAAGTTATCCCACAGTTAAACCATGCAGCTGCATACTCTCTTATCTTGTTAATGTAAACAAACTCTTTCAAAGGATGCTGCCGATAACCGGTCGCTTAAATGAACAACTGATAACGGCCCATGCTCAGATTCCTGCATTGACTTGTCGGTTGAGTCATGGCCGCATCATCGCTCATAAACACTGGTGACTCCTCCCACTTTCCAAAATGGCCGCCTTTCATTCACTTCCTCGATTGAACGGCCTACCAATGCCGTTGACGAATGCAGCTATTGGTTGACTAATGTGGCTAAAGAACGGCCCCACCCACTCCCATTTCAATATGGCTGTTGCTGCTGCTCGGCTATTGGATAGCGGCTGACGGCTATCATCACTTACACGACCTATCACAGCTCTCCCCACCCCCACTCTCAATCACACACTCCCATCTACAACATGGCTGCCACCATTGCGACCAATCAGAAACCACTCCCCCAGATTTTTTCCCAAACCCCTCCTACAACGAACCGCCATTTTTTTCTAAACTCCTACAACGAACCGTTCATGCCCGCCGACGAACATGGCGACGATCTCAACCCAGTGGCGGCCTCCAAATCAGTGGCGGTCCCCAAAACTCGGTGCATCCACGAAAACCATGCAGGGGTTCTAACTCACTCCCGCCGTTTAGCCCTGGAGCTCGTAGTGGCATAGCTATACTACTACTTTCGAATTAGTTTTCAATCAAATTGTTAGAACTCTAGACTCTGCATCTTGACAGCTTCAGGGTTTTTTTTTATTGGAAATAATTGAAGCAAAGTTAATGCATTTGAGCAATAAATCCTATCAAAATTATCCTCGAGGGTGGTAAAAGTTATAGTGCAATCGGAAATTATTTGCTGATTGGTGCATTATGAAAATCATTTTGATATTTTTGACATTTTATTTAACATTTCCATTTGGAAACAATTACAGGAGGTTTCACAACCATGGTGTTAATTTGAAACTAATTCAGATTTCTTTTGATGAATGAACGTGGCTGCTATTTTATCTCAGTGGTTTTGCAGATATTTTCAGCATATTGGAGTTGGAAGAAAAACTTCATTAAGAATATTGAATTTTGTAGTTCTGCATACATCTTAGCACCTTTAGGAAAAAATAATGAGTCCTACTCATTTTTTCAAAGGGAATCTCCAGTTCCAATTTGAAATCATAGTTTTTTTGGAAAATCTTGTATTTGTAATTTTCCAAGCAAAATAATTAATTGAGGTAAGTAATCAATTTAATTGCTGTGAGTGGTAAAGTTATTAACTGTAAGTTCATTTTTTTATTTAATAATGACATCATGTGTTTGTCATAAATGTATGGTTGAATAATATCAAAAAGCTATTTTCATTATCACAATGACGTTGTTGGATAACAATAAGTGAAATCAATTGATAGTACCAAATGTACATTTTAATAATGACAAATACCTTTTTGCTTATACCAAATAAAACCGACACTAACAACAATCAAAATATATATTTAAGGCAAGAACTTTGTGTCATTACGGCAAGTACCTGATTTGATTACCTACTATCATTATATTCGAATTTCAGTTTAATACTGGCAATTAAACAGTGTCAGGGTCTTTTTTTCCTAGTGACAATCAAAGTGAGACCCAGTCCCCAATACAGATGCTTCTTTTGATTGCCAATACTAAAGTTTTAATAGTGGTTATTAAAGTTTTTTCTCGGTGTGCTAGTAATTCCTAAAATTCCATCATACAGTTCACGATATTCATGGAACGTCATGCAACACTACCAATATTGTTTGTATATTAGTATGAACTATAATATTACAAAAAAGAAATTTTGGAGTATAAGACGCCGCGTTGGTTCGATATTCTATCTACGACACAATCACATGCATCACTGCGTGATACATTTGCGCGTGCCCGTGATCTTCCTAATGACACTGATATTTATGAAAAGATCGACATAGGCTAATTATAAAATGAAGACTGATAGTAACTAACACTTTGTGTGTTTATGACTATCAATGACACTCCAATTATATATCTTTAATTATGACAAGGATCAAGTTATTTACACTTAGTGCGGTCGTTGATTGAAGTTTGATTATGGTAATTACTTTGTTACCAGAGTTCTTTTTTTATTTACAGCAAATACTGCACTTTAGTGCTCGTAAGTGAAAAATGTATTGCTGTAATCAAAATAGTGTAAAGTGCACTAGTGGATTTGGACCGTTTTTCTCGGTACAATTTCTATTGAAATCTACCTAAGATGGATCTCACGATAGTGGAAGATAAAGTCTATTCCAAAGAAAATATTGGTGAGAAAATGGAAACTTGCGATTTCAAACCTATCCTAAAATTTATGAATTATAAAATAAAATAATTATTAAGTACAGAGGACATGTTCGCTATTAATTAGATCAATCAGTGACGTGTTCATAAAAATGCAAAAATCTTCCAATGTAATTTTCATCCATTTATATCGTATCATTTATCATTTCCATTAATTAGAATGACTTTATTTACCAAATGAGATTTAGTTGATGAATACAAAACATATAGTCATGTGTGCGATTCAATCTTTTGTTATCGTGGGATATTTGATGAAAACGTGAATGATATACACAAATCAGACTCCAGTTTATCGTGAAAATCAATTATTTTTTGTTTGCTTCGCAATTAATTTTATCATATGTAGTCGTATTTCAAAATCAAGTAGCGCATCTGGGTAGGAGCACTTGATTTACCCACTCAGAGGCGTTTACATAAACACTCATGTTTGTGCATCCCAAAAACCTTTTGGAAAAAAATGTGGATGTCATTTAGTATACCTATCACGGAATAACGCCGCTGTATATCTCTTCATCTATTCAATCGAATAATTCCTGCAACATATTTCTCCTGATTTTTTAAATAAATATAACAACTTTTTGAGTGAAACTTCATTCGAAAATGAAAAAAAAACTTTCAGATCTGAACATAAACAATTCATTTAGTTACATAAATTAGTTTTCAATCACATTTGTAATTGAATTGTTCGATTTCCATATCTTTTTTTTTCTTTAGCATTTTCAAATTAGATTTATTTTCTCAAATTATATATTGGATTTCAGGAATATAAGGAAGCACTAATACATTGATCAATTATTACGACTGGAGATTAGTTTCCGTATAATTTTCATGTTATTTTCCGAATATGGTGCAAGTTGTCAGATTTATGATATTGTGAAATAAGTACTGGAATCAAAAGAAACTATTTTGGTGGAAGGAATAATTCAGTTACATTCTTTGTACACTTCTGAATCTTTACTCATACCGGGTGAACCACTATCATCGTACATCCCCCTTTTCTCCTTTAGTTGTAAAGATAAATGATTTTAATTTGGAATATCCTATATAAGTCTCCACCGGAAGTGGAGCTTACTTTTGATTTTCAAATATAACACCCTGTATATTATTGCTTTCCTGAATCCAATGATACAACATAAGTGACATTCCAAAAAATATTGATTTTAATTTAATTTTTAGTTTTCCATCTAAATCCCATCGAAAATATTGAATTATATGATTTATTAGGACCATCAAAATGGTTTTTGGGGCAAAACCTAATGGAACCATATTGGTATCATGATATAGACGGAGAGCTGGCTGCGAAAATAAAAAACGATAAGGTGCAGGGAAAATACTTCCCAGTGGTCAAGTAATGTAATCATGCGAAAATAAAAAATATCGAGATATCGACGAAAATATCCGTTTTGAGGTACCCCGAGACGATTGAGACCATTTCCAGAGTGAAGTCTGTCTGTATGTGTCTGTCTGTAATATTCCACGATAACTGCCGAACCGTTTAACCAATCGAGCTGAGATTTGGTATGAAGATACAGTTTCTACTCAGAATTAGTTTTTGGCTGTCAAGTGTCACTTTTAAAAAATGACAGAATATGTCATTAAAAAACCCTTGAAAAACTGTATCCAGAACAATCAAAATTATTTCTGCAAATAACACCTATCAAAAATAAAAAAAAAGACAAAGTTCAAAACTTTGCCATTTAATTATTCAAAATTTATCCGATGGATTAGAACTGAATTCGGAAGGGAGCAACACAATAAAAGAAGCAAATTAAGTCTGCAGTTGGAGCTTTCCAACGTTTTCCAGTCTAGCGCTACGAATGTTTAAATTTTCTCCTGGGCGTTATAGTTTAACCATTTTCAATTGCAAAAGCTGTTTCTATAGGGAGCAAATCAAAAACTCACTTTGCTAACACGAGCGAATGTGCGAAGAAACGGAACGAAAAATAATGTGTACTACTCGTAAACATTCTCCGATGGCGAACGGTAGATCAAAAGAAGATCAAAAGAGCCGATATTCAACGTGGGTTTGAGTGACAGCTGTTTGAGTGACCGCAAGCCAATGATAATGCTTGTAAGTGTGTCTATACGTTGAGACTAATAAATCACCAGTTTCAGGAGGTCTGAGTAAATGAAAGCCAGTAGCGTCTCTGGTCTGGGATCGACATAGGTTTCAAAATATTCCATAGTTGTGATGTGTTTTGTTGGAAAATATGGCTTTTTTCGACCATGGGAAAATGAAATTATGATGATCCGATTGCCTATTAATACATACTTCCTTGTTTATAGCATATTTTTTCATTTTAAGTATTTTAAAAATATTTAAATATCTAAATAAAATTAGTTATCTTCGCCTCTGCTGCTCAAAGGATTGCGTCTCAAGACTGGGAAACTTGTTTTTTATGCTTCTGCAATTGATAATGGATGAACTATACATACGAGACGGCCGCTCACCCGGACTTTGACTAGGACAACCCGCGTTTGGTGCAGGACCGCTGAATTGACTGGGGTCAAATATCTCACTTGGTCAATTGACAATTGAATTGACCGATCGAATTGACTTCGTACGGCCCTAAAAATGTTTTATCAATGTTTCATTTCAAAATAACCCCATTCTCCCGAGGCCCGTGCCGGTCAAGCTGATTTTTTTTATATGAAAACCTTCCTTACTAGCTGACAGACACATATGTTTATTAATACTTTTTTTTTTGTTCAATACCATTATTTCATTTCCCTCCAGATCGCTATTACTATATTTTATCTCCGATAGATATCCCCGAAGGATATCTTTAGAATATCTCTCAAGGAATCTTTCAGATAGCTTTTGAATATCCTTGAAGGATATATCATGGATATTCCTGAAAGATATCTTTGAAGTATATCTTATGGATATCTTTGAAAGATATCTTATGGACATCTCTGGAGGATATCTTATGGATATCCTTGAAGGATATTCTATGGATGTACAGGTTGTTCCACTTTGGACATCCATCGGATGTCCATAAGATATCTTTTGGATATAATTGGATGTCCATAGTACATCCATAAAATTCATGAAGGATGTCCAATGGATATCCATGTCCATGTGTTATCTGGGTAGCGCTGCAGCCAGATGTCGTTTTCGGGGAGGGAAGCGTAAGCGGGCGGTCAAGTGTGTTGATTTTTAATAAAAATAAAAATGTTGGGTGCAGCTCTGAAATTTTGTGTAGTTATATTTTTAACTGTCTAAATCGCAAAACATGATTGCCAGAAGTCTAGGTCGGGGATTAAACATTGCCAAAAGTCAGTAAAGTTATAAGGAAGTTGTTCAAATTTCAATGTCCAGGTGCAGTTCTGACGATTTTGTATTTATATTATTCATGGCTCAAAAAAGTTGTACATAAATTTCCAGAAGCAAAATGATGACTAAGTATATAAGAAATGATAATATCGCTAGAAGTTGCTGAAGAGGCAAAACATGTTTTTATGCAGTTTTAGCAATTTGTCTTTGTATATTTGAACTTTTGGAATATTAATGAATTACGAGTGGACAAAACGAAGGATAAGCATAAAAAACGGGAAAATATAAATAATTACATTAATAATTACATCAATTTATTCTCAGGAGAAGATTCTTATATTTTGACGAGTCAAATTTTAATAGTAATACATTTTTTATATAATATTATTAATGCTATAATAGAGAAAAATCGAGATTCTATTATTTTTAATTAATTAATGAACTCGAATAAGTATATTTTCGAAAATATAAAATAGAGATTGAAATTTTCTATTAACTTATACTAAATTTCATTAACTAATTATAATAAATAAAAATACTCAATTTTAGACTGAAATAAAATATTGAATAATTTAAAGAAACAGATATAAATAATTTTCTCGAGCTAAATATATTAATTTATCAACCGGGGCAAAGTACTTCGAACCGAAATTCAAAAAAGACATAATAATCTTGTAAATAGAATATTTCCATATTCAGCTGAAAAAAAAAATACAAATCCCCTTCTTCTCTTTCCACATTGAACCCTGAAACTAATTCTGAATCGCTCTCAGCAAAATCAAAAGGGGTACAATTAGCCTCAGCTATTTAGATATTAAATATAAAGGAAAATAATAAATGAAAATCGAAAATATTCTTGCAATTTTATAAACTCAATTATTTCTAATCTTAAAACTATAAATAAAAATATAATAAAATTTAAGCTAAATATGCTACAGGACTTAAACTGCCCAATGAAGGATAATTTGAATTGGAAGATCACCCTCTGATTCAACAGAGTATACTCAACCTAGAAATATATAAAAAAACAGTGAAGATAAATTGAACCTCAAATTTACAGTAATAAAAGGTACACTAACTCATAAACATTAAGCCAAAAATAAATTTACCACAGGAGAAAAATAAATTGAATCAGATATTGAAGGATAAGTTTGGTCCTTAGAAAATAATTCAAAAGCATCAGAAAGAGGTTGAATTAAGCCTGAAACCCTTTAAATTTACCAATAATTTAAAAAACCCAATAAAACACAAACAAATAAAACTCATTATGCAATAAAATAGTATATTAAAGTATAAGTGGATAAAAAGGGCTTTAAAACACGCGCGATTTTTCGAGCACGACGGCGCAGCCGGAGTGCTCGAAATAGAGCAAGTGTTTTTAAGACCAGTTATCCACGAATACTTTACGTTATTTTTTTTTATTGGTGCACTTTGAAATCATATATACTGGTATTATTACTACAAATAATAGAAATAAGAACTAATAATGCAAGAAGGTTGAATTCGTGATGTGACATCAGTATACCTTTCGTTGTCATGGAAATGAGAAAAACATTCATTTGCAATTTGTTACCAAAGATCAATATTTGTTGTCACCAGAGCTCAAAAATGAATTATTCTAATATAAATTTTTTGAATAGTGAGGCAGAATCGCGGTTAATACCGCGAAAATCCAGTGATATATATAAAAAAAATATGAAAAGTTCATCAAATGGATGGATGAGCACATATAAATGAACGAATTGTGAGTAATATTTTGACGTTACAAGGTACTCCTGTCAGATCAATAATAAAAAATTTGTCATTTAGACTTCACGTTTCTCGATTTGTTGATGTTGTCATGGTTACCTTTAAAAAACGCGCGTTTTTTAAAGTTCGATTTAAACACGCTGAGGCGTGCTTTAAATGGGTAAAAAGGGGCACCAATAAAAAAAAATATATTTTGGAAAATTTTGAAATAGGTTTGAGTCCTACTCGAAAAAACGTCTATTAGTAAATATTTTTCAGATCATCCTGTATATATTATTTCAGTTTCTACTCCCTAATCTGACTTTTTTTTTCGAGGATAACTTCATATCTATTTCCAAAATTTCCTCAGGTATTTTTTTATTAATTTCTGCCAAAACTGATTTGCATCTGAGAGTAGGAGAAAAATTCAAGTTCCAGCTGTATCTTCAAAAGTGCGATGAAACCTCAGGTCTCAAGGTTTTTCTTATAAAGAAAACTGCGGGTTCCGCTGCACTTTGGGACTTTATAAACGGTAGAGATAGACATGTTCAGTAAAAGTTATTTGTATTTGTCTGTAGAATCCAAAAACAGGATGAAATACTGGGTGTTCCATTTGAAATTCGAAAGTTGATATTAGTTAAAGTACATGTGGCAACACTGCAGTATTTATATCTCAGATCTCCAGAAAAGCCCAATAGGCCATCGAGTTTGGAATACCTGTATATTAATCATTCTTTGTACAATCAGTTCGTCATTTTATCATTCATTAACTTCAATACACCACAGAACCTTCTGCATGTTCTCGCTATAATTTGATCACATTGACCATGAAGATAAACAATTTCATCAAAACTTCGTTTGAATAGTTAATGCCTTCCATTTTGATTCTTTTCTGATCAAATTTTTGGTAATGAACGCGCAAACGTTTTATTATTGATGCACTAATTGTCGAATTTTCATAATGACATATTCCATGACATTTAATACAAAATATGGCAAAATAATTATAGAAACTTGCTTTTATTTCGGAAACCAGACTATTTAGGTGAAGGAACATGATACATCATTTGGAAGGAACTTTAATTGTCTTTCAGGATATTTGATAATATATAGGGTGTTCTATTAAAAAAAAAGTACTTTTCACCATTTTTGTATCTATCGAAAAAATCACAAATTTTTAACGACCCTGTATAATGGAGAACGAATTCCCTTGAACAAAACTAATGCACAGAACATTGGTAAACTACACCCAGAATTTCAGCTATGTTCGAGTCCAAATACCGCAGTAATAAACATTTAACTGAAGCTATGTTTTGCACAAAAAATAAGGAAATCAATGAATTTCTCGAAAACCGCTTGAGATAGGTAAAGAGAAACACTATACAAAAATGATCGTAAAGCAATAGCAAAGCAGACAATGCAATAATATAAAGGATGTCTCTTTAAAATATTAAAGTTGTTGCTACTTTTCAATATAAGCGGCAACGCCGCAGCGCTGAACATGCTTTAGATCGATATAGCAGAACTAATTACCCAAGAACCCAAATTTTCAAAATTATACCCTGGTCCAGAAACGTTTAATAGGCCATCGAGTGTGGGACACTCTGTATACCGCCTTGAAATGTGCGATGAATTCAATTGAAATTACACTTGATAGAAAAAATAAATAAATTAAATAAAAATTATTCTGTTCTAAATGATAAGAAGAAACTAAGTTGGCATTGAAAACAATGAGATACCTAGTAAGCTTGTCAGACATTATGTATTGTTTAACGGGTGTTTCTATTTTTACTTCAAAAAGTGTTTGGAATTCTTGTTAATCTTATTCAAAATGACGTAATTTTATAAAGACATGAAAAACTGGATATGTTAATGATTTATGAGGAATGTAAAAAAAATTGCGGTAGTCGCGTGTATTCTTTATGCCGAAAGATATCCAGAAAGGAAATGTTCTGTGAGAAATTATTTCTTGGGCTTTGAAAATCAGTTCAGAAGAGAGCCCAATAGAAAAAACCGATGGTGCGGCCAGTCGGAAAGGTAGATTTCAGAATTTATTTATTGATTCTGAAATTGCCATCAATCATGCTAACGAATAATGTGTCAGAAAAAATATATTTCAATTGTAAAACACAAACAGCATTTCTATTGTTACGGTCCGTTTTTTATTAAAAATACTCGATACATTTAATATCCCTTTATTACACTTCGAAAACACAACACAATAATATACTCTGATGATGAAATACTCAATCACAGTTCACTTCTATAAAGAACCGCGTACCGCACTGCACTAAATTCACCTTGAACTCGCTATGATCGAATCACTACTTGATTGAATCACTGATCGTACGCCTGACCTTATTTGGGTATTTAAAGGTGTCGCATTCTATTTGAAAAAGGAGTTTTTTTTTTTCAATTTTTATACATTTCTCTTTTGCATTCCTCTCATATTCTGAGTGAAACTTATCCATTAATTTATTATGTTAGGATGATAGTGTTGTGTGTAAAAATAGAGTTGTTTATAACTTCCTAGGTTTTTATATTTCTCAGGGTACTGAAATTAAGATTTCATCTCCAATCACCAATTTTGAAGATAATAGCAATATGATTAGATATTTTCTCATATATAATGTCAATTGTATCTCTAGGAAAGAAGATTTAGTTGTAATTATATTTAGAAAAATATTCATTCCCACAGTGATTCTTCTGTTTTATTACAAACCGAATTCTTCTATTCGAAGAGTCAATACATTTCAGTTCGTATAAGTCTGTTGGAAAACATGAGGAGTTGTTTTTCATTTTCTAACTCCTCATAATCTGAAAACTAACAAAGTTCATAATGGAAAAATGTATAAAGAAAACAGGTTTTTTTTCAGGAATCTTCAATGATAGGTTTACCATGTCATAACAGATTCGAACACCCTATAAAAAAACACATTGTATGCTTTCGAGGTTATATTATGTTTCTGTATTATGATAATACATTCAATTCATGTGATACTTACTTTATTTACTTTTTCAGTGATGTCAAAAATGTATACTCATCACTTTCCACGTTTAAAGAAAATTAACCAGCGCTTCACAGTGTTCCATGTGCCATACAGTCCAGATTCCATTGTTATTAAAATTGAGGAATACAAAATGAAATAAATAGTTGAGAGTGAGGGGACGAAAAATATAAATATTCTAAGTTTTAATTCACATGAAATTTTTAACTTTTTGTTGTGTGAAATGATCAAATTGTCGAGAACCATTATGAAACTGAACAATAAATGTATATTCAATATCTGGGATGAACCTCTCAAGACGAACTATGTTATGTCTAGAAAGAACATCAACACATTAAAAATGTTTTGACTTCGCCAATACCTCTCAGTAGGCATACAAATTAATGCCACAGAAGAACAAATACAATACTTCCAACATCCTTTAAAGTCCTCTTTGGGTAGTGCATATTGCGTCTCAAAAAAACATCATCATGCCAACATTTTCAAAACATCCCAAACCTCCCAGGGATGTTTGTGCAAATCGATGGCAGCGCACGCTGTGGCAGAAATGTAAAACATATCGGGACACTCAAATTTGTTTTGATAATTCCACGTTGAATTCGTTGTGTTGTGCACTGTACAAATAATGGAAAATTTGTGTAAATTTTATATTATTCCTAAATCGGCCTGGAAATTGCAGCAAAGGAATAAATTGATAGCTGCTGTAAAAAGGAAAAAGTAAGTGACAACCTCATATTACGATATCACTGAATCAATTTTATTTGAGCAATATTATGAGTTCACACGTTTGGACAAACGTTTTATGGCAAGGAGGAACATAGTGTAGTCTCACCAAATCAACCAATAACTGGAAAAGTAACTGCAATGAATCCAGATCAACTCAACAACAACGCAGGGTACTAAGATTTTTTGTAGGATGTTAATTTCACTGAGGTTTGCCTAATAATATGGGCTTGTATTGAATAACTTTGGGCGATATTTCTCAGTTCTTCAACATTTTTCAAACGTGCTGAAGCTGATTCATTACTTTTCATCACAGTTTGAGGTTGGAAAGATATGTTTTATGCTTTCGAATCCTGTTCTCGTAATTAAATCCATTTGTTTAACTTTAACAAATATTATGAATTGCTCTCAGATATCGACAATGTTTAATATTTCTTCAAGTTTTCAACTTGATTTTGATAGAAATTAACAAAACATGGATATTTCATGTTTGTCATCGGAAATTCCTGGCCGTTACACCGTCTGGCTTACGATAAATACATGGGCGTACTGTACTTGAAAAAAATATTTGTGTAAAAACCTATTTTTATGTAATCTGACTGAAATCAAAAGAAAGAAGTATAACCAAACTGGTTTCCTTTTGGTTCGATTTAACTATATAATTCTTTATAGTGACAAAAGCTTATTACGTTATTGATTAAAAGCACACAAGGATATATACGTGGGTTTCAATCTCAATATCACTTCGAAAAATAATAACGAGAAATGTTAAAATCCAATGACGTTCTGTTTGTCAAAGGAATATTATCTTTTGCCAACTAGTATATCATTGACAAGAACGAATAAACCTCAAATAAAAGGAGCATACAGGGCAAACAAAAATTATAAATTCTCATCTACCGTAACTTACAGGGATTTTCTATTTGTGTGTACATCTTAGAGAAAAACTTCTCGAATGGAAGTTGTGAAGCCCATAAAGCTCTATCAAACGGTATGTAGCTTGCCAATATTGAAACGAAACTGTGACCTCCAGTTTTTCTACGAATATATATATATATATACTAGCTGACCCGACAGACGTTGTCCTGTCCACATTTCTATGTTCCCTAAAATATTTTTTCCGAAAACTCTCGTCCGCGTAGAATTTATTTTTTCCTATGTTTCACTTTATGTTGTTCCATCTAGACTATGCTTTTGACTCCTTCCGCTTCCTGTTGTCCCGTTATCCCGTTTTCCTGTTATCTCGTTTTTTCTTTATCCCGTTATCCCGTTATCCCGTTTTCCCGTTATCCCCTTATCCTGTCATCCCATTCCCGTTTTTTTGTTATCCCGTTATTCCGTTATCCCATTTTCCTGTTATCCCGTTTTTTCTTTATCCCGTTATCCCATTTTCCCGTTATCCCCTTATCCTGTCATCCCGTTTTCCCGTTTTTTTGTTATCCTGTTATTTCCGTTATTCCGTTTTCCTGTTATTCCATTTTTTCATTATCCCGTTATCCCGTTTTCCCCTTATCCCCTTATCCTTTCATCCCGTTTTTTCGTTATCCCGTTATTCCCGTTATCCCGTTTTCCTGTTATCCCGAGTTTTTATTTATCCCGTTATTCCGTTATTCCCTTATCCTGTCATACTATTATCTTGTTTTCCCGTTTTTTCATCATCCCGTTATTCCCGTTATCCCGTTGTCCTGTTATCCCGTTTTTTCTTTATCCCGTTATCCCGTTCTCAATTTATCGTACTACAATTATTATATTCGATTGCCATCTTGCAACCCTATTGCGGATCTGTGGATAAAATAAAAAAAAATAAAAATCGCGATGGAAAAATAGGCGTTGATCGTAGAAGGGTGAAAATTTAGGATTGTGTGTATTTTTGAATGCTGTATCATAAAAAAATGAAAATAAAAGTTTTTATCTAAAAAATAAAAAATAAATCAAGGGGTGGACCACCCTTAACATTTAGAGGGATGAAAAATTGATGTTGTCCGATTCGCAGACCTAACCAATATGCACACAAAATTTCATGAGAATCGGTCGAGCCATTTCGGAGGAGTTTAATTACAAACACCGTTTTACGAGAATTTTATATATATATATATATATATATATATATATATATATATATATATAAACACGTCTACGCAGTATTTTTATACATAAACGCTCACACGTGCCGAACATTTGATTTGAGGTTATTTGCGGCCGTTCATTGTCGTTCATTAATTATACGCGCACTTTCAACACTGTGCCTCTCTTTGATTCGAAGCTTTTACATGCCGAATCACAATACAAATGCCGTTTCGACGTTTGCGGCCGTAAAATTTAAACTATCTCACTTTGTAGGCACCCTTTTTAACACAGCCGGAAATGGTGATGAGTGATACAGTAGGACCAGTTTGTCCGATTCCGCCACTGCGGCGTTGTTCCTCCCCCATGCTCCAAGTCCATAGTCTGCAGATATTTGACAATGGACCATTCATTCCGTCATGTGTGGTAGAGCTAGCGGACTTTCGCCGAGTCCGGTAATGTCAAGAACACCTAAATTGGACTTATTATACGGCTATGCGGCCACTTGAGAGCCAATCAGAAAAATTAGCGCGAAAAGCAGACTCAGGGTGGCGTCTCTTGAGCTGGAGAAGGGAGTCGATTCCAGGAGCTCTAACGTCTGCGTATAACGTGCGGCAAACGGCCGCTAGTCACTAAGATGGCCGACGGATAAGACTTTATTCGAAATAATGGCCGACGTGAGAAAGTTCTGAATCGTTGGGAGATGTATTGAAATTTTGTTTTGAGTGACATTTTCAGGAGGTAAGGTTTATATTATATTGAATAACGGAAATTACGGCGAGGGTCGAAAGCGATGTTATACGAGAATAACATAAGAATACCGTTGGGATTACTTGAATATGGGAAAATGCAGCCTGTTATGGAAGGAAAAATGGTCGCGACGCTTCTAGTAACCCATGAAATAACCATAGTGTAAAGCTTCCATTAGGATACGAGGGTGAACATTTGAACAAGTCATAGAAAGATTTAGGTTTTTTACCTAGAGAAAAGTTATTCAAAAAGACTGCGCATTTGTGAAGCCGCGGCCGAGTCTTCCTTCCGGAGGACAATTGGTGACTAAAATAGATAACAGTGCCTTAAAATATTATATTATAGAGACATTCTATAATTAATCGAGTTATGTGTCGAAATGTTCGTTGGACATTATAACCCTGGCGGCAGCAGCCCATATGATATACAAATATTGTATGTACCGGGTTATTCACTATAAATTGACCAACCCTTATCATCACTATTATTGCCTATAGAAAAAAGTTATATGTAAAAGTTTTGTGGTTATGACTGAATTTTGATAAAATGCTATCAAAAATACAGTAGCGCGCAAATTTCAGGGGATAAAAAAATTCAAATGGGATACTCTGTATATTATTGAATTTTTGGATTGATCTTTTTTCCTGATTTCAAAAATATACCTTTTTTGAGTTATTAAACGTCGAATAACTTAGTTAGACTAGTTGTTACTGTGAATACCTATCCTATGAAAGTTAACAGTTTTAAAGTAAGCTATGAAAATCACAACTATATTACGTTTGTTTAGTGACATTTCTCTAATGGAATAATCAAAATGGTTTACAGTGAGGAAGAAAAAGTTCAAATATATACTTGTTATATACAAAATAACAAAAATAAACGTGCAGCAAAAAGTGCATATAGGGTGTCGTCCAACACCGTCAGAAAATACATTCAAAAATATTTACCCAAAGGTGAATCATACCTTCAGTTTCAGTAGAAAAAAGCGTGTAGTTCAAGAACACCAGGAAGAACAGCTAGACATACTGCTTCATTTCGAAGGTAAGCCTATCCATATTAATTCGCGAATAGACTTTTTTGAAACATTGTATTGTTTTTTAAAAAATTCTGAATGTAGTTTAAACAATGTAGATCAATTGGGTGAAAGTTTTTTCAAAATCCAACGTACTTTGAAAAAGAATAACTACAAACCATATACAGTTTTAACAGAAACACGTAAGAGGAAATAGCTGGCATTTTGCCAACAGATTTCGTAAATTCATAAATTTTTCATAGACTACATTGTTTATAACTATTATCTTATATAACTAGTATTTCTCATTCTGACACCTAGGTGAGAGCACCTGTATGTGTCATGAATGGATATTTTGGCAGTTAAATGGATGTTTTAAATGAAGATAGGATTGAATTCAGCTTGTTTTCTGAGTGAATAGTCCATATGGACGAAAATATAGTAGGTGCTATGATTTCATTAATACAATTTATTCTAAGAGAAGTCTATAGAAATTTGCATAGTTTTGAGAGATAAGGGATTTTCACATCTTGCTATATTTATGTTTTTTTAATAGTTTAATATCTAATGGTAGAGTATTATAACATTTTGGTCCTAAATAGTTTACACAATTTTTGAAAAACTCACCGTTTGGCTTAGGGACTTTAATGTACATTTTAGATGCCATTCTAATATCATGATTATGATGGATAGGGTTTTTTAGAGACTCTAGTTTTTGTAGGTGATTACATATTGAATGTATGAATAGACGTCTAATATTTATGATCTTTCCATTGTATAGTAAAGCAGTTGGATAGAACCTATCTTTTTTTGTAAATAATCTTCAGTATTTTATTTTGAAAGACATTTAGTGCTATGTCGTACGAGCCTCCCCAAACTAAGACTCCGTACCGTAAAATGGATTCAACTAGATTGTAATATAGTGTTGTCGGTAGGTCTAAATTGAGAAATTGTTTGGGCAGGAAAAATTTATAGATCAGGAATCTTAGTTTCTTTGTTATATATGTTACATATGGGTCCCCATAGACAAATTAAAAATAAAGAGACTGTTTGAAACATTGGCGATCTTGATCACCAAGTTTTTGGTACGGCCAGTCGCGCATGGAGGCGCTGCCCGCAATCAACAGACGAATGATGAAATGATAATTTTCCAATTTCGACGTTTGTCAGAAAATGACAAACCACGTAATAATTTCAGAATAATTCTACTGTTATTGTCATCGAAAAATTAATGATAGAAATTATACTATGGACTTGAATTCGGAATCCAACATCGAAAATAGAATGTTTTGTTATTCGAGATGACGCTGAAATTCCTGGAAATAGTCTTTTACAAGGTAAAATATAAGCTGCTTTTCACAAACTGATACTTATTTCCATCCATCAGTTGCAGAATTTTTTTCACAAATTAGTACTTATTTCCATCCAAAAGTTTCCATTTCCTATCATCATTTGAGGAAGTACGAAGTACATGGTCTACTTAATGATTATCATCAAACTGGAGTATTTGTTATACCTACTCGTTCTCCTTTGTGCTAATAAATTAACAAAATTATTGAAGGTATGTTGTAAATGTAATTTGTTTTCATTTTGGTTGATTTCATGATAAGACTGAAAAATATTTTTAATTTTGCTGTTTTTCAGAGTTTTATTATTGTTTTGTCTGTAGTTGTACCTGTCCTAGATAAAATAAAATGTTTTTTTATGGTGTTAAACTTATTATTCTTATTTTATAAGAACTTTTATTTTGTTCTTGATATCATGAAACAAAGATTTATTTTGAAACTTTATTTCAACCACGAACTAACAGTCTACGAATCGATTACTGTATATATTTTATTAGTGATCGATTTGTCATCCCTGTATTTCATATGATACAACCATTCATATGAAATACAGGAATGGCAAATCGATCACTTATGAAATATATACCATATCAACCATATAAAAGTAATACATTCAAAAAACCCGCCTGTACTAACTTAGTTCGGCCAGTTGCGAATTATGTCGCCACTGTCTAAACGTGGTGCCAACTTTTTCTGCAGGTTTGACAACTCTCTTTATTTTTAGTTTCTCTATGTGGGTCCCATTTTAAGTTTTGGTCAATAATAATGCCCAAGTATTTGGTACTTTTTGTTTCGTGTATTGCAGAATCTATATTATCACATATAATTTCATTAGAGTGAGGACGATCAACGGCTGTTTTGGAAAAGGAGATATAGTTTGTTTTATTCACATTAAGTGACAATTTATGAGTATCTAACCAATTTTCGACATGTTTAATTCCTGTTATAGCCCGATTTTTCACACTTTCCCAATCCCTATCACTGAAGGTGAGTACAGTATCATCCGCATATGATATGACTTTGCCATGAATGTCAATTTCAGTTAGGGTGTTAATATATAGATCAAACAGTATGGGCCCCAGGACTGTCCCTTGTGGAATGCCAATCTTTACAATTTCAGGGTTATTAACTTTATCCCTTATTTTTATCCTCTGCTCTCTTTGAGTAAGATAACTTTAAAGATCTTCAATACGGTACCCCTCACCCCGTTTTGTTCAAGAACATTTAGGAGCTTCTGATGTGGTACCGTATCGAAGGCCTTTGCTAAGTCTAAGAATATACTTATACATTTACTATTGTTATTCATCTCATTTGCGATGTTTGTTATCAATTCATACATTGCGTCGCTTGAGCTAACACCCTATGAAAAGCTATACTGATATTTAGGAAGTAGATGATTCAGAATTTGAATAGAGATCCCGATTATTTAACCATTTTTCAATAGGAAAAATCGAAGGTCGTGGAAAAAAAAGGACAACAGAAAAATATTGGTAAAACAAATAAACTGTTAGCGTTTGGTGCGGAATTTTTAGAAATAAAATTGTTGGCCCTATATTCAATGATTACATATTGATTAACAGGAGTTAATACCTATCAAGAAATACTCATCCTAGAAGTAGAAAATATTCTTTTATAGAATTTTTCGGAAGCCGAGCTTGCCAGTATGATTTGGATGCAACCCCGCATAGTATCACGTGTTCAAGAACATTTGAATAATGTATTCCCAATATGGATAGGAAATAATGGAAGTATCAAATGGCTACCTAACAGTCCGGACTTGACCCCTATGGATTAATTTTTATGGAGATTTCTAAAATATATTGTTAATAATAATATTCAACTCATTAAAGACACGATTCGACTTGAAATAGAGAATCTGAATGTCAGTAATGACTTATAAATATAAATATAAGAATACTTCATCAATTATGCATTGCATTGCATGGACACATTGAACATTTTATGAGTTATCATGTATTTACATTTCCTAAATAAATCTTTGTTATCTATTTTTGTATAAATATTTGAACTTTTTCTTCCTCACTGTAAACCATTTTGATTATTCCATTAAAGAAATGTCACTAAACAAACATAATATAGTTGCCATTTTCATAGCTTACTTTAAAATGTTTACTTTCATAAGGTTTCAAAACTAATTTTTTTAAAAAAAAAAACAATATCTAAATATAATAAAAAATCCTGAAATATGCACGCTACTGTATTTTAGATAGCATTTTATCAACATTCAGTCATAATCACACAATATTTAACTTTTTTTCTAGAGGCAATAATAACGATGATAAGGGGTGGGAATTTATAGTGGATAATATTCATATTATCAAGTAATAACACAGATTGACTATTTTACGCTGGGGATTTTGGAATAGTCTTCTTTTTCTAAATCAATTACATCAATTACAAAAATTGCAAAATGGTGACCACGGGGTGAGACAGTTCTAAATAACGCAATTATTATTGAAAACAAATTGCTACAATGGTGACGGAGCGGTAGGATATTTGAAAACTTTTCTAGGGGGATCATTTGAGATATATTTTTTTATAGGAAAACAAGTGAATTTTTTTTAAGGATGAAAAATTCGAATAACTTTTGTGAAAAAATGGTGGGATCATTTTATTAAGATGTAGGAGTTGATAATATTTGAGGTTTCAGGTGAGATAAAATATTTTTTTTTTACGGTGAAAGGAGAAAATTTTATAGTGTTATGTTGGTCAGATTGATTTGCATTCTTGGTAAAAAAGTTGAGTATATTAGGAAGATTTTTTGAAAAAAAATGGTGAGATTTTTTAATAATTTGAAGAATTTGAAGTTGAGGAAAAAATAGTGACTTTTATATACAAATACTAAAAGAGCCATCGATGGAAGCTGATAAAATGAAGGATAAGAAGAAAAATGTAATTTTTTTGAAATTTTATTGATATAAATTGTTATTTTTGAAAGATATTTTTCAAGCAAGCTTTGATGTTTTTGGATGAGATTTAGGAAAAGAAAAATGAGATTGATTTGATTAGTAATTGATATAATAAGAAAAATGAAAGGGTTATTTGAAAGCTGGCGAAGGAATAATCATAGGAAATGAAAAAGATAGATAACAGTTTTGTTACATGCAAGTACACAGAATTAGTTAAATAATTGAAATTGAATTTTTGGATAGAATATTTGTTTTCAAGGATTTTATAATTTCAGGAACCAGTATAAAATTTGATGGAGCGAATTTCAAGAATTTATTTTAATTGTCAGCGTGCAAATGACGTGCAACTACTTCTCGTGCTCTCATTTCAAACTATTTTATTACAGTGATTGTTTTTTAATACGTCGTTTATTTTATTTTTATCTTTTTGGTAAAGCCATTTTTTAAATGAGAACAATATGGAATATTCTAAGTACTTTTTGATTTTAACAAAAAAATCGAATCTTTTGATATCAGGTTTGATGTTCTCAGCATAAATATTTTATAGCGGCAGTATCTTAATTTTATAAAACTGACAATACATTTTGAATGAACAAAACTGATCTAAACTGAAAATATATGAATACCATGAATATTGTCATATTAATTTAGAACTATATTATATATTCGTAAAAACAATTCACGAAAGAAACCAATAACAAGACTTTTGTTTATTCATGATTCATGAACGGTAATGAAAATGTATCTATTGAAAGAGTAGAATAGGCCCCACTTCAGACCGACAGATGGCTCGAGTGGCACATTTTTTCTCTGATGATGATCGTGAAATTTACGTATAAATGCATATTTGTTTTGTTAAAAAGTTGGTGCATACGACACCACAAGCTATTATACGTATTAGATAATGAAACAGTAATTGGTTTTTTGACGTTTTTGAATCAAGGCTACATTTTCCTGATCCATACATACGTAGTGTAAACTAACTTGTTGCTCTTCCGTGAATTTCGGGTGCATAATGTCATTTTTCAACTAATTATAGTGGTTAAAAAGACCATGACATCCGAGATAAGGCTGGCAACTTCCGTAAAAATGAGTTTTTTGTTTGCAGCGAAGTGAAAGAATGGTGTAGATAACACTGAGCTACACTAAAAATTAGTATAGTTCATCCAATATCAATTGCAGAAGCATAAAAAACAAGTTTTCAAGTCTTGAGGCGCAATCCTTTGAGCAGCAGAGACGGATATAACTAATTTTATTTAAATATTTAAATATTTTAAAAATACCTTAGAATAAAAAATATGCCATACACGAGGAAGTGTGTATTAATAGGCAATCGGAGCATCATAATTTCATTTTCCCATGGTCAAAAAAATCCATATTTTGCAACAAAACACATCACAAGAAAAGAATATTTTAAAACCTATTTCGATCCCAGACTAGAGGCGCTACTGGCTTTCATTTACTCAGACCTTCTGAAATTGGTGATTTATTATCTCAACGTATAGACACACCTAAGCATTATCATTGGCTTGCGGTCACTCAAACCAACGTTGTCTATCGGCTCTTTTGTTCGCCGACGGAGAATGTTTACGAGTAGTACACATTATTTTTCGTTCCGTTTCTTCGCATATACGCTCGTGTTAGCGAAGTGAGTTTTTGATTTGCTCCCTATAGAAACAGCTTCTGCAATTGAAAATGTTTTTCAACACAATACAGCACATATTTCCACCTTTGTTGTATTATACTAGGCTACACTTTTTTGCAATAGAAAGCACCTATTAAACGTAGTAACAATGCCATCTTATCTTTGACAATGATGCGTTTTCTTTGAGAAAAATAGAAACAGATTTGACATCGGCAGTTGTACGTGCGATAAACACATGCTTTTGGGTGTGGGTGTGTGTGTGGTGTTTTGATTGAAAAAATTGAATTTATATACCAGTTAATAGATAAAGTTATGTAGGTGAAAGTAATCAAAAATTAAATAGTTAGTAATTAGTAGATTCTAGCCACAAAAAATTTAGAAATAAAAACTTTCAACAAAAAACTAAACCGACGAAAAAGAAGCTGTGAAGCGAAAAATGAAATAAACCTTTTTAGTCTTAATAAGTGAGCTCCTTAACTAATATAAGTAACTAATTTTGAGTTGGGGCTAAACAAACAATCAACGAAGATCATCGAATTACTATAAAGAAATAATCAAAACAAAATAACATGAAAATGCAACGTGAAATCTCCTGTGATAAACAATAACATTCCAAAAATGCGCTCTCCGCACGACCACTCGCAACGACGTGGGCCCTCACGTGTGTGCCCGTTCGGGTAGCTGTCTCGTTGATATAACTTCGGGAACGCTCGGCAATTTCCGGGGAAGGGACGCGCCCTGCCGCCGCCGCGCATCCCGCTGAAATCATTTTACGCTTTACGTAATTAATTTGCTTGTTTGTTTGTTTGACGCCGACTCAAAATTAGTTACTTACAATCGTTTAGGAGCTCAGTTATTTTTCGTATCTCAGTTTTTTTTTTCGTTGATTAAATTTTTTGTTTGAAAGTTATTTGCATTTTTAATGTGATTTTTTTCAGTTTTTTCGTATTTTTTCATGCGTATAAAATAAAAAGTAAGTTTTGCCACTTCACTGACATCGTTTTCACATTTTTTTCCATTTTTGCGTGCACCTAAAACGTCACTTTGTCATTTCAGATACACCATTTTATGTTGCAACATAATTTTTTCTTGGGAACCAGAAGATACAAAACTTCATCACCTATAGAACTTCAAAGGAGTTCCTCAAACCATTGAAAAACCTGTTATTGTAGGAGTATTAATGATTTGGTTTTTATTCTTATACCCCTGTATATTTGTAAATTTGAAACATACAACGTTGAATTTGCCATATAAAACAATCAAGTTACTTTTATAAAATATATTTACCAAAGCTTATTGCTATATAATATTATTTTACAAGTTTCTGTGAGGATGACAAGGCATAAACGAAATACATGCATAGCTAAAAATTTTGACAAATTATAAACAATCAATACAGACCATATTATAGGGACCATGAATATTTTATATGACAATATATATCAGAGAAGAAGCGGGATAATTAATTTTTGTTGAATAGTTTTTTCAACAGAATTTTTTTGAAATCTTAGATAAAATTATTTAAAAACAATTTTTTTTATTTTTCGTATATACCAAACATCTTTTTTGTCGTTTCAGAAACGTCGTTTTCAAATTTTGAAAAAATTGCGCCGCAAACCTTATTTTATTGTTTTAGAACATTCATTTTTAGGTTTTTTGCATTTTTTCAAGTGTTCTTGTGGCATTTGTTTTGTCCGCGGTCTGAAGTGGAGCTTATGCTACTCTTGGGATTAATAATAATTAATTCTTCATTTACAAACGATATTCTACAAATATTCATTCTACAAAAATTCATGTAAACAATACGAATACGTTCGCTCTTGGCAGAGTATTTGAGTAATACCTATACAGTGCGGCTTTTAATAGTCCCCCCCCCTGTTAACTTTTGAACGGTTCGACGTAGAACAATGAAAAAAACGTATTGAATGGTATCACCGATACTACTTTTTGAAGTGAAAGACATTGTGATTGCCCGATAGATGGCGCAGGGAGGGGGGGGCACATCAACTTGAAAATTTCAAATATCATGGGGGGTCAAGTGGCACATCTTTGAAAAGATCATTCAATTCTGTTTTCAATCATCTTGTTTTTTTTTAAAGTGCGGATCTGAATGGTACCAATACCTCAATAACTTTTGAAAGGTGTGATGTAAAACAATGAGACATGAAATTTATTGAATGGTATTACCGGTCCTACTTTTTGAGAGAAGATACATTACAATTTCTCGACAAAGGGCGCTGGGGGCACATCAACTTGAAAATTTCGAAAGGCATAGATTTGCACATCGTTGAGAAGGTTATTCAGTTTTTTTTCAACTATGGTTGTTCTACGGAATTAGAATTGCGAGTGCGGCTTCTTATAGCCTCCTCTCCTCCACCCCTCACTGTTAACTTTTGAACGGGACCAAAACTATTTTGAATGATATCACCGATACTACTTTTTGAAATAGAAGACATTGTGATTCCTCGATAGATGGCGCGAGGGGGCACATCAAATTTCAAATAGCATTTATTGTCAAAATTCATAAATTCAAGATGGCGACTCCAAGATGGTGGACAAGTTTGGTGATGATGAACCGTTGCTATTCAAAATTAGTATGTCGGGGTTTATGAATTTAGTCGAATATTATTGATTTTTAGTTGAAATTCATAAATTGAACATGGCGGATGAGTTAATCTTTAGATGGTCTCTTCATTGAAGAACTAGATAGCTCAGAACTTACAGAAAGAAGGCCTCATAATGACGATGCATTAACAAAAATGCATAGCTCAAGGCGTACTTACTAAAAAGCACAAAATAAAATAATTATTGAAAAAACCTTTTAAAAGACAAGCTTTTATTCAAATGCCCTAAAAAGTAAAAAATAATTGCTTTGGTTGTGCGACGTAGGTTATTCCGTGAGTTATAGATTTGAAAGCTTGTCGCTTTTGTATTCAAACTGAAAACTCTGCGCGATGAGCTCTTGAATCTATAACTCATGGAATAACGCACATCCAAAGCAATTATTTTCAACTTTTTAGCGCATTTGAATGAAAGCTTGTCTTTTAAAAGGTTTTTTCATTTAATTTGATAGTGACTTGGACGTCATCTGACAGTGACTGAATTATTTTTATAGGTTTGGTATAAACAATGGTAAATGCCTACTTGTTTTATACCAAGTAGCGTGTATATTCGCAGATATACTAGCAACATATATGGTGTATACCTATTCGCTGATATTGGATTGGTTAGATAAATCCATTTGGTTAGCTAAATTCATTTCGAGGTATGTAACCACCAATATAAGACTACAATTCACCTACGTCACATATTTGAAGAACAAAATACTTCCATGGAAAAATACTACGTGCCTTCAAAACCCCCAAGAAACCATATTTCGTTCCAATACTTCAAAAGCGAATTGTTACAGTTCAGTATTGTGTTATGAATGTTCAATGGTTACAAGAATTGTACAGAGAGTAATTTTTAATGCAACACATATTTGCCTTTTCAAAGAAGTTTATTGGAGCTGCCTGCCATTCTGAATGTTTTTGATTTTGACAACAAAATCATACTCTGCGACCCCAAAAACCCGTACTATGAATCACTAAGCCCATTCCCCTAAAAACCCTAAATATGAAGGCGCAAGAATACCTATTTTGTATTCGCGGCAAGCTTATGAATTTGTTATTCATGGAATAACCTATGTCAAATGATCAAAGGAATTTGTTTTTCCTTTTTAGTAGTGCATTTGTATAAAAACTTGTCTTTAACAATAGTTTTTTATTTATTTTTCCTCCTTAATGTAGTTGCATAAAAGTTTGTCTACAATTTTTTTTTATTATTTTCAGTTGATTCTTTCTAGTTATTCATGAACTCCATCATCTTATTAATTTCTGACAAAAAATTTATAATCTTCGACCCCAAAAACTCCCTCATACCAATTTTGAATAGAATCGGGCCAAAATCACAAAACTCCGAAACACCAATTGTAAATAGAATTGGACTATAGTCGCAAAACTCGTTCGCCATCTTGGAGCCGCCATTAGATCAATGAATTTTGACAAAAATCTTCGACTCAAAGAACACCCACATACTAATTTTGAATAGAAGCGCCTCATAACCACGAAACTCGTCTGCCATTTGTTTTTTGTTTCTGTAACAAAAATTTCATAATAGATTGCAAAATTTCACCCGAACCTACAAACCGAGAAATAAATAATAATCACAGAGAAACAAAGGCAAGGTAGATAAAAGCTTGTAAAAATATCAGCGTTTTGCGAAAAAACACAATTTTCGAAATATTGAATAAATTAACTGAAGCTTAGAAAAAAATTAAAAAAAAAAATTAAAAACGAGCTTTTATTATACAAATGCACTGAAAAGGGAAAAAATGTCATTGTTTGACCTACGTTATTCTGTGAGTAACAGATTCAGAATCTTACCGCGCAAGATTACCTACTTTGTATCCGCAGAAAGCTTCTGAATCTGTTACTCACAGAATAACCTAGATCAAACAATTAAAAAATATTTATCACTTTTCAGTATGCACATTTGTATAATAAAAGCTTGTCTTTCTTTGTATAATTTCTATTTTTAACTTTTTTGTTCTGTTTTTATTAAATCACTTATTTGACTTTTTTTTTCTGTTGTATTGTATTTTATACTCAAATATATTTGATTCATCTAAATAAAAATTTCATAATGCATTGTCACCGAAACTATTACACCTGCCAAATTTCAAATCAATCGGACGATTAGAAGTGGGTCAAATTTAACTTGCAAGATTTGATTACAGACAGACAGACACCGAAACAGGTGAAACTAAATGAATGCTTGTAAGTAAAAAACATCTTCGATCCCTAAAACCCCCACATACCAATTTTTAATAGAATCGGACCATAATCACAAAACTCGTCCTCCATTTTGGAGCCGCCATGTTGAATTTTGGCAAAAAAATCATTTTCTCCGACCTCAAAAACCCCGACATATCAATTTTGAATAGATTCGGACCATAATCACGAAAATTGACCGCCATATTAGAGCCGCCATTTTGTTTTTTCCTAACAAAAATTTCATAATGCATTGTAACCGGAATTATGTACATGCCAAATCTCAAATCAATCGAACGATTAGAAATCAATCGAACGATTAGAAGTGGGTAAAATTTAACTTGCAAGATTTTATTACAGACAGACACCGAAACAGGTGAAACTGAATAAAAGCTTGTTAGTGAAAAAAATCTTCGATCCTAAAAACCCCCATATACCAATTTTTAATAGAATCGGACCATAATCACAAAACTCGTCCACCATTTTGAAGCCGCCATGTTGAATTTTGAGAAAAAAATCATAATCTCCGACCCCAAAAACCCCTAGATACCAATTTTGAATACAATCGAACCATAATCACAAAAATTGTCCGCCATATTGGAGCCGCCATTTTTTTTCCTGACAAAAATTTCATAATGCCTTGTCACCGGAATTATGTACACATGCTAAATTTCAAATTGATCTGGCGATTAGAAGTGGGTCAAATTTAACTTGCAAGATTAGATTACAGACAGACAGATAGTCACCGGGACAGGTGAAACTAAATAAAAGCTTATAATTAAAAGAAATATTCGACCCCAAAAACCCCCACATACCAATTTTGAATAGAATCGGACTATAATCACAAACCTTGTCCTCCATTTTGGAGCCGCCAAGTTTTATTTTTGAATTTTGACAAAAAAAAATCATAATCTCCGACCCCAAAAACCCCGACATACCAATTTTGAATAGATTCGGAGCATAATCACAAAAATTGTCCGCCATATTAGAGCCGCCATTTTGTTTTTTTCCTAACAAAAATTTCATAATGCATTGTAACCGGAATTATGTACATGCCAAATTTCAAATCAATCGGACGATTAGAAGTGGGTAAAATTCAACTTGCAAGATTTGATTACATACAGACAGACAGACACCCAGACAGACAAACACCGGGACAGGTGAAACTAAATAAAAGCTTGTAAAAATAATTTCTCGTGTGCCTATTATCAGTCAGGAAAAGCTTCGTATTATTATTGACATTGAACCTCCGGACCTCGTCACTAATTGTTGATTTTTATTTAACCTTTCCCAAATTACTCTCCATGATAGGATTATGAATAATCTCCGAATCCGAAACTTTCAATTCCTATATCTTGCTACTTCTAAAGACGTTATCAAAATTACATTCCTATTACATTGAAGAATAGTAAGCACTCGATGATTTACAATGGCGCTCTCTATCCGAGAACGACTGAACTAAGAATGTTGGTGAAGAAGGAACTATTTCTCGCTGTGTGTTTGAATTTGGTTATTTCCCGCCCATTTCGTATTTCAAGTTAATGTCACAAACGAAATTGTCTGGAGATCCGCTTTTAATAGGAAGTTGAACTAGTTTCATAGGTCTTTCGTTTAAAATAAAAAAGAAGCATGTATTGGCGTATTTCCTTCAATTTCCGACAAAAAAAACTCAATTTTCGAAAAGAATTCAATCTCAATATTTTCAATTAGTACTCTAATCCTTTCTGATTTCACCTACTAAATTTGAGTTCTCAACGTGTAACCGTTTATCGATGCAACTTGAAATAAAAATGCACTACATTGGACGCCCACCTTAAACAGTACTCTAATTTTACAAATAGACGAAGTTGAAGACGGAGATATAGGTAGTATAGGAGATAATTCATATATTTTTCATTATAGTAATGTCAATGTTGAAAAGGGAAACATTCTCAATTGAATATTGAATAGAAATATTTTTCTGTGAATTGATAATTCCACGATAAAAATTAAGTAATTTTTTGTGAATATCTAACAGAAAACAACTACTTCCCCGGCTGAAGCCACGCTGGACTTTGAACTACATCTGAAAGATATCCGGAAAGGACCCTAACTCAAAAAAAAAAATCTGAAATTGAAAATTTGCATTTTAATTCAGATAGTGTGAAATAGATTTTCGTCGACAGAAATGTATTGAAGACCTAGTCAATGCGATGCCTCTCTTGCGTCAATGTTACAAAATGATTTCTGGTGAGTACTCTCTTTTGGAAAACATTCTTCTGTGCCTCATTCATCTATATGAGTTCTTAATTAAGACTGGAATAGAAAATCAAATAACTATCTGAATGAAAATGCAAATTTTTTATTTCAGATTTTGTCTTTTGAGTTAGGGTCCTTTCAGAATATCTTTTATATGTAGTTCAATGTCCAGCGTAGCTCAAGCTGGGGAAGTAGTTGTTTGCTGTTAGATATTCACAAAAAATAACTTAACTTTTATCGTGGATTTTCAATTCGCAGAAAAATCTTTCTATTCAATATTTAATTGAGAATGTTTCCCTTTTCAACATGAATACCCCACAAGAGGTTATCTTGAACGATGGAAGATAGTGACTAAAGTTTATCTTTTAGTCGCAGATGATTCCACATCTGATTTTACACTACAAATCACTAATGTCTAATTATGTTATTCACAAATAAATATGTTTGTATAAAAAATATAAAACTTTTTTTATATAAATTATACCTGGTTACAATATTTCTGGCCATTATTTTGGTTCCTTTTTTTCAATTTGCAATTTTCGACCTTGAATTAATATTTACCAAAACATAAATAATGATACTTTTTTAACCATATGATTGAAATTATTGCAGTTATTTTGGATTACTCGTCAATTTATAATCATTCCTTGAATTTTTCAATATATTATGAAATTAACAAAGATCGGCAAGTTCTAATTAATAAGCATTTTAGTAATGGGTTTCAGCAGTAAAATGCAAAAAACGCCATTAAAATTTATTCAATGGTGTTCTCGTTCGATGTTTTTAACTTTTTACGACTAACGATACTCCACTAATACTCCAATTTCCATCAAGTACCCCATCAATTGAAAACTTGTACCTACTGATGATTCAGTGTAGATGAAACTATCCATTAAAAAAAAACGTTGAATTATAAATTGTAGGAAATTTTCTCTAGTTTAATTTATTTCATAACTAATTTCATCGTAAAATGAGATATTGTCAAAAAACTGTTTTTGAGCGCCATTTTTCTAATATGGCGGCGCGAGCGGCATAGATACGAGGTGGCAAAGTGAAAATTCGGAAAAAATACGCCGAAATCTATAAAAATACTAATTTTCAAAACTACCGGTAAACTTTCCAGGTTTGAGCGCCAAATGACTGAAGTAAATAGCAAACGATCGATTTTGGGTGTTCATACGACCTGCATGTAATCGTATTGTTTACATGGAAGGTATTTGTAGAATGAATAATTATTCATACACTGAGAGCATTTGGGTTGAAAACGTTTAAGCAAACAATTGGGAGAAATTTAGATTTGTTTTTTTTTAAATAGGCAATATGTCACTAGTACCCTAAAGTTACTAGTTTTTGAGATAAACAGTGTTATACATAAATAAATTAGACAGTTTCACGAAACGGCGTTCTATTTTAATAACAGTAATAAGAATATTAGTTATTCGAATAATAAATAGTTCGAATGAAATGCTCAAATTGAGATACCCTCTTTTCCCAATCTATTGATTTGCAAATATTTCGTTCTAATAATGACGAACGTTTGCAGCATAATGGGGGATAGCTCCGTCTTGCTGGTACCATAAAGCTCCATTTGGGTTGATTTGGCTTTAGTCATGTTGAACTTCTCTCAAGGAGTCTACCGAAATAGTTTCTCTAACTCTGGAATATATAAGGCCGTTTTCAGAATGTACAATATTTGTTAGCTGCGACCATCTCTAATTATTGTATTAGAGCTATCGTAGATACGTGAGAATTAATCTGAAAATTATATTACTATATAAAATTTGTATAAAAAATTTTGGTTACCAAATCACAGGACACCTTGGTTCCCAAGGTTTTCTGTTCTATTGTGTACTTATTTCTGTGACTGAATATTTTATAGTAATTTTCAATATAACTTTCAGGTGAATTCTCATGTGTCTGAAGTGGCTCTTAGATTATGAAGATAATTCGTCACTTATTCAAAACACCCCCATGGAATGTTATCATTAATATATCTTATTTTCCGGCATTGCGAGTTCCACGAACCCATTCACAGAGGTCTTAATGTTTCGGCCTCTCTTGGAAGACCCCACGGTAGGACAATGAAAAACACAGTATTCGTCATTGCAAAGTAATATTGAATAGGTGGCCTTTGACACATACACACACCAATCCGAGTGGTTATATCAATTCATTCGCAACATATACAAAATCGTTATCGTTTTAGGCGGGGTTGGCTGCTTTTGGCCATTATCCAGCTGTTTCGCTTGCTGCTTGTGGTGTTACCCACCGCATGCACGCGGGTTCGGGCTCTGGAATGATGGGTAAACTCAGCTATCGGGTGTTTGCTTCCACGTAGCACCGCTGGATAGGGAAATTTCACCCCAACGAAGATACCAGGAACCAGCGTGGAGAAGAGAACCTGATCTACGGCGGGTCAGGAGGGCAACTGGATGACATGTTCAGAGCGGTCCTGACCCGCCGGAGAGCTGGATCTCTCTGTGGAAACCTGCCTGGTACAAACCGCGCTCGAAGCCAGCAATCGTGTGGGGGCTTGCCTTAACCAGCCAACCGAGTAGAAGAGAACTACAATAAAAATCTCTCCAATTACAAGTTGGACTAGCATAAGCCAAAGACTGTATAGCTAGGGGGTGGATTAGTTAAGATTATGCGAACTCCGGGGTACCTGGCGCCCCCCGGTTTCACTTAACCTTCATGTGGGGCTCTGTCGCAGGCGACTGTTGTTCCCTAGCTTCTCATGGGATCATACATGTATGAACAAAGATAAAATAACAGGGTGGGGAAACTGAAAGTCCCGAACAAGAAGCTACCCTGCTTAAATATGGAAGCGACGAGGAGAACTTCGAATCCTCAAAAGCCCTCACTATAGGAAAAAATAGGAATGGGCTCAGCGGCGCTGCCAGAAAGAGGTTTGAATACCTCATAAAACAAGGCCTACCTGCAGAAGAGGCCAGGGTCAAATCGGTTGAACTGATGAAGAAGGAGTCAACCTCCGACAAAGGACTTAGAAGGGTCCGGTCTGAAAACAAAACTCACGAAGGTTAACCTAAGAAAAAAGCGAGAGAAGCAGAAAGAGGCAGCAGTGCCTCAACGCCTACCAAACCAACCTTCAGTCAAGTTACTGGAAGCGTACAAGTGGGTATTCTGCCGGAGAACTATCCAGTGGTCCTCCTAACAATGGAACAGATGGAGTCCGTTGTAACGAAGTTACTAAGGTTCCATTTATTTACAATAGTTTTTCATCCAATTCAACAGTCTTACAAGCTCCAGGTATAAATAAAGAAATAAAAGCCATATCTCCGTTAATAATAATCGGAAAAATATCATTCTTGTCCGACATAAATTCGCAAAGCATGAATTACACCTTTCGTAATCAATAACCCTCCCGAATCAGTTACGTAAAAAAAACATATCGGTACAACTAGCGCAACAAAACAATCGTACGTCCCCCGCCCCACTCTGGAGCAAGCACTTGAATCGAACGCAAAACTAGAGAATCAAAGTTTCCACTGAAGATCGCATATTCATTCACGTACGAGCCAACAGTCCGATCGCCACCCAGCATAGTTGAGTCTAGACAGAGACGCGCGCACCGAGCTGACGTCACAGCAGTCGCCACCGAGAACATGACACTGTGTCCGAGCAGCCGTTGACGTCACGAAGGAGGGGTGGACGATATTCTGGGTAATTATTCTGTGAAGGTATAATTTGTATCGCAAACGACAAAGTCCACAAAACGGCGCGCGCATATAAGTCGATCAGGAGGGATTCGGAAAAGAGGGAGAAGCCGGCCGTAGTTCCAGTTCGAAATATTTCAAAGATTTAGTAGCTTGCTCAGCCCAGCAGAAGCAGCCACGCGTCCGACTAGAGTCCAGAGTGAGAGCCAGAGACCGAAGCAGTCCACGACCGTTCCGAGCTTTGCCGAAGGAGTAGGATCGGAGTTAGGGTAAATATTGTATATCGGAAATTTTTGTAAGTACCCCAGGTCTGATTTGCGCATGATCAAACAATAGCCGTCAGAGGCCCATGTTCACTTTATTGATGCGCGGATAAAGTTAGTCGTGTTTGAGAGCCTAAACGAACCACCACGTACGTCGAGTGATAGCCCGTGGCCATCAGCCCAGTATAGCAGATCCGGTGAGTCATTTAGTTTCCTTTACAACAAGAGTAGGCTAGTAATGTGATACGTGTGGCTAACTCAAAAGCACGGGTGGAGGTCGCATAGAAGAGGTAGACATTTCTCGCGTCTCAACTTCCTGCGCTCCGACGTGACTTTATAGACAGAGATAGGAAGCACGGGTGGAGGTCGCATAGAAGAGGTAGACATTTCTCGCGTCTCAACTTCCTGCGCTCCGACGTGACTTTATAGACAGAGATAGGAAGCACGGGTAGAGGTCGCATAGAAGAGGTAGACATTTCTCGCGTCTCAACTTCCTGCGCTCTAACGTGGCTTGAGGGTAAGACAGAGATAGGAAACACGGTTGGAGGTCGCACAGAAGAGGTAGACATTTCTCGCGTCTCAACTTCCTGCGCTCCGGCGTGTCGGGTTTGAGGATTAGTAAACACGGTTGGAGGTCGCACAGAAGAGGTAGACATTTCTCGCGTCTCAACTTCCTGCGCTCCGGCGTGTCGGTTTTTCGGGGGTACAAAATAATGAACACGGTTGGAGGTCGCACAGAAGAGGTAGACATTTCTCGCGTCTCAACTTCCTGCGCTCCGGCGTGTCGTAAGTAGGAGTTAAAAATAATAATTAACACGGTTGGAGGTCGCACAGAAGAGGTAGACATTTCTCGCGTCTCAACTTCCTGCGCTCCGGCGTGTCTTGATCAGGGAAAGACAGAGAGGGGGAATAAAAGCTAGGCAGGATAGGTTAGGCTAGCCTCACGTGGAGCATTACGCCCTGCTATTGAAATTAGTTGCTTTGGCCGTCTGTGAAGACTTGCATTTGATACCCGTTGTTGCCTTTTACCCATTTGTAAGCTTTATTACGAATCCATACGATTTCCCCCCCCCTAAAACTCACATTAAATACCCGCTGTTGCCTTGCACCCATTTGTAAGCTTTATTACGAATCCATACGATTTCCCCCCCCCTAAAACTTACATTAATACCCGCTATTGCCAAACACCCAATTTTGAGCTTTATTACGAACCCGTACGATGCCCCCTTTTTCACCAGAGCTTATGGTTATTACGTGTACTCCGCCTACGTTAAACACACCCTTCCCGCTTGGTATCACTATTTAGTGCTTGACCTGTGTTCATTTAGTTTGTAAATAACTTGAGGCTGACTACAGCCGCCCTGACTGTATTGATTAGTAACATACCTGTTTATCCTGTTTTAGTGTTCTTTCATTGATTGTTTTGAGTAGAATTTGAACATCTAGTGCGCAGTCGCCACCCAGGTTCGAAACCCAGTTAAGGGCAATTAAAGCCTGCCTTGCTGGCCCTGTTACAGTGTCACGACTATATTGACCCCTGGAGTGCCTTTCTTCACTGAGACTGCCCGGAGCACAAGTGGCCTTTTCCACTATAAAGCTAAAGGTGGCGCCCGAGGAACACCGAGAACAGTGAAAAGCGCCAAGGTTTGATAATAGGGGAGGTAACCCCCTGACACCGTGGAGGAGACGATCCTGGATAAAATCATCGAGTCAGGAAAACATGCGCCCACAAAGCCTCATTTCTGCAGCTCGCACAACAGACCAGGCTGGGTCGCCTTGATGTGTGCCGATAACACCGCCATGCAGTGGCTGAAAAGCACCTTCGAGGACATCAAACCATGGGAGGGAGCTGAACTGAGGATAGTTGAAGAGGCAGAAATGCCTCACAACGAAAACTTGATGGCATACCTACCTGGAAGCCAGGGATACTCCACAGAGAAAATCCTTGGATTTATAGAGGCTCAAACCGCAACGAACTCGAGGGTACTGAGGAGAGCATCCGGAGGCCCTCTAGAACTCCTAACGCTCTCGGTTGACCATCAGTCAGCCGAAAGACTGACTGACTGAAGGAGTGGCAAACCCAAAGGGACCACACTTGATACCTGGCACCTCAGGTATCGAACAGAGTGTAGTGAGCACCAAGGAACAGGCTGAGAAGCTTGCCGATGGTGCAAAACCTGCAAAGGAGCGGTAAAGGCAAAAAGATGCCTCAGACCGAGAAAAAAGCGAAGGCCTGGAGTGGCATGAGGAAAGAGAAGAAGAAAGTTCCAAGGACTTCGCTCACAAAATGAGCAACAACTCAAGGCTCTTCAGATAAACCTCCAACACTCAAAAGCAACCACTAGTGTGCTTAGAAGGAGGTTTACTGAAGATAACATCATCATAGGGCTCATCCAAGAGCCCTCGATAAATGGAGAATGTAAACAAGGACTCACTATATGAAATCTTTTAAGTTACAATATTGCAAGAACCATGAAAAACCGCGAGCAGCCCTATTGCTTGGCCTCAAAACTGAATTTATTCCTGTTCCAGAGTTCATCACTTGAGATTTGGCAACCGCTATTGTGGAAGTGCCAACTGAAGCAGGCAAGAGGCAGATCGTTATGGCCTCGGCATACTTTCCAGGGAACTGACCAACACAACTGTTGTAGCTTTTGATGGTTTTTTGGATAATTGCCTGCATTAAAACCACACTTTGACAAACGTCACTTTATCCTATCTTTCATAGTAATCAAAAACAATGTTAACTGCAGTCAAAACAGTGCTGCCGCTCAAGTAATAGTAGTAGGTACTACTGAAATATTGAAGTCACTATAATTCTCCCCCACTATTGAAATGAAAACACGACAACAAACAAGTTTCGTGAAAATGCTTGGTCGTAATTTAGACCTAACTTTGTATGTTTAAAATGTAATTATTGAGATGTTCAGGGTGATGACGAATCCGTTCTGAACGTCTCAATGGCTAACGTTGCACTGAAGGTAGTTCTGCAGGAATAATCGGAGTTTGATAAAGTTCAGGTGGCTCAGACTCAGAACGCGTTGGAACTTCAGGTGAAGGCAACAAAAGATTCTGTAGTTCTGGCTGTGGAGGCAACAAAGTATTTTGTAACTCTGGAAGGTTCACTTGTTTACTTCTGTCGTCTTGTTCATGGGTATCTTCTTCAGTTGGCTTGGTGTCAGGTGCAAATAATACTGATTTCTGAACAGATTTGGTGCTCCTGAGTTTATAAATACAGTGCTTCTCAAAAGTCCTCTCCCCCCCTCTTATTTTTGGAACGATTATACATAAACAAGTGAAATTTGGAAACTGAATATTAAAGGTTGTCACAAGGCTATTGTGACCAGTAATTTTGAATGGAACCCTACGGCAAGCGACACCTCTTTTAGAAGGTATCGAAAAACCTATTCAATGATACTAGTTTTGTTTGTGTTTATGGCAGTTTTGGCAACTCGCTTTTAAAAAACGCAAAGCTGTGATGAATTAAATCAGTTAATACTGAAATTCCAAATTCAAGCTCCGCCTCTGGATAGTTGTCAAATAAGCTGACGTTTTTGTTAGTCTCCCTAATTCGACGTTTTTGTAATTGTCCAAGTTTTTGTACATTTAATAATTTGTGTATTGTTGATCGAACGTTAACTGTTTTAGCAGCTTTTGGTACTTTTAATATTTTTGTACATTTTAATAATTTGTTAAACTGTTGTGAGCCGAACGTTTAAGTGCTTCCAGAAGCGAAATGGTACGTGCTATAGGTGATAAAGTAGCAGCGATTCTAATTCTTGGTGAAACTGGACAAAATATTCATGCAGCAGAACGCGTTTTTAATGAGAGGTTTCCCGATCGCCCCGTTTCGAGGACTTATTTAAGGGAGCTTCTTCGTGAGTTTGAAACAACGGGTAGTATTAATGATGCGAAACAATCTGGCAGACCACAAATTTCTGATGAGAAAAAAATTTATATACTGGCAGAAGTAATAGTTAATCCTACTTCTTCAGCAACTCACATTTCATCTACCTGTGAAGTCAGCCGAAGTACAGTACACAGGGTGTTGAAAAAAAAAACAAATTTCATCCATACAAATTAAAAATGGTTCATCAACTCTCAGACGACGACCCAGACCGAAGACTAGAATTTTGTGAAAATATGGAATCTAAAATTAACCAACAGCCAGACTATGTCAAAACAATTTGTTTTAGTGACGAAAGTACTTTCTATCTAAATGGAAATGTAAATACACAGAACGTGAGGTATTAGAGTGACGCAAATCCTCACCTGTTTCGTGAAACACATACCCAATTTTCCCAGAAGGTGAATGTTTGGGCAGGTATCCTGGGAAACCACATCGTTGGGCCTCTTTTTTTAAATACTAATTTAACTAGTGAGGTTTATCTGGAGCTGTTGCAAAACGCAATAGAACCGTTAATCCTTGAGATTTTGGAAGATAATCCAGATGAATTCGGCAATTTGGAAATAACATTCCAATAGGATGGTGCTCCTCCACACTATTACGGTGCAGTAAGATGGTATTTGAATGAGGAGTATCGTGGCAGATGGATTGGACGACGAGGTTCAACGGAATGGCCAGCTCGATCACCGGACCTCTTACCTTTGGATTTTTTTCTGTGGGGGTACTTCAAATCGAACCTGACAATATTGACGTTTTAAAACAACGTATTGTTGCAAAATGTGAGGCTGCTTCCGCAGACACATTTGCAAAAGTACGAGAAGAGTTTAAAAATAGGATATTTCACTGTCAATGGAGGTCACTTCGAGCAATTTCTTTTAGTAGATACTGATTCTTAAATCTGTAATTAATATCATACTGAATGGAATTTAAATTTTAATGTTTACTAATGAGCCATTAAAACTGCCATAAACACAAACAAAATTAGTATCATTGAATAGGTTTTTTCGATACCTTCTAAAAGAGGTGTCGCTTGCCGTAGGGTTCCATTTAAAATTATTGGTCACACTGGTCTTGTGACGTCATCTTTGACGATTTAGTCATCTATCATCACTAGTAGGGAAGTTTACAACCTTTAATATTCAGTTTCCAAATTTCACTTGTTTATGTATAATCGTTCCAAAAATAAGAGAGGGAGAGGGGACTTTTGAGAAGCACTGTATTGCCATTATCAAGCTTTATCAGGTAATGCAAATACCCAAATTTCTTCAAAACTACGCCAAAGCACCAAGTCGGCCTGTTGTTTGTATAATATCGAAATTGAATACGATCTCCAACTTTGAATGAACGTAAACCTACAGCTGGTCAAGAAGTATGTTGCTGCTCATGGAATGGCTTGATTGCATCCAACCTGATGCGAATACTTCTTTTCAGGTACAATTCTGCAGGGGTTTTTCCTTCCGCAAACGGTGTTGCTCTGTAGATTTGCATGATCTCTTGCAGTTTTTGCTGAAGTGTATGTGGTGCATTCTCCATAGCCTTCAATCGACTTTTGAGAGTACGTACATTCCGTTCCGCAAGTCCATTGGTTTGCGGGTGCCTTGGTGCAGAAAACTTTTGGAAAATTCCTTTTGAAGAACACCTCTTCTCAAAAATTTCACTTGAGAAGATCGCGGCGTTGTCCGATACCAAGATTCTAGGAAATTCATGTGTCGAGAAGATATTTTCGAGTAGTTCTATGGTTTCTATGCTTGTAGGTGCTATATTTGAAACACGTACCTCAACCCATTTCCATTTTGCATCTACTAAGATTAGCAAATGTTTTCCTTCGTACATTTGGACATGATCCCAGTTATCTTCAGGTTCCTCCCACGGATGTATTGGTGCTTTAGGCGGACTTGATTTGATGACAGCACAAGTTTCACATGATTTTGAAAGATCCTCAATTGCACGTACGATACCTGACCATGTGCAATATCTTCGTGCTAATTGTTTAATTTTTGTACTACCCATATGTGTGCTCTGTAGTTCCTTAAATACAAATTGTTGAAGAGAGCGAGGAATTACTAATCTTTGCCCTATGAATAATACACCACCGTCGAGTGTATGATCTTGATTTTCCAATTGCTATTGAGGAATAAGTCATTCTTGAGTTTGGAGAGTTCGGGATCCTTGTCTGTTTCTTGAACAATGATCTCCGCAGTAACAGTCGTAAAAGAACTTTGAAAAACTGAACATGAGCAGATATCGGAAACTTTTTGATTTATGAAGATATCAATGGTTTGAATGTTCGAATCAACTGGTGCTCTCGACAAACAATCAACATTACTGTTATCAGAACCTTTCTTAAATTTAGTTTCATAATCGAATCCTGATCGAAATAAGGCATATCGAAGAAGACGTGCCGAAGTCGTGGCTGGCAGTTTATAAGAATGGTGGAAGATTCTTATCAGAGGCTGATGTCAGTGATGAGTTGAAAGTGATGCCCATATAAATACACATAGAAATGACTTACAGAGAAGATGATCGCAAGGGCTTCTCTGTCAAGGTGGCTATAGTTTCTCTCAGCGGGTGTAAACGAACAGATGCGAATGCTATTGGACGTTCTTGTTCGTCTACCATATGTGAAAGAACTCCGGCGATACCTGTAGGGCTAGCGTCACATGTGAGAACAATCGGTAGCTCTGGATCGATAGGCACGAGAACCCTGTAGCTGGTAATTTCGTCCTTCAGCCTTACATGACTGATTTACATGACTGATTCCAATAGAATTTTGAATTTTTCTGTAGTATTTTTCTCAGTGGGTACGTTTTTGTTGAACAATCTGGTATGAATCTTGGATAGTACGTAACCATACCAAGAAATCTTCTAACTTCATCTGCATTCGTAGGTTTGGGCATATCTACTTTTGCCTTGACTTTGATTGGGGATTTCAAAATTTGATTGTCGAATTGTATATCCAAGATCTGTCCTGAAAAATTTGCATTTTTTATTAAGATGGAGGACATACTTTTGGAGTCGTGAAAGGCATCTATTTAGCCGCATTCTTCCTTTGATTTTCCGAACACAATTATACCATCGAAGTAGGTTAAGGTTGCTTCTAATCCATGGAGAATTTAATCTAGAATTCGGTTAAATTCGCTATTGAATGATTATCTTGTTGGTAAAGGGACAAGAATTGATGCTGTGCTACTAACACGTTCTTCTTTGGGCATAAATGATTTTCCAATTTTTGTAATAGTTCATCATACGGAAAGTCTGTAGGTTTATTAGGAGATAAAAGAGAAACAATAAGCTGGTAGTGACTAGAACCAATTGGATTCGAAAGCATCTGGCTGCTAAGTATCTTATCATTGAATACGCCTTTCATTGTCAAATAATTTTCGAACCTCTGTCGATACATCTTAAAATTTTCTTTGGACGAATTAAAATTTTAGAAATTCGGTATTAATACACTTGATACTGGTGTTTGGGAATGTGCTTTTGGTAGAGGGTATTTGAGAAGTTTTGGTGATCTGCTGAAGTAGGATCTCCTGACTTTTGTTGGAACACTCGTGAGTAATTTCGCGAACTGCTGTGCATTTATGTTGAATAGTTGAGCGGAATCTCTCGTCAAATATTGAATATATTTGCACTAGAACAGCACCCAATGGCGTTTTCTATCTTCGTCGCCAAGTTTTTTGTGGCTTTTGATGGTTTTTTGGATAATTGCCCGCATTAAAACCACACTTTGACAAACGTCACTTTATTCTATCTTTCATAGTAATCAAAAACAATGTTGCCTGCAGTCAAAACAGTGCTGCCTACTCAAGTAATAGTGGTAGGTATCTACTGAAATATTGAAGTCACTATAACAACCACCACCAGAGAGGAAGTCTTAAGTCTCATCCGATGGTGTCACAGAGGAAACAGGCACTTCCTTCTGTGCTCCAACGCGAATGCGCACCATCTTACATGGGGACGCACAGACACAAATGCACGAGGTGAGTACTTTTTAGAATATGTGTCGGTTACTGACATCGACATGGTCAATAAAGGTAACAAACCCACCTTTATAAATGCGATTAGAAAAGAGGTTCTTGACCTAACCCTTGCAGATCTATTCATCATACGTAACTGGCATGTATCTGATGTCTCCTCGATAAGATAAGATTCGACTTGGAGTCGTCGGAAACACGCTTCGAGGGATATAGGATACCCAAACTGACTGACTGGGATGCTTATAAAGAGCATTTCGAAAAGCAGTTGGGGGACCAGCATACATCCATCGATTCAGCTGAGGAACTTGATACAGCCTCCAAACAGCTTCAAAATGCTATAATAAAAGCATATTAAATCAGCTTCCCAGAAAAACGGAAGGCAGTCAACAGAGACGTGCCTTGGTGGAATAAAGAGTTGGCCAAACTTAGGAAAAAGTTAGGAAACTCTTTGACATAGCTGAAAGTCTGGGACACTGGGAAGACTACAAAGCAACTATTTCTGATTACAGCAAATAACTCCAAAAGAAGAACATGGAGGCAAATGTGAGAGGGAATAACGGAGCCCAACACCTCCAAAAAGCTTTATCTAAAGAACATACCAACGGTATCAGTCTGATCAAAAAGCCAAACGATGGATATGCAGAAAACCAGTGTTTTCATCCATATACACTTTCCTGGGTCCAAGGTTGTTGAAGACGAACTGCAAAGTGCTTAGCTGGAAGGGGTTATCAGAAACCCCAGTAGATCCAGCAGGAGCCTAGCGGGGAAAATCTTCACCAACCAAATATCAAATGGGCCGTTGAAAGCTCCAAACCTTTTAAATCGGCCGGAAAGGACGGAATATTCCTCGCCTTACTACAAAATGGCCTTGAGATAATAGAGCCCTCCTTGAAAAGGCTGTTCTAGGCCAGTTTCATTTTCGGTTACATACTGATAGCCTGGAGAGAGGCTGCAGTGGTGTTCATACCAAAGACTGAGAGACGTCCAGCAGACGAACCAAAGTCTCATCGCCCCATCAGCCTCACCTCCCTTCTCTTGAAAACAATGGAGAAAATTATAGACCGTTATATGAAAAGTTAATTCCGCTTGGACAGACCGTTCACTTATCAAGCAGGCAATTCAACGATGTATTCTCTACAATGCTTAGTTGAAAGCATTGAAAAGACATACTCGGCCAAAGAAATAGCTCTATGCGCATTCATAGATATAGAGGGTGCTTTCGATAACAACTCACATGACTTCACCATTAGATCACTCATCAGATGGATACATGCAATGCTGAAAAGCAGAATCATTGAAGCTGCGCTCGGAGAGGAAACGGTCAGAATGACAGCAGAAAAAAGGTTTTCCCCAAAGAGGGGTTCTATCGCCTTTGCTGTGGTCTCTGACCGTGGATAATTTGATAGTAAAGCTACATGAATCTGGAATTACGACTCAAGGTTACGCCGATGACCTGGTCGTTACTATTAGGAATAATATCGAATCGCATGCAGACAGCCCTAAACATAATAAGAAGCTGGTGCGCAAAGGAGAGACTAAATGTTTATTCTAGTAAAACAGTCCTGGTTCCATTCACAAGGAGGCGAAAGTATGAATTGAAAGCCCCGACTCTGAATGGAACACAGCTAACTTTTTTCAAAGAAGTCAAATATTGGGCGTTATAATCGACCAAAGACTAACATGCAACAGTCAGATCAAACTCATTTTTCCCAAGGCTACAGCGGCAACTTGGACGTGTCGCAGAGTATTTGGTAAGACATGAGGTTAGAAGCCAAAAATGATATATTGGTCATACCAATCAATCATCAAACCAATGGTCACTATTAGTATGGTGGCTGGAAGTCCAACATTACTCGGCACAAATCAAGCTGCAGAAAATGCAGCGGTTAGCCTGTTTGGGAATCACAGGGGCAATATTCACGTGCCCCACTGCAGCACTAGAGGTGATGCTGAAACTTTCGCCACTGCACTTGTGTGTTGAAGGAAGCGGCCCAGATACTGCACCAGGCATCAAATTCGAAGGCTGGAAATCTGATTGGACATCTGAAGATTCTGGAAAATATTTCCTTAGAATCCAAAAAGCCATCAGATATCATGCCAGCTAGGCACGACTTTGAAGTGAACTATGAAGTGGTTATAAACAACCACCATATATTCACAACGAACGGGCCTCAACTAGAAAGGAATGCATCAATATGGTACCCTGATGGTTCCAAGATGGGCGAAAGGGCTGGAGTGGTAGTAACGGGTCCTAGTTTCAGGCTCTCAAAACCTCTAGGCAAAAATCCATGCTATAGAAATTTGCGTCCAAGAACGCCTTGCAAGAGGCTCCAGGGGGGCAAATATCCATATTCTATCAGATAGCCAAGCAGCGTTAAAAGCTCTAAAGTCACACTTGTGGACTAGACTGACTTGGGACTGCAAACTCTTCCTAAGACAACTGGCTACGAATAATCAGGTCACACTGATGTGGATGCCAGGTCACAAGGGAATCGAAGGCAACGAGGAAACAGACAGCGTTGCCAAGGAAGGTGCAATCACTCAATTTCCTGGCACAAAATCCTTCTGTGGTCTCTCCAAAGCCCACAGTAAAGAAGAGTTTCGGCGCTGAGAAGATGACCAAATAAAAACCACTGGAATAAGGTTCCGGGGCAAAGACAAGCGAAAAGGCTTCTGAGCCCATCGCCGAAGAGCTTCTCGAGGTGGACAAGAAAGACTCGAAATTGGTAACGGGACTGCTCATCGGACATTGTCCTCTGAGGTATCACCTCAAAAAACAAAAACAAATGAATAGATCAGACAGTGAACTGTGTCGTTACTGCGAGAACTTCGCTGAAACTGCAGAACACTGCGACTGCCAAGCGCTGATTTGCAAAAGGCTTAAGTTCCTCGAAGGGGTTTCACTAACGCCCTCAGACATCAGGAACTCAGCTTCCAGGAAACTGATACGCTTTGCAAGGAGTCTCGCAATCCTGGGTCTTGAATAGATCAAGTGTAATGTACAAAAGACCTTATAGGTCGAGGTACGGAGATGTTGAAGAGCCATAAAGATCCCCCTACAATCTACAATCACAAACTTCTATAGTTAAAACGTTTTCGAATGAAGAAGTAGGCAATAAATCATTGGTGATACCTGACGACATATAGTCTAAGCCCTTTGAGATATACTTAAGCCCTCCCTATTTGGGCTGGCCCGATAGCTGTCACTCATTTTTATAACCATACGCAGATAAAGTTGAAATGAAACATATATACATTTCGTCCCACCAATGATTTATTGACGACTTCGCCATCCTAAAAGCCTGCACTTCAGAAAATGTGTGTTTCCGATTCTTCTCGTGTTCCTAATCGTGGAAGCGTAAAACAAATTTTCGAGAACAAACATTTCTCCACTCTACGCATTAATTTTGCAAGTGATTTCTGGTGAAAACTCCTTTTTGGGAAAAAAGCTCCTTTGCCTCATTCACATATATGAGTTTCCAATTAAGACTCGATAAATACATTTAAACATGTTTCTCAATGAAAATGTTGATTTTTACTTTGAGAATGTTTCTATCAAGTTGGGATTCTTTCACGATATCTATCATGTAGTTCAACTACTAGCGTTGGCCTAGTGCCGAGAAAGTAGTTGTTATCTGTGTTCTTTTTCGATTATTTTTTTTTTACAAATTTTAATTGAGAATGTTTTCTTTTTCAATATAAATGCACCCCAAAAATGTATCTTGAACAATGGAAGTGACTAGGGTTTATCTGTCAGTCGCAGGTCATCTATATTCATATTTTCAAAGAAATTTCTATTGGATGTTTTCAGTGCGGAGAAAAAATAGTGAGTACATCGGAAGTTATTTCATCTCTACATTCAACATCGCATAGAAAGTCATTCTCGTATAACCACACATTTCTTAACATAACATTATCAAAAATTGTTCTATACATTCGATTTACGTTAAGACAAAATATGTTTCGGTTGATGACTTTGGCCCTTCTGAAACAGGTTTCCATTTTGATCGGTTTTATTTTGTTTTTATAAAGGAGAAAATCTGCCGGCATACGGAGGATCCGAAGTAATAGGATTTTAATAATCAAGAACAATATTTTCCATGGAAGATATCCAGACTTATGGGAATTTATTTTATTTGATGGACTTGGGAGGTTTCAGCAATACTACAGTGTGATTCACTATTATTCAACCTTTCGACAAGTTGAATATTCAGTTCTTTTTAACATGGACATGCCTACTAAAACCGCGTCGGGAACATTTTATTTTGCAAAATTGTACAAGAATGAAACAATTATAAAACGAATTTTCTAGTTGAAATAGGATCGAATCAATAGTCTGTATAATACAATACAATAGTCTGGAATAGCCAACGTGACCATATATTTTTTCACTTAGAGTGGGACGATATATATATATATATATAAACAGTCGTTATTTCTAAATTTATATATATATATATATATATATATATATATTTATATATATGTATATATATATGTATATCTATATATATATATATATATATATATATATATATATTTATATATATTGAGAGTAGTCTCTTGACTGGACTGGTTTAGAAACACTTGAGTTTTGGAAAAATCCACTAAAGAATATCTGAGGTAATTTGCTATTGACTGCAACCTCAAGGAAAATATTCTTTAGTGGATTTTGCCAAAGTACAAGTGTTTATATATATATATATATATATATATATATATATATTGTTATGTTTTATATGATTGTATTTTTATTTATTAAAATGTTTGTGACATACTAATCATATCAAAAGAAAACTCCGGCTATGATGCTTGTTTGTTTTTTTTTACCTTTTTTCTGCTCAGTCGGTATGCCTATGTAAAGATGATTTTCTCAATCTCAGGGGGATTGCAGCTGCGCCATCTAGTTGTTTTCTTGATGTCAATATACTGTTTATGTTAGAAAGATTGATTGTTAAATGATCAAATAATAAATGATGAGTCCACAAATAGTGAGATGTTGTTTTTTATTGAAATATTATTCAAAACAACCTATGCCTGCGATATCTATCTTATTCAAGTAATACTTTTCAACCAATCAAAATTGAAAACTTTGAATTTGCCTCATTATGCGCAATAATAGAAATATTCCAAAATAAATATTTATAGGTTATTCTCAGTCTTTTTGATAAACAGAAGAAGAATATTTTCACTCAAAATCATGTGGTTTTGTAATCAAACCGTGAATGTAACAGTTCGATGAATATCCCCACTTGATTGAGTTTATGAAGATAAAATACCTGTTATGAGTATTTCTTGCACTCACCCGAATCCAGGAATATTCTGTGGTTAGTTTGAAGTGGATGTCGTGCAATAAGATAGTGAAATGAAAAGTTGGTACTCTAACCTTCAATTCTTGGTAAGTGGTTTCTTACTAGATTTTGCTCCTGATTTATTACGAAGTTGAGTGTATGCATGAATGCCTCTCAAATGCCTCAGATATAAGCATTTTTCCTTCAAAATTGATCATTGAAATTTACAGTTCTGCTTCATTTTTTCTTTTTATTTCTCGACTCCTTTATTTTTCTTCCTCACTTTTTGTTATCTTTTTAAATTTTCACTATTATCACCTTTTATCAAAACACATTTTTCAACTTCTTACCTAGTACACTTATGTTATTTACAAATTTGATTTCTACACATAGTACTATTTACAAATATTTCTTCAAAGTTGACATTTTCCATTTTTCTATGCTCAAATTTTATTATTTTGATCATTTAGAAGAAAAATAATATGACATTTGCCTGTCATGCTTTCTTTTGGTTCGAAATTTGTCTACAGGATGTTTCTTCCATTAAATTAATTTTTTTAATTTTTTAAATTTTTTTGGAAATAATATGTATAATAAAAAACTCTACTGCCACCCTCTTGAATCATCTGCGTCGACTAGAATATGGCCAAAGGTTTTTAAAGCTGCAAACCGTACAGAAAAAAATTATAAAAACAATCATAGCAGGTATTTATGCAGTTTTTAGATATCATTGTGCCCTATTTTTACTTTTTTTTTGACAATTATACCATATCATAACAATTTATTATATATATATATATATATATATATATATATATATGAGAAATCCCTTCTCTATTAGTGAATCAGGTTCGCCCATTCAAATACTTCTAATTCTGTATTGAACTGACACCACTGCTCCAAGCCCACTCGCGCCTGTTTCGTCTCCAGACACATCACGCCACCGCTCATTCCCGTTAAAAACAATGAACGCGTAGATACATTCACGGCGCGTGTGACAAGGCTTACTCTGTCCCCTGTTCATAAGGCTGATTGATCAGTTTACAACACCGTCCAGGCGTTCCCGAACAGTTCAAATCGACATTTGCTAGGACCGGCTCAACACCGTCCCACTGAACTTTGTTAATACTTTTACTGCTTCTGCTCTAGAGAATATTCTGCCGCAAAAATCAAAGGATATATATGAAAAGGCTTATCAAAAGTTTATGGAATGGAGTATGGATAACCATGAGGGTACGTACCCCGAAAATGTTTTGCTCGCCTATTTTAATAATTTGACCAAAACATTTAAACCCTCCTCGCTCTGGGCATTATACTCGATGTTACGAACTACGTTAAATATAAGGCACGATGTTAATATCGAAAATTATAAAAATTAAAAACTTATCTGCAGGCCGGAAGGGAAAAAAAATTTAAGGTGGAAGAAATTAACAAAAATTTGCAAGAAGCTCCGGTTCGGGAATTTCTCTTTATGAAAGTAGCCCTGATTATTGGAATATCTGGGGCTTGTAGAAAACAAGAACTCAAAAATATGAAAACAAGTGATTTAGAAGATTCTAATGGGAAAACTCTTATAATAAAAATTTCTGATACGAAAAATATTTTTTTTTTTTTATGTTCTGGTTCCCACGAAAAGGGATATCCTGTAATGTTCAGAGAACATCGTGGGAACCAAGGGAAAGAAGGTAGGAGTTGGTGGAGGTTGTATGCCTCGGGGAACACCTCCCTAGGCAATGAGTTCCAAAGCCTCGCTGTTCATTGATTGTTCATTGTTTACGGAATTTTCTACAATATCTGCAAGAAATATATGGAAATGAGAAATGCTGTAAAGGAGATTAGTATTAGTGAGTTTTTCCTAAATTATCAAAATGAAAAACTGACAAGACAAGTAGTGGGAATAAATAAACTAGGAGCAGTGTCGAAAAAAAATTGTAGAGTACTTGAAATTACCCGATGCTGCTTTGTACACCGGCCATTGCTTCAGGTGGACTTCGGCTAACATTTCGGTCGACGCAGGGGGTGATTTAATGGCGCTGAAACGACTCGGTGGATGGAAGTCTTCTACCGTAGCAGAAGGATACGTAGACGAATTCATTGTAAACAAAACAGCAACTTCTGAAAGAATATTGCAATCCATCAACAATAATTTACCATCCACGTCGACTATAAATAATGATATTGAGATTTCGTCAAATATTTTAACAATTAATTATTTATCGAAAAAATTGAATGCTCCCATTGTACTGAAAAACTGTAAAAAATTCACTTTTAACTTCAATACCACTGATAATAATAATTAATAATTCCTAATTATTTAGTTACATACAAATTTAATTTCTTAAACCCATCATTTATATACTATATAGTATAAATTTATATTTTCTTAGATTTAGTTTGTTGTTGTTGAAAATTAAACCATAAACTACGTTAGTTACCTTCGTTGTTTTATTACTTAAGGCTTAAACAAACGCACCACCCAGTATATAAAAGTCATAGGAAAAGTATAGTACGTATTGCGAGTTGTAAAGCAATCACGTACTCATGTAATAACCGCACTCGCCGCTACGCGGCTCATGCGCAATTTTTCCATTCGTGCGTAATATGCTTTTTACAGCATTTGATACGTAATATACTATTGGTATGAAAATCCCAATTCGTTCGTATTGAGGCTTGAGAATATGCTTGAAAATACCCGAAAATGGTAATTTGATTTATCTTCAACGCCAGTTATTGGCTCTACCCTCGAAATGGGTCTAGCCTCTTTCCCAATTTTTGTAAAATTATTTCTCAATCCTGAGAACTTTCCCCGTGTCATGCTTGGTAAGTTTACATATTCCAAATGGAAATCATGGACAGTTCGTTATATAATTTTTCGACACATGCCATGGATTACAAAAAAGTCTAACACTTCGTTTGGATAATTTTCCATGTTCATCATGAAATTTGTCTGTTTCTCTTTGTGTTGTTCCATGTGGCTTATGCGTGAATTTCGAGAAGGTTATACTTTTTTATACACTTTAACTATTCAACCACCTTAATGATTAATTTTCAAAAATCCCCTACGTTATGTAAGGAACTCCTGTGCAAAATGGTATGCTTAGATTAGTACAACTCGTTTTTATTGTGACAGAATATTACCTTTTGTTTCCATGACATTCTTGAAAAAGCAAGGAATCTCTCGGCTTTCTTGATTTTTATTAATAACTTGATAGAGGTTGAAGTTAGGTATAGAGAATGCTCGAGTAACTCACACAAAAAATTTATTTTTTTCCGAATGAAAATAAAAAAATTGTAGGTGACAATTTCAGAATGCGACTTTTGAAAATCGCCTGAGCCCATATCATCGGGCGTTAGCCTGGACTTCTAGCTAACTGTTCTCACAAATTTGGTGTCCTTATTTTGAATGGTTGGCAAGATTACATTTTTTTTATTAAACTATATCAAAAATATAACTCAGGTTGTCTAATTCCGAATTAGAAAGTGAATAGAACCATGTGAAAAAAATATAGATTTCCATTCAAAATAAGAAAGTCGACTCCGACATTTGACACACCCTGCATAGCTGTAGGACTGAATCTATTTTAGGTAGATGATGATAGTGACAGCTTACCAAATTTCAAGCTTCTAACTGCAAGTTTAAAAACCTCTAATGCTCGGCCTACGTAGATCACCCTGTATATACGTAAAATAAACAATATTAACCCCAGAAAAGGGTTCAATAGGTTTATGCTTGATCCAGATAGGGATATTGTTCACAACATAATAACCAATAACTGAATATAATGTTCTTATTTTTATCTTTTTAATCTATATATTCTATACTATTTTACTATATATATATATATATATATATATATATATATATATATATATATTATATTTTATTATTTATCAGTCTGTATAATCAGTATTCATGTGCTATCCTTTACCCGAATGTGATTTATCATTTTACACTTCCGCTATGGACTTGGAGCATGGGGGAGGAGTTTAACGTGCAGCGCTGCAGTGGCGGAATCAAACAAACAGGTCCAGACAGTATCACTAATTCCCATTTACCGCTGTGATGAATAGAGTGTCTACAAAGTGCGATAGTTTAACTTTTTCGGTCGCAAACATCAAAACGGCATTTGTATTGTGATTCGGCGGGTAAAAGCTTCGTATCAAAGACAATGGACGAGTTGGCCGCAAATAACCTCGAATCAAATGTAAATGAGAGTTTGCCGCAAATAACCTCGAATCAAATGTAAATGATGAGAAGGACGTGAAAAAAAGTTTTCGGTTGACCACTGCTGTCTTGTAGAAATTTTGTGGTTTTTCTACCGTGAACTACAAACGTGACCCAAGGGAAAAATTTATACTGGCAGTACGAAGAGTAAACTGAGTGGAAAGTCTGTTATTATTGTACACTAATTAACACTAGTATTACTTTTTTGTTGAAAATTATTGACAAATTGCTTTGTACGGTATATACTTGGAAATTTCATAGTCAACTCATAATTTCTTTGCACATATTTGGGTTGAAAAACTCGGTGGCATTAATATATTCGAATGTATTTTCACACTGATATAAATAATTCAATTTTTTTATATTAATAATCACAGTAATATAAAGAAACATGGATAAAAATATTTTTATTCATGTAATACTTAATACACATTCAACATATGTTTTTAGTCAAATTCTGACAGTAAACAAACAATATGAAAAATATGTGAAAATGTTTGTATGTAAAAAAGAAAACAATATTTTCAATATATTTATTAATATTTCTTCAATAGTTTTTTTATTCTTGTCATTTACTGTAACATTCGACATGTAAGTTTTTATTAAATTTTATCAATTGTTTGTAAAAGTATTTATACACCTCTAATTCGACAGAGTACTGATTTGTTGTCGCTGCTACTTGGCTAATCACTTTCGCATGTATGCTTGAATAATCAATTTCTTCACCTGACACACGTGACCCGATCGCACCTATGCTGCTGCTTTTTTTACAGCCTGATTCTCAAAAACAATTTGCCTTGTAATGTGTAAAAACGCAGTTGCAAGCACTTGCTCCATCACGAATATAGAACACTTTTCAACTTGATAATAAGTTACATGTAAACACAAGGGATGACAGGCGTTCGCAGTGCACGTGTTCAGCACTTCAAAGTAGCCTTCCGCGGTTCGCGAACAAATCTGCTTTTTATTCATTACTAGCGCAATTTCCGAAACCGGGGCTCAATTCAATTCAAAGGTTATACTGGCCGAATCCCAATGCAACCGCAGTTTTCATGTTTGCAACAAACAAATTCAACCTGTTGAACTTTAAAAAGTATTTATCAAAGAGGCAAATGCAGATAAATTGCACTATGTGCACTAATTCGCCCGATTCCGCCACTGCGGCGCCACTTACAAAGGTGCTCCAACTCCATACCTAACGTGACCGTACGTCCCGCTGTCCCCAAAACACGTGAAAATGTCTTGATAAAACAAAAGCATAACCACAAGTAAGCCTTGTCACACGCGCCGTGAATGTATCTACGCGTTCATTGTTTTTAACGGGAATGAGCGGTGGCGTGATGTGTCTGGAGACGAAACAGGCGCGAGTGGGCTTGGAGCAGTGGTGTCAGTTCAATACAGAATTAGAAGTATTTGAATGGGCGAACCTGATTCACTAATAGAGAAGGGATTTCTCAATATATATATATATATATATATATATATATATATAGCTATATATAAAAGATAAAAATAAGAACATTATATTCAGTTATTGGTTATTATGTTGTGAACAATATCCCTATCTGGATCAAGCATAAACCTATTGAACCCTTTTTGGGGTTAATATTGTTTATTTTACGTATATACAGGGTGATCTACGTAGGCCGAGCATTAGAGGTTTTTAAACTTGCAGTTAGAAGCTTGAAATTTGGTAAGCTGTCACTATCATCATCTACCTAAAATAGATTCAGTCCTACAGCTATGCAGGGTGTGTCAAATGTCGGAGTCGACTTTCTTATTTTGAATGGAAATCTATATTTTTTTCACATGGTTCTATTCACTTTCTAATTCGGAATTAGACAACCTGAGTTATATTTTTGATATAGTTTAATAAAAAAAATGTAATCTTGCCAACCATTCAAAATAAGGACACCAAATTTGTGAGAACAGTTAGCTAGAAGTCCAGGCTAACGCCCGATGATATGGGCTCAGGCGATTTTCAAAAGTCGCATTCTGAAATTGTCACCTACAATTTTTTTATTTTCATTCGGAAAAAAATAAATTTTTTGTGTGAGTTACTCGAGCATTCTCTATACCTAACTTCAACCTCTATCAAGTTATTAATAAAAATCAAGAAAGCCGAGAGATTCCTTGCTTTTTCAAGAATGTCATGGAAACAAAAGGTAATATTCTGTCACAATAAAAACGAGTTGTACTAATCTAAGCATACCATTTTGCACAGGAGTTCCTTACATAACGTAGGGGATTTTTGAAAATTAATCATTAAGGTGGTTGAATAGTTAAAGTGTATAAAAAAGTATAACCTTCTCGAAATTCACGCATAAGCCACATGGAACAACACAAAGAGAAACAGACAAATTTCATGATGAACATGGAAAATTATCCAAACGAAGTGTTAGACTTTTTTGTAATCCATGGCATGTGTCGAAAAATTATATAACGAACTGTCCATGATTTCCATTTGGAATATGTAAACTTACCAAGTGTTATATATTAGGAATCACTCTCTTGCTTTCATTTTCATTTTTTCTATTCCTTGATGCCCTTCATGTAAAAGATCGAGCATTCTCCCTCTCAAACACGTTGGTACAATCAATTTATTATCAAGAAATAAAAGATCATCAGAATGCGACAATGATGTTTGTACAGACCAATAAGCTTTGGCTATATCATGAACATCATTTTTACTTATTATTTATATTCTTAAGAGCCGTGTTTCGATACTCCATCAACATGGAATATATATCAGTTCGTTGTTGCAAAGCTTTAGTCAACATTTTTTTTGCTATCTGTACTGCCCGTTCTGCAAGTCCATTCGACTGTGGGTAAGTTGGACTACTTGTTGTTAGTATTATATCCCACTCTTTCGCAAACATTTTGAAAATGTGACTACTGAAAGGCATATTATCTGACATTATTTCTTCAGGAATGCCATGACTCGAAAATACATCTTTCAAAGCTGTTATAACACAAAGTGCAGTTTTTCCTTTCAATTCTTTGATTTCTAACCAATTCGAATAATAATCTATAACTACAAGATAAACTCTTCCATTGAAGTCTAAAATATCTGTACCTACTTTTTGCCATGCTCTTTTAGGAATTGAATGAGGAAGAAGTAACTCTTTTTGATTATTATTTTGGAATCTTTGACAAATATCACAATATTCCACAAAACTTTCAATATTTTTACTTTTCGGCCAACCATTCTGGTGATAAAATGATACTTTTTGTAAAACGCGATCATTTTTTGTTGCAAGTTGAAACTTTAATTTTCTCTCAGGAGTTATGGACAGATGTTTTGAAACAGAATGAACTATATTTTCTAATTCAGGATCGTCTTCAACTGGATCTTTCAGATAAGACCTAGACAAAGTATCAGCAAGATGCATTTTTGTTCCAGGAATATACACAATTTTCAACTCATATTTAAGCAATCTTATCATCATTCTTTGTAATCTACTTGTAGCCTTTGTTATATCTTTGTTCAAAATAGCTTCAAGCGGTTTGTGATCTGAATGCACTGTTATTTGTTTACCATATACATATTGATGAAACTTTTCAACAGAAAATACGATTGCAAGCAATTCCTTTTCAATTTGTACGTATTTTTTTTCTGTTTCGGTCAATGCTCTAGAAGAGTATGCCACGGGTTGGGACCCTTGCAGCAGACACGCTCCAAGACCATACATACTTGCATCACACTGTATAACCACAGGTTCATTCACATCATAAAAACGAAGAACTGGGGAATTGCATAATATTTTCTTCAATTTAGTAAAAACTTCTTCATGTTTTTCACTCCATTCAAACTCAACATCATTTCTCAATAACTGCCTTAGAGGGGCATTTATATCAGCATAATTTTCAATGAATCGTGATACATAATTGACAGTACCTAAAAATCTTCTCAGTTCCTCTTTATTACTAGGAGTATCCATAGATAAAATAGCTTTGATTTTATCGGGGTCAGGTTTGAAGCCCTCTGAACTTATGATATTCCCCAAAAACTTAACTGAATCAATTCTATATTGAAACTTCTCCTTGTTAAAAGTAATATTATTTTCTTTTGCAGCCCTGAAAACTTTCTCTATAATCATATCATGCTCATCACTATTTTCCCCTGCAATTATGAGATCATCAAAAACATTCAATACCCCCTTTATTCCCCCAAATATTTTCATGATTTTTTTTTGAAAAACTTCCGGGGCTGACTTGATTCCGAACGGTAACCTTAAAAACTTGTACCTTCCAAACGGAGAGTTGAAAACACACAAGTCTGAACTTTCATCATCTAACTGAATTTGCCAGAATCCTGAACTCATATCTATTACTGAAAAATACTTTTTACCATTCATTCGAGAAATAATATCATCTTGGGTGGGTATTGCAAAATGCTGTCTTTTTATAGCTTTATTTAAATCTTTGGGATCTAAACATAACCTGAGAGTTCCATTTTTCTTTTCAACAATGACCAAACTATTCACCCAATCAGTTGCGTAATCAACTTTTTGAAATTATTCCTGAAGCTTCCATTTCAAGAAGTGTTTGTTTCAACTTTGGTTGTAAGGTAAATGGAACTCTCCTACATGCATGAACAACTGGAAGCACATCTTTATCAATTTCAATGTGATACTTTCCTTCCAGTTTACCCAGACCTTTGAATATTTCCGAATATTTTCTGAAAATTTCCTCTTTTACTGACCCGCCTTCAATGATGTTAATCTTATTTTCTTTGAGAATGTTTAATCTTACACAACCATTCAAACCCAAAATAGGTTGAGATTCAACAGGGGTAACTATAAATTCAAGTTGGATAGAATTTTCGCAAATAAGTGAAATTTTTCCTTTTGATTTTACTTTGAAATTCCCAAAACCTACCAAAACTATATTTGTTTCAGTAAGATGCAGATTCGGATTAATAATTCTCAGAGATTGAAATACACGTTCTGGCAAAATATTTACTTCGCTTCCAGTATCCAGCTTGAAGTTTATTTTCATTGTCTCAACCTGGATTATGGAATACCAAGCATTTGGAGTTTCATTAATTTTTATTTCAGTTATGAGAAATTCATTTTCATGTTCACTGATATCATCCATATCAGGACGAATAACTTCTCTTACCTTCTTATTCATATTGAAATTATTATTTCCAGTAAATTTTAATTTACAACAGCTTTCAAAATGATTTTTACCTTGACAATAGTTGCAAATTTTTCCGAATGCTGGACATTCTCTGTATTTGTGCCTTCTGTTACATCTGAAACAGTTAAATGAATGTGAATTATTATTATCAAATTCTTCATTTTTATTCGGAATTCTTTTGGTGCGCATATCATTTGTTTTTCTTGGTACTTCCTTTTTTTTCAGCTCTTCCACCATTTTGGATTGATCCTGCAACATTAGGGATCGCCTTTCGCTTAATTCTTGGGCCACACATAAACTATATGCTTCCTTTAATGATATGTCATTTACTTTCAATAATGCTTTCTGGACGGTTTTCTCGAACACTCCACTAACTATTCGATCTCTGATTAAACTATCCTCTAAGGATCGAAATTCACAAGTGGCTGCCTTGGTCTTCAAATTCAAAAAGAATGTTTCAAAGGGTTCCCCTTCATGTTGTTTGACAGAAAAAAAATTGAATCGTTCAATTGTCAAATTTTTCTTAGGGATACAATATGCTTCAAACTTGCTCAAAACAGTATCAAAGTTATTTTCATCCCCATTCTTTTCATACTGGAACGTTTCCATCACTTCAATAGCATCCTCACCAATGAGATTCAATAATATACTGATTTTCCTTTTATCCGGAACAGTGTCCATACCAGAAGCAACCATATAGACTTCGAAATTACTTCTCCATTTCTTGATTCCTAATATATAACACCAAGCATGACACGGGGAAAGTTCTCAGGATTGAGAAATAATTTTACAAAAATTGGGAAAGAGGCTAGACCCATTTCGAGGGTAGAGCCAATAACTGGCGTTGAAGATAAATCAAATTACCATTTTCGGGTATTTTCAAGCATATTCTCAAGCCTCAATACGAACGAATTGGGATTTTCATACCAATAGTATATTACGTATCAAATGCTGTAAAAAGCATATTACGCACGAATGGAAAAATTGCGCATGAGCCGCGTAGCGGCGAGTGCGGTTATTACATGAGTACGTGATTGCTTTACAACTCGCAATACGTACTATACTTTTCCTATGACTTTTATATACTGGGTGGTGCGTTTGTTTAAGCCTTAAGTAATAAAACAACGAAGGTAACTAACGTAGTTTATGGTTTAATTTTCAACAACAACAAACTAAATCTAAGAAAATATAAATTTATACTATATAGTATATAAATGATGGGTTTAAGAAATTAAATTTGTATGTAACTAAATAATTAGGAATTATTAATTATTATTATCAGTGGTATTGAAGTTAAAAGTGAATTTTTTACAGTTTTTCAGTACAATGGGAGCATTCATTTATTTTTAGAAATTTTTTTTTTAAATTATTGTTGATGGATTGCAATATTCTTTCAGAAGTTGCTGTTTTGTTTACAATGAATTCGTCTACGTATCCTCACGTGAAGACTTCATCCACCATTTTCAGCGCCATAATCACCTGCTCACCGAAATGTTAGCCAGTCACCTGAGCAATGCGTTAAAGCAGCATCGTATTCAATACTCTACAATTTTTGACACTCTCTAGTTTATTTATTCCCACTACTTGTCTTGTCAGTTTTTCATTTTGATAATTTAGGAAAAACTCACTAATACTAATCTCCTTTACAGCATTTCTCATTTCCATATATTTCTTGCAGATATTGTAGAAAATTCCGTAAACAATGAACAATCAATGAACAGCGAGGCTTTGGAACTCATTGCCTAGGGAGGTGTTCCCCGAGGCATACAACCTCCACCAACTCCTACCTTCTTTCCCTTGGTTCCCACGATGTTCTCTGAACATTACAGGATATCCCTTTTCGTGGGAACCAGAACATAAAAAAAAAAAAATATTTTTCGTATCAGAAATTTTTATTATAAGAGTTTTCCCATTAGAATCTTCTAAATCACTTGTTTTCATATTTTTGAGTTCTTGTTTTCTACAAGCCCCAGATATTCCAATAATCAGGGCTACTTTCATAAAGAGAAATTCCCGAACCGGAGCTTCTTGCAAATTTTTGTTAATTTCTTCCACCTTAAGAATTTTTGATTTTTTTCCCTTGTAGCCGTCGGACTGCCTCTTCAGATAAGTTTTAATTTTTTATAATTTTCGATATTAACATCGTGCCTTATATTTAACGTAGTTCGTAACATCGAGTATAATGCCCAGAGCGAGGAGGGTTTAAATGTTTTGGTCAAATTATTAAAATAGGCGAGCAAAACATTTTCGGGGTACGTACCCTCATGGTTATCCATACTCCATTCCATAAACTTTTGATAAGCCTTTTCATATATATCCTTTGATTTTTGCGGCAGAATATTCTCTAGAGCAGAAGCAGTAAAAGTATTAACAAAGTTCAGTGGGACGGTGTTGAGCCGGTCCTAGCAAATGTCGATTTGAACTGTTCGGGAACGCCTGGACGGTGTTGTAAACTGATCAATCAGCCTTATGAACAGGGGACAGAGATACTTTTTTGATGTCTTTCCGAATTGTCTATCATACACGGCATTCTATCAGGACAAAGTACCTCGCAGAGGATTATTTGAGTTTTAATTTTCAGGGACTGGTTTCGGTTACAAAAGTTATTGGCCTTACATGTGAACTAATGTTAAATGTAATGCAGTTCAAGTACTAAGAGTAAACATCGTTACTTGTACTGTATAAGCAATACGCAATATTTTGTTGACAATTATACGTGTTAGAGAGTGTTGAACGTGTTTGTATTATTTAGGGATCGTTCAACGTTTCACATTCTTGCAAGGGTAACAGTGGTATCCCATATTCAGGTAAAATTGTGAACCTCATTCCTTTTCTAATTATTATATTATTTGGGAATTTCATTGAATAGTTTTCCGTTGAATCTGATGTAATTGAATGGTTTCCCGTCAGGTTGAAGCTAGCCACTGTTATATGGGTACTTTTTTTAAATTTGTTAAACTACTTGGCTCTCTCCCTTTTTTATGACCTGCGACCTTAATAAACAAAGCACATTACTTGCCGTACCTAAAAGTACACAGAAGTAGCGTTACTTTATGAAATTCAAAATATCTATAATTTGACATGGATAACCTCCAAATGCGGTGAACTATCGTATCAATACGAATATTTTTTATCATTTACTTACTTTTTTCTTTGACAGAAAAAAACCTCGATTCATTTGGAACCAGTAGTGAGCACAAAAATGTTTAATCGTGGTAGATTATTTGGAAATTGTAAAAAAATGGAATTAATACATAGTGAGTATTGGAAATAAACCAGGAAAACTTCCGCTATCGAGTCACTAGAGGGCATTACCAGTCTTGCACACAGCGATTAGGGTAAACTTTCGCCGCGAGGATTCATTAATCAAAATACAAGAGCATGCCAAATTCTTGGAAAACATAATTTGGACTGATGAGACAACGTTTCGTCAGCAGGGAGTTTACAATAGGCGAAATCGACATTTTTGGGCTTCTGAAAATCCACATTTGGTGCTCGAAGTTGAAAATCAAATACAATTTCGAATGAATGTGTTTTGTTTGGTAATGAACCAAGACACACGCTATTTTATGTACGATGGAAATTTGAATAGTGAAAGATACTCAGAAATTCTCCAAAACGTGATTGTTTTTAACCGCTTTCTTAGTTGTTTGACCAACCCTCAGAAGATGATGAAAACTTGTACGAGTTAAGATCACGGGGGCCTTACCCTTTATAGTGGGATCCGAAATTACTCTTGGGGCCTTGACAATTTTTTCACCAGCTGCGGGAGTCGAGCCCGTGGACACAAGACCAACGCTCGTGTTACTGAGCCACAAGCCCCGATAGAAAAAAAAATTGCCACTGGCTAGAGCATCACGCTCATGTACCAGATGGATGGGGCACCACCGCACAATACAAGAACTGTGGATACCAAATTGACATCCTTGTTCGATCATCGTTGGTGGGGAAATCGAGGAGCATTTCTGTGGCCTGCAAGATCTCCAGATCTTACCCCTTTAGATTTTTATATTTGGGGTAGGATATAAAATGTTGTCTATTCTTCTCCAAGTTCGCAATATAGATGATTCGAAACTTAGAATAATACAGACTTTTGACAGACTCTATCTCAACTAAATAAGAAGTGCTACGCAATCTATTGAAAGTATTTTGAGCATTTACGTTAGAGTTCTGTCAATATTTGGTCACATGATCCAGATCATGTTCGTTTGGTAACTATATTTAAAAATTGCCGCCAAATTGATAGATTTTTTGTTCCACTATATCTCCGTACCCAGTAGTCCAATTTTGATTGTTTGAAGCTCATTTTACTCCTTTTTTGTAGGCAAACAAATCTTCTAATTGAACAATTTTTAGTAAATCCAATAGTTATAGGGATACATTAAGGTTTTCAATATTTCCAATATCAATATGCTGTCAACAAATTTGTAGTAGCCATTTGAAAAAAAATATATAGTTTTTGAGAATTTTTGAATGCTACATTTGAAAATCGCCTATGACCATATGGTAAAAAATTGAACCATCGATGGGACATCAGGAGTTAGCCTATACTTTCACCTGATTGCTCCATAAACTGGGTTTCCTAATTTTCAACAGTTTACGAGATACACATTTTTTCGTAAACAACTACGGCGGTAATTTTTTTCAGGTAAAAATCAATGTGTCAAAAACTGTAATAGATAAGTTAACATAACTCAGGTTGTCTAAACTCAAAATTAGGCCAATCGAACCATGTAAAAAACCAAGTCGATTTCTGTTTAAAATAAGAAAGTTGGTACCAACTTTTGGCACACCCTGTCTAGTTGTAGAAAATATTTTTGGTAGAACGGATACTTACGATTATAAATTTCAAGTTTCTAATCCAACTACAAGTTGAAAAACCTCTGTTTCTGAGCCAAGTACCTACATCGTTTATTTTCACAATTTGTTTCTTGACATTCAAATAGCTTTCGAGCAGCTGTTGACTATTCCCTCGTAACTATTTAGGGTCTCCAGCAGCTGAAGAGTATCAAAAGTTTTGGCCAAATCTAAGTTTGCCGGCTATTGTCTTTTTATTTTCTGAATTCGTATTGTTTGACAGAGACCAATTTGAACTTGTCAATATAAGTGAGAAGTGTGTTTTTTTGCAGTTTTTTTAATATATTATTGAAATGGGTCCATGATTGTTGACTATTCGAAGATATCCTTTTTTCAGAATGGACTACTGATTTTTTGAATGCATTTGGACACTGGCAAGTTTGGAATATGTTGTTGATCAATAATGTTAATAGAGGTGTTATTTCCTCTGTTATTTGTTTCAGTTCTTTACTATAAACATCATACCAGGGCATAATTTAAAATATAAAATGATACTCTGTGTTTAATAATATTTACATCAATTATAGAAAGATTTACAGAAATGTCATTAAGGTTGCCAAAATAATGTATTATCATAACCGTATCTCAATAAGTAATAACAAAATAGGGAAACCTGTATGTAAATGATCTTCGCGGAAAAAGTCCTGTGTCCAACAATATTACCTTGGATCCAAACATACTCAATTAATTCAATAGGCCACCCAATAGAGATATCCTGCTCTATTGATTCTGTGATAAAAATACTACCAGGAAACCGACTGTGCCATCAAATGAAAGACGGTCCGTAGTTATATCCTGTTATGTTTCCTACTCCAAACTGTCATTGCTAAATTTGTTATAAACATTTAAGGGCATTTTTTCAATTTTTTATGGTTTTTGACTTTTAACTTGAAAACTAATAAAGCAATCTCGATACTCTCTATGTGAATCTAAATGCCGGAAAAACCGGGAAAAATATGTTTTTTTTTAAATTTCAAGTTGTAGTGCAAACTTTCCACGACATACTGAACCATGATACTGACTGATCTTCCTTGGAAAGTAAATATAGTTCCAGTCACTGAATGTCGATCATTTTGATCATTTGCCCAATCTGCATCGCCGAATCCTTGTAAATCACCACCATTTTAAATTCCATCTTCATGTCAATTGTACCAGCCAAATAACGGAATATCCTTTTTATAGCCATCTAGTGAGCTTTACCAGGGTCATTCCAGAATCTACTCACTAATCCTGTAGAAGAGGCGATATCTGGTCTGGTTCCTTGGCAGGCGTTCAATAAGCTCCCTACTGCTTCTTTGTATAGGAACATTTTTCATTTAATTTCTCTCTGAATCAGTTTTGGGGGACATATCTTTATCCATTTTTTGGTTAGGGTCCAAAGGAGTTGAAACTGGTTTACGCAGTGTCATATTGAACTTTTTCAACATATCTCGATTGATAGAGGACTGATCTAACCAAAGTTTAGTTTCTTTGACATTTCTCGTAATTTTCATGCCCCAACATCGAGATGCTTCTCCCAAATCATTTGGAACGATTTTATTTATTCATCTTTGATATCTGCCATGTAATGTTCATCGTCAGATAGAATCAGAAAATCATTAACATAAACTGCCAAAATAATTATCTTGATGGATGATTTTATAATAAACACGCTGGTCTGCTTTACACTGAATGAAATCCATTTGCTTCAGAACTGTATTGAGTTTCTTGTTCCAAGCTCTACCACTTTGTTTCAAACCGTACAAGGATTTTTTGAGCAGACACACTTTTGATTCTTCCCCTTTTTTCAAATCATTGTGGTTGTCTTATATAAATGAGTTCATCTAATGTTCCATGCAGTCGTAACATCCATCTGATGCATCAATAAGTTATGTTTTACTGCCAGGGCAAAAAGAAATCTCATTGAACTATACCTCATAACAGGAAAAAAAAACTTCATTGAAACCTCTTACAACCAATCGAGCTTTGTACCCTTTATACGGAATCATCTAAATTTCTTTTTGTTTTGAATACCCATTTTGTACCAAGAATATGATTTTCTTCGGGCAGGTCTGTCAAAATCCAAGAATCATTCTCCATTAATGAATCATATTCCTAGTTCATAGATTATTTCCAAATACATTTTTCTGGACTTTGAAGGGCTTCTTCCACTATCATCGGATCATTGAAATCAGAATCTGCTGTGAAATATGTTATAGAATCATCCATATTAACGGCTTTCTTTGGCCTCGTTGACTGACGTGGAATTACATCTTCAGGTAAATATAAAGTAAACGTACACATGCTCTCTGAATATAGGTAAAAATATTTTCTTATGTGTTTTTGCCTCCTGAACACGAATCCGGAAGAAAAATGCGGCAGTCTCATACCGTTTCCGAGTTAGAGCACTTTTAAACCTCATTTTAACCTCATTGTCAAGCACAGTTTTCTCGCACAAAAATCACTGAAAATGCCTTCTTCTTTTCACCAGCATAAACATTACACCCTGAATCACTTATTTTCGGCACAAATCCGCACAAAGTAATGTAATTTTTATCGAAATAATCCTCCTTCTTATACAATTCCAAATAAACAAACTTGACACATACGACAGATGAAATTTAGTAACTTTCCCTTTTTGTTTCATATTGGTTATAAATGAATCATGATGAATCATGGTGCCCAAAAACAATTGCAAACATGAATGAAGGAGAAACTATTACTCATATTTGAATTCGAAAAGTTGGCGGTGATTCATTTATTACCAACATGAAAAATAAGCGAAAGTTACTAAATTTAATCTTTCACATGTGTCATTGTGCGAATTTGTGCCGAAAATAAGTGATTTAGGGGGTATTGTTCAAGCTGGTATTTTTACCATTTTCAAAATGACTCCTTCTTTTGAAGGAGGCATTTTGAGTGATTTTTGTGCGAGAAAACTGTGCTTGGAAGTAAGAAAAGTTTTTTATCTATATATCTATATTCATACGTTAAATTCATATTTACCCATCTTCATTCGCGCTTTTGATGTTTTCAATTGATTCATCAATTACTTTCATGTCTTCAATGTTTTGTGGAAATCATTTTGCCCGACTGACAAATTTTCTTCTGACATTTGTTGATAATTGTCATATTTCCTTCAGATTGAAAATGACATACAGGATGATATCTTTTTTCATCAACTATTTGACCGAGTTCGTTTGTTTTTTCCAGTTAGTCCTTTTCTTTTGTTTCAATTACTTTTTCAAAGAATATCACATCTCTACTTTTCATGATCTCCTTCGAATCCGGATATATAAGACTCTAAGCCTTTGTATCTTTAAAATAACCTAAGAAAATATATTCCTTCGCCTTGGGATCCCATTTTCTTCTCTTCTCCTTTGGAATATGAGCCATGCACTTGACTGATATCTGTTTTTTTTGCATTCCAAATTTCTTCAGGGGTACGTTTGGTATAACTGGAAGGGGATCTATTGATTAAATATGCTGCTGTCGAAACTGCTTCAGCCAAATATTCTTTTGGTAAGTGGGCGCCTATCAGCATACTTCTTGTCTTCTGTACTATAATCCAGTTTATCCTTTCGGCAAGACCATTTTGTTCGGGATTGTAAGTCGATGTCGAATGCCTGATTTTTGTAGTAACTTCTTAAGACCACCATTAATATATTCACTGCCATTATCAGTATGCCAAATCTTTAACATTTTTGCCAGTCTGATTCTCTACCAGAGCTTTGAATCTTCGAAGGTATTCTTAACCTGATCCTTACTTTCTAGACAATAAACAAAAACCTTTCTGGAGAAATCAACTATCAACGATGACATATACCTAGATCCACCAATAGATTTTGTTTCCATGGGTCCGCAAAGGTCTGAATGAACCAATTCCAAGATTTCTTTGGATACGGTAGAACTTGTCTTAAATGGTTCTCTAAGTTGCTTTCCTTTTATACACGTTATACAAGGTTCTTCTCTACATTGCTGTAGATCATAACCAGTGACTAAATATTTCTGGAGAATTCTCATACTCTTTCGATTCAAATGTCCCAAACGCTGATGCCATAATTCTCCATTGGACGAAATTTTGGTACAATATGATTTCTTGCTGGTGCGATCCAATTTGAAAATTACATTTTCATTTGAACCTGTCGCAATTATTTCACCATCAAAACTGATTATTTAGCAACCAGTTTTAGTGAATTCAACGGAATTTCCTTGTTGAGTAATTCTGTTAACGGACAATAAATTTGCTGCAATATCTGGAACATGTAAAACATCTCTTGCCTCTATAATACCGGAATGTATGGGAATTTTAACATTTCTTGCTATTTTTGCCGACATTTTTGTATTATTTGCCACTACTTTTTGTATATTTCTGCATTCACTGGTACCATGTTTCATTTGCTGTAAGATGAGAGGAAGTACAGGAATCCAAGTACCGATCCTCTTCATTTCCTGCTTCTAATGTAGAAAAAGCATAAAACACTTTCTTTTCTCCCTTTTTTCTTTTATTTTTTTCCTATTCTTGTTTTTATTTCTACAGTTACTGGCATAATGACCAAATTTGTTACAGTTGAAACATCGAGTTCTGGAACTGTTTCCTCTTCTGTGATCATTTTTTGAATATAAAGCAGTATCAGTCTCATGACTTGCGTTTCCATGTTACTAATCTTGACATCTTGCAATCGTTTTGTTTTTATTGCATCACCAGTGATTGATATGCCAGAACTTTCCAAACCCATTATCATTGGTTTGTAGTCATCTGGTAGACCAGCAAGTAGCAACGTTCCTACCCATTGGTCTTTCACTTCGAAACCCAAATCGTTCAGTTTATGAGCTGTAGTAACTATTTCGTTTACATATTCATCAACTGAATTGCAATTGTATAATTGTGTTGTCACTAAGGTCCTCAGGAGCCCCACTTTTCTGGTTAAGCCAGAGTCCTCGAACACTATCTGTAGTTTATTCCAAGCTTCATTAGCGGTTTTGTTTCCTGGATATGTGCAAAATTGACTGGGTCTACAGAAAGAATGATCTTTGATCTCGCCTTTATACAGTGACCGGCAGAAAGTACGCATCATATGGGATTTTTTTTTAATATAATATTTTGACAAATGTCGATACATGCAATCGCTTCTGCATCAAAAAAAACCCCCAAAGATGTTGTACAGTGCCGTTCGTCTTTTCTTGTTTGGCGGGAAATTTAAAAAATTTAAAAATTATGTCTCAAAACACACTTATTTGGGAAAATATTGAAAAATGATATTTGGAAAAGTTGTTTAGAACGACATTTTATAGCTATGTACAAGTTTTGAAAAAAATCTGAGATAAAAAAATAAAAATCAATTTTTGCCATAAAAAAAATTTCAATTTGGAAAAATGCATTTTGACAAAGAAACTCATTAGTAAAGCCCAAGAGTAATATTTTGAATAATATTTTGTAAATATTCACCAGCTACTTCTATTTTATTCGAAGAAAATTTTAAATCTGTGGATTTGCCATGTGTTCAGCTGCTTCATAAGAGGTCACAGAAATATCTTCAGGACATTATGATCCCGATACTGTTTATTATTGACAAAGAACCATGTATCTACATTTTTTTTTTAAAATTAGAAGCTGAAATAATTATAAACCGAACAATTGAATGCATACTCGAAAGTTTGTAGTCAATTTATTTTTTGTTTGAATAAAAAATTCAATTTGAAATTATGTAGATACAAGGACCTCTATTAATAATGAACAGTATCGGGATTATAATGTCCTGGAGATATTTCAGTGACCTCTTATGAAGCAGCTGAATACATGGCAAATCCATAGATTTAAATTTTTTCCCGAATAAAATAGAAGTAGCTTGCGAATATTTAGAAAATATCATTTAAAATATTACTGTTGGCCTTACTAATGAGTTTCTTTGTCTAAAATGTATTTTTCCAAATTGAAATTTTTATTATGGCAAAAAATTGATTTTTATTTTTTCATCTCAGATTTTTTTCCAAACTTGTTCATAGCTATGAAATGTCGTTCTAATTAATTTTTCCAAATAACATTTTTCAATATTTTCCCAAATAAGTGTGTTTTGAGACATAATTTTTAATTTTTTTAAATTTCCCGCCAAACAAGAAAAGACAAACGGCACTGTACAACGTCTTTTGGGGTTGCTTTCAATGCAGAAGCGATTGCACATATCGATATTCGTCAAAATATATTAATAAAAGAATTTACCATATGATGCGTACTTTCTGCCGGTCACTGTATCTTTTTTCTGATCCTTAGTATATTCTTCCTTTCTTTCCACACATCCCCATAAATCGTCATGCTCCAAATAAGCTCTCATGGCAAACTTCCATGATGAAAAATTTTCTCTGCCTAACAACTTGTCAATCAGATTTCCAAACTGATAAATATTTCTTCAATAACTGAAACTGTATGGCCGATCCTTATTTTTATTTTTCAGTTCTTGTTTTCATTTTCTCGTCTGAATGCCACAAACTATATTCATTGGTATGGCTTATATTTTCCTTCTTTTATCTAATGGTGACCTGTGCCTATAACCTGATAGGTTTTATAGTGGAAGTGGAAAAATATATGATAAAATAAAGGAATATACGTTTGGAAATGGTTGTCACTTTTATTATTATGACATACCCATCATAGTAACATATACAGAGTCATACAAATACAACAGTTATGAATGAACTTCCATATATGTTTCCATGCGAACATTCAGGAAAATTAATTTAAGTTTGTAGTGTGATTTATTATAAGGTACTTTATTTTACATTTCCTTTCATTTCCGTGGAATTGTCAAGTACTTTGGAAGACTGAAAATATGCATGAGGGATTATTTATTGATTTTAATTGAGTTAATAAAGAATATTCCACTTAGAAATAATATTTTTACGAAAGTGGGGTTCGGGGCTTATTGAAAATATCCAACTAATTATCATCCGTTTATTACACTTCACACTTTACAACACAATAGTGTACTCTGATAACTAAATAGATCACACAACATCGCTAGCGTGCGATTCCGGTGAACTTTCGAGAATGGCCTCGACCTTTCTGTCACAGGTTATTTACAAAGGAAATTCCAATCCCGTCGGCAGTATGACAGTGGCGTAATATATTCGTAACAATATATACCTATGTGTGAAATATGAGAGATACTCTCGTATGATCCCTTTCCATTTAGACCTCTGCATAATAAATGATTTGGAAATTATTTTCCGATAGAAGTTTCCATTAGTATGCATGTGTAACGTACGGTATTTTTGAACCGACTGCGCGACGCAGGGGAGGGTAATGTGTTTATCATGTTGTATGTTTGTTCCTTTGTGGCGCTCTAGAGACCAAACGCTTGGGCCGATTTTGAAGATTTGTACGTCAATCGAATTGTCTTAATCTTGCGAGTGTCACTCAATGACAGTAATCAAAATTCAATATGGCGACAACCGCCATATTATGAATAAGGACATGACAGTAATAATCAAAATTCGATATGGCGAGAACCAGACGCCATATTGTGAAAAAGATATAACAGCGTATAGCTTGGTACATCAGTTATTGGTTCATTTGCTCGTTGGTTGGTTTATATCGGTTTCAGTTACTATTTCGTTTTCGTTAAATTTTTAATACACTATTACTTAAATATTTTAATAGAAACTTAATTAAGTACAGTCAAACTCGGAAAACTTATGACTAGAAATGGTTCGTTATGAAGGGTGTTCGCTATGAGGAAGAATATGCAGTACATGCATCCTGGTAGATTTTTTTCGCGTAAATTGACGACACTGTTAATTTTTTGAGACCATAATTCCAACAAATTTGTTCATTTGCGCGCCCACTGTCAAATTTTCTAATTATTTACAGCTTAATTGACAATGTAATAGCCTTCCTACATGCTTTCGTAGTAAGGATATTGGTACAATGCAGTTGAACACTACACCTTGTATCTAACAAATCCCTAACAGAGAATTAGGGGACTGCGGACGTGCAATTTCGCAAATTATCGGTACTTGATTGAACAATCTTTCCTCGGTAGTTCGTTATAACCGAGTTTGACTGTACCTTGTTAGTGACTGAAATTATCCATCTACTTTGTTGTTGTAGTATATTCATTTGTTATTAATGAAATCGTTCATGTACTTTGCTAGTGTATGATTCAGTACACATGGTAAGAGTTTGTATATATTTGTTGTATTTGTGAGTATTATATAACTCACACCGTTACAAGCTCGAAAACGTCGTCGGTCGTGTGCAAATCTTTCTCGTAAAACCAAAAAAGTCCGACAAGAAAGTGCACGTCGCGAAACTCAGTCTACGGCATCGCGACAGAAACGATTGCAACACGTTACAGATCAAATTCGTCTTAGTTATAATAGCCAATCACCCCCAAAAAATTTACCGTCTTATAATCCCAACTTAAAAGTGTAAAATAAAAAAATAAAATTCAAATAATGTCTTTAGATTATTACCGTCTTATAATTCCAACTCAAAAGTGTAAAATAAAAAAGTAAATAAAAAAAATCAAAAAACCCGACTGCGTAAAAAGAGTACTTTAAAAAAGATGGAAACAAGATGACCAGAAAATATTGTCAGAAAATTATGTTTTAAGACATATCAGCTTGTTTCCATCTTTTTTAAAGTACACTTTGTACGCAGTCGGGTTTTTCGATTTGTTAAATTAACTTTTTTATATTAGTGGATAACTTAAGAAGTGCCGCGCCATGTCTTTGGTTTGAGCATGAAGTTGAAAAGGGAAACATTCTTAATTGAATATAAATCTTTTTCTGAATATTGAAAAATCAACGATAAAAATTCAGATATTTTCTCTCAGAAAACAACTACTTTCCCGGCTGAAGCAGCGCTGGATATTGAACTTCATCTGATACATACTGTGAAAGGACCCTAACTCAAAAGAAAAAATCTGAAAGTGAAAATTTGCAGTTTTCATTTAGATAATTTTTTTTTTTAATTTCAGTCTTAAGTAGGAACTCATATGGATGAATGAGGCAGAGGTGAATGTTGTAAAATATGAGTTCTCACCAGAAATCATGTGTAACATTGATGCAAGAGCGGCATCGTATTCACAAGGTAATCTTACGCGTGAAGCTATTTTTACAAGCTTTTATTTAGTGTCACCTAAAGCACAAAATGAAATAATTAATAAAAAAACCTTTTCAAAGACAAGTTTCTATTCAAATGTGCTATAAAATAAAAAATAATTCATTTGGATGTGTGACGTTGGTTATTCCGTGAGTTAGAGATTCAACAGCTTGTCGCGCAAAGTTTTCAGTTCGAATACAAAAGTGACAAGCTTTTGAATCAATAACTCACGGAAATACCTACGTCACACATCCAAAGCAATTATTTTTTACTTTTCAGCGCATTTGAATAAAAGCTTGTCTTTGAAAAGGTTTTTTTATTAATTATTTTATTTGTAGAATAGATCTGCCATCTTAATTATTCAATATGTTGAAAAATGACTTACAAAGTAATAAAGCAGTATGCAATGAACTTAACTTTGGTAGAATATTTATTTTGGTCTGTGTAAGAGATAAAGTATGAATCACTCCCAGAAAATCAATTAGTTAAATATATGAGTTAAGAGTTATTAAAAAAAAACTCAAAAAACCTATTTTTTTCCAGGTTCATAACAATATCTGATTTCGAAAATTAGCCCCTGAGTGACTAAAAAACCTCCTCCATTATTAATAAAATTTCAAAATCTCCCAAAGCAGTGAGTGGTAGGGTTATACTTATTCCAGTTAGGAAGAATCTTCTTTTCCATGTGCATTTTTAAGTGCTGATTTCAATTCTATCACCATTCGTCACTTCCTGGGGTTATAATGTATGAAAGTCAATTTTTGGAAGCATCACCTCTTATCATCCGGAGAAGAATTGTGGCATTTCAGCGGAGTTGCTACACACATAATACAATAATCGGATTATTTGATGATTGTTAGCAGGCCGATCCTAAGCCTTAGGTATGTTATTAGTTTCGATTAGATCAACTCAGAGTTGAAGACAATTTTGGATGAAAGGAGAAATAAAATAAAAGCAAATTGAATAATTACAATAAAACTGAACGATCGTCATGTCCAATATTGGGTTGAAACCTTATCAAGAAGCTTTCGAAAACGATAAGTGCAACTGCGTAGGCACCTGGGTTACCTACACACAGTATGACGCTATGTTAGTGTCCCTACCCCGAAACACAGGATAAGAATCAGGATATAAAAGGCTTTCCCGTATCTGGTGCATGCCACAAGCCATCTCCTGTCATCCCGAAATAATGTGGTCAGCTACTGTGCTCCTTGCGGTTTTTGCCGCTCTTGTTATCGTACAGGGCGCACCAAAAGAAGTGAGTTTTGACAATTTTATATTAGTGTCACAAATTCTTGACTATTAGGAAATATCGTATAAATGATTCCCGGTATTTTTACTACTTTTGAAAATCCATGACATATTTTGTTGGGAAATATTCCTGGAAACAATTGATTGGTAAAGGAATTATAATAAATATGTTCTTCTCAACGGAGTCCACTATGAAATTTTCAATGGAAAATTGAAAAAATTTAAATAGTTTTTTCTATTTGTCCAAATAATTCAATTATCAATTACAGAATTATAATAAATGGATTAAGGTATTTGGCTTTTCCATAAGCCTAAATAACGCAATTATCAACTGAGTACTGAATGATAATCAATTCATTCAGATTTATTTTAAGGCAAACAATTATAAGAGCAGATATGAGTCTTATAATTCCATGTTTTTTAAAAATTAAATGACATCCCATTGCGAGTATATGTCGTAGTGTTTTTATAAAAAATTAATCAGTTTGAGAAAACAATTTTTACTAACGCCATTAAAACGTAAAACTATTTTCTATTGATATGATTGTATATAGAAAGTAGAAGTTATTTCATGAAATGTTTTGCTGAGAGTCATTTCAGCAGAGAATTAATCTGAAAATAACTTTGAAAATAACTTTGAAAAATGTTTGTAATGGAATCAAAGTCACTTAATACCTTCTATTCTGTGGTATTAAATTTTTTTCATAGAAACCCAATGGGTCAGAGGTGTTCTATGAATTTATTTTATTTTTTTATAGTAATTTCAAAAATATTTTCAGTTGTAATATCACAAGAGAGTGAGAATGAAGTGAAAATAATCAGACATATTTTCTAAAACTTGTTGCTCGAGTGGCTATTGCCAAATAGGAACAAGTTTGAGAAGGAAATCTGGAGAATTTATTTCTACTTTTTATTGTTAGTAATATTAGAATATTTTTATGTTGATCATAAACACATCTCCTGACAATGATAAATGTAATAAACCGTTTTTTAATTCATTTCTCCTTATCGAATTGTACAGACGTAAATTAAAAATTATGTTTGTCAGACAATAAAAACAAAATACCTCAAATTATTCCCGCGGCAATTTTCTGGGTAGAATATTCCCACTATAATAATGTTTTGATTGGCCAAAACGTATATGAATGATTTGAATTGAATGTTTCCATTGGTTTCTAGAAATGTCAAAAAATAATCAAATGAATTAGTTCTCTTGTGTCTAATAGGGCTCTTACGGGAAAAACTATCAGAATCAGTCCAAAAATAAAACAAGTTGAGAATCATACCCCAGATTCTCAACTTGTTTTATTTTTGGGAAATACATAATTAATTATTTTATTCCACACTGGGAAAATTTGTACAAACAAAACAAAATTATTCCAGATTTTTCAAAATTTTGAAGAACATAGTTAGAAAATAAAGCCGTTGAGTTGAATGTTTCGGTGTCTCTCAATTCTTCTGCATGAACATGTAAAGCTTTTATTGGACTATGCATAGAAAAGAGCACGGGGTGCTACCATTTTTGTAATTTTTCAAGTTTTTGTTAAACAAATATTATTAATGTAGAACTTTCTTCGATTACTTTCAATTAATATTCAATACCTCACATGCGCTACTGGCAGTTTGAAAAAAATGGCAAATTTACATTTTTATACAGATTATGATAGAGCTCCAGAACTTTTGTATGAAGAGTTTTTCTCTAGGAAGTACACAAAAACAAAATATCGGGAGAATAATGAACAATAAATGAGATTGTTTGTTGGTCACTTTCCGGTATCATATGTGAAAACATGGGAATAAAATGCTTGTATTTCTTATATTCCAATTCAGTATTTCTCAAACGCAAAAACAAATACAACGTGGTCTACCGTAAACTATCAACCCCAATAAAATCCAAATGAAAAATGAATAGGTCGATTTTAATCTGAAAGAGGACTCTTTCAATAAAAACTATCACCTTTCTAACCCACCTAGTCTTAGTAATACTAGCCTACTTTTGGAACCCAAATTACAAGTGACCAAATGGCAATCAAAAGTCTTAGTTGCTTTATAAGCTACAGCAATTTCGTTAATTTGGAATTGATGTGTTCTAACTTCACGATTCATGTGAAAAAACATGTCTTAATCTTTTTCTCAAGTTTTTGACTATCTATCTAATGATGCATTCTTGTCGTAATACTTATTTGAGATGACTATAAGTTAGACAGTGCCCATAGATATTTTGTTCGAGAAAAAGGTTTTTTAGTCTCTTGCAGTCTCAAAAATGAAAAGATCCAATTGATGTATTTGTACGTATTTTATTCTATAAAAATTAATTATGGCAAGCAATAACTTGTTCTTAAAAAATTAATTGGAGAATGTTTTCAAAATCTGTGGAGTACGTAACAATCCTCAACAACTTCTTGCATTATTTCCCTTCATGTCAAAATAATGTACCTATTCATAGAAAAATCATTTCTAAACGCAAAAATCATTGGAATAGACTGATTTTTATACCTTTTCAAGTTTTTTATTTTCCCATTTTGTGGAAATAACCTAAAATCGAAATGAAAAACTCTCTAGGGTGTGGAAATCACAGTTTAGTGATTTTTTTATTGAAATTTTCAACTCAAGTAGAAGACTTTCATGGACAACAATTCACACACACACACAATTCATGTTGGTTTGACAGATTAATGAGAATTCTGTATAATCTTTAGTGACAATCATGAAACTATTCCACATTCATCCTGAATCAAACAAATTATTTCCATTTTCGAATTTCCTCTTCACACAAAATAGAGAAGTAGAATGCCACGAATTTTCCTCAAATCCACCGTTCTCTATACTCTCTATAAATAATGTTTATGAAATGATTTGTTTGTCACACTATGGAAGATTGAGAAAGTCAACTGTGGTAGTGACATAAGTTGAAGTTGCTTTGGGTCAGGTGGATGATCAACAAATACATTCATTAGGGCGGGATAGTTTAAGAAGCCCATCCGCTATAATTTGGATTCCACTAACGAAGAAAGCAACCATCACTCCTTCACTCTTAGCTTGAATGAAACCTGTATTAAATCGGGTCAGTGATTCCTTAGGGGAAGGTTTCAAATAACTCCTGGACAAATTACTCATTTACTGGTTTAAATTGATCCGATCATTGACATAGCTGATTTGAACGTGATACCTGATATCGCGAGTGGATTTCATTCTAACCGCATTGCCTCGCCATGATAATTGATCGTGGTTTGCGATATTTGAATCTGGTGGTTATTTCATTGTGTATGTAGAGTATTCACTATAAAATACGAATCATATGAAAAAGTTTTGTTATTAAATTCAACACATATTTTTATTCTCAAAAAAGGTATACCTATACATTATCATTCATCAGTCAAGGACGGAAAATACCTCTTAGGAAAAATCCATTTACGTGGATATTCACATTAAAAATGTTATATTACATTTATTATCACATCGTACTGCAGAATATTTATTTTCATTTTTTCTTCGAACCATCTGACTCTAATATGATTTTGAGAAGCCTAGTTTGTCAATACTTCTAGATTCATATTAATAAAAATATATTAGTGAAAACAAAATCTTCAACCAGATTCGTAATACCATCGGGATTTTTGCTAGGTACAAGTGCATTTTTTTCATGCATTCAAATTGTAAGGCAACTGAAAAAATGGGAGCTCTTATTACAAATAAAGGGTTATCGTGCGTTATGCTGATGTATCATTTGAGGTAAAATTTATATTTTCTCATACAACTCCCATCACAATGAAAATTAATTATTCAATAAGAATCATGTGAATTTCCTTCAGTTGTTTATGTAATCATTACCTACATACATATTTGGTGAGAGTCCAAGCTTGGGACTCATATGTAGGTACTGATATACACACTCTTGAATCACTCCTAGAAATGTAATGAGGTAATAAAAATGAAAAATGAAAGCTTTTCTACAAATGCACTAAAAAGGAAAAAATATTTTTTAATTGTTTGACCTAGGTTATTCTGTGAGTAACAGATTCAAAATCTTGCCGCGCAAGAATACCCTTTTTATATTCGCGGCGCTTTGAATCTGCTATACAGAATAACCTAGATAAAACAATGAAATGAATTGTTTTTTTCCTCTTTAGTGCATTTGAATAAAAGCTTGCCTTAAAAATGGTTTTTTTAATAATTTTTATTCAATTCTTTTTAGTCATTCATGAAATCCGTCATCTTATGAATTCTGACAAACATTGATAATCCCCGACCCCAAAAAACCACATACCAATTTTGAATGGAATCGGGTCATAATAACAAAACACGTCATTATCTTGGAGTCCTCAACCACCAATGTTGGATGGAATCATCCATACCTTAATTATTGTAATAGAAAAAAAGTGATCTCTGTCCCCGAAAAATTTTGAATTGAATCGAACCATAATCACAAAACTCGTCCGTTATATTAGAGCCGTCATTTTGTTTTTTCTCTCGCAAAAATTCAGATTTGATTAAACCAGAAAATCTGAATGAAACTAAATAAAGTGGAAGAATCAGTTCCAAAATTTCGGTTTGAAAAATCCAATCAAAAAAATGAATCGTTCCAACAGTATTCAGTGGAGATATTAGAAAAGTAGCATTATAACTGAATGTTTTGAAGTCCATCAAGGTAGCAGAATGCTGAGAAAATCAAGAAATTGAAAAATCAGTTGAATTTAGAGGCCTTCCACAGTATTTCGTATATTTTGCAGTTTATTATTGCGATATTTAGAGCAATGACTATTGTAGTTTTCTTTAGAGAGAAAATAATTCATACAAACAGCAGATTAAAAAAAATTATTCATACAAACAGCAGATTTATAGGAATTCTCATGGCGATAATATATTTTTCAGCTCATCAGTACTTTATTTTCTCATAAGAATACCAAATTCCACGTTTATCTTCCATAATTATCCCGATAAATGATTCAGACGTAAAAAACTCATACTGTGAAATAATTCTATAACGAAGAATCAAAGCAATTTTTATTAACCTCAACTACTGTTGGTCCATGTGCCCAAAAATATAATTTTACTGACCAATCACAAAATATGCAAATAATGTCCACTGAATTGATTGTGATGAGTTTGGATCAAAGCAAAAAAATGTGATTGAATCTCCAACTAATTGATGCATATGCGTACGTAGGGGTTTTGTTATTTACCGGAGTGGGAATTGATTGAGGTGTTGCTGATTACGGAACTTGTTTTTTTGTATTGAATAATTGAAGAAAAAACGTTGGCGTGGTCAGTTGGAAAGGTAGATATCAGAATTTATTTATTTTGAAATCACCATCAATCAAGTTAACGAAAGATAAACTTTGAGTCGCAGATGATTCCACATCTGATTTATGAACACTCTGTTCATATTTCCAAACAAATCAATCTATCATACCCCATGACAGGTTATAATGTCAAACAAAACACTGATTTCAAAGTGTCACTCCGAAAGGGATAGTTCTAACATTTTTCCATATTTGCAAAGTGAGATTGCTTCTAGAAAATGTGTTTCCCAATTCTTCCGGTCTTCCTGATGATCGTGGAAGCGTGAAATAGATTTTCATCGACAAAAATGTATTGAAGACCTAGTGAATGCGATGCCTCTCTTGCATCAATGTTACAAATGATTTCTGAATCCATATGAATTAAGGACCTCGTGGCTTTAGCCGGGACAGTGGTTGTTTTCTGTTATATTTTCACAAAAATAACTTAATTGTTCGTGGATTTTTCATATCACCGAAAAATATTTCTATTCAATATTCAATTGAAAATGCTTTCCCTTTTCAAGGTGATATTTTAATATGCTATTGAAATGGGAGGGTATATATTCTCAGATATTTGCAAATATTTTGTATTTAACTATTTTATGTGGTGCCAAAATTAGTTGTGAATCTATTCGCATACTTCAGATATGAAGATGTCCAAAGTAATAAGTGAACGTGGTAAAGTGCTCGTTGAACAGTCGGGAAAATTTACGAAAGATAAAGTGTTGAAAAGCAGTGAAACCTATTGGAGATGCGTTATACGTTTTGGCAAAGCGAAGATTTTCACTATTGGCGTAGAAGACCTTATTTCACGTAGTGATTTGCAACATAATCATCCCACAGACATTAAAACATTTAATCGACAAATAACGTGAAGAGGAAGGCAACAGAAGAAGCAGCCGAAAGACCTAAAATAATACATTCAATGTTGAAAAAACATAATGAAGCAGTATACACTGTCGGTTCGAAATGTTTCTTACATTCGCAACAATTTGTATAATAGTGGAAAACCTCAACCACCGCTACCAAAAATCACCGATGATGTTATAGATATCTAAGGGAAAGTAAATATTTCGACAATTAGAGGAGACATTTTTCTATTCATTAACGATCAATATTTAAAAATTGTTGTGTTTATGAAATTATGAAAAAAAAATTGGAGACAAGCTTTCATTTATACAAATTCAGAATCTTGCCTATTTTGTATCCGCGGCAAACTTTTGAATCTGTTACTCACAGAATAACCTAGATCAAACAATGAAATAAATTATTTTTTCCTCTTTATTATTTTTATCTTTAACTTTTCAGTTTTGTTCTTACTAACAACTAATAAAAGCTTGTTTTTAAAAATATTTTTTTCGTTTATTTATTTTTTAGTATTTATGATGTTGAATAACTAGTTTAGCAATTTCTATCTAATTTATTTTGAATAGTCTCCGACTCCGAAAACCCCTAGATACCAATTTTGAATAGAATCGGACCATAATAACAAAAATTGTCTGCCATATTAAAACCGCTATTTTGTTTTTTTTTCCCAACAAAAATGTAATAATGCATTGTCACCGGAATTATGTACACCTGCCAAATTTCAAATCAATCGGACGATTAGAAGTGGGTCAAATTTAACTTGCAAGATTTGATTACAGACAGACACACAGACAGACACCGGGACAGGTGAAACTGCATAAAAGCTTGTCAAAAATTATTCGGTGGGACATTTAGTTATTGCGCCCAACATTTTTTGCAATTATTCACTATCCATACGCTTGAAAATGGATACTACATTCCACTGGCATTTTGTTCTCTTCCTGATAAACGAAGGTGCTTTTTGGTTATCAAAAAATGAGTGCGAAAGTATTGGCTTGATTTTGAAACCCGAAAAAGTCGTAGCGGATTTTGAAAAGTCAATAGGCAAGGACGCGAGAAATTATAATCGCCGTAAATATGCTTTAAAATACATAACGCATATATAAATGTACCCAGTTTTTTTTTATATCAAATTCCAAGTACAGCAGTTTCCATTCGTTTTTTGAAAATCATCAAATTTTGAAGCTACTAATATTGGCGCTCTTTGTGTCGTAAACGACCGAGCAGCCAATAGGCGTAATCGGGTTGATTGTTACGTTAAACGGCAACATTGCCAAGTTTCTTAAACTATAAATGTCAGAACTAGAACACTATTCAGAATGTCAAGATTGATATTGGTTTTTTTTATTCAATATTTAAGTGACTTAATAACATTTGATTCTCAGGTAATAGTAAGTAGCAATGCATTTGTGCAGGTAACAAATACTAGCTCGAATTTATGGCATCCTTTAAAGGTATACGTGTCACAAAAATAATTATTTGTTTGAAAATATGAACAGGGTGTTCATAAAATCAGATGTGAAGTCTTCTGCGACTCAAAGATAAACTTCAGTCACTATCTTCCATCGTTCAAGATAACCTCTTGTGGGGTATTCATGTTGAAAAGGGAAACATTCTCAATTGAATACTGAAAGAAATATTTTTCTGTGAATTGAAAAATCCACGATGAAAATCAAGTTATTCCTGTGAATATCTAACAGAAAATAACTACTTCCCGGCTAAAGCCACGCTGGACATTGAACTACATCTGAAAGATATTTTGAAAGGACCCCAACTTAAAAGAAAAATATGGAAGTAAAAATTTGATTTTCTATTCAGTCATAAGAACTCATATAGATGAATGAGATAAAAGAAAAAATATTTTTCCAGAAGGAGCACTAACCTAAATCATTTGTAACATTGATGCAAGACTGGCATCGCATTCGCTAGGTCTTCAATACATTTTTGTCGACGAAAATCTATTTCACGCTACCACGATCACCAGGAAGACCGTAAACATTGAGAAACACATTTTCTAGAAGCAATCTCACTTTGCAAAGATGGAAAAATGTTAAAAAAAAATCTTTCGGAGTGACCCTTTGTGATCAGTGTTATTTTTTGACATTATAACCTATCATGAGGTATAATAGATTTATTTGTTTGAAAATATGAAAATCAGATGTGGAATCATCTTCAACTAAAAGATAAACTTTATTCACTATCTTCCATCGTTCAAGATAACCTCTTGTGGAGTATTCATGTTGAAAAGGGAAACATTCTCAATTGAATATTGAATAGAACAATTTTTCTGTGAATTAAAAAATCCTCGATAAAAATGAAGATATTCTTGTGAATATCTAACAGAAAACAGCTACTTCCCCGGCTAAAGCTACGCTGGACATTGAACTACATCCGAAACATATTATGAAAGGATCCTAACTCAATAGAAAAATCTGAAAGTACAAATTTTATTTTATATTGCAGTCTTGATTGAGAACTCATAAAGGTGAATGATATGAAGAAAAATGTTTTCCCAGAAGGAGCACTCACGAGAAATTATTTGTAACATTGATGCAAGACTGGCATCGCATTCAATAGGTCTTCAATACATTTTTGTCGATGAAAATCTATTTCACGCTTCCACGATCATCAGGAAGACCGGAAGAATTGAGAAACACATTTTCTAGAAGCAATCTCACTCTGCAAAGATGGTAAAATGTTATAAATATTTCTTTCGGGGTGACACTGTGTTTTTTTTTGACATAACCTGTGATGGGTCATAATAGATTTATTTAATTGAAAATATGAACAGGGTGTTCATAAAATTAGATGTGTTATCATTCTTGTCGTGGATTTTTCAATTCCCAGAGAAATAATTCTATTCATTATTTAATTGAGAATGTTTTCCTTTTCAACAAAAAGTATTAACTGAATTCCAAGCCTCCAATTTATGGATGCCCATATTCCCATTGGAAAATATAAAACAGCATTTCCATTTTTGTGTAAACTTTTAACTTCGACCAAAAGTTGAAGAAGGACTCAACTCTCCATAAACGCTTTTCGGTATTTCTATGTAATCTGTCCCAAATCAAAAGAAAGAAGTTTCTTTTCGGTTCGATTCAACTATAGAATTCCATGAAGATATCAAAACGTGGAAAATTCAAATCCAAAACCCTTCTGAAATTAAAGAAGTTCACTCAGATATTCACCAAAAGTACCAATATAGTAATCACTTAGGTTTCAATCTCAATATCACTTCGAAAAATAATAACAAATTTCTATTTAAATTGAGAGTATGCCGTTCGATAGCATTTACATATTACCTCCTGAACACGAATTCGAAGTTAAAACGCGGTCCTCTGAAATAGTATGATATATAATATAATAATAAACTTCATTCAATATTAGTATAAATATAAACGTACATTCAATATACACAGTATGGTGTGGATTGAGTAAAGTAATAATCGATAAGTGACTTGAGAATTAATAAATCGTTCCTTTTTTTTTTTTTTTTTTTATTGAGCATATACGCATCAGCCAATAGGCTATTAGCGGCAAAATATTTACAGTCATTACAATTTGTTATATTTTGTACAGGATGTTCGATTCTCGGAGGAATGTAATAATATTGTCTGTTGTGCATTCGTTGAAGATTTTGCTTAAATCACTGGGAAATCCGTTATTCAGTCTTTGAACTGCGAAACAAGGACACTCCACTAAGATGTGCTTTATTGTTAGTGGCACTTCACATAAAAAACATTCAGGTTGAGGTTCATTTGTAAGTAGGTGTTCATGTGTAAGGCGTGTGTGACCTAGGCGAAGTCGAGTGATGACTACTTCATGGAAGCGGTTGGATGACGTGTCGGACCATGCTTGAAAAGCTGGTTTGATCTCCTTTAGTTTTGAGACTTTGTTTGCCAATAGTGGTTCCATGTGTCAGCTATTCTAGAATGAAAATAGGGTTTCAAGTCTGCGCTAGTGTTCTCGTGTGGGGAATGAGTGCTGGATTCTCTAAGGCATCCTTCGCGTGTTTGTCAGCTAGGTCATTTCCTCTTATGCCAGTATGAGAGGAACCCATAGAAAAGTTACTGATTGATTGGAGCTAAGTAGTTTCAATTCTTCTTTGATCAGTTTCCTAGGGGATGATGGGTATATGTTTTGATATCAAGTGTAGAGAGTTCAGAGAGTCAGTTATGATCAGAAAGTTACTTCCAGATGCTGTTTTATGAAACGGAGAGCTTTGTAGATTGCATGAAGTTCTCCAGTGAGGATGGTAGCGGTTTCGGTAGTCTGCATTCTTTAGTGACTTCATCTGTTATGAATGCGCAGGCCACACCACTGTTTGTCTTGGATGCGTCGGTGAAGATTTGTATATGTGAGGGATATTGGGATATTATGGCTTGATATGATGCATGGATCAGTTGCGTATTTGTTTCTTTGTTGTTCAGAGAGTAATTGGGTATTTATGGATGGTGGGGTAATGAGCCATGGTGGAGTTTTGTGAGTACTGGAAGCTTGGATTGGGGGAATTTCCTGTAGTTGGATGAGAGCGAGAGATCGTTTTATCCTTTCGTAGAAAGGAAGATGTGTTTTTGCGTGTTGACTGATTGGAAAGTATCTGATTTGGTGAATGTTCTGATCTTGACGTTTTGCTGCATAGGATAGACTCAGCTCTTGCCTTCTCAGGTGCAAAGGTAGCACACCGATTTCGCAGAGTAGACTATCGATGGGGGTAGTTCTGTAAGCGCCGGAGATAGTGCGGAGTGCATTGTTATGAATTGTGTCCAAGACTTTGAGAGTAGTAGTGGAAGCTGATGAATAGGATATGCAGCCGTAATCTAACTTAGAGCGGATCAATGTTTTGTATAATGTAAGTAACGTCTTTCCATCTGTGCCCCATTGTTTGTTTGCAAGACATCTAAGGAGGTTCAATCTCTTTTGGCATGTTACAGATAAGTATCGAATATGGGGTTTCCAGGTGAGGGCTTGGTCGAATATTAGACCTAAGTATTTTATTTCATTAGTATAGGACAATATTCGGTCGTTGAGTTTCAAAATTGGTAAGTCCTGGAGTTGCTCTGGTCGTTTGGTGAAAACAATACATTTAGTTTTTTCTGGGGAGAATTTGAGTCCGCTTCTTGAGGACCAGGAATCGAGATTATTCAGTTCATGTTGTAGCAGGCAGGCCATGCTTTGGATGCTTTTGCCTTTTGTGAAAATAATGAGGTCATCAGCGAACAGTCTGGCTTGAACTGGTTTTTGAAGAGTTTTGAGTATGTCATTGATTCCTATGAGGAATAAAGTAGGACTTATCACAGAACCTTGTGGAGTCGATAAGTGACTTGTTTCGATAAATTTCGTGATAATATTTAAAATATGTTAAAAGGGAAGGACACGCGAAACAACACAAACAAATCTTTTGATAATATAGTATAAATAGTACTATGGGTTATTGCTTGTTCAATGGCAGTCTTGTTTGATTATGGGTAATACAGTTAAGTGGTATTTTAATGAGGGGAGAGACATTATAATATGTAATTGACTAAAAATAAAGTAACGTAATTCTACGTATTCATAGAGGACGAATAAGATTCATAAATATATATTATATTTTAACTTTTTACGTTTAAGTCTGTCAAGTCGTTTATATCTTATGTTGTCTGGGATATTATTATTTAATTTTTTTCTAATGTACGGGTGTGATCTTTGTGTTATGGATTTTTCCACTCGTGGTAAAACTGATAAATGTTTTTTACGGGTATCGTATTCATGAGCGGGTCGAACTACATTGCCATGACGAACGAATATAATTTTTCAGCGCTATTTTTGGCTACTAAAACATTCACTATTCGCATTTCTTCAACCAACACACTACATACACCTGAAATTACGTGTTCATTACACGTAAAGCTGCCGTTGTCCAGAATATCTTACTTTTTCAAAATTAAAAGAATATATCATTTCTATAGTATACCTATTCTCAGTTGAATAAATTCATCCTCAACTCAAAATATAGGGTTCGTTCAAATTCGTACACACTATAATATTGAATTATGAAGAAAAACGGAAAGATGAATAAATATGATTCCCCGTAGAAAGTATATAGTGGACCAAATTAAGTGAAATTGATCGCCGCGTAAAAACCACAGATTACTTTATTGAGTTTGGGGTTGAATCTATCAGTAGTGGTCAGTGTGGTGTGTGTTTGGGCAGAGGCAGCCATGTATGGTGAACAACTAGGTACAAGGAAAATTTTGTGTAATAGTCAAAAGTACAATCCATATACAATTTCTGACTCAAGCAAAGCTGCTTTATACTGTGATAATTTAGACCAGTCCAAAAATCTTTTAAGAAAATTTGTTTATAACTAAATGTTAGCGTGTTTATCATTTCTTATTCAATTTTTTTGATTCTACACCTGATTTAAATTTTATTTAACTAGGTTTAGTTTTCCTATATATAATTATGTTTGTAACAAATCCTTATTGCCAACTTCTGTATTTTTTAAGTTGCACTGATGCTAAATAAATATATTATTATTATTATTATTCAGAACACTGAATAAATAGTGATGCTTGTTATTTTTTTCATTCAACACTTTTCTGATACTTTTTATATATTAGATCTTAGATCGCTTAGTGATAACTTCTGCCGTTGCCAAGCCCGGAAAAAAAAAAACAATAGAATGAAATAACATCTTGGCTGCCCTATTCCGTTTGCTAAAGCAAACTTAAATTTTTTAATGCAACATTTGTAATTGATATATATATATAAATATGTATATATATATATATATATATATATATATATATATAATACTGACAGGGTTACGGCGAAACCTGATGACGTCTGATAATATTTCTGTTGAGTTGAAAAATTTTTTTTTAAAATCATTTTGTGGAAAGTTTCAATGAAAGACATCTGAAAATACACACAAGAATAACGAAAACAAAATGTGATTGTAATGATTCTTTTGTATCTGTATTTTTTGTTGAATTATATGGTTTTAAAAAGATTTTCGCGCGAAATGTTCATTAAAGTAGGTACCAATTAATTTCATTGGACAATGATTGGTTGATAAGTAACAACTTGTCGAAGTATTAATTTTATTACAATTCGCTCGACAAGCTTTTTGAAACCAAATAATTCAACAAAAATAATAAAATCATTATCAGCGATGATTTGATACGTTTTAGTACACGGCTTAAATAATAGCTTGTCTTTAAAAAGTTTTCTTTTAGTTATTTCATTTTTCGCTTTAATCTGTTCATTTCTAATATAGCATCGTTATTACAAGGTCTCTTCCCTATAAGTTTTGAACTGAAAGAAATCATGATCTCCCATCCCAAAAACTCCCACACACTAATTTTGAATAGAATTTGACCATAATCACAAAACTCGTTCGCCATCCTAAAGTCGCCATCTTCAATTTATAGATTATGACAAAAAATTCAAAATCTCCGACCGCGAAAACCGCCGCATATCAATTCTGAATGGCATCGGACCATAATCACAAAACTCGTCCTCCAACTTGGGGCTACCATCTTAAATTCATGAATTTCGACAAAAAAAATCGTAATTTCCGACCCCGAATTCCCCCGCACACCAATTTGAATCAAATTGGACCATAATCACAAAACTCGTCCTCCATCTTGGGGCCACCATCTGGATTTTATGAATTTTGACAAAAATTCCATAATCTCCACCCCGAAAATCCCCTCATACCAATTTTGAATCGAATCGGACCATAATCTTAAAACTCGTCCGCCATCTTGGAGCCGCCATTTTGTTTTTTTCTCTAACAAAAATTCCATAATGCATTGTCACCGGAATTATGAACACCTGCCAAACTTCAAATTAATCGGGCGACTAGAAGTTGGTCAAAATTCACTAGCAATATTTGACCCAAACTAACTAACGAACGAACTAACAAGTGAAACTAAATAAATAAAAGCTTGTAAAAATGGAAAGTTCAAAATAAGCACGGCGTTTGGTGGTAAACAAACTTCAGCTAACTGACATTCGACCATTTTGACATGGAGATATGGAAAATTCAAATAACCGGTATTTGTGTTTCGATTATAATATAATCACGGTTTTTGAACATCATATTTAAATTTTACTTCAAATAGAGATATTTTGATAATAATTCACAGCCTGCCTGATGACCTCCATATGGAATTTGCCACGCAAAGACTCACCTCACGCGCCTATCGGCTAATTTACAAGCTGCCTGAGAAGGACAAGAATGTTCAAATTACTTCTCATGCACATCGTGTACTGTTTTCTTATTGGTTGCTAGGTGATATTTTCCATTTACCAACCAATCGGAAAACAGTAGTCGAATCTGACAAACGTCATGTAGTTCGTAGAGAGCTTTAAAATCACCGCTAGAGGCTCGCGCGAGAAACTTGAAAATACATTTCCTCCCTGGCAGCGCAGCAACACTGCTTGGATGCCAAGACAATTATCTGTTCTGTCATAAGGCATTTTCGGAAACCTACTCGGGTTGACACGATCCCTAACCTGCACGTTCGGAAACTTCGGTGTTGCTTACTCGATCACTGACTCAGGTTCGTCTAGCATAACCCTATTCAAAAGCAGGGTCGTCAGAGTCGCTACACACACCGCATGCGCATTACGAAAAATCATTTGAAATTATGGCGAAAAGGAAAATTGCAATATTCCAAACAATAACGGCGTTAGCGTTTGATTATGTTTTTGATGAAGACGATGAAATGTGTGAGTTTTATATTTTGATGTTATCTTCTAGTAAGATGAAGAAACAAAATGTTTCTAAACGAAGGAGAGTTTGCATTCAAAATTATGAAGAAGTAATTTTACGCTATTCCATGGAAGGTAAAATAAGACTGATATTTCCTTCTCAAATTCATCATTCAAAATTTAATTTTAAAGATTTTCAGAGTCATTTTCGATTAGAAAGAAGTACTGTTCAAATGATTTTAGAACAAATGGGCAATAAGATTTACCAGGCAACTTCTCCAGGTGGTAGACCATCGTGTCCCCAGAAACAGCTACTACTGGCACTATGGATGTTAGCTAATCAAGAGGTGTATAGGTAACTTTCTCATCCAGTTCATTATATATAAAGAGAAATAATTTTGACTTGGTGTATTTACATAGATCAGTAGCAGACCGATTCAATGTTTCATTGAGTACAGCTGGGGAATATTTCCAAAGAATCATCAGTGTTCTAGTTCGATTATCTCCAAAGTATATCAAATGGCCTGAAGTGTATGATAATGTGAAGAAAAGCTTCAAGAAAAGAGGAGGTATTGATGGTGTTGTAGGGGCTATCGATGGAACACATATCCCTATTGTTTCTCCTCTATTCATGCCCAACAAATATTTAAATAGGAAACAGTATCATTCTTTTGTTTTGCAAGCTGTTTGTGATGCTTCCTACATATTTACAGACTGCTTCGCAGGTAATTATTTGAACATGGAAATATATGTAGGTCCCCACTAATTCGTACAACTTCAACACGAAACCAGTATGATAAAAGTTATGCAATTTTTTTATCATTTGTAGGATGTCCAGGAAGTGTCCATGATGCTCGTGTCTATCGGATATCCCCAATGTATAGACAAATAATGCCGGGTCTCAATGAAGAGTACCATTTATTGGCTGATACTGCATATACTAATTCAGTTAACTTAATAACACCTTATCGGGATAATGGATATTTGACCCAACAACAGAAAAGTTTAATTACCTACATTCAGCAACTCGTGTTCATATCGAACAATCATTTGGGTTGCTGAAGGCAAGATTTAGGATTCTGAAATTTATGAATATATATAGGACAGATATTATTCCAGATATTATAATTGCTTGCTGTGTTTTACACAATATATGTATGCAGAACAAGGAGAACAAGGATGGGGACATTGAAATTTATTTAGATGATTCAAATAATGGGCAAATAACTGACCAAATTCTTCCAGACGACCCTGCATCATGCAGCAAAAGAGATAAAATTTGTAATCAAATTATCATATAATTTTTGTTTTTGCTTTTCATTATTACCATTATTATATACTTAATAAACTGATAAATAAATGTCTTTTATTAAAATAAAATATCAATTTCTTTTAACAATAACACAAAAGTAGTTCACTCTTAAGGTGATATTAGGTACATATATCACTACAAAAAACATAAAAATTATTCTAGAAAACTTAAAGATCACAAATCATTTTTCTGACAGTTTTTCTAAAATATGCAGTAGGCTGTCTTGTCTTTTCATTTTCTCCTCATGGCGCTTCTGGCAATCCTCTCGGAACTCCATAAACCACTCTGGTTCTTCCCCATAAGGTTTCTTTCTCTTCACTCCACGATTATTATTTTCCTGCGGGAATATATTTCTTAAACAATTTCCAGTTACAATAAGTATTGAAAGATTGAATTACCTGTACATTCTGATTTGAGGTATTCATATTCTCTCCAGTAACATGAGATGAGCCTTCAAGGTTGCTACAGGTAGAAATAGGATTTACATCTGGATCCTTGAAAAAAATTAAATCCATATCTTTGAAAAATGGCCAATTTTTCGCACCTCTTCCTGTGCTGCTATTATTGTCAATTATTTTTTCATAAGTTTTCCTCAAATTTTTAAATTTATTTTCGCATTGTTCTGGTGTTACTTTCAATTTGCTGATTGTCCCCATTTCCTCAGCAATAGATTTCCAAACTTTTTCGTTTCTTGTCTTTTTATCGTCGAATTTTAATTTATTTTCGTCATACAATTGTATCAGTAATTGAACTTGAAGTGTTGACCAATACAGCTTATCACATAATTCTGAAATGAACAATTCTTATAATAAATAAGAAATTAATATGATTTTCAGTGCAAATATAAACCAACAGAAATAGCAATATCATCATAGAGCAATTTATAATTTTATATGATGATAAGGATAGTTCTGTTGGTGTGTACTACGTAGGTACATTAAGAATATGAGTAGAACATAATCATCAATGTGAATAATAACCAAACTCAACACAGCATTAACCCTCACCATCGTTTTTGTTCATTTGGTCCAGGACTATCCCTGCATTTTCTTCCTGGAAGACATCAATTTCCACCTCTTCGCCGTCATTTTGGTTGCAAGTATTATAGGTCAATTCATCACAATGCGAATAATTCTCATCTTCATCTAATTCAATTGAAAAATCATAATTAGAGAATTTGATTATTTGAAAATGAATTAATCACCTGGAGATTGGTGAACTCGCATATGTTGTCGGACATTAGACTCCTGACTAATGAATCCACAGACTTCACATCTACCCAAAATTTCATCTATTTCCATAATGATTCGATTATTAATTGATTATAGATGTTAAATCTCAAAGCCGAGGGAAACCACAGAAGTTGAATTTAGGTTATGTTTTATGTTATGCTTCTGTAACAGAGAACAAGCTCAACCTGATACGTTCGTGAACTATAGTACCCGGGTAAGTGATCAGAGTGATCCGTCACGTGATCTATTGGGATCGAGTTGGTGACCCAGAGTAAGTTTCCGAAAATGCCTATACTGTTTACATTTCTTGTGAATTGAAAAAGTGTGTCTGTTACTTACAAATGATTTTTCCACATATTTTAATGTTCACTGCATCCGGCAATCGCCAGTGTTTCCTTACGGCTCCGAGCAGCAGATTAGGTTAGGTAGATAGTGGGTTTCCCAAAATATCGTTGAATTTGCCAAACATGTTGAGTTTTTTCAAGATTTTTTAAAATGTTCAATTACTGTATTTCGTTATAAAATGTCATTATACAACCGTCATTCACGGCAGTGTAACACAAGTTAGTTTATACCCTGTATAGTTAAACTTTGAACATACATATGAAGCTGATTGAACGCACGAAAGATGCTCAAATAAAAGGAGTATACAGGGTGAACACAATTATGAATTCATTGAAAAACATTAATGGAAATTAGAGAATTTGTTTGCTTGTGTGTATATCTTAGAGAAAAACTTTTCGAATAAAAGTTGTGGAGCTTATAAAGCTCTATAAGACCATTTGACTGGAGCTTTAACGGTACCTCACAATGTAATTCATTATTGTGCGACGTTATACCAGTCAGGCCCAATTGAAATGCGATCTCTGACACGTGGAAAATTTGAATTTTGAGGTATTTTGAAGTGTATATTGAACGCTATCATTCGAATATATGTGAAATTTATTACATCCTCCTGGGTACTCGACTATCATATTTTTAGATTAATGCAAGTCCTCTGCTGCAGAAGCTCGAGATTACTGATATTGGTGATTATTACTGATAGCAAGCTTGTCGAACTAATACATAAATACTCACTAACACCCTCGGTAATTTATTACCATTTGATAGTTTGTTGAGTACAATATGAAATCATCATGAAGAACCTACCAAATATCTATATCCACTACTTTCATAATCGAGCTCTCGTGGAGGTTTGATATCCTAAATAAACAGTTTCACCACATCCAATATTCTGCTATAATAATATTGCTCGCCTGAAAGTTGAAAATAATAACACTCGGATAGGATAATGAAAAACGGACTGAATATAAATACCTATTTTTTTTAAAGTTTGTTGCAAGCTGGTCCGTAAGACGATAATGTTTCATATCCAAATTTATGCATGGTGGACTATTAATCACTAAAATTAGTTTTCTATTCCAGTAATGATTGGGATGTAATTAATTTTTAATAGAGACAGTTAACCAATGACCAACCAAATAAAATTGTCATTTGAAAGTGGCAAATTAAAAAAGGAATAAATAGATTTCTGTGGAGGCCCTTTAACTTTATATTTCAAACCAAGCTCCTAAGGATAGCTTCTGTGAAATAAAATATGTGTGTGACAGAGAATAAAATTCAGTTCTATTAGAAAACATTTTCTATTTTTGAATCTTAAAATATGTTACTCATGTATGTCATGATTATTATAATTTTGGATCAATTTGTAACATTTTCTATTTTGATAAACGCTACTGAAAAACTTACTAAAAGTCGTCAATCAGATACCATTTGACAACAAATTATCTTTGACAGAATGTAACTGGATTTTAACATTTCCCTAATTCAAAATTGAACTACATAAATAAAATTATAGATTGAAAAAATAAAAAACACGCATATATGGAAAAGGAAAAATTAAAAAAAAAAAAAATTCCAAAATTTTTTTTAAAAACTTGATTATCAATTAATGAAAAAGGGTGAAGCATCCCACGCTTTTATTACATGAAATAAAAAATGTTGTCCATATTGCTACAGAAGCTCAAAAACGACTACAGGAGAACAACTCTTCGATTGATTCATCCACATGAGATGGAAGTTATTAATAACTGAATTTTGGCAAATTTGCTGAGAACCACTGCATTCGCCATATCTTTGAATTGTAAATAATGCTGAGAACGGCCTCAGTGAATTCACCATATTTTACTAGTAGCCACTGAAGAATTTCACTATTTTCCTCCTGGCTCCATCATCAGATCAGTTCCAAGATCCCAAAATTATAGTATTGTCATCCAAACTACATACCAAGTTTCATTTCGATACGACAATTAGAAGTAGGTTAAAATTGACTTCCAAAATTTGAATACATTTTTTGTTAATTACAAGTGAAGCTAATGCAAGCGTGTTAATAATTGTTAGTTATTATTTTTGTGATATTGAGATTGAAACCAGAGTTAGTTTTGTTTATATCTTTTTGTATGCTTTTACTTTGGTAGTGTACTTTGATATTTTCAGAAGTGTTTTGAATCTGAATTTTCAACTTTTTTATATCTTTATGGTATTCTATAGTTATATCGAACCGAGAGGAAACCAGTTTGGTTATACTACTTCCTTCTCATTTGAGTCAGATTACAAAAAATATTAGGAATCGTTTAGGAGATTTGAATCCACCTTTTGATCGTAGAGTTTAACTTTATACAAAAATAGAAATGCTGTGTTTTCACTGAAAATATGTCCATTTTTTCCACAATGTTCGTTAGCATTGATAGCAATTTCAGAATCAATGAATAAATTCAAAATTATACCTTTCCGTCTGGCCGCGCCAATGGGTTCTCTCTAGATGAGTTGGGGTTCTCTCTATATCAGTTGACGTTACTTTCGTGAATTTTTCTCCCTATACATTCAATAAAGAATATCATATATATATATATATATATATATTTATATATATATATATATATATATATATGAAAAAGGAATTTGTGGCATAATGGACAGATTATTAAATTAATGAAAAAAAGCATCCCCAAGTGGGACTTGAACCCAACAATCTGTCCATTATGCCACACATTCCTTTTTCATGATTTCTTTCGGACAATAATTTCTCACCTTCTCATTATATATATATATATATATATATATATATATATATATATATATATATATATATATATATACACAGGGTGCATCAACGATGCGTTAGTGGACGATAGCTGCTTCCCTATTTGAGATAAGAAAAATGTCTCAAATAAATATCACAAAATGGCTTCATTCCACACCAATAACGATTCTTTTGTTCAATGCTGGACAAAAGAGGTAACAAAATAAACTCAAACAATTTCAGAAAGCGTCAGATGTTCGAACAATCTCCCTTTTTGAGCTATGCACAAATTAAGTCTATCTACAATTGCTCTTCTTCGAACTTCAATTGAAGTTACTCTTGTAATAAAACGAAAAACTCTCAACATATCCCCAGAGATAGAAATCTAGGACGTGAGGACTGGGGGCCTTGCTGCCTCTCCAGAAATGTATCATTACTTACAAGGAAGTGAATTTATAGTTGAAATCTAATATTTTTTCGCTTCAAAATGAAATTATCGACCGAAGAAACGATAATCCTGATCTACCTTTTGGGTATGTATGACCAGTGAGTTTTCGGAGGGTTGAAGAAAAATTTGAGGAAACAGGCAGTGTCAAGCACAAGAAAATGCAAATGAAATTACAACAAATGCAGATAATGAATTAGCGGGAGCTGGATATTAGTCATACTTTCGTAAACAGAATATTGATAAAAAATAAACTTCATCCATATCGAATTAAACTATATCAAGAACTCTATGAAAGGGATTATGATACCAGAGTTCGCCATTGCGAAAATATATTGAATTTCATTCGCGAGGTACGAAATTTTCTGAAATACATTTTGTTTAGTGACGAGTCCACATTTGAATGTAAATAGACACAATTTCCACTACTCGGCAGATAATGCCTATTGGGTCAGAGCTGTTGTTAACCAAAATAGATGGTCAATAAATGTTTGGGGGGCATCATTGGGGATCAGGTCATATCATATTTTTTTGATGGGCCACTGAATGGAGAAAGTTACAGTGACTTTCTCCGATATGATTTACCAAATTTTTTGGGGCATGTACCAATTGACACCAGACATGGGTTATATTACCAACATGATGGCGCGCCTTCCCACAATCAAAATCGGATAAGAAGATTTTTACCTAAGATTTTTCAGTAAAACCTAAGATTTACCAACTCTTATGGCAAGAGTCCAAACAGATGGCGCTGAAATAAATGGATAGGAAGAAACGGGCCCATTCAGTGGCCAGCAAGGATCCCAGACCTCACACCCCTAGATTTCTATCTCTGGGGAAATGTTTAGGAAAATGTCTACCGCGAGACACCAACGACATCAGAAGACGTGAGGAATAGAATTAGAGAAGTTTTGTTATGATGACTTCCATACTTTCCTTAAGAATTAGATACATTTCCGTTGGAAATCAAGTAGGCAAAGTTTACGTTTTCTTCAAGTTCATAGTGTGGACTATACATATATATATATATATATATATATATATATATATATATATATATATATATATATATATATATTTATATATATTTATATATATAGACTTCCGACACGATCTATAACGTTCTAGTATTTCAAGGAGCCTATCATGTGGAACTGTGTCCCCTCTGCCAGGTCTGCAATACCCTTCTTATTTCTATCCAAGCTATCTTTCATTCAGTTAAACATTTCAAACATGTGATAGATTCACTTTACCTTCCCTGAATCTAGAGTATATTCATGTAGTATATGATGTTGCCTTATATAATCATTTAGTCTAATGTTGATGCATTTTGTTGTTTCTTTAAGTTACTTATTATGCTAATCGGTCTGTAATTAGAATTGTTTTGTAGATTGGGACATTATCAAAAATTGTAATTAATCACTAACTATACCTGTTTGAAATATTAGGTCAATTATAAATAATTAATGGGATATTATGGGATGTATGATTTTTATTGTTCTGTTTAATGTTTCATATATGCCTGGGGAACAATTATCCTTTAAAGATTTGATGTGTTGAATAATTTGATTTTCAGTAGCTGGATTGATAGATCCAGGAATGCTTGGTCATTTTTTCATAATCATTATCTTTGGCTGATCATATAACCCATTTTTGTACCGATTTTTATCACTATCACTATTTAGGCCCGATATTATAATGTCAGTTTAAACTCCGAAAACCTTAAACCAGTTTATCTTCAAGTTTAAACCAAAGGTGGTGAAAAAGTCGTTTTATGAAAACACATAAGATTTTTATTTTCCATGTATATAAATGTCATCGTCACTTGGCCTTATGGTGTTTCATTTCGTTTCGCTTCCTTCAAATCATACCTGAGGTAGGGTTTAAGGTTTAAACTCGATGACGTCACTCAAGAGTTTAAACTGACATTATAATATCGGGCCTTAATCTCACATAATTTTCGTCGTGGATATTTACGGAATATTTATATATAAAAACATATTTTCAATGATAATTGAGTGAAATCTGGAGACATTTCCAACAGCTGACAATTCTGCGAATGAATGTTTGCGATAGATGCATCACGATCTTTCACTTTGAGTTTCAACTTCAGAGGTTAATTACCTAACTGCCTGCACGATTTTCGTTGGATTTCGTTGTTATTGGGTTTATTAGGTTTATGGACATGTTTTAGTTTATTATTTTAAGGAATGGTTTCTTATGAACAGCGTATTATTTGAAATAATGATTGCTCCTAGTGTATGGATCATTGCAGAAGAGCCACACACCATATACTCACTATTATACAATATCCAACATGTTTTCTTATACGACCACTACGTCTTTTTCTTCTCGTCTTTTCGGTAACACACTACCAGTTTCTAACAGCCTTCGAAACACAGTCACATAGTCTTATTGCCGCATTACCCTCACAATGAGCTTCACCGTGAGTACTAAGCATATCGTGCCATTCCCGAAAAGAAAACAAAACTAAAAAATTCAATAATTGGAAAAAATCCAGTGACTTTAGGGAGAAAAATATTTTTTTTTGTTCTAAATGGCCTGATCTAGATAACCTTCCAAGGAACACATTATTTTCGGGACAACCTGTATATAACCGAAATTGTTTCGAAGTCATGATGTCTGCAATTGCTAGAATTTCTATAAAATCTACCTAAGAAGTTGGAAATATTTTATATTATTATTTCAACCGACAATTGACCAAAAATAGTTCTATGATAGAAAGGCCAAGTTCTAGTATGTATCATTGAAAAAATTTAGTTTAAAAACATTATCTGAAATATTTTTTTTTCAAAATTTAAAAAATTAATGATAATTTATATGAAGATTTTCACAAAATTTTCATTCTGTTGATTCCATGTCTTGATTTAAAATAATATCATAATATCTTTGTTTATGAGTGACAATATTTAAAGTTGTCATATTATTATTAATTGTTGACGTTTGAATGGTTAGAGACTCTGGTGAAATTCAATTCGTTATAGATAGATAGAATATTTCATTGAGCCTTTTGCTAATATTTGTAGATGGGACAAGTCATAGTTGTATAGGTATATACATACACACAAATATACTCCTAGATAAAATGGGATTAAAAGACATTTCACAATAAAAATAATTATATCATCACACCGATATTAAATTAATTGACCGTATATATATAGAAAGAATGAATAAAATCAGAGATTATCTCGAACAATTCTCGAAAAGAAACACTGCTTCTGAATTTTAATTGCAATACATTATACCGAAAGAAATGGCAACATTTTCTACAGAACTGTTTTGGTTGTTAAAAGTCATAGCCACTATTATTACGAAGTTTGCATGAAAATAATAATTGTGTTTCAAAACTGTCCATTCTTTATATTCCAATGAAGACTGAATTCAATGCGGTTCCTCTTCCATGCAACTTCCCAATTAATGAGATTATTTTCAATAGTAACAAAATTACTCGTTTTAAAATTATTCATAGTAATATTTTTTTTCCAGGTCATATCTTTCAGGCAAATAGGAAGGAGTCCAAGTAAGTAGGAATATATTACTTCAACGTTTTGTACATAAATAATTGGATCTTTCAATGAGCTACATGTAAATAGAGAGAAGAGATACAATGTTTATTTGTAAATATTTCACTTTCTCTGCCATACATCATCAAGGAATTGACATGCTCGAACAATTACTCCACGATTTCATTTCATACATCAATAATAATGATGAGTTCGGAAAAAATCTGAATATACCATAAAGTCGCCTTGATATTGATTGGAGGCCTGTCATATAATTTCAAATAGGCTGTACCATTCTGCTTCTTGAAACACCAATGCTTTTCCAACATTCTGCTACATTTATCTGGCTGAGTCACATGTATTCACTTATTTTGAAAGCCAAAAAAACATTGCAACATATGACCAATTTTTCACAAAGTCACACACAATAACGTCACTGAAGTTTGTGCTTGTAGAAATAATATAGCTTCAATAAAATTTGTGAACTCTGTGACATTCATTTGGACTCTGTGAACACTGTTATAACATGTATCGTTAACCACCTATAATAATCTTATAATTTTTCTATGTCAAGGCTGCAACTTTACAATATTTTTAGTGTTATGTATTATTTTTTCCTTTTTTTTCCGTTCATTTTTAATTTTATGTGTATAAATACTTGGTATATAGGTAGCTTGATTAAACATTAACTTCAATATATTTCCCCCAATTAGTTTTAGTGTTATGTACTCTATTTAATTTCCCCTTTTAAATTCTAAACTGTACGTGTATAAATATTTAGTATATATCATGCTTCAATATTTACTCCTACATATTTCCCTAATTATTTGTTGCACTTGTGTCGTACAATATATATATATATATATATATATATATATATATATATATATATATACATACATATATATTTCGTACTCTATGATTGGACCTGCAACCCCCTTATTTTATTAACAAAAAAGATAAAGTAGTCTCTTTTCATACAAAGAAAAATCAATGAACCACACAATTATTATTAATTCAAAAATTATATGTTTCACTTTCATACTTTTGGATGCAACCTATCTTGATATCTGCAAGAGAGAAATGGTGGGTGAGAATGAGTGTAACAACTTGGCATTTTCGTGACTGGTGGATGATCTGAAAATAAAGATAAAATTCATACCTACTGTCGTAAATTGAGGTTGGTTGAATAGATTTTGATTGTTACCTAATTACGGATACTTTGGTAGATATACAGGGTGTAATCTAACCTCCTGCACACGAGTGTATAATGCCATTTCATAACAAATTACAGCGGTTAAAATCTGTTTTTTTTAAACATGTTTTGTTCTTTGTAAAATTCGACATAATTTTGGGTAGAACCACCCGCCTAATGTCAGGTGACCTGCTCAGAGGAAAACTTCGGCAATTGCCAAATGCAATAAACATTTAACTCGACATTTGAATAAGATAGAATGTTGAACTGTGTGGTATATATATATATATATATATATATATATATATATATATATATATAGCAGGCTGCCTGAGATAGATATTCAATTTCAAAGTAAAGAAAATATCACCAAACTGGTGATAAAGTCAGAACTAGTTGACTTCATACTCTGCTTTGAGGCACTTATCATAATTATCTCAGTCACTGGTGAGAAACAAACGACACAAACACTATTGAAAAGAGAAACATTCATTCGCAATTGCATATTGTTTTGAAATATCACGGCCATTGTTATGATTCAGACATCGGGGGAACTGAACACTGTTGCCAATCAAGATTCTCGCATGCACGGTTTACGAACAAAAGTTTGTTAGATTCTACTAGTGTTTTGTGATTGGCTGGTGAATAAAAGATCGTAGTTAGCAACCAATAAAAACAGTACGCGATTTGCAGGAGAATAATTTGTACATGATTGTCTTTGTCTTCTGCTAGCTCTTAAAACTAAATACCAAGCTGTTCCGTACGTATTTTGAAGAGTAGAAACAAGATGAATCACTCGTCGCATTTATGAAAAGTAGTAAATTTCAATTCTGGTTGGATTCCGGAGTCGCCAATCACTGTGCGGGCGTTCACTACATATCTATTACGAAAACGCCGCACAGTGATTGGCGACTCCAACTAGTATGTAAATCTACTACTTCATTCATAAATGCGACGAATGATTAATCTTGTCTTCTACTCTTCAAAATGCGCACGGAACAGCTCGATGTTCAGTTTTAAGAGCCAACAAAAGACAAAGACAATAATGTACAAATTAATTCTCCTGCACATCGCGTACTGTTTTCTGATTGGTTGCTAATTACGATCTTTTATTCCCCAGCTAATCATAACACACTAGTAGAATCTCACAAATTTGTGTTCTTAAACCGTGCATGCGAAAACTGCTGGCAATAGTGTTCAGTTCACCAAATGTCTGAATCATACAATGGCCGTGAATTTTTCAAAACAATATGCAATTGCGAACGAATGTTTCTTTTTCAATAGTGTTTGTGTCGTTTGTTTCCTACCAGTGACTGTGATAATTATGATAAGTGCCTCAAAGCAGAGTATGAAGTCAACTAGTTCTGACTTTATCGCCAGTTTGGATATAACAATGTTTTCTTCACTTTGATATTGAATATCTATCTCAGGCAGCCTGCAATATATACATTTACCACACAGTTCAACATTCTACCTTTTTCAAATATCGAGTTAAATGTTTATTGCATCCGGCAATTGCCGTAGTTTTCCTCTGAGAGGACACCTGAAATTTGGCGGGTGTTTCTTCCCAAAATTTTGTCGAATTTTACCAAGAACATAACAAGTTTTATTTTTTTTACACATTTTTAACCACTGTAATTCATTATAAAATGGCCTTATACACTCGTCATTCACGGGTGTGCAAGAGGTTAGATCACACCCTGTATAAATAATTCGGAACTCGTATTTACTGTTTAGGATACGATTGAGTTGAAAGTTATAATCGATTTTTAAGTAATACCAATTCAAATGATTACAGATGAAAGTTACGGTATTTAGAAATTCAAAATACAACTCGGCCCCGCCATCTCTATAATCTACTATATTTAATTCTATAAATAGTCCTTTATGGGTGGATTTATGACAAAAGGTTTTAGTAACATAGTTATTTAGATCGCTGTCGTTGAAAATTCAAATTAGGTTAAACCAATTTTTGGATTTTCAATACTTTTCAAAGGAAAAATGCACAATACTTGAAAATATGAAATTTTAGCAATACCGTTTGAACATTTCACTTATTGTTCATCACTAGTTCGTCATAGTTATCATGCGTTCGGAAGTTGATCCCAGAAAACTTTTCAGTAGTCGAATACTGGAAACAGTTCCACAGGAATTAGAAAAATACACGAGATTTGTTTAAATTGAAATATGTTTCATCCTATCGTAGTGAGCTCTGCAAAAAAATCTATCGTGAAACTTCCCCTATTAGTTTCGGTATTGAAGGAATGCCCTCAAGGTACAATGAAAAGAGATTTCGAACTTTCGAGGGATTCAGCATTCGTTATAAATTGGGAATAAACTCACATCCTTGTTAAAAGCAGTTTGTAGGGCTATTGCAAAGGATAGGTAGGTACTCGTTACTAGGATCATGTAAGTGTGAAGTTGAAGCGTCAGAAGTTTCCCCGAGTACACTGAACATTAATATTTTTTATGAAGGTCCTAAAACTTCAAAATGACACTTGAAATCCATGAGATAGATTCGCATTTCAAAAAACTCCAGATCTTACAAGATTTCTTGGCAATCATATGAATGATTTTTTTCGAGAAGACTCACTTTCTATTCTTTTTTCAATGGCTAAACAAGTCGAATGTTGAAAGAAACGTTGTTCATGAATGGACTCGCCGTTATAAACTTGAATTGAGAAAATAATATCGGGTATGATCCCAACATTCAACTTAGAGCATAAGTAATTGAAATATGAATATTTTTTTCTACAATTAAAAATGCAACTGATTTATAAAAAATAATTAGCGGCGTTGAATTCGTTGCAATTAAAGTGTTCCTTGGCGGGTAATTCTGTGAAGCGATATTTCTTGAATATACTGTTATATTTCTATAACAAAATGAAACTTTGCTCTTTAGGGCTAGTGAAATTCTACATCTCAGTTCTAACTCATCTATTGGGAATGTTTAGTGCAATCTAATGGATTGAGATATTGAAATCGCTTCTATCTTAAATGATAGGAAATTATCCCAAGAACCTTTTGATTGATATTTAAGTGGAAACCTGAATTCACTGATACGAAAGTGAGTGTTTGAAACTGATGCGATAAAACATTATACCGGGTGACAAAGGATTCAAATAGAACACCCTGTATATTTTTACATATTCAAGTTCAACAGGTCAAAACAAATCCAAACCTCCTGTCAAATGTATTTTTTTAAACAATTGAAATTATTTTTTTTAATTTTACCTCGTGGATAAATGAGATTTGGTCGAAGCTATTCACAATGAGTCGCAAATTACAGAAAAACAATTTTTCTGAAAATTATTTTTTGTGTCACTTACTGTTAATCAATTTAGTCACGTAACATTTTGATCAAAAATTCATTTTTTTCAAATGAAACCCCTATGGGCCTCCTACCTGTCTCTCTAGAACATTCATTAAGGCAAAAAATTCATATCATTTTTGTATTTCGGTGCAGTTACAAATTGTATAAACTCAAAAATCTACAACTAGTTCATGAGTTTTCTGGCAGTTCGAATAATTTTTCAACTTAGTAAGCTGTGGAAAACAACATTTCTGAATTTTGTCAACTGATTGTGTAAGTTATACTTATAAGCACGATAATGGTGTTTTTTGTAAATTCTTCTATCGTTTTCTCGACTGACATTGCATTGGTATTCCAATTCCCGCGTCGAAGCGGTTGGATCAAAATCGACATAAGCAAAACATTCATTTCTGCCTCCTCACTTACGATCATCTTCTCCATTGTTGGGTTCTTTTTGGAATCTTCTCTCTACATTTTTAAAAAGGTTTTTTGTGGGTGTCTTCTGTGTGGGTATCGTTTAGCGTACATTTGGAAAATTTCAATACTTATTCACAAAAAAGAAATACCTTGAAAAGGTCGTCAGACGTACATGCTTATTCTACAAGAAATCAAGACTTCATTCTATCAAATTATTCTTATAACAGAACTCGAAGAGGTCCTCTCTACTCGGGAATCAAGGTCTATAATCACCTACCCCACAGTTTGAAATTACACCCCAACAAAAAATTCAAGGTGGAAGTCAAGAAATTACTACTCCACCATGTTTTCTACAATGTTGAGGAACATTTCGCAACTATACTTCAGTAGTGGCAGTAGACATATTTATTACATGTTCTTCATCTTTTCCAATCAATATTATATACTATTAAGATCCAGTTAAAATAAGAATCAATTATTGTTAATACCATAATCGAAGTGTCTCTCGATTCCCGACGCTGTAATGGCTTTAGGTATATTCTTTCAAACTTACTCTGTAACATAGCATAAGAAAACTCATTAAATGGAAATGTATCTATTTGGGAAATAAAGTAAAGTAAAAAAAAAGTATAACTGACAAGCGGCGACAATGTTTTCAAGACATTCTCCGTAAATTAATAACATATCAACCTGTTCACTTCTTGTGAACCTATAATTTTGATTTTACATTTCTACTAAACTAATTCCCGGAAGGTAAATAATTTTCGAGAGTTGAGATGAAAGATGACAGCGAAACACAATTAGTTGACAAGATTCAGAAATGTTGTTTTCCACAGCTCACTAAGTTGAAAAATTATTCGAACTGCAAGGAAACTCATGAACTAGTTGTAGATTTTTGAATGTATACAATTTGTTACTGCACCGAAATACAAAAATTATATGTAATTTTTTTCCTTGATGAATGTTCTAGAGAGACAGGTAGGTGGCCAATAGGGGTTTCATTTAAAAAAAAAATTGATCAAAATGTGATGTGACTGAATTAATTCATCAATAATTGACACAAAAAATAATTTTTCAGAAAAAATTATGTTTTTCTGTTATGTGCGACTCATTGTGAATAGCCTTGACCAAATCTCATTTATCCACGAGGTAAAATAAAAAACAATTTATTTCAATTGTTTCAAAAAAATTACATTTGACATAAGATTTGGACTTGTTTTAACCTGTTGAACTTGAATATGTAAAAATATACAGGGTGTTTATTTGAACAAACAAAGTTGCTGGCATTTGCAGAAAAACCGGAAGTCCGCCATATTGGATTGTAATGCGATCAAATCCGAAATAGTTGCTTATATAACTGTACCAAATTTCAGAAAAATCCGTTCACGAATGCAGAAGTTACAGGGGTGGCCCGATATCCTGTGTCTCCCGGTATAATTCCATCATTCACCACCATTCCTTTTTAGCGCATCGAAGGAAAGATTTGCATGCCAGATTTGCACACAATTTCTGGTGCCACTGGAAAAATTATGTATGTACAAAAAAGTTATTTCCAATATAAAACAAATTCAACAGTTCAATGTGAAAAAAGTAGGTTGGTGGCCTCAATGTCATAGCTTTTCTGAAAAAAACATTTCAACAGTTCTAAAAAAATCATGAGAATATCTAACACCGATAGATATTTCATTTTCTTGCACTCCTTCAGAGCTGGAAGATGTAAACTCGGCGCTTTCTACTTTAATATCTGGAAAATCTAATCGGAAATACGAAAAATATGTTTTGGCTTATTTGATTCGGAAATGGAAACTTGTATTCTATAGAGAAAAATAACCTGGTTGTTGTCATATTTCGCATTTTCGAAAGTGACTTTTAATAGTTGAAGCAAGTATATTCTCGTGCAGAAACGTAGATTTCTTCACAATTATAGCTTTCATAGTTTCCGGTATAGAAGAGGGGGAATACTAGCCACATCATATAATTGAAGTTTTTGGAGCTGTGTGCACGTGTAATGAAATAGCAGGAGTGAAATAATTTTGTATTTCGTGCAAACTTATTTTTATTTTTATTCGACTATATAATAGTCATCTTCAGTGCTTACCTGCAAGTAAGTAATACCTAGATGAAATTTTATATAAAATATTTTGACATTTTGAATGATAAAGATTTTCAGGTAACTTACTCGTCAGGTTTACAAGAAGTCCATCAAAACTATTTCCAGTTTGTATAAAATAGGTGAAAACCTTAAGTACATATAACATGTTAAAACATTCCTTAAAAAACACTCATGTGTTATAAATTGGTATGATCCATTATTTTAAAATTATATTCCACATGGTTTCATGGAAGTCAAAAGAAGGAATAGGTGAAAACCTTAAGTAAATATAACATGAACTTCCACTCTGAGAACACTTTTTCACTCTAGAGTCACTCTTCTTCACTCCAAAATGGAACAGATCGCCATCTGCGTTTGCCACCTTCTGGCTAATATGTTTCTACGGTTCTAAGCCATGTGTCACTCTTGTCAATGTCAACGTCAACATCTACTTCCTTCTTCACTTCAACATTGACTTCCATAAAACCATGTGGAATATAATTTTAAAATAATGGATTATACCAATTTATAACACATGAGTGTTTTCAAGAAATGTTTAAACATGTTATATGTACTTGAGGTTTTTACCTATTTTATATAAATTGGAAACAGTTTCGATGGACTTCTTGTAAACCTGACGAGTAAGTAACCTGGAAATCTTAATCTTTCAAAATGTCAAAATATTTTATATAAAATTTCATCTAGGTATTACTTACTTGCAGGTAAGCACTGAAGATGACTATTATATAGTCGAAAGCGCTCTGCTACGATTTTAAAAATAAAAATAATTTTGCACGAAATACAAAATTATTTCACTCTTGCTACATCATATAATGACTAGCCATCATACAATTCTGAAAAAAATAGTTTGGAAGCCTTAGAACTAGACCTTTTGATTAATACTCCACATGAATAACTAAAAAACTGTACCAAACTTTCTCCCTCCTAAAATGGTGTCCCATGAATTATGTGTATAGTGTTATTTTGTGGGGAATTTTATCAGCTTTCATCTCGTATATAGATGTTTTTTTGTGAAAAGTAAACCTGCAAATTTCCAAAATATTTCATTTTTGTTCCTTTTCAACACCTCAGTAGAAAAGACCCATTCTTCAAGAGGGACAAATTTTCAGGATTTTCCGAGGGCAAACTGAGAATTCATTATATTGTGAAATTATATAAACGTTCCTCATTTCAAAACCTTTATGAACTTATTCAATACACATATCATTTTCCCTCATACCATTTCCACAGATGTAAATAAATATGTAAATAATTCCAATATATATATTATAGTTACTGTATCGGAAAATTCATTCTTATATTTTGATATCAACCAATTTATATACACTTTCATTATAAAAATTTTAATGAATTATGAGTGGGTAGATGCGTCTATTTATCGGTATATCTGTTGAATATACGTTATCAAATCTGCTTTTTACCTTAGGTCGCTTTCATGTATGTCCGGTACAAAGTTTGCAATCGATTCTGAACTAACTTCCCGGTGGGCTAGAGACTTGAAACTTCGAAAATGGCAGAGAACTGGACGACAATGCAATATTAACTAGTTTTCTTGTCTGTCTGTTTGTTATTTTTTACGTAGCACAAAAAGTGAGGTTAGCATCACACAACCTAAATGAATGAATGTTTACAAGTAATTTCAAACGCAATTGTAAGTCACGTTAGCGAAGTGGTGTGGTGGATACGTACTGGCCTACCAACCACAAGGTCCCGCGTTCGATCCCCGGCAGTGCCTCATAAAAAACTTTTTTCCATTTTTTTACCACGTTACCATGTTTCGTGACTGTACGGTACAAGTCTTGCAATCAATTTTGAAATAACTTCCCGATGAACTGGATACTTTAAACATATCTCAGAACTGGATATACAATGCCATATTAACACGCTTTCTTGTCTGCCCGTTTGTTTATTTGTCAGTCTGTTTATAATAATAATAATAAAAATTATACTTTTAATAAAATGATATTATCATTATTATCATTATTAATGATGAAAATGATAATAAAGATAATAATGATCAAAATTATAATTATGATAATAATAATAGGGAGCAAATAATAATAGGGAGCAACTTCCCGATAAACTAGAGACTTGAAACTTCAGACATAGCTCAGAACTAGATGACAATGCAATATTAACTCGCTTTCTTGTCTGTTTGTTTGTTTGTTTGTCTGTAATAATAGTAGTAAGCAGCAATCGATTTCAAACTAACTGAAATAAACCATAAATTTGTCACATGTTTCTATCTTAATCTCACCAAGATGCTTAAAATCGATTGCAAAATTTCACAACATAAGACTAAAAAGCAGAAATAATATTAGATAATTTTTTTTCAATATACCACGTTATAAAACGGACAAAAACTATAAAATAGTTTCTTCTAGCCCCATACAGATTTATAGCTCCATACAGATTCCTAATCCCAGTTTTGTTACGTTTTGGATTCGCCAATTGATTCCTTAGGCTTTAGCGCATCTTTTGAGGCGGACTGGGAGTCGATGTTCCATGGCCTACTACGATTTATTGAAAATTACAAATGACAATAACTCGACTCGACGCAACACCCTATACTTTATTGCAACAATGCATGGCATTTTTTAAGAGCTATTTGCCGAAATATGTTTTGTAAAATTTGCGAGAATTGTTGCAAAATAAGAAATGTTGATGATTTTTTCGAAAAAACAAAAGGAATCGAGTGGGCCGCTGTCGTAAAATTTTATGCATCCATACAATTCTGAAAAGAATATGTTTCAACAAAATGGAATTGTAATAGAAACAGGAGTACATAACAAAGGGGAAAATTCTAGTAATTTTTACAAGAACAGGAAAGGATGATTAACTGGACACAATGTAAACAATTTGAGGAACGGCTACTTATAAATTCTCAAATAGGACACCATCATGTTCTACACAAGCTGCTTGTCTTCTAGTAAGAATGAGGCTTCCCTGATCCTGTTTTTCATATCATCTGCAGTTGTTGAACGTACCCCCAAAGAATGAAAGTTTCAGGAATAAGGTCGGGGGATCGGGCGGATCACGAAATAATACCTCCTCTACATATCCAACGATTAGGAGAGGATTGATCTAAAAATTCCCGCACTTTCCTATGGTTATGCGCTGCCTCCTCAAACATTAAGCGACTATCCCTTTTGGTGATCAACAGTCCTCAACCAGTGAGGATTGTCGATTGCATAATAATGCATATCATGTCTGTTGAGTGACCCATTGTTCTTGAACGTTGCTTTATCAGAAAACAGAACAGAAGTCTTATAATCCTCGTCAATCATGCCATATATCTGAATACAAAACGCAACTCTATTTGTAAAATCATTACCATACAATTCCTAATATAGGTTCAGATGATGAGGGTAGAACTTATGTTCCAATATTATTCTGTTCACACAATTTTGTGAAATATAAGTTTCCGCTGTTATTTCCCTAGTGCTTAAGTGAGGATTTTTCTGTAGCATCAATAAAACTCTCAACTCATTTTCCTCATTGATCCGAGGACCACAATTTCCTTTATGGTATAAGACACACTACCAGTGAGTTCAAGCCGATCTCTTAACTTTTGGAATGGAGACACCCGTGGAGTTCTTGCTTTTGGATATTTTTGTGGGTAGATTCTGCTTGCTAATGAAGGATTTATGCCAGCTTCGTCAATACAGTAGACCATATCCACCAATTTTTCGCTAGTCGAATTCATTATTAACAATTAGACGTGTACAATTACTGAAAGTACACGGATGTGTAAAATTTTATGACAGCGGCCTACTCGATTTCTTTTTTTTTTTAGAAAAAAAACTTGAACATTTCTAATTTTGCAACAAATCTCGCAAATTTTAAAAAGAAGGCCCACAAAACCTATATCGACAAAAATATAGGGTGTTGCATTTGAAAAAGTAGAGTTATTGCCGTTTGCAGTTTGTTATTTTAAAAAAATCGTTGTAGGTGATGGAACATCGACTACGAGTCACTTGCAAAATCATTACCATAGAATTCTTGGACAGATGAAAAAGGTTGAACTTATGTGTCAATATTAATCTTTTCACACTACTTTGTGAAATATCCGTTTCCTCTGCCATTTCCCTAATGCTTAAGTGAGGATTTTCCTGTAGCCTCAATAAAACTGATTTTCCTCACTGATACGACCACCAACATTGTCCTTCTTGGTATAAGACACATTACCAGTGAGTTCAAACTGATCTTCTATCTTTTGGAATGAAGACACCCGTGAGTTCTTTCTTCTGGATATTTTTGATGGTAGATTCTTTTTGCTAATGAAGGATTTCTGTCAGTTTCGCCAATACTGTAGACCATATTCACTAATTATTCGCTAGTTAAATTCATTCATTCATGTGTAAAATTTTATGACAGCGGCCTACTCGATTCCTTTTTTTTTTCTAAAAAACCATAAAAATGTCTTATTTTGCAACAAATCTCTTAAACTTTAGAAAGTAGACCCCAGAAATCATATATCGACAGAAATCTCTTGAACAATGCCATATGATGAAGCAATAAAATATAGGATGTTGTATTTGATAAAGTCGAGTTATTGCCATTTGTAATTTGTCATTTTCAAAAAATCGTAGTAGGCCATGGAACATCGACCATGAGTCACTTGCATCTCAAAACATGCGCTAAAGCTTAAGAACTCGACTGAAAAAAAGTTGGTTGATTTATCTTGAATAGTTTTGAAGTTATAAATTTCTACCCGTCTTTGCACGACGTTATTTTGACACATAAATTAACATAAGTCAAAAATTGTTGCAGATAGGTCTAAGATACCCGGATGCGTTATACCGATAATTTAGTGACGAATCCAAAAATGTAATGAAAATAAGTTCAAAAACTAAAACCCGAATACTGAAAAATTACGCTTTAAAAAGTATGAAACAAGAAGATATTCTGATCTGAAATTGTTACGTACAAACTATTCAATATTTATCATCTATTAAATAAACAACTCACACGTTATATATTTTAATGTATTTAATACATATTCATAGTAATGTTCAGAGGATAGCCGTGGTCATATGCCACCTACTCAACACCTACCCAACAAAACAATACATTCTAACAGTAGTAAGCGATCATAAGCTTTAGGGCAAAGTGGCATATGACCACGGCTATCCTCTGAACATCACTATGAATATGTATTAAATATGTACATTAAAATATATTACGTGTAAGTTGTTTATTTAATAGATGATAAATATTGAATAGTTTGTACATAACAATTTCAGATCATAATATTTTCTTGTTTCATACTTTTTGAAGCGTGATTTTAGTTTTTGAACTAATTTTTATTTCATACTTTTTAGAGCGTGATTTTTCAGTAGTCGGGTTTTAGTTTTTGAACTTATTTTTATTTCATACTTTTTAGAGCGTGATTTTTCAGTAGTTGGGTTTGAACTTTTTTTTCCCACGCTCACGGACAGAACCCTGTAGGTTCGTCAGGCTGTGAGCTCTGACGACACTTGAGCCTTACGGTGTCATGATCTGCCTATAGAGCTTGGAAAAGAAGTATGATTCGAAAGAATATATTCATTTAGAAAGTTCACAAGTAAACTATGAAAATTCAGTATTTAAATATAAATTCTTATTACGTAAAAAGTATTCTATCCTAACGAATATTGAACTCAATGAACCCAGACATTTTTTAAAATAACTTCATGTAACTATGCGTGAGACCAAATGATATCTATAAACAACACGTGAATGCCATGAAGTCGAAACAAAGGTTTACAAACATCGATGTACCACTAAAATAGTATCAAATTATGAGTTCACCAGAAAAATAGATTCACTATTTATAAACGACCCTAGTATTTCCAAAGCAGCTTAAAATTTTTCTTTGTTTAGGTTTTATTGTTATACATGTACCTAGGTAATATAGCGTAGAGGTACCCTCAGCTTATGTCATTATTATTACAAACGTTTTGTTTTTTTATATAATTTTAACATGTGTACCATGGCCCATAATGAAAAACGTATTTTTTATATATGTATTTTGGGTAGGTTTGGAGAGAAAATGTGTTTTGCTCACATCATCGACAGTATTCAAGTCTTCTTTCATCGTCTCCACCAGAAAATCTAATTTGGTTTAATCGACCTGGAGTGGCATCAATTTTTACACCTAAAGAAGGAATAGTTCAAGAGTGAATTACATCAGCCTTTGATGTATCGGATATTTATACGAGCGAAACTTATGCTTTTTCAAAATTCTCTGTACAGTCGATTGACTTGCGTCACATTCATTAGCTAATTCTCGTATTGAAGAAGTCGGATTCACCTCTACATATCCTAGAACGTCTATCTCTTTATCTTCGCTGACTATTACATTTACATTTCGAATACGTCGGTTGTTTGGCTCTTGTCTCAACTGACGTTCAAGTTTCACGAAGTATGTCCTACACGGATGTCTTCTACCAGGAAACCTCCGTCTGTATAAATTTGATGCAGCCGTAGAATTCTTCAGACACTCACCGTAAATTAAAAGCATGTCAATTTTTTCATTTTGGCTGAATTTATCCATGACACAGTTATAATGATTGGGCTTAGATAACAGTTATTTCGTATTGATACTTATTTGACAGCAGATATTCATTTATTTTTTTATCCAAATGCGACTTGTACAAAATTTGGAGTTGACGTTGGAAACACATTCCTTTATTGAAACAGATTAAACTATTAAACACTTTCAGAATCTGGTGAAAATGGATAGTGTAATTTCTGTGTTCCTATCAACCATAATGGGTCCATCATGGGAATACTAGTAATTAGTCTTTTTGAAGACGACTTACTTTCAAAATGTGAATTATAGACGTAATGAAATATCTGCTGGTAGCAAACCAGAATTTTCATTAAATTTTTCTGGAGTATGCATCTATTAGAAATACATACATCGAATTTGCCAACCATTCTTATTGGTATAGTAAGTGAAATTTCAAATAATGATATTATTTGGGATATTTATTAGTCCAGCGGCCACAATACTTTTTGGTACATTTTTTGTAATAGTGATAAATCTGAAAATAATTGACAGATATTCAAAATTTTGGTATCATTCGATTCCTTTTTTCGAAACAATCTGTTGCAGAGAGTGTCCCATAGAGATGCCATTTAGAAAACATGAGATAATCGAAAAAAAGTGATTTTGCCACATTCAAACAGCGGCTGGTGGCAAAGTATTGTAATTAAAATGCTAATTTCATTTTCTCGGACAACATGGCATCGGAAAGGAACGTTCAACATGTAAAAAATCATCATCCTTGAAAAAAAAATTGTTTTGAAAAAAAAAAATATTTAATAAAAAATTTAGCTTTTCATGTTCAGAATTTACTCTAGATTTCAAAAATGTGGAAATGTACAAGGTGTTCCACTTGAAAAACTAATACTCAGATCATTTCTGGCGAAACCGGAAGTGCTACAGAATTAATTTTTATCTCAAAAAATCACATTTCAGTTGTTCAATAGCCCCCTGAATTTTAGTGCTTTGAATCGGATTATTTCTCTCAAAAATAGGGGTGCCCCATCTCTCTGACTCACCCGGTATAGTTGACTATCAGTAGGTATACCTAAATAATGAAAAAACAGATTGCCCTAACTGCACCTTATTATTTATATTTCAAAGAGTTACTTTCCATTTTACCAACTTTCTGCAATATTATCATTTTTTATATACAATTTTCTTATATTTTTACCGACTGGCAACGTTTAATCCCCGACCTAGACTTCAGGCAATAATTTTAGTCAATTTCTACAATTAAAAACCATAACTACACAAAATTTCAAAGCTGCACCCAAAGATTATGTATTGATTGAAAATTAACGCGTTTGACCAAATTCAAATGCATTTCAAATTAAAAAAATATTTATTATTTATTCAGTACGGTACATCTCGTAATTTATTATTTACTATGCATTTAATCTGTATTTAAAGGATACCATGAGGAAACGCCCCATACACCCCCGTGAAGAGGCAGTGGGAGGTCGCCTCGCGATGTTTCGCGATACCCTATGTAGAAATAAATTATTTCAAGTCACATAAAGCTTTATATCCCTTCCTGCTGTTCGCTTATGAGAAAGATCTGTAACTTGATCATGATAGAACAATTGAAATTTACGCATAATACTTTCGACAAATTGGAGCTATTTCTTGGGAAAAGTACGCCGAAAAACCAGGTTCATAGAAATTTTCAGCAGCCTTCGGCCGCTGCGGAGCAAGTCATGCTCTGTGAAAATGCTGGTTTTTGTTTTTAGGTGATTGTTCTGAGGAAATATGTTTTGGTGACGTATAGAAGTGTTGGGGTTGATTTGAGTGTAATAAAAAAAAAGCCCGACCCAGCTCGGGATCGAACCCAGGACCTTATAGTTTGAAAGCGAGAGTTCAGCTGCGTGAGATACTGGGCTAACTTGAATTGATGAAGTGTTTGAAGTTATCTGAGCGCTGGGAGAATAAAGCTCAACGTGTTTGATCGCCCGCCCTCGCTTCCCGCCCCGGGACTGACTTCTGCCTGAAAAGCTACACGCCTGTCAGCTAGTAAGGAACGTTCCTCTGTGAAAATTGTCCTTGTACCTAATCATTTTCAATTTCCGTAGCCAGCTCTCCGTCTATTAACAATAATAATACACAAACAACATAAACCATTCACCGTAAAAATGAATGTTGCAATGAAACATGAAATATTGTACGCAAATGACGATTATGACCAGCCAAGTCGCAATTCCAACATCGACAGTTCGATAAGGGCCCGTGAATGTATGAAAAAGTATGGAGATGATGCTTCCCTGACAGCAGTGCTGAAGGAGAATATAGTTATTAAAAAAAATAGGATTAAAAGTCATGTTAAGACAAAATATTGACGTGGGTCTTGGCTTAGTCAACGGATCTATCGCTATAGTACAAGGAGTAAAGGTTTATCCTCAAAATGGAAAAAAAAATAAAAACAATACATATTACATTTAATAATGAACATCTTTACTAGCTCGGTCCAGTCAAAACTTAATTTGAAATTATTAATAGAGTTTATGTTCATTGCGAACAGTTTCCGATATGTATAGCCTATGCTATTGCCATACACAAAAGTCAGGGGCTAAGTCTAAACAGTGCACTGATGGACATCGGATCTTCAGTGTTCACATGTGGTCAAGCGTACGTGGCACTTTCGACAGTGACAAGTCTGGGCGGGTTACATCTAATTAATGTCGACTTAGGTAGTATGTTCGCAATCGCTGAATATAATCGACTTAGAAGCACGTACCGTCCATATTTGTCAAAAATTGTTATATCAAAGCCTCTGAGAAAAACCAATAGAGACAGGGAGTTGGCTTTAAGAAAATCAGTAGCTGACGTACAAGAAATATAACCCGAAAAGATAAAAAGGGGGACTACCTACCAAAAGAAATGAGATCCCATCAAAAATATAGAATGTACAAACATACAAGTCTCGCAACGCAGTCCTTCCACCGCAAAAAAATGTAAGATCTCATGTAAACCAGTTCAGTTATTTTAGTTAGTATCTATGGAAGCACCTATTCAACAACTTTGCGTAAATTGTTTCCTAATTAGTTACCTAACAACATTTATAGTGACTGTATCTTTATTTCTATAATAAATATCCCATGTACAACCAAGTCAAGTTATTTTAGTTAGTATCTATGGAAGCACCTATGCAACAACTTTGCCATAAATTGTGTCCCAATTAGTTACCTACCAACATTTATAGAGACCGTATCAATATAAGACATCTTCATTTCTATAATAAATATAATGACTTGGCAATCGCATCTACCTAATATTATTAGGTTCAAGAAGACTACGTATCATAATATTGAGAGAGCCTAACGAAGTAGCTGATAGATGGTGTAATTCGCTGAATTTTTCACAATTCAAATAAGAAATACGATATGGAGTGTACCAGGAATGTACCTATGAATTTTTCATATTATTATGGTGGAACGACCTATAGACAGGTCTAATGGATTTTATTTCATCTCTGGATGCCACCAGTAGTAGATTACGAACAAACTATAGAACCTAATGTGCTATCTGAGAGTTGTAAGCCTATAACAATATATTTTCATTTACCGAATCGGAATGTTCATCAAACCAACATCAAAACTAATGCAATGTTAAGGTGTAATTTATTTACCCCTTTATAAATACTATTTTCAAAGTAGAATTGCCACTATCTGCCGTTTCGGAGAAACAGCGAACACCAGTCTCTCAGTCGACACAACTGTACAGTGTTGCACGTAGAGAATATCATTGAACGTTTGCCAAACAGTAAAAATAGTATATTATGATACAAGTGTATAAGTGAGCCTTTGAAGCACGCGCAACGAGGGCACGACGTGGAGTGGAGTGCCCTCATCGTTGCAAGTGCCTTAAAGGCACTTATACACGTGTATCATATGCTAGTTTTTATTATACCTTCATCATAACTTCAATAACAATGCTGGAAATGAATTTTAGATCAGGATAAGGTTCCTTATATTTTAATACATCCAATCAGGTATGAAATGGTCATCTGATGTCACGTGTTGTTGACATGGATATAACAATTGTTGTTTACAAGCTTATTCGACACTTCATATGATTGATAAGTTGGACTTGTTTTTTTTGCCTAGCAACCTTTAAAACACGGCTGGTTTTAATCTTGAGATTTCGCACGCTTTTTTCTTCAAAACTGCGTGTTTTAATCTTGAGATTTAGTTCATTAAAGAAGAATTATGATGCAGGTATGATAAAAAATATATTTTATTTGGTTTTCTGTTTTGTCAGTCTGCACCATGTGCATATTTTTTGAGTTATTATATTATTTATTTGATTATATATGTTGATAGTAGGTACATCACATATAGTTGATGCTTGATACATGAGACACCTCATGATTTCTTAGAAATCTATTTTGTAATACTTTTGATCCCTAGACCTGTGCTTGGGGTATATGATTGAAATATCGCCATTCATTGTTCATATCATTATCAACGGCTTTTTTCACCACGGAAGAAGATGCAGGCCACATGGACACTTCTGAATGGTGATACTCAGCATATGATATTTTCAGAACGTTTACTTATAGATATAGATATTCCTTAAAATAACTGCGCAATTTTTGTAAATAGCTTTCATAGCTTAATGTCGTAAGTAAAACATGTACATATAGCAGTATTTGTTATTTCATTTATAAACACGCTTTTGTTATTATTTCAGATTCAATCAGAGCTAAACGGCTCGTAGATGATATCGGAGGAAACTCTCTGATTGGACGTAGCCTGAATAGTATTGGAGGGAGTAATCTCATTGGAAGAAGTTTAGATAACATAGGCGGGGCAGGCCTCATCGGTCGCAGTTTAGACAGAATTGGAGGAAATTTGATTGGACGAAGTTTAGACAATATTGGTGGAAATACTCTCATAGGAAGGAGTTTGGATCCCATTGACAATAACCTCATAGGACGTAGCCTAGATGGAATAGGTAGCGGAAGTCTAACTGGACGAAGTTTGGATAACATAGGTGGGGGAAGTCTCATCGGCCTTTAAAAATTGGAGGAATTTGATTGGCGAAGTTTAGACATATTGGTGGAAATCTCTCATAGGAAGGAGTTTGGATCCTATTGACAATACCCTCATAGGACGTAGCCTAGATGGAATAGGTGGCAAAAGTCTAATTGGACGAAGTTTGGATAACATAGGTGGGGGAAGCCTCATCGGCCGCAGTTTAGACAGAATTGGAGGAAATTTGATTGGTCGAAGTTTAGACGATATTGGTGGAAATGCTCTCATAGGAAGGAGTTTGGATCCTATTGACAATACCCTCATAGGACGTAGCCTAGATGGAATAGGTGGCGGAAGTCTAATTGGACGAAGTTTGGATAACATAGGTGGAGAAAGCCTCATCGGCCGCAGTTTAGACAGAATTGGAGGGAAATTTGATTGGTCGAAGTTTGGACGATATTGGCGGAAATGCTTTCATAGAAAGGAGTATAGATCCTATTGACCCTGGCCTCATAGGACGTAGCCTACATGATATAGGTAGTGAAAGTCTTATTGGTCGCAGAGTGAGTAATATTCGTAGAAAGAGCCAGAAGATGAAAACTTCGTATTCTTGAACTATTATGAATTCTTCAAATAGTTTTTGATGCAACCTTACTACTGTACCGAAATCAGTCATTCAGCGAAAGTGGAATACTTGTAAATACTTATTCAATAAATCATTTTCAATTTCTAGGTTTTTTAACTCAATCTCGTAAATTCTGGTTGCTCCTAGCGAAGATTTGAGTAATCAGTTTGTGTACAGATTCCACAAAATATTATTGCAATATCGCTTTGGAAACTGAAGAGAGTCCACAAATTGCCATTTCAGCGGACTAGTACTTGGCAATATTTTAGTGTACCGAAATTTGTTCATTCAGAAAACTTATGATTGATTTTTTCGAAGATTCAACATGATATGCAATGAATCATAGATTAATTGAGATAACATAGTGACTGCACACGATTTTTTAGAACTGGCCTCTTGAAAAACTTATTTCAAAAACATAAAACACAAATAGTTGTGGTATTTGACGAACGCGTAATTCACAATCGGTTTCTGATTTTTTTTACAGCCTCCGAATATACTACCATATCGATGGCATTTAAATCATTTGACTTATCATAGTGAAATATTGTTTGTTATCATCCAAGAATTATAGAGCATATAGAAAGGAAAATTAAAAAATTTTTGTTAGTGCGTGAGTTTGTCCGCACACCGGGGCTTTCGCTAAACCAATAGAAATGTGGTATAGGTTTTTTTAACGAATTATCCAAACCCTCTGGTCTATTTTTATAACCTCAAAATTGTGGTTAATTAACTTTAAAAAGTTAATGATTTTTTCATAACTTAAAAAAAAATCTTGAAAATTCCTATAAAAATGGCCTGCAATCAAATTTCAGTTATTCGTTCTATTTATTTGGAAAGCTGATAGAAAAAAAAAGCGTATGAAGCACATACGCAAATTTATTTAGAAGACATCATCATCAGTACCTACTCTAGATGTATAGGGTCCCACAGGATTTCATATATCTCATATTCAATTCAATTCAATTCAATTTATTCGTAAACCATAATAACAAGATATTTGTATACATACAATTTATGACGGTTATCCTTTATAACTCCAAGGGTTCACCTAAGCACTCAAGGTGCTTGTTTTGTGCAGCTCCTTGGAATAATTCAGGATATATATTAGGTAGATAAAATGAATGGTATACATATTAATATATTATTTACAATGAAAATATGAATATTGGAATTCCTGCTGAAATCGATACTAATTCTAGTTTATTCTCTTTTTCCTTTCTTGAGAATGGTTGATGTGGTAAGGATCCATATTTTATATAAAAATGTATATTACACGTTAAGGTTCATTCATATATCCTCATACTTACACACACGTGTAGACACATATATACACATATACACATATACATATATATACTATATATATACACATATATACACACATACACACACATACATACATACATACATATACGTAAGTTTTTTTTTTATAGTAACTTCAGTAGTGTTAGATGGTTAAGATTGATAAATTGTTTTATTTCAGTTTTATATTTGTTAAATGAGCGGTTTTCTTTCAAACTGCGATCGAGTGTATTGTAAAATTTAGGACCGAAATAGAAAATTGTTCGTTGTGTATGAGTTTTTTTGAAAATGGGTATTATTACGTTCAGATTTTCGGTAGATCTAGTATTCTTTATATTTTCGCTATGGTAAAGATATCTATTAGTATACATCCAAATAAGACAATGGTAGATATATATACATCTTATGTTATATAATTTAGTTTCTTTATAGAGCTGTTCTGTTGAGTAAAGCTTTTTTTTTCGAAGAATAATTTTTATTATTGTATTTTGCATGGCTTGGAGACTGTGCAGGTTGCAGTCAAATATACCACCCCATACGGAGATACAGTACCTAATAACTGATTCCGCCAAGGATCTGTATACAGTCATCAGATTTTTTATGTTTAGGATTTCTCTCAAATTGTACATTTTGTAAGTAAGCTGGCGGAGTCGCTTTGTAACATATAGGGCATGTTCGTCCCATCTCATATGCTGATCGAGAACTACACCAAGATATTTTATCTTTGATTTTTTTTTTTATCGAAGGGCAATCACATTGTTTCTTCGTGGACATTCAGAGGTATGTATTTTTAGGATGTTTTCGATTGGTTGATCGTTTTTAAGAAGTGTGAAGCAAACAAATTTGGTTTTATTCAGATTCAAACTGAGGAGATTATAGTTAAGCCATATCTGGATATCCTTCAAGCCATTTGATGTTTTTGATATACTTGTTGCCATGTTTTGCCAGAAAAATAATCGCCGTGTCGTCTGCATATGAGATAAGGTTATCAATAGATTTTATACAGCCGATACTGTTTATATACACTAAAAAATAATATCGGCCCCAAACTGTACCTTGTGGGACACCAACTATGATTTATTTTGGAGAACTGAGTTCACTGTCGATTTTGACGCTTTGTTTTCTGTGAGATAGATAATTTTGCAAAATGTTTAATGTTGGCCCACGAATACCGTTACCTATAAAGTTTGTCTATTAGATCGTCATGTGACACCGTATCGAAGGCCTTAGCCAAGTCTAAGAAAACTGCCAAGCACTTATCGGAATTTTCCAAGGAGTCAGTGATGGTTTTCGTAAAATGAATGACAGCTTTTCTGTGTTCGAGTTACTAATAAAACCAAATTGCTTTTTGTTATCACATGATGAAATTCGAAAATTTAACTAATCGATTTTTTAACGTGTGTTCAAAAATTTTGGCAAAATTACTTATTACAGAGATGGGTCGGTAATTCTGAAAGTTATTTTACTGCCTGCTTTATGGACTGGAGTCACTACTGATTCCTTCCATTGCACTGGAATATTACCCGTTTTGAAAATTTTATTTATAATGTTTACTAAGGTACTTACAATGTACTGATAAATAGTTTTTATTAGGTTCGCTGGTATCTCGTCCGGCCCTGGCGCATAATTAGTTTTCATGTGGGAGACAATGTTGAATATTTCGTTTTCCGTAACTGGTTCCAACAGTAACGTAGGACCTATAGATTTGTCATTCAAAAAGTCTTCGGGTAGGTTATCAGGCTTAGTAATAGTTTTTGCCATCTCTTTTCCGACATTTATAAAGTAATCATTAAATGCATTGGCTTTCGCCTTGTTATTAGATAAAACTTCCCCATTGGAACCTAACATATTGATAGAGCTGATTGTTTCTTTTTTTATCATTTTATTCGAAATTTCATTGATTATTTCCCACGTCTTTTTATAGTTACTTGAGTTTTCATTCAACCTCTGTTTATAATATTGATTTTTCGTTGTTTTGATTAATTTATTTAATTTATTTCTATATTTGGTAAATTCGTTTTTTAGCACATCTGAGTAGTTTTCCTTCAATTTTTTTTTCATGATGTCTCTCTTTTTTATCAATCCCGGAGTTATCCATGGTTTAAGTTTGTAATTTCTGTTTTTAGATATTAAGTGATGTTTAGTTGCTTGATTCATATGTTGCATCAATTTGTTGATAAAATTATCATATGAACTTTGGGAATCTTCGCATTGTAAAACTTCAGACCAAGTTTCATTGGTAAGAATGTCTTCCAATTTTTTATGGTCAATTTTTTTAATAGTGATGTTTTCATGCTTGGTTCGGGAAACTGTATTATTTTGACTAACCTTGTGTATACATAAGGAAGTTGTGTAATGATCAGATAGACTAGTTTCAATAATTGAGGAGTTGAGAGAATACTTTTGTGGATTAGTGCAGTTTCTAACAAAAATGTGATCCAGATTACTCTTTGAATTGTTGGTTATTCTAGTCGATTCATTTATGTAAGAAAAATAACCATTTTCTGTTAAAATGTTTATATAATTATTGACTTCGTTTGAGAGCTTGTTATTCAAATTTATATTAATATCCCCTATGAAAATTTCAATTTCGCACTTTGATAAAGTTGTGAGGTATGCCTTCAAATCCTCTTGATACACCTGAGAATTTGTTGATGGTAGTCGATATGACGCAGTTATCCCAATTGTTGTATTGAGAACTGGTAATGCCCCTATGAAAATTTCAATTTCGCACTTATTGGGGTTAGGAATGCATTTGTAGAGATTGTATTTTTAACATATATGATTAGGCCATCGTTCTGATTTCTTTTTGATTCGTTGTAGTAGATTGTGTAATTTGGAATTGAAAATCACTTACCACATCAACATTCCATGTTTCAGAAAGTATAATAACATCTATATTATCCGATACTTCTTCGATGTACACAAGTAGTTCATCCAAATGTTTATTGATACTTCTTATATTCAGATGAAAGATACCGATATAATTCGATCCAACTACATTTCCATAATCTGTGATGCAATCATGTAAGGTGGAGAAAACTTTTGATTTTATTTCTTCTAAGTTATCGAGGATGTCCAAGAATTCCAACATTGCATTTAGTATAAGTTGATACAAAAGGAAAAAGAATACAAAAATAACGTGATAAGGATAGAGAGAAAAGAAAAATTAGAATAAAAAAAAACTATGTACCTACTAATAAAAGAGAAATTGCAGGTCAGATTGCAAGAACAATAAACAATTTTTTTTTTTGGGCCTCTAGCAAAATAACAAACTGTATAACATACGCTACTATGGAAATACTTTACGAAAGTCATCGTTGCATCTAATGATAGTAATCTTATTGTCAATATTCACGAATATTTTTCCGCCTTCTGTCCATACGTTTTCAAGGAAGTTTTCTCGATGGCTTTTGTTAACATTTCAACACGGAGGCTTGTGAGATCTTCTCTTATGACGACACCTGTTCCTTTTAACAATTTTTTTTTTATGGTATATTTCCTGTCTCTTGTCGGAATTCTTCAATTTCAGGAATATTCCTCTCGGTTTCCTTGTATTATCATCTTTTCCAATCCGGTAGCAGAGGTCTATATCCTTTTCTTCTAGATTGATATCCAGCTTAGAACGGAAAAAGGTGATAAGGGCTTGGCGAGTATTTCCTTGTGTATTTTCTTGTAAGTTAAAAATTCGTAGGTTATTTTTTTTCATTTCCTGTTCCATGTTGTCGAGTTTATTACGAAGCAATTCATTTTCACCTATTATTTTCTTCAGAGAACCTCCTAGTATTTTTATTTGTGATTCATTATCTTTTTTTGTTTGGTTCATTTCGTTCTTGAGTTCGGTCACTTTTTTTCCACCTGTTGGAGGTTTTTATTGACCGCTTCGTTGACGGCCTTGGATACAGTGTCTGCCAGGGTTTTTATAAATGTTTGATCTGATAAACATTTATTCAGAGCTGAATTCACTGCGTTTTTGATTTCGTCGGCGATTTCACGTGTAATTACCATAATTAAGTCTTTTATGGCTTCACCAAATCGAAAATCTCACTTTATTTTCAATAACTGCCACTTTACAGAATTTTCGTAACTGTATTTCTCGGAGAACTTCAATATTTACTAGGACCACAAAATATTGCTACTCACTATACGCCATTCACAACGCCATTCTGAATTATATATATGTACGCATATTGTGTTATTGGTTCTCAAAAGGTCCAATTTCATCGTCAGGCAATGTCCCATAGATTCGAATTCTACTGAACTCTTCGTAACGGTTTTGCCAGGTGCGAAATATATTTTGTCCCATCAACTCTGCAAAACGTATCACTTTTCAATACCTTATGGTGGTCATTAGATGGCTATCGATTTATTAATAAAACATATTTTTGTGTTATAATTGATCAAAATCGTAAAGTCCCCAGCAGGATATATTATTTTGAAGTCGTAATGTCGATATATTGTATATACATATATTCGTTAATTTAACTCATTTTACAAAATAATATAAGTACTGTCGAGAAAAGAATTCACTATCATAGGATTTTTTAAACAATCGTATATCGACACATTATTATATACATATGAAATAAGAAATTTATAGAATATAGATACATGTTAAGACATCTGATGATAAAATCCAACATTAATTAATTAGGTCAAGATTCGTTTTCTACCTTACCGACACTGTCACGGTCGGGACGTAACCTTAAAGTTGGATGGTGACTGAAAGTTGTGTGTTGTGCTCATTTGTAAAGTATTTCTAATAAGGTAAGCAGATTTCGACTATAAGTTTCTTAGCCACAAGTCACCACTAAATAAGTAAATGTGAAAAAACTTCATGGGGTTGAATATATAGTCTTCAAATTTTAATATAAATAGGGTTTACTGTTAGTATAATTAACGAATTCAAAAATTTAAATAGTGTCGGAATTAGGTACAAGTAAATTCGTGTGTTTCCCAAATCAGAAAATTTGGTAGATATGGTTCTGTTTCTTTCTATTCGCATGAAATAAGATAAGTATATACCGTTTTGTATAGCAGAGTTCCTTTTAGAAATCGTATCCAAATTCCGACACAGGTGTCAGAGTTCGGAACTTCAACTGTCTGAATTATGTTCGGTTTATGTAAACGAGTATCCTCCATTATTTTCACGTTAAGATATAATCATTTATCATTGTTTTTGCTTTGGTTGCAGAATGTCAACAAAAAAAACCTTAAATATAGCAAAGACGATTTAAGACGTGCTTTGGATTCCATAAAAAATGGCACACCTTGTTCAGCTGCAGCCAAACAATATAATGTCCCAAGAACTACGCTAATTGGAAAGATCCAGGGCATTTATCCTGAAGACTGTTGTAGCGGAGCACCTTCAGTTCTAACTGTGAATGAAGAAAACCTGTTGATACAGTGGATCATTAATATGGGGCGTATGGGTTTTCCCGTCACCAAAGATCAATTGCTCGACAGTGTCTCTCTTCTGGTAAAAAATTTGAAGCGTTCTAACAATTTCACAGATGGAAGACCAGGTCGCCGATGGTTCGATTTATTTACCAAAAGGCACCCTGAAATTAGTGAACGAATAGCACAAAACTTATGCGCATCTCGAGCAGCCGTAACTGAAAATAAAATCAGAAACTGGCATAAGGAAATAGAAGATTACTTTATTTCATCTGGAATTATTATAACTGACCCAAAAATAATATTCAACACGGATGAATCTGCTTTGTTTTTGTCGCCAAAAGGCCGTAAGATACTTGCTAAGAAAGGAAGTAAGTCACTTCATGATAGATCTGGTGATGACAAGGAATGTCTAACTGTCCTTGTGACTGGTAATGCTGCTGGCCAACAACCTCCACCCATGGTGATGTACCCATACGAAAGAATACCAAAGCATGTTGTGTTACAAGTGCCCAAAGGTTGGGGTATTGGTAAGTCAACCAGTGGATGGATGACCTCCGAATCTTTTTTCGAATTTATAACCAACATTTTTTATTCATGGCTTTTATCAGAAAGCATCCAGTTTCCAGTAATATTATACTTGGATGGGCATAAATCACATGTTACCTTACCTTTGACAGAATTTTACAGAGAAAAACAAATTATCGTGACTATTCCACGCACCTTGGAATTTTCACAAAATCTGACCAATCAAAAACCAAAGACAGCTTGTATTATCGCGAAAACACCAGCTGTCTTTCAATTCTGATTGGTCTATCAGCGTGGTGTTTTCAACGACGTAACCATGGATACGGATCGCAATGCAAAGTTTGACAGTTTGACCAAAAATAGTTGTAGCTGCAAACGTCAAAATGAGTCGCTTCGATGCTACTTCAAACGAAGTAATAAACCAAACTTTTGAAGTAAATATACCCAGTAACACAAAAAAATCAAAATCTTATATATGGAGACAATTTATGACGTTCTGTGCGGAACGCAACTACAAATTAGATGCAGGAAATAGCAACGAAAGATTAGCATTCATTCTAAAAGACTGGGCATTCAATATCCGGAAAATTGATGGTAGTGATTACAAGGAGAGTGTTATTAAAACCATATGGAACACTACTTCAAAATTAGTACAAGAAAAATATTTTTGTGAGTATCAGAGACATATTGACCCCTTCAAAGATATAATGTTCGAAGAGGCGAGGGCGGCTCGAGAGCGTAAGAGAAAACTGTTGCGAGCTGTACCCGAAAAAAAGAAAATAAGTTCTGTCGCTATGACTTAAGACGAATATAGAAATATGTGCTTACAAACGGACGAAGACACGCCAGAGGGACTCCAAAAGAAGTTTTCTCACATAGCTGCAGTAGAACTAGCTTGGAGAGGTAACGAAGTAACTTTTTCCAAGTTACATTTTTTTATGGAAGAGACTGACAACAAAGGCTGTTTAAGAATCAGAATTGCATATAACCCGATATTCTCCAAAACCCGCCAAGGTGGTGATAAAAACTGTGCAGATACTAAATGGCTTACTCCAAATAACGGTCATACTATTCAAAATGTTTACAATTTATGAGAATTATAGTCGAGAATAATGTATTATGTTCGTGCTCATAAAAAATTATTTATTGTTATAGGTAACAAATAATAATTAAAACAAATTGTTTATAGTTACAATAAATATTTCATGATTATTATTGAATTTGAATTATTTATTATTATTAAATTTCTTCCTCTCATTCTGACCTTTCACTTTGTTCGTGAAATAGTCTAATAAAATACCACTCGTGATTGAATTTATCTTATAAGTCTGTCTTTTATTTCTAAACTCAACTGAGTTGCTTGAAGAAAACACTACTCGTCCTGCCGACTCGTGGTGTTTTCAAGCAACTCAGTTTCGTTTAGAAATAAATCGACCGACTTATCGCGAAAATTCAGTCACTAGTGGTATTACTACTGATAAGCCTGTTACCGAATTCTACACATATACTACAACCACTGGATGTGGGATTGTTCAAAACTTTAAAAATGAAATGGAAAAGTGAAGTTCAAAATTTCAAAACACAAAATAATTATAAACATTTGGGTAAAGATACCTTTGCTCCTGTTCTTTAAAATGCTCTGAAATCGGTAACAAATTTGGAAAATATTTTCAAAAATTCTTCCAGAGTATGTGGTCTTCTTCCTTTCAATGCTGATAATATTGATTATCACAAACTTCTTACTCAAGATAATAATGAATTAGACAAAACAAAAGAAGCAGTGAATACTAAAATAGAGAGCCAGTTGCGATATCTTGAGTCTTATGTTCAGCCAGATTTTCTGAATAAATGCTATGAGTTGTGGGTGCAGATTGGACAGGTAATATTGAAGATAAGAGTTTATATGACATTTGGTACAAAAATCGGGATTATCCCAAGACAAAGAGAAACAACCAAACATTACAATAGAGATACGAAAAGGCCTAATTCTAGAAGATGGATGGGAGAATTTAGTTCAATTTGAAGCTGATGATACCGTACCTGCAGACACTTTTGAAATAGAACCCACACTTGAAAGTATTGAAACCGCAGTAGACGTTATTATTGGTTCCAAGGAAGAACCTGATAAAGAAAATATACCAGAAAATGAGAAAAGCATTGACGAAATAGTTGAGGAAGAAAATGGCGGAATAGAGAAACTAGTGTGCCAGGAAAGAGTATAGAAGGAATGCTGTAAAATATTGAAATGACCCCAGAAAAACGAACCGATAACGTTGAAGGCGAACAATCAAGAGGGGAATCAGTCAATAAAGCAGAAATTGGGGATAGTTGCAGTAATACTGAACATTCTCGAGTACTACCAGGAGTGGTTATACCATCTCCATTCAAAAACTCTTTATTCTGGCCTGAACCAACCAAAAAAGTGAACAAGAGGAACAGTAGGGTTGAAGTTCCTTCTGTAGGCACCTCCGATGCTTGGAGAGAATATTTCTTGAAGAAAGAGGACGAGCAGAAAAAATCAATTCAAGAAAAAGAGGATAGAAAGAAAAAAAGGAAAGAAAACAAAAAATTGCGACAAGAAAAAATAAAGAAACCCAGAGAAAAATATATACGACAAAATAAAGGAAAGAACACATCAGAAGAAGAAAAGAGGTCAGATAGTGGAGAAGACTCATCTCAGGGTCACGAAGAAACGGGAAATGACCGAATTGCCAACGAAGGTAAGAAATCATGTTCATGGAGTACTTAGCATAGTTTTACTTTATAAGAACTATTGTAGGTAATGGAGAAGAGGGACCCTCAATAGATGATGAAATAAAAATTGGTGATTTTGTAATTGTCAACTATTTTGACGACTATTATCCGGCACAAATCACGAATAAAGACACTGAAAAATGATTGGCTAATGCAATGGCTAAGGCTGGTGGATGGTGGAAGTGGCCAAATACCAAAGATGAAATTTGGTATGATCATCATGAAATTGTCAAGAAGATCAAGCCTCCTGTTGAAATTACTAAAAGAGGATTTTATGTAGTTGAAGAACTAAAGTACCATATATGATGTCAGGATGCGTTTGTGTTATTTTTGCATTGAACTTTCAATGATGGGGAGTTCTCGTTTTCTGTCGGAATAATGTTTCTCAAATGTCTGATTTAGGGTCACCGTCTGAATTAGGTTCACTGACCTGTCTGATTTTGAAACAAACTTTCCTCCTACTGTCGGAATTAGGTGTCATTGGGGTGGTTATAATAAAATGTGAATAAAATTATTGTAGACAGAGTTTTATTAGAAATAACTGTTCAGATCTCCTTAGAAATGACTATTAAATCCAGAAAATTGAAACTGATCAATATTATCAAATAATCACTAATTATATTAGATAAAATGTAACGTAAATTCCTAAAGGTGTCTGAATTTGGGTCGCTTATATATATATATATATATATATATATATATATATATATATATATATATATAGTTAGTGTATGTGTAAAAGTATTGATATTTTTTTTGAACTCTCTATTGGAGGTTTGTTTCTGCATGATCGACAATAAAAACACTGTCGGTAGTCAAATTGACAAAATATCGGAAAAATAAATTAGTAAAAAAAAATTATAGTTTTGAAAACTAAAAAACACGCTCATGAAGCAATAAGGACTAGATTGTTGAAAATAATAAGAATAAAGTCAATGACCAAAAAATGTTCTCTTATGTAAAAAAAACATGAGGTGCTTGATATCAGTTATCTCAATATAATTAAGAAAAGTAAGTAAAGAGCACCCCACGCTTTTTTACGTAAGATAACATTTTTTGGTCAATGACTTTATTCTTATTATTTTCAACATTTTAGTCCTTATTGTTTCATAACCGTGGTTTTAGTTTTTTAAACTATAATTTTATTCATTACTTTTCAGTCCTTATTGCTACAAAATACTAAAAAAGATTATGGGAGAAAAACGATTGATTCCTCCACCATAATCTGGCAAAGATTCAATCGCCAAATTTTGAAATTAAAATTATGCTGTGAGAAACTTGTGCTTTCGCCATATTTTTTAAATGAAAGAATTTTTTTCTGACGATCTAGGTGAGAATACCAGGTCATAGCTATGAAATTATTGTATTGTCATCGGTTCTCAATATGTATTCAGAATTTCAAATACTTCGGACATCTGGAAGTAGATGAAAATTAATTTCTAAGATTCTATTACCTGCATACATAGATTAATACATACAGGTGAAGTTAATAAAGCGTGTATAAAAATGTCAGGAAGCAACGAGGAATTCATATGTCGATTACCATAACTGAGAAAAAATAATAACTAAAAAGAACCCCTTACATTACTTTAAAAAATCATAATTTAAAATAGCATTGAATAATACATAAGTTCGTCTCAAAACTAATCACACATTTGTAAAATAGACACCCTGTGGGAGATAAATTGAAAAATAAAGTCTGGGCGTGTCGCTATTCATTGAGGCACAGGTAATTTTCGGAGCGCAAGTTATTTAGATGAACTAAACCACTCAAACTAAACTAATAATACAGTATTTTTCACTACTCACTCATGTGACTGGATTCACGCTCTACATAAAATTGTTCTCAACATGTACTTTTTCCAACATAGTTTTATCAATTTGTGCTAGACAATTGATATACAAATGCATACATTATGGACGGAATGGTCGTAGGAACATCGCTAAGGGAGGGTAGAGAGGCAGCCCCCCCCCCTCTACATGGCTTCAGTTGGCAAATCCACGACCTAGTAGATTTTTTTTTCAACGAGCAAAGCGAATTTTCCGTACAACAAATTATACAATTTCGTAGAGTCTACGCTCTACAAAAAACACTATATCTATTCGATGGGAGAACTTCAAAGTTGACATAATCGTAGTTATGGCTATTTTTTGGGAAAATATCGAATCCAAGTATAATAATGGAAAAAAGAAAAAGGTTAGTACATTAATGAATATATATTCTAAGTGGATTACTTACGGCAAATCTACGCTGACGTTGACACTGGCAAATGGCAAATCATGACTTGTGACGTCACACGTTGTTAAACATAACGCATGGCCGTTTTCGCGCGGAACGAATTTGTTCGAAGTGGGAAAATGACAGGGTAATTATGGCTCAAATATCTGAAAGATAAAAAAATGTCAAGTCTTCGTTACTCACATAAGATGTCTATTGAAGAAAATGTGGACATAAGAAACTAGGTTTTCCATATTCAATTCGAAAAAAGAAAAAGGTTAGTACATTAATGAATATATATTCTAAGTGGATGATGCCAAGTCATTGTCATAAGCGGCAAATTTCCAAAGCGGATTCTTTGATAAGAATTCAAATACCTTAGAAAGTTATATTCAACAAGAGTTTTCCTATATTGTATTTTAAATTAAGTATTGTAAATTTGATGAGAGGAATCAATGAGTTTAATCTTGTTTCGAACTCTTCTAGGGGTAACGAAAAATATTTTAAACTCCCATCCAAGAATCGCATATTTTGAACTCCATATTTTTTATAATAATTCAGTTTGGTATATAGTCATAGAAATATTGGGAGCTGAGGGAGTGCAAATATTCTTAATTAATGATACTTTTTTGAAAAAAATGCATATTTGTCATTTTCGTATACAAAAGTTTCCGCAACGTCTTTTGCTGATGCTATTATTGATATAAAACACTGAACAGAGAGTTACGATTCGGTAACTGAAATACATACAATTTCCCTGAATCTCGAGATCATCAATAGTGTACATAAATAATATCCCTCAAACTCATTCTATAAATAACGAGCAAATATGTTTTTCGAATGAGTCGCTCAAAGCTATATTATTCAATGAGTTGTGATTTCGGGACTTGACTGACTCAAAGTACAGAAGAAACTATTAAAGTAAAATACTTCAGGGATGTGCTTCAAATAGGCTATAAAAGTGCGAAAACAGGTAAATTTTCCTTCATCTCACTATCTTGGTTTTTTTGTGATATTATTGAAACAAATTTATGAATGCAAATATTTCGATGATCTTATATGAGTTCAAAAAGGTGTAATAGGTATTTATACACCACGTAAGTTAAATGAATGTTTATTCACGAGAAGAAAGTTTAAACTATTAGGCTAGTGGTCCAATTTCTTCGATTCAACTCTAGAAGCGTAAACAAATATTTTAACCAATTTTGAATTTTTGTACATCAAACCAGGTACATTTTCAATTCAAATTTGTATTTACTTACTATTTTCGACAAAGCGTTGCTAGGGTACATTGAAAGTTGTTGACAGACGCCGTTCATAGTTGAATATGAAACCAAACATCTTTGTCGGAGTTTTCTTGTATTCACAAGTTTTATAAATGTGTCGAGACAAATTGAAAATAAATATATTAGATTTTATAGATGATGCATTTGTCCCGCAAGACGTGTTAACGCAAGCAAATGTGCTTTAAAGTCACTGAAAATATGATAAGGAATATACAGTTTGGCATTTTATAGTCCCCCCTGTTAACTTTTGAACGGTTCGACGTAAAACAATGGGACAAAAACCGTTTTGAATAATATTACTACTTTTTGAAATTAAAGACATGATGATTGCTCGATAGATGGCGCAGGGGGCATCAACTTACAAATTTCAAATAGCATGGGGGGTCGAGTGGCACATCGTTGGGAAGATCATTAAATTATCTTTTCAACAATCCTATTTTTTTTTTATTTCGTCAATACGTTTTTTCGCAATATGCATTTGAAATGTCAAGTATAAGTGCGGATCTGAATGGTACCCTTACCTCGATAACTTTTGAACAACAACAATGGAACCGAAAATATTTTGAATGGTATTACCGATCCAACTTCTTGCGGGAAGATACCTAACAATTACTCGACAGAGGGCGCTAAGGGCACATCAACTTGAAAATTGCGGAGGCATAGAGGTCGAGTTGCACATCGTTGAAAAGGTAATTCAATTTTTCTTTCAACTATGATTGTTCTACCGAATCACAATTATGAGTGCGGCTTTTTATAGACCCCCCCCCCCTTCCATGTTGTTAACTATTGAACGGTTCGACATAGAACCACGGGATCAAAACTATTTTGAATGATATCACCTACACTACTCTTTGAAATAGAAGGCATCATGATTGCTCGATAGATGGCACATCAACTTAAAATTTTTAAATAGCATAGGGGGTTAAGTGTTCCATCTTTCAAAAGATAATTCAATTATCTTTTGAACCATTTAATTTTTTTGAATTTTATCATTTCTTTCTTTACAATATGCATTTTACATTCCGTTATACTTGATATTTCAAATGCATATTGTGAAAAAACGTATAGACGAAATTAAGAAAAAACTAAATGGTTGAGAAGATAATTGAGTTATCTTTTCAACGATGTACCATTTGACCCCTCATGCTATTTGAAATTTTCAAGTTGATGTGCCCCTCCGCGCCATCTATCGAGCAATCACAATAGAGGTCGAGTTGCAAATAGTTGAAAAAGTAATTCAATTTTACTTTCAACCATGATTGTTCTACGGAATCGCAATGAGAAATTTGCATACGGTTCTAATATCAGTGAAATTTGTCAAGGATGAAGTTTATACTGACAGAAACATAATCCCATGAATTTGAATAAATAACGTGTAAAATATTGCTAAATTGCCGTGTCCGCCATGTTTTTAGAAACGCTCCGCGATGGGGCGTAGACGTTGTGACGTCACAAGTCATGGTTTTAGAAATCTCCGTTTCACCATTACATGTGGATCGTGCGTATGCATTGTTTTATTTCCCAATTTACCTACATACGTGTATTATAAACAAAGGTGAGAGTATTACTTGCAATTCTTTTTTTATTTTTAAACTGCAATAGCTGAAAAAACTCAGGTATAAATACTGTTTGGCGCCTAAATGCACTAACACTACCATTGAAACCCCAGAGATTTAGGTTGAAGCTGTATAATATTATATTTGTATACAGTACTTATCTATCTATATCAAAGACTAGTTAGACAATAATTTATAAATATGTATTCATTCAGGGTTCCCACAGACCTCTAAAACTAGGAGAAGTCAGGGAATTCAAAATGGAAAAGTTATGGGAATTTATAAAAATCGGTCATGAGCTGCCATAGTTTTCACGCGTTGATCTAAAAGAAAACGAATTCAGGAATGAATATTTATTAACTTTAATGGTTAACAACTTAATAACGTATAACATAGGTTCTTTAACAAAATAATGGCTTCTGTTTTTTGTGAGAAAAATTTAGTTTCTTAGTTATTATAGGTATTATAGAAACTCTAATAAAGGCTAAATTGATTCATTGATATCAATATTCCATTAGGTAATCATATCATGATACATAAGTCATTCAGTTACAAAAATATGTACAGAATTTGGCTAATACACACGCGTAAAAAGACTGAATCTTTTCCCATTTGTTTCAAAAAAAGCTATAATAATACAACATACTTATGGATGTTTTTAAATTTCGTATTTCTGCTGCAACAAAATTAGGGTTGTTGCCCAGAAAAGAAAATACGGACAAAGGGTCGATTTTCAGCAGGTTGTCTGATTTTCTCTGGAGAAATCCGATATCCATTGTTTAGCGGTGAGTCGTTATTATCCAACTGTATAAAAAATAATTTATATTGAATTATTTTCGCCAAAATACAGCCGGAAACCAACAAAATAACTATTTACAGCTGAACTGCAAACCTCAAACACAAGAGGCACAATTACTTACGGCAAATCTACGCTGACGTTGACACTGGCAAATGGCAAATCATGACTTCACACGTTGTTAAACATAACGCATGGCCGTTTTCGCGCGGAACGAATTTGTTCGAAGTGGGAAAATGACAGGGTAATTATGGCTCATATATCTGAAAGATAAAAAAATGTCAAGTCTTCGTTACTCACATAAGATGTCTATTGAAGATAATGTGGACATAAGAAACTAGGTTTTCCATATTCAATTCGAAAAATAAAGAAATATTGCTAATTTTATTTATTTCGATATAAAGGTTAATCCTTTTTTGCAAATTTCACCAGGGAAATACATTTTCAAAGCACCATTCAGTGTCTTTACTAGAGAAGACTGCAAATAAAATTCAGGTACTCCTCGAGATGACACATATATACTGCTAAAGGTAGTTTTGATTATGGGAGTTTAAGGGGGCTGAAGACTTGGAGAATTGGTGGCCATGTATACTGATCATGTTGACGACATATGAAGTGCATTAGTTGTGAAAATTAACTAAAACTTATGGAAAGAGAAGACTCACTGTCGTCAATGGGAGTAATGCTATCCATGCAATTGATGTAATTTTGGAATATAGGGAACTGCGTGCGCTCGAGGAATATATCATCACAAGTCTAGTTCACAAACTCAAAATGGTGTTCATTCTTGACGTCCAGACAAATGTGCACAAGTTTCAAACCCGCACATAAACAATTGCAAAAGTCATCAACAAATTTAGATACAAAAATGAAATAGTTTTTTGCAAATAATTCAGGAACTATTAACATTTAAGAAATTGAAAAAAAAATCATAAGGAGGAAGAAGTTAAAAATCTCGACTATCTCTATCTCTATTATTTCAATTCGATGTTGAAAATAGAGCTCCTCGCGGCGAGCGCTAATACCATTACCATGCCCCAAAACCAAGTAATAAAAAAATCCTAATAAATATTAATTTAAAAATATGAAAAAATATGATATTATCTAGATACTAGAGGCAAAAATATCCCGCTGAGAAAAAAAATACTGATTTTTCAAAAAAGGTGTCTATTGTTAATTAACATTTTTTTGAGTTTCCGTTTATATTTCAAGTCGGTTAATTGTAAAATAAAAGCCACTAAAACTATTTTTCGTCGTGGAGACTTTATCACAACCATACTTTATGAGATGATGACATTGCGATGTTTTCAGATATTATAATGTATGAATTAATAATTATTGAAGCTAACTAAAAATTGAAAAAACATTCCATTCATATTTATTATTATTGTTTTCATATACAAAAATACTATTAGATTACATACATTTGAAATTTTCAGTGCTTACATATTTTCAGAATTTTTTTGTTGCCATTAATTTTTAAAATTTTTTTAAAAAAAAATATTTTTAAAAAAATTTTTTTTAAAATTAATCATTAATTCCCTAGAGGTTAAATGTTGTGTTATTTGTTTATGACACAAACAATTTGTTATGAAAAGAATTAGATTATATTTTTTTAACAAACAAAAAGAATAATATGCGCTAAAATTTCAAAAAAAAAATCGCAATTTTTTATTTTATAGTTTACATAAGTGAAAGGAGACTATTAAATTTGTTTTATTAACATCTATATCTTTTGAACTATTACACATATAAGATAATTAGCATTGAGGACGATTTTATGAAGAATTAACTGATCTTCAAAATTAGTATCCGAAAAAGAATGTAACTATTGTTGATCAATAGCTACGTGCATTTGTTTATAAAAATTGAAAGTATCCTTGATATTTTCTAATCTGTCATGACTTATAACTTAATAACTACTGTAGATTGTTTGTTTGTTTGTTTTGTTTGTTTTTAACCGCTTTCTTAGTTGTTTGACCAACCCTCAGAAGTTAATGAAAACTTGTACGAGTTAAGATCACGGGGACCTTACCTTTTATAGTGGGATCCGAAACCACTCTTGGGACCTTGAAAAAATTTTTCACCAGCTGCGGGAATCGAACCCGCACCAGGTGGAAACAGTTGACACGAGACCGACGCTCGTTCCACTGAGCCACAGATACACTAATAGACCTTCGAGACGATTTTATTTAATGATGAATATCTATAATTAATTTCTGATCTAACCCCTAGCTCTGATAGTTTGAATAGTAAACACACTTTAATTCACAATCATCTGATGTTTCTTGAATAAAATCATTCAATAACACTTTTTTTGTAATTTTCTCAGTAGAAATAACATATTAAAACTAGAAAAGCGGAACGAAATTACAGGATTTTCTGAAAAAATAAACAGTAGATATTAGATATATAGAATAAATAGAGATACCAAAATCTTATAAAATATTACGATAGAAAAAGAAAAAATAATATAAAAGGCGATACACATTAGGTGATTGTTAATTAGAGTGCGTTTATTATTTAAACTATTAGAGCTATTCGCTAGATACAAAATTTAAAAAGTCTATTAGTGTATTTGCAGTAGTTAATAAGTTATAAATCTTGAGAGATTAGAAAATATCAAGAACACTTTTAATTTTGGTAAACAAATGCATATGATTGTTTTTGTAATTTTCTATCTATCTAAAAAAATATAAACACATTCAGTGATTGTTTATTCAATTAACAATTGAAATATAAGCAACAACTTTTTCAACCCTGTAAAGAATTGCAAATGATTAATTTTAAAGACACAAGTTTTGCTTAATCTTTCGTTTTAATAATGACAATTCAACTCATGTATAAAAAATCGCATATGCCACAGTGCAATTGTCAGTTTGACAGCGGCAAAAGTAAGCTGCAACTTTTACAGCGACAAATGCACTAGTGGTTTTTTCACTTATTCATTTGTTTATCAATTATCGCGGTGTTGGTTGCCAAAATGAATAAAGTTTGCATTGATATGTTTCTAAATTTTCCATTCATTAAATTGTCCTGCCGAATTACACTCGATGTTTGTATTGATATCGGGGCGAATTTGTGTTGTTCAAATTCTAAACTGTTTTCTTTAGCAATTTGACTCGAAAAACTGTCAACCTAAAAACGCTCCATTTTTGGTGCCGCGTTTTTAATAGTTGACAGTTTTTCTGGTCTAATTGCTAGACAACAGTTTCTCATTAAACAACCCAAATTTACCCCATAAAATACAAACCTCTCGTGCAATTATAAGTGAAAAAAGTAAAAAACTATTATAAACAATAAAAAAATTAGTTTTTCTATATTTTCTAATAGATAGAATGCAAAAAATCCAAAAATATGTAATTAATCAATTTGTTTATAATATTTTTTCAAACGAATATCAATACAAATTCAAAATTCATGTAATCTAATAGTATTAATGGAAACAGTAATGATAATATGAATAAAAAAATCTGTTTAACCTTTCTTTTTCATTTTTTATTTTTTTGTTAACTTCAATAATCAATAACTAATATATAGATTATAACAATTGAAAACATCGCAATGCCACAATCTCATAAAGTAACGTGGATTTTGTTTAACAATTATCCGACTTGAAAAATAAACGGAAACTAATTAATAGGCTCATTTTTTTATAAAAATTCTATGGATTTATTTTCAGCGGGATATTGTTCCTTCAAGTATCTAGATATTACCATAATTTTTAAATCAATATTTTTAGTATATATTTTTTAACTTGTTTTGGAGCATCGTAACGGCTTAGCGCTCGCCACGCGGAGCTATATTTTCCACATTAAATTAAAATTATTAATAATAGATATAAAGTTCCGGGAGTCAAGACTTTTTATTGGAAATTTCTTCCTCTTTATAAATGTTTTTTCTTTATTATTTCTGAAATGTCAATAGTTTCAGAGTTATTTGCAAAAAATTAAATTTATTTTTACAAGCTTTCATTTAGTTTCACCTGTCCCGGTGTCTGTCTGTGTGTCTGTCTGTAATCAAATCTTGCAAGTTAAATTTGACCCACTTCTAATCGTCCGATTGATTTGAAATTTGGCAGGTGTACATAAGTCCGGTGACAATGCGTTATGGAATTCTTGTTAGGAAAAAAACAAAATGGCGGCACCAATATAGCGGACAATTTTTGTGATTACGGTCCGATTCTATTCTATTATGGTCCGATTCTATTCAAAATTGGTATCTAGGGGTTTTCGGGGTCGGAGATTATGATTTTTTGAATTCAAAAATAAATCAGATCGAAATTACTGAACTAGCTATTTAACATCATATAAACAAAAAAATTAAAAAGCCGCTAAATTTTTTTTAAAACAAGCTTTATTAGTTGTTAATAAAAACAGAACTAAAAAGTTAAGATTAAAAATTATAAAAAAAACATTTCTAAAGACACGCTTTCATTCAAATGCACTGGAAAGGAAAAAAAACAAGTTATTTTATTGTTTTATCTAGGTTATTCTGTGAGTAACAGATTCAAAAGCTTGCCACGGATACAAAATAGGTAATCTTGGTGTTACTCACAGAATGACCTAGAATGAAAGAAATTCTTTTTTCCTTTCTAGTGCATTTGTATAAAAGCTTGTCTTTAAAAATATTTTTTTATAATTTTTATTTTATCTTGATTAGTTAATAACTTTTGCAATTGTTTATGTGCGGGTTTGAAACGTTTGTACATTTTTCTAGACATCATATCGAATCCAATGAGCCTTCACTCATATTGTTACGAGCTTTAGCAAGAATTTACACCGTTTTGAGTTTGTGAACTAGAGGCTACACCGCGGCTATTCGTAAAATGCACGATACAGCCTGTAGGTCTCAACACATTTTCAAAGATGCCGCCACATAAGATATCAGATTTTCTGGCATAGTTTTAGACTATCCTCCGCGACTTGCTGGCGGAATCAGATACCGATTTGTGGGCACTAAAAAGACATAGTGTGAAGCTACAATAGGTGCACCTGCAAATGCTGAAGTGACAGTAGCCAACAAAAATAATAATATATTGGAGAATGCATCACAATTGTATACAATGAGGCTATCAGTACAAACGTCGTTTCTAATGTTTCAGAACAATTATTCATATTATTAAACAATGGAATAAATCTCCAGACTTGAAGAATTGTAATTTTTATTTCGATAATAAAAATAATTATATTTTGGTAACGATTTTTTTTTACTAATTGCATTATTACTCTACAGATTCACGAAGAGAGCGGAAATATCGATGTAAAAACACTGACTCCCACAAGCGACTGCCAACAGTTACATACATGAGGCTAACTAGTGATTTAAAGAGGTTTATCTCACTAGTGAACTAAAAAAAAATCAATAACGAATTATGATATAATAATTCAATGGTGGATGGAACTTCATTTGTTTCTATTGACTATTGTTATGGAGTTTATGATGTCATTTAAATATGTCGAAATTGGATCAAATATATTCGAGTTCTTAGCAAAAGTGATTACGATTTGATTCTCGCTTTCAAAAATTCTGTACACAATTGTCTGAGAAACTGATTTCTAGATTTATTGAAAGAGGAGAGATGAAAATTGACATCCCTCAAATTTTGAAATATTTCGAGAGCTAATTGAGATAGCAAGAGGTCTTGGTTTCTTTAATTATAGGAACAAATCCATTTTTATTTCTAACCTTTGAAGGTGTGAAAAAAGATAAATGGTTAAAGGAAAAACCAATTTGGATGAAAAACCAATTTGGATGAAAAACCAATTTGGATGTGGTAATCAAAAACAGTTCATTCATCAAGGTACAAAACGATTTTACAACTACATTTTGTCTTTCATTTTCAAGTTTTTGAACCCAAGCAGATTTCGGGACTTTTCACAATTATATGAGTTAAATGATTCGTATTGATATGACAATAATTTATGTTCCTCAAAACATGATTTCCTGTATTTATTTATGTTCTCAGTGATATGTCATAACTTTGGTCAGGGGGAAAATTGAATTATCTGTGGCGTAGGCATTTTAATTATTTTCACTATATCTTCGGTTGAGAAAAAAACATTAGCTGTTGGCATTTTTAAGCCAATAAGATGGCCTTTGCGATGTCCCTGAAGGTGTGTTTTATTGGACCCGATGACGGAAGGGCCGACGTCGGGCATGATTGGCACGACTGTACGCCTTCCGATTTCAAACTTCCCGATCAAGTGCTATCAGTTACTAGTTATACGTGAACTGGCAAGAATGGCTTCTGCTCAATCAAAAAAGGCCAACATTGGGATTGATCTAATAGCGATTGTGATGTGCAAAAAGAAAGAAGAAAAAGGGAAGTTTGGGCAAGACAATTGTTCTGGAATGTGATGAAGTTCTCACTTTGAAATATTTATTATAACAGGACAGAAGACGTAATAAATCAGTAGCCAGCTATTATTCCATTAAAAAAACAACTGCGGGACACCCCAGAACTTGACCCGCACGAACCTCGGGAAAATGGGGTTATTTTCAAATAAAACAGTGTTAGGGCATTTTGATCGGTCAACTCAACAGTCAATTTAGCGGTCAAGTGAGATATTTGACACCAGTCAATTGAGCGGTCCTGCACCAAACGCAGGTCGTCCCAGTCAAATCCCGGGTGAGCGGCCGTCTCGGATGGTAACGCCCAGGAGAAAATTTAAACATTCGGAGCGCCAGACTCGGAAACGGTGGAAAGCTCCAACAGCAGACTTAAATTAATTTCTTTGTTGTGTTGCTCTCTGTCGAATTTAGTTCTAATCCATTGAATAGACTTTGAATAATTGAATAATTTTGAATTTTGACATTTTTTAATTTTTGACAGATGTCAGTTATTGAAATAATGTTTACTGTTCTGGATACAGTTTTATAAGGGCTTCCAAATCACATATTGCAAGTCAAGTTTCGTGCAATATAGTTTCTGTAATTTTTTAATAGTGACACTCTCGTTTGACAGACGACAGCCAAAAATGGTGGCATTCGGGGCAGAAACTGTATCTCCACACCAAATTTCATTTCGATTTGTCAAACGGTTCGGAAGTTACCGTGGAAGATTACAGACAGACAGACAGACAGACAGGCAGACGGACGGACATACGGACAGACAGACAGACACACCCACACAAAGAGAAAGACAGACCCCCCTCTGGAAATGGTCTCAATCGTCTCTGGGGACCTCAAAACGGATATTTCCCTCGATATCGCTTTTTTCGCACGATTACATTACTTGACCACTGGGGGGGGGGGCCGTTCAAGTAAAATGAAGAACTCCTCATTCCTCAAGACAGCTGACTATAAATACCTATACAATAGGTGTATGTTGGTCGAATATCCATGAAAAAACAACTACTTCCCTGGCTAATGTCTCGACGAACGCAAAATGCTACTTAAGCAGACTTGTACTTAAAGTCGTCATGGCAACACTTTAGTGGACTATTTTTGTTCACTCAGAAACCTTATAATTGGAGTCCTAAAAACATTTCAGGAGACGCAATAAACTTTAGATTATTTGAAATTTTGTAGTGACAGCACACGTTTTCCTCAAAATATTCTTGTGGAATACTCATTTCACGAACAATAAACACTAATAGTTCAAGTATTTGACAACATGTGATTGATAAACAATCGCTGGCTACAATTTGCATAGCTTCCTTACATTACCGTATGTATGGCAATTGAAAATGTATAGCATAATCCAAAAGTTTTTTTTAATTACCAGCAATTCTGAAGTAGTAATTATGTTTTTTTTTTGTATTTATGCCTGCAAGTATCTGTCCGATGTATGCAGGAATTTGCACCTAAACCAATAGAAATTTGGTATACTGTTTTTTCCGACGAACTTTCCAGACCCATTTTCTTGTGTTCAAAATTGGAAATAATACATTTGAAAAAAGTTGAACATATCTTTTTAAACTTCTGCAAATATTTTTCTCAAAATGTCTATAGACGAGGTCTTGAATAATATTCAGGAAAATGCATCATAACTCAATTTTTCATGAAAAATTGGATGGAAAAAACTCAAAAAACTTTATTTTCTAAAATGTCTCTCAGCAATCCTTGAAAATCTCTAATATAAAATGTATTCATGATGAACATTATTTCAGGACTAGTGTAGCTAGAAAAAAATCTGTAAGGACGGCGAGAAAATATGTGTGGCGTTTCTGTTCTGTTGTTGTTCTGATTTACTTGGTCGGGAGGTCCGAGAACCCAATATCGTCAACGCAATTATTTAGTCGGCCGACACACGTTACGATTTCGAGACCCGACATTGGCCCTACGATATCGGGTTCCATGAACAAGCACTTTCGAGCTTCATGTGAAAAATGAATAGAAGTACCATCTCGCTGGGAGAATGAACCGATATACTGTTGTGAAGGTAGGTTGTCGGTGAATGGAGATATCTCAGTTTGTAAAATTTGAATTCTGAGAACTGGTGACACCTCCTGAAGTAAAAGTAGCTTTAACATATTTTTTGAATTACGATTGACTTCTAACATTTTCTAGCATCATTCAAATCAGGCGTCATAATCATTGTCTATCTATCCCGCTACTGGTTATCGCCTAAGTTGATTGATAGGTTTTTCAGTTCGTGATACCACCTCAACCTTCCTCTACTTCAAATATATCGGTTTTTCAAATTAAAATTATATAACAAGCTCTTGAAACTACATCTCAAAAGTGCCAGAATCGAGTAAACAGCAGTGATTGGAATGAAACGAATGTATTTTCAAGCTTTTACTTTACTGCTGCTTTACTACTTATTGTGAATTATTTGTTGATTGTCTTCCAATCTTTGCTTCTATACAGAAAAATAGACGGGAGTCAGGCTCAGAAAAAAAAAGTTTTAATCTTCTTATTATTTTTATGATAAGGATAGGGTGAAGCAGCATTGTCATTTTCTATTAGTTCCTCTTCTTCCTTGTACAAGGTGGGCTGGTTCCATAGTGCCCCGTGCACTTGGACCTCTCTACCTGGGCCCATTGTGCGCGCTCGTGTTCTGAGATTCAGATGGGCATGCCAATTTCTCTGACGAAATTCAGCAATTTTTTCAGTTGAATCTCAATGGGTCCAGAATTATGTTCCCATAGTTGGTCTCTCTCTGGTAAACCAGTGCGGCGCAGTGCGATGATGTTCCGACTTTTTTCGGGCACCGTCTGCAAATAATCTCTTTCGACCGTTTATTGGATGGCCCTTCTGAATGGAACTTTGATGTATGACACCTCTTGTCATGTTTTGATGAACTGCTTCTGTAGCAGTCTCTCTATGTTGGAGACACTCATGCCGCTGGGTTTTCCCAGGATCAGTTTCGGTCCAACTGGGATCTTTCCCGATCTCACCTCAGCTAATCTGTCTGCCTCTTCATAGTCAGAAACACCTGATTTTGCAGGGACTCATATGAGGCATTCTATGGCGTTCCTACACTTTCTAGAGAATATCTATAAGTCCTCGACTTCTTTCGTCGACGTTTCACTAGAGTATACTTCGGCATGGAACAATGAAGCACATTTGTTAGATTTCTCTAGGAACTGAGATTTCTCTCTTTGTTCTTTCTTCGTATACTCCTCTACCAGACATTTCCCCCAGATCTTGGTCCATCTATATACCAAGTTAATTCGTAGATAGGGGTCGGTCGGTACTACCATTAATCCCTAGTAGGGATGGCAATGTTTGCCCCTTTCCTGAAATTCAGAACCGGCGGGATACTTATCTCTTCCAATTGATAAAGTTGGACAGCCCTACTTTGTTTTGTCCCGAATACCGGAGTGTCTATGTTCTGCCTTAGTATTGATCCAATGGCTTACGCCTTCGAGTTTGTAGGCAGTACGCATAGCCTCATGTTCAATGACAAGGGAGAGGGTAGTCTAAGTAGAACTTCGAGAGCTCTAGTAGGCATCCTCATGGCACTTGTCATTCCAAGACAAGCCAGCCATTGTACTTCATCTAGTTCATTTCTGGTAGTGCCGGTACACCAAAAGATGGGCCCGTACGTTAGTGTCGAGCTAATAATGGCCATATATATATGCATATATATATATATATATATATATATATATGTATATATCCAGTGAAGCGTTTCAGGTGTCAGGCTCCACGTATTGCTGATGCTCTTTTGCATGCCCAATAGGAGCAGATACTCTTCTTGATGCAAGTTGCAATGTGCTCGTTTCAGGTCAGCTTGGAGTCTATAATAGATTCAAAGTATTTGATTGACCTTTTGTATGGAAGACGTCTCCCTGTAAGAAATATTTTTGGAAGAAAATATCTTGGAGAAAAGCACCAGGTCCACTTTTTCTAGGTTGACCCTTAGCCCTCTGGCACTGTTCTATTCTACCAAGAGCGTTCATATTTTTAACAGGTTCACAGGTTGCTTGATCTGCGAACGCCGCTTGTATATATATTCAGCCCAGACTCGTTCAACTCTGTGAGAAGCTCGTTGACTACCAGGAACCATGATAGGAGTGACAATACTCCTTCCTGAGGCCATCCTCTCAATACCTTGGCAGCTACAGTTCTCCCGTCAAGTTCTGCTCTTATCACCCGCTGCAAGAGCATAGCTTTGATCTACCTGATGAAGGTCAGACCAACCCCATGCCGCGGCGCGGAGATGGACTCTCTCTATTCTATAAATGGTGGAGAGCTGTCTGTGGATTCTCCTACTTGGTAGGCATATTGTTGCTAGTGTAGTGGTTTCTTCTAGAGCGATTGTTCTCTGATGTATCGATCCACCAGAGTCTCGAGACTATTTATAAAAAAAGATGTTATGCTAATGGATCGGTACGCCTTGGCCGGTTTCTCCAGGTTCTGGCATGAATACGACCTGACTGATCTCCATGCTTCTGGTATGTAGCCTAGATCCAGACAGGATCAAAGTTTGCTTTAAGCAGGAGTATAGCCCCTCCTGGAGGAGAGCGGGAAATATGCAATATACCCGTGGTGATTTGGATGGTTAGAAGGTCTTCATGACCCTTCTCGTACGATACCACTTTTGACGCCATTTCGTCAGTAATTGTCGTCCCTGAATCTTTGGAAAGGGAACTTTACAAGGCTTCTACTAGGCCGTTCTCGCGTTGTCTGTCTTCTCTTTGAGGGCCCAGCTATTCTCATACGAGGAAATGATCGCCTTGTATAGGTACGTTACATATCCATCTCGGCTTCATTCCCGTACTCAGCTGGTAATCCTACCTTCCAGTTCCTCCCGAAAGAGATACCACTTGTTGGCGCATGGATTCTTGTATGCTTTTTATTCTGTTAGGTTTTGTTATCTAGCTTCTACATAATGTGTCGATGATCTTTGCCGTGTTGGAGGTTAATTTGTAGGAATTTGATAGTCAGTTGTTGGCTCACGGGTAGGCAAAGTTTGTTTGAAATCCCCTTCCGTATTCCTTCAATTATTTCCTCGAGATCTCCATTGTCTCAGCCATCTTCGCTTATCGGTGACGGTGAGCGCTCATGATAGTGATATCGGAGGTCCCTTCCGAAGTTCTTCCGCTTTTTTGTGAAGCAGGGGTACCTACTTTGGTTCCTCTGAGTTCCCATCCGAAATACTTGCTTTCACCTTCCCGGCCCCCGTGTCAGAGGCACTCTTCGAGATTCCTGTGGTATGGAAATTCGGGATGTTTGCCGGGCGTGTTACCTCCGGGCTGGGTTCCAGAGGGTCCCCTGGCTATATTGGTTGTGCCAGCGGTCGTACGGGGATGGTTACAGTCGCCTGTGAGGCGATGAAATGTTCACCCTGCTTAGTAGTACTACGGATTCATCATTCAACCCTATAACAAGTGGAAGGCCGTGCTTTTCCACTTTTCTCACCCAGATTGTTCAAGGAGAGCCCGAGACTCCTAGATTCTGCCTTTCTGCCTGGATAGGCAGAAATCTAGGATTCACAGACTAGCTCAGCGAAGCCTTGTTGTACCTATGATTTTCAGGGATTGGTATTTTCGAATTCCCTGGTGAGGTACTCCTTTGAGGTGTCGTTGGCTGGTGTGACCAACAGCACCCTGTGTACTGGGCTTGTTGAACTGATGAGGTATGTTTAGGTAGCGATGGAAGGATGTGTTGTATGGGAAAGCCCACAAAGCACAAGACGTCTTAAAGACGTCCGTTTATATCTTGTCTTAGTTCTTGAATGAGACGTCTTGAAGATGTCTTTCTTCAGACGTCTTAAAGACATCTGATTCTCACGTCCTGAATACGTCTTAAAGACATCGGAATTGTGTCAATATATGGAATAAAAAAGGTAGTACGTAGTAATGATCTAGAATATTGTGACTCATTATTCATGATCATATAAGTTGAAACAAATAAATTCTGAACGCACTCGACAGTGCGCGTGCGTACTGTGTGACGTCGGTGATGACTTCAGATCATATAGATAGAAGATTTATTTGTCCAACATTTTAGAGAGAGATATATCTCTTTTCAGTGTATCTCGGTACCACACTTTCCATACAACAAAAGAACTCAAACTTCCAGGGTACTTTCAGACAGGTATGCGGTCTTGAAATGTCAAGTCAAATTTTCGAGTCAATCATAACACACCATTTAAGATTCGCAATGGTAAGATTGGTCTGAAAATTGGACGTTGATGTTTTTGCGATGGTGGCGCTATAGTTTGAGTTGCCTTTCGCATAACAAACAAACAGTACCACGTGTACAGGATGGCATATCTAGCTATATAATCTAAGGTGATGACACCGTGATCTGTTATTTCCATATATTTCATATATGGTTATTTCTCAACGACCTTTCTGTTGCTGTTCTGTGCTAGTGTGCTGTGAGCTGAGCTGTGACTTCTGTGATTCTGTATTGTTTGTTTGTTAGCGTCAGCTGAAGTTTTGGATGGTTTTGGCTTTGTTTCACCAAGTTTTATGTGTGTATAACTAGTCTTGGTCGAATTGATGAATAATTTCAATTTGTGAAATAGTTGATTCATCAACTTTCGACTATTTGCTGAACGCATATATTTCGCAATTTAAGGTTACCGCAGCTAACCTTTTTCTTTAGTTTTCTGCAAGATCCAACTCTCAAACCAAAGGATGAGCATTCTGGACTCTGGACAAATACACGGTAAGTCGTCGAAACTGTATTTCTTCCTCTGTGGTAGATTCACTTGAAAATGACTCAATTTGTTCACATAAAATATGGAAAGATCCGAAGGTATTCGTAAATATTATATGCGTGCTAAAAGAATCTGCCTAGATGTGCTTTCTTTACAAACTGATCAAAAGGTTCATTCATATCCAATTGTTCAACATGGTTCTGAATTTGAAACCACCAGGTCTGTCAACAATATAAACATATCCAACATTGCCTCATTATTATCTTCATGATATTAAATTGATAATGATATTTTTAGATGCTGCAGAAAAAGCTGACATATCCCACAGCAGAACAGCCACTGAAAGATCTATACAAATGTGGCTTAAGCGAGCCAGTGATAGAAAAAACAGTGCTATAAATAAAAAAAACTGAAATGATAAATACTTTAACAGTTTGGCTGATGTTTGTTATATTTCTCTGGATTCCATATTACTATATAGTGCTTGGTTTATTTTTCTATTTTTTGAAATGTATTTGAAGTGGAACTTCTTTCTAGGAGTAAATATACAAATGAGAACTAAAAGTACATTTTTATTTAAAGACATCACTTCAACCAATTCCCGTAGATAAGTGAAACCCAGCTACAAATGACGTCTTTTTCATGTCTTTTGTTAGTCTGTATAAGACCAAAAATGGACCTTATGAAGATTTCCTAAAGACGTCGTGATTTTTAACATCCGGCCTGAAAAAGATATCTTTTAGACGTCTCTGAGGCGTACATGGACGTCTTTGAGACGTCGTGAACGTCTAAAAAAGACATCTTTGAGACGTCTTAAAGATGTCTTTGTGCTATCTGGGAGGCGGAGGGCTTGATGGAGTCCCTCATCATTGGGGTATTTTCTGAGGTCACCGGTGGGGTGGAGTGACTCCAGGAGGTGTGGCTCTGGGTTGTTTTTGGTCACTGATCGATTCCAGAGGGGGGTAGAGTTACCCTCGCTTGGGATGAAGGTCCCTGAGAGGTCTTTTTTTCTTCATGTCAAGTCTTACGAGTAATGGAGAGCTGTCGTCCCTTGCAGAGCTACAAGCAGGGAAGGTTCATTAATCTGGGACGTGGCTTAGTGTCCCAGATATACACCTTTGTAGCACTCACTAACCCCAGTGCAATGCAGCTCTCAGCCTGATCAGACCTTGGCTTTGGGGAATTTTTTTCGACTTCCTAGTCCAGAACCGCCGTGTTCTGTCCAAAACAGAGTCATCTCGTGAAGGGTGCGGCTCTTTGCCTCGCATGGACGTACTTGGTTCTGGATGAAGTTGTTAGGCTTCTTTCATCCCTGGGCCAGTATGGAGCAATGTGGAACAAAGCTCAATCTGACCCTCGACTCTTATTCTATCCATTATCTAATTTATTAATCATCCATATTTTGGTATCCTTTTGGAAATGTCAATATTATTGAGATTTTATGAGCTTGTTTGATTCTCGTTAAATAATATCAAAAATATCAAAGACACCTTTGTTCCTCGTATTTCAATTAGTCAATCTCATTTACCTACAACGGGACGGTTGTTTTCCCGGTGACCCTAAGCTATAACTATATTTCGTTGATATCGTGGGTCGATTAAACTTTGGATACAAAACTATCTAATAATTGAATCACATATTTCATGTTTTTTCTGATACCTGGAGACAGACCACAATAATGACTTACCCATTTCCAACAGTTTCAAATATTTCCATATTACAATTAAAAAATAATTGTAATAATGAAAAAGGAGCGAGGACAAGCATTACAACAATACTTGCACACATTTTTGTTTATATGGTGAAAATTAGGTTAAAAAACTGTGTTTTCTAATAAAAATCTCGCTGAAACTTGCATTATTCTTATTTGAATTTGCGAGATTGGAAATCATCATTATTGATATAATCTTCATCTCGAGAAATTGTTTTTTCTGAAGCACGTGGTTGTAAATCGGCCAACTGAATACTTGATACACTTTGAGATACAATTCTTTCGATTTTTCCCTCAGTTCTAGAGGGGATCAATGACCTTCATTATCTATTATTTCCAATTTGACTGAATATCCGAGGAAATGTGGACTAACAAATTGAAATGACAGTTCAAATCATTCAATTGTTTCTATCTGGTATATATGCCTACTTCAGGATATGCCTTCATGATTTGAGGAACGAACCGAATGAACATTCATCAAATTTATGAAGGTTTTTGGGGCGCAAGTATTGATAAAAAGTAATTTCTGTTGATAGATATGAAAAAAAAAAAATATATACACCATGCTTGAGAAGACTTTCATAGATCACATAGAACCTCGGTCAATAATATATATTATTCGCGTTTTCAAATAAACTTGTATCCTTATTTTTCAATTATCTTTGCCACTAAAACAGATTAAATACAATGCCAATTAACTTGCCAATATGTTACTGCGCCAAATTGTTATTATTATGACAAATGACGATATTTTCTCAAAAGCTGCATATGTAATTAAAAAAAAATCAAAACTTCACGATTTTAAGTTTACTAACACATATCAAATTGAGTTAGGAAGTATAATGTGTTATTGAGTTTGAATGGTAATTATAGGTCCATCTAAATTTAATGACGGTTCGAAATGTTGGATAAGCTCATGTACATTATATAGTGTACATGACTACAGCACGACAGCTACGGCACAACCAGACCGAATTTTTCAAATGTATTTTTCGCAAAGCGTCTATTCCACAAATGATTTGAGTTTTGACACAAACTCAAATCATTCAGTTTGATAAAGGTGTTGTCGAATGAAAAATAAGGTATAATTTTTCATACAGTTTGGGGAAGTCCCACCCTCATGAGTCCATTTTTTAACTCGTCTTCTGACTTTTGAGTTTCTTAAAACAGTACATATATTCCATTCTTCTCATTTGAACCGCACGATATCTTTGGTATTGTCTACCCGCAGCAACAATTTTTCTTCATTGTTTTCATAGTGTATCAAAAATCGTTACAAAAGTGAAAACCAAAATCATCGTCCGACACAACAAATTATATAATTTATGTGTGCTACTTGAGATGAAAACACCCCTACAACTTTGTAATTATATTTGTTTTCAAAAACGGCAAAACATGAAGAACTCACTCAGAGTGGTTTCGGATCCCACTATAAAAGGTAAGGTCCCCGTGATTTTAACTCGTACAAGTTTTCATTAACTTCTGAGGGTTGTTCAAACAACTAAGAAAGCGGTAAAAAAACAAAACAAAAAAAAACAATTCATTAATTTTTCTGCGGTGGGCTACAAAATAACTTACCCAAAATTAATAAAAAACTTTGATTGATTTTTTTTTTCTGTTTAAATTTACATCTTACACGGCACTCAAAAAGTACCCAAATTTATCCAAATCGAATGTTGGATAATGTTGATAATCCTTAAAACGTCCTTACGTTGAGAACAGTACAGAATATTGATTCAATATTCACATATTGTGGTACTCTTTTTAACAAAACCAATATTCAAAGGAAAACTATTATCAATTAGTGTTACCTTCTCATCGTCAGGCTGAAGATAACATGGAGAATAGGCGCTAATTTGTTTCTTTCAATTTCTTATAAGAACCGGCTATATACAGGGTGTTATGAATAAACACACCACACCTGGGTGTGAATAATTTATAAAAACTCACTGGCGATTTTTATCGAGCGGCAGATGAATATCGTCCTCCCAAATTATGTACCTCCCCAATCTAGCAAATAATTAAAGCACTTATAAAAACAAACTATATATATGCTGTACGTCACTGGGTTAGTGACACATCGTTCGTTTCGCTCCGATAATAACTGCGGAATATCATAGACTAGTGCTTGTATACCTGTGTTATTTTGGATCCTCCATCAAATAAAGTGAGTCTGCACCTATTGATATATTTTGCCAGCCCATACGTGCATACAGTGACAGTTTGAATTCTCAATTGCAATTGCACGTGAACTCCAGCCTGGACGCACACCTGTACTGTAGTGAAGCACATACAGATTTCTTGCACATACAGATTTCTTCCTACCTTCCAATTATTATAGTTCTTTCCTCCGTAACCAGATGTCTCAGTGCAAGAAATGTAGAGCCCCCTGGGCAGTACCAGGTCCAAGCTCCGCTGCCACGACTGCAATGATTTGTACCACGTAGGCTGCCTTGACACGCCCACTCCGACGCTGCCTAACGGTAATTGGATTTGTCCAACGTGTCGACCAAGCATGCCACTGTCCCAATACTCAGGAAATCCCAGCCGGAGCCACTGAATACAAGTCACTTAGCCAAATAATGGACCAGTTCGCCCAGCTGACATCGCAACTAATCACTTGCAATGCAAGCATAAATAATATCAATGTAACCTTAGAGAAACACACCCAATCGATAGTTACTTGCAACAATGATATTAGAAATTTGAAAGATAAAGCCGTAACTCTAGAAGAAAAACTCTTATCGCTGGAGAGCCAAATCAAAACCCCATCGAATGCCCCTGTGAATCCCGTATTTCCTTCGGACACAATTTACTATGGAATGAGATCGAGAATAAGCCGTGAAAAAAACATCATCATTGCTGGCCTTCATGAATCAGATAACCCTCAAGATGATTCAAACGCCGTACGTGCACTCATCAGTTCCATACTTCCTGACATTGAATCCCACGTAAATAGTATATACCGAATCGGTCAAAGGTCAGGCCCTGGTCCCCGCCTCGGCAAGGTAGAATTCGCCGATTGCAAGTTTTCGTTTGGAATTCTCAAGAACAAAGCAAAGGCAGGAGGTCGATACCCACAAGTTAGAATCCGCGCTGATCTCACTCCGGAGTAATCCAGAAACCTGCAAAAACCTTCGTAGTGAACTGAAAAGGAGGCTCGACGTAGGCGAGATTGGACTAACTATTAAATATATCAACCGTACACCGCAAATAATCAAACTCAATGAAGCCCAACCACCATCAACACCAAAAAACTAATTGAGAATTGCTCCATCCTATACACTAATCTGAATTCTCTTCCTTCTAAATATAATGATCTCGTCCTTGTCACTTCATGTTTCAACCCTGACGTCATCATGTTGTCTGAAATATGGTTGAACTCTCGCCTTCCATTAGGTCTTCACCAGTTACCCAATTATAGCATGTTTCGACAAGACAGATTGACAACAGTGGGCGGTGGAGTGGCCATTTACGTAAAAAATTCTGCCATTTCTAAAGAGCCTCGTGATATGAATTTATCTATTCCAAACATCGAAATACTGGGACTAAAATTATTTTTCAATTCTTTTGTCCTTGTTCTTGTTTGCATTTATCGCTCACCGTCTACCTCATCTGCTGACGATCTCCATCTCAATGATATCATCCAACAACTCAACCAAACCTACTCTAATCTGATAATAGCTGGTGACTTCAATTTCCGGAACATTAATTGAACCCTATCTACAGTTTCTCCGTACACAGCCGCTAGCCAATCCTTCCTTGGCACAATTCTCTTGACCGGCTTGGAACAATTGGTAGATCATCCCACTCGTTTCAGGGGTGTCCAAACCCCTTCCATGTTGGATTTGATTCTCACTGATGACCCCCAATTAATTTCGAGAATTGATTATTTACCACCAGTTGGTATTTCAGATCACATATGTCTCGTCGCAAATATCCAGGTCACCACCTCAAACAATATCAAACACCGGAGAAACATCTGGAAAGCAAACTTCGACACCATAAACTCCGACTTGTCACACATCAACTGGACAGATTTTTTGGGGGGTCGAAATACCAGGGACCAGTGTTCGACCTTGGAGGATCATCTAAGCGGGTTAGTTGCGGCTTCCGCGCCCCTACAGCAAACCGGTTCACAAAAAAAAAACATGGATAACTAGAACCTCAACACTGGACATCAAACATAAAAAAGCATTATGGCAGCGATATTGCAGACATCCCAGCGACGAAAATTACCAAATCCATAGACAATTCTCGAATAGCCTCACATCTAAGCTACGTGACTCTCGACGATCGTACGAAAACAATCTGCCAACGAGGGGTCCCAAAGCCGTGTATAGCTATGTCAGAAGCCAATTATCGTCCCAATCCTGGAACACAACGATGCATTCGCAACTGACCATTTGGAAGTCGCAAATCTCTTTGCCAACGAATTCATTAAGAATTTCTCCGATGACTCATCGGTTAGTCGACCTCAACTCGACCCATTAACCAGAAATCCAAACTCCCTCGAAGAGGTTACAATTACCCAAGACATCACTCTCTCTCTCAAAGTTACATCCTGTCCTGGTCCCGATAATCTTCACCCCTTTATATTGCGTAACTGTGCTATACAACTAGCTGAACCCCTAACAATGATCATTGAAAACTCATTCACAAACTGTGTATTACCAGTATCATGGGCTGTCACCAATATAACCCCTATATTCAAAAAAGGCAATAAACTACTTCCGGAAAATTACCGACCCATAAATACGGCTTCCATACCTCGTAAGCTCCTGGAGATCATATCAAGGGAGATCTTGGACTTCGCGTTAAAATACAATCTACTTCCTCCAAACCAACATGGATTTATGCCGCACAGATCTGTTACCTCCAATCTGTTACTGGCTACTGATTATATTTCTCGAAATCTTGATTCCCACTTGCCAGTCGACGCTACTTACTTTGACTTCTATAGAGCATTCGACAAAGTACCACATAATTTGTTAATTCTTAAATTGGAACACCTGGGAATTGGGGGCAAACTACTGCGCTGGCTGGATACCTTCCTATCACAGTCAACTGTTGGCGAAAAACTATCCGCAACAAAAAAAGTTACCAGTGACGTGATCCAAGGAAATGTTCTTGGCCCTATCCTTTTCCTACTTTACATAAGTGACTTAGCTGAAGAAATAACATCCCTAAGTCTATTCTTCGCCGACGACCTCAAAATATTAAACGTCCCCACAAACAACCCGGCCGACGACACTATCCAGTCGGACATCATCAAAATATCCCAATGGAGTACCAGATGGAAGCTACCACTCCAAGATCATAAATGTGTCGTTATGCACTTTGGATTCGACAACCCTCACACCCACTATTTTATGTCAAATATCTTACTACCTGAAGTAGCCTCACATCTTGATCTTGGAATAACGACAACATGTGATCTGAGTTGGTCCGCCCACGTCAACAATGTAGTGAAAAAATCTAACAGCATGCAATACATGCTAAATAAATCATTCTCCAACCCATCATCATCGCTCATAGTATCCCTTTACAAGACATATATCCGTCCATTAATGGAATTTGCAGTGTCCGTGTGGTCGCCCTGGCTTATTCGCGATATGAAACTGTTAGAAAGTGTCCAGCGCCGTTCAACCAAATGTGCCTACGAACTCAAAAACATACCCTACTCGAACCGCCTACAAACACTCAATCTTCCCATCCACTACTGGAGACGCGCCCGCGGTGATCTGATAGAGATATACAAAATTCTAACAAACCGGTACACTGTGAACTTGTCTGTGCTATATGATTTGAATAATGATGATCGGCTCCGTGGCCATCCCCTCAAGCTGAAACACCAGCGCTTTAATAAGTGTGTTAGGGAATACACTCTTTTCAATCGTGCCTTCGCTCTGTGGAACAATCTACCTCCTGCTGTTGTGTCATCTCCATCTCTCAATGCATTCAAGAACTCACTGGACAGGTTCTACAAATTGAACCACCGAATATTTGCACAAGAATTTATCTTCACATGAAGTCCATTCAATATAAATGTATATATAAATATCATGTACATATGTGTGTATTAACGTATTCACATATCTCTTCAATGTAATTTGTCAATTGACCCTCCAAATTAGCTAAAAAGAGTTAAAAAGTTTAACTTCAACTCTTGTATTTAATAAATAAATATTAATAAAAAAAATTACTTCGTTACAACAAATACACACTGTATGGTATGACATTCTAATCAAAACAAATTAAGTACTTCCATAGTACTATATACATGTTCCAAAGTTATAATCAAAATCAGTAAAATAATTGTAAGTTGTATCAATTTTTCTGAGGCCCCTGTATAAAGGAACTAAGATTTCAAAATCTAAGAATTTAAAAATGACTTTAAGATGAACTACAATTTTTCCATATAAAATAATATGTTTAAACCAGTTACAAAATAAAGTCAGCTTTTTCCAACCACACTGTATATAATATCAAATATTTTATGAATTTAACAATAAAAAAAATAAGGACCCTATGTTGAATGAACAAGTATCATTTCCAAATCCACTGTCAGAAAGTTTTACAATTAATTAACTTCAAATGCTTACACATAATATTGAACAAGATATATAACTATACTAATTGAGAAAATAAAACGATAATGGAAAAAATTAATGTATCATTCAACAACACTGGATGGAGGATTCATAAAATTTGGCAATTCTTTACACAAACTAGATATAAAATCAATTTGATTCACTAATAACCTGTGAAATATTTCTAGGTATAGATTCGCCTTATAACAATAGATCAAAATCTTGTGGAATGTATTCCGAGTGATAGAAATCTAGTTTTTATTCATAATATAGATAACTGGAGATTATATAGAGAGTTCAAAAAGTCAAGGCTAATTCAATTTATGTTTTGAAAAACCACAAAGAACCATACCAAAAAAATGGTTAAAATTTCAAATAAAACATTTTCACTTTGTATAGAGATTTCATTGAAAATTCGAAAAATGCCATTCAGTTTAATAATAGTTGGAAAAGATTCAATATGCCGAATTAAAACAAACAACAAATTATAGCTTTCCAATTAACAGTTGATGGTTCACACCCACAGTTTCAATCGAATTCTAAATGTCTGATTATTAGTTATCAATTCCTTTTCTGTTTTCTTTGTTATTATTAAGTTATCATTTTTAGTAATTATATGCCGATAAAACATTTTACTCGTTCCGATGATTTTCTAACACTGTTAAGTAAACATTTTAATTATTTATATTGGTAGTTAAGACTTAATTTTAATTCAACTATATACTGAACTTTGTATACTGACGTAACTTAGTTGAGTCGAGTTAAGTGTTTCAGCTTGGTCGCTTGACTGAGAGTGAGTTGAATGAATTTCTTGCCTTTTGTATTTTTTCTAGTTGATGACGCCTACCCACTTGTTTTAATTCTATTTCCCACGGAGAAGGGTAGAATGACCCTTTTTTGTGTCTTTAATGCGTGGCTATTAGCGGTAGTGATGAAAGATTTTATGTATTCCACTATGTTTATGTAAAGATATAGGGTAAAAACACATGGAAATAATTATTTGTTACTCAGCTGGGGTGTTTTATTGAATTCATCTGTCAACAAGGTAATTAATGACACTTTTTTACATCAAAACTCAAAATTTATCAACCCCCGTTTTTTATTTTTATTGCGTTTTAAATTTGAGATTCAATGTGTTTTTTATGAAAAAATGACTTTTACACGCCACTGCTGACAGTTTTGACTTCATAAAGAACCTTCTTTATTAGTTCTGTTATTATCTCTTGACAGGTTACTTGATGTATTTTTTTTCTTAGCCACATCTGCTAGCTATTTCCCGTCTGAGTTCCGACGTTTGAAAACGGATTATTCGTTAAAACTTATTTTTCCGATTTGAGGTTGGCAATTTTTTTCCATATAAATTCTGTATGTTTATATATGAATATTCTCGGGGCATAACATATCTCTCTAACAACATTTCAACGAGTCCTAATATTATCCATATAATTCGATTTGAACATTATTTGAAAGAGAACATTTCGATACAAAAATACTGAAAAATAAGTTTTCTTATCTTTGGGTAATTTCTTCAAAACAGAAATTATGTATCCCACCGTAGAACAATGATGAAGTGATGTCTGAATAAAGAACGAAAAAAAAACACGAAGTTGTAGGAATGTTTGAGTCGCACGCTGTATATATCCCGGAGTATCAATCGAAAAGTGTACCATTATGCTAACATGGAAGGAAAGAAGTTTAGGAGAGGGAGGTCAATTGAGTCAAGCAAAAAACAATTTGTTGAGTAAGAAATCGAATGGAAGCTGATCCAATGCTTAATTTTATATATGAAATGAAATGCATAAAGCACACACAAAGTCGTCTTCACAAAAGGTACAATATAAATTGGAACACAATTGGTAGACCGACAGGCGAAAAACAAATACTTTCCTAGCAGATACCACGCAGAACGTTGAATGATATTCACCTGACAATCCATGCAAACTTCCATATAAATGGATATTGTTCGCAAATGTTTCTTTCTGATAAGCTCGATTATGTTTAAATTCACGTCGTGTCCGCCTAACAATCCGCATACCGGTTTCAGGCTTTTTGGCCTTCATCAGTACGGAGTAGTCACCAGCCAGAGATCCGGAGAGCTCTGGACGAAGCGAGACACAACATAAATAAAATCATCATCGAGCTTAAAACATCTTTAGGTGCGTCGGAAAAGATAACTTTCAACCGGCGACACCTAGTGACAGAAAGAAACACTCCATACAATTCTCCGATCTCGATAGGATTCTAAATGAAAAATTCCTTCTCAGTAGGAGTGGCCCAAATTGCCCGACGGCATATTTTAATGAAAGAAAAAGCCATATGAAGGGGATAAGATATGAAATGAAATGCATAAAGCACACACAAAGTCGTCTTCACCAGAGGTTCAATATGAATTAAAACACAATTGGTAGACCGACAGGCGAAAAACAACTACTTTCCTAGCGAATACCACGCAGAACGTTGAATGATATTCACCTGACAATCCATGCAAACTTCCATTTAAATGGATATTGTTCGCAAATGTTTCTTTCTGATGAGCTCGATTATGTTTAAATTCACGTCGTGTCCGCCTAACAATCCGCATACCGGTTACAACGTTCTGCGTGGTATTTGCTAAGAAAGTAGTTGTTTTTCGCCTGTTGGTCTACCAATTGTGTTTCAATTTATATTGAACCTTTGGTGAAGACGACTTTGTGTGTGCTTTATGCATTTCATTTCATATCTTATCCCCTTCATATGGCTTTTTCTTTCATTAAAATATGCCAGTCGGGCAATTTGAGCCACTTCTACTGAAAAGGAATCTTTAATTTAGAATCCTATCGAAGTAGGAGAATTGTATGGAGTGTTTCTTTCTGTCACTAGGTGTCGCCGGTTAAAAGTTATTTTTCCGACGCACCTAAAGATGTTTTAAGCTCGATAATGATTTCATTTATGTTGTGTCTCGCTTCGGCCAGAGCTCTCCAGATCTCTGGCTGGTGACTACTCCGTACTGATGAGGGCCAAAAAGCCTGAAACTGGTATGCGGATTGTTAGGCGGACACAACGCATGATTTTCGAATGCGATGCTTCTGAAAACAGTCACAGAAGAAAGTTAGGACAAATCAACCCAGAAACAGGCATGGATCTGAGAAACCTAGTTAACAGACTACTATACCTTGTAAAAGATAGGTCTTTCAACTGGGATGACTGACGACAAAGTAATACAATGAATAGGCAGGTCTTAATGTTAAAGGAATCTTCAAAGGAAAACCCGTTATCTCGTTCGTCAGTCTTCAACCAATCAATACTACATTGCATAATTGATAAAATACCAAAAAAGCAATGAAATAAAAAATTGGAGGAATTAAGAACATTCTCAGTTGCATCTTTCGAATCGTCCAACCTCCCGCAGTTGGCCGTTATTCGTAATATTGTCGATAAACAATAAAAAAGGGTGTTCAATGAATGAGAACTAAATCTTTACAAAATCCATTGCTCTCAGAGAATCATACTATTGTTAAATTAAGTAAGTCAGAAATTACAGAAAACATTTAAACCTTCCCCTACTAGTGTTTTTGATTTATTTATTTTATATTTCGAAAACTAAGCGAGGGTGCTTTTGGAGAGCGTCAGTTATTCCGGAAACCCAATGAAACTGGAAAATTGTAAATGAGTTTTACACGATGAATTTTCGAAAAACAATTCGGCTACAAGATATAAATCTCATGAACTAATTGAAAACGTCAATATTTGAGAATGTTGTTTGAATTTTGAAAAACCGACAAAATATAATATTTCTTTCATTTATTTACCTATCGTCCTTCAATCTAACTGTTAGCAGGAAATGGGATTCTAAATGTCAGAAATTAAGCGATGAAAAAACCATAGAAAGAACGTCGAAAAGTCGGCAAGTTCCTAAAATTCGACACCTTTTTGCCACTCTTTTCCCAGCTATAATGATCCCTTACAAAAAAACCTTGAATAATACAAACATATTTCGCCAATTTTCTCTTTGTCAGTTGGGACATGGAAAATATAGAATACTTGATCAACCTATAAGAGTTGAACAGGAAAACATTATCAATTAAATATTGAATAGAATTTTTAAAAAAATTAAAATTATGTATTTCGTGTAAAAAAATATATTTAAGCGAAGCGCTTTCGGCCTACGGCCATCTTCAGTGAAATCTGAAATACTCAAAGCCCTCATTTCATATAAGGGGTAATGAGGAATTCCAGCCAGAAGAAGAAAGGAGTAACAACCATGGATATGGAAATCCCTAGATCCATTCGAGAAGAGTTGCTGTCCTCGAGAAGGGAGGTGAAAAAAGAATAGAAAAAAAGGGAAAAAGTGAAGGACAGACATCCTCATTCGCCTCTTACGACTAACGGATGAGGTTGAGGTGCTATTCTTTGAGGTGTCCGGGCAAAGAATAGCACCTCAACCACATCCTCGTAAGAGGCGACTGAGGATTTCTGTCCTTCACTTTTTTCCTTTTTTCTCTTCTTTTTTCACCTTCCTTCCCGAGGACAGCCACTGGTATTGGCTTTCTCCCCGAATGGTTCTAGTGATTTCCACATCCATGGTTGTTACTCCTTTCTTCTTCTGGGTGGAATCTCTCATTACCCCTTATATGGGATAAGGGTATCTGAGTATTTCCATCCACTACCTCCTTACTTCATCTTTTTCTTCTTCTAACATCAGGCTCTCATCATCTCTGACCATCTTCAACTTCTCTACAATTTCAAGTCAACCTTATATGGAATAAGGAGTTTGAAAGTATTTCCTCCTTTTCCAAAATACTCCTTTTCTTCTAACTTGAGGTTCACATTGAAATGCCTTGTATGGATCAAGGGTTTCTTTGAGAAGGCCTTTTTTGTCTCACTTTTTTCATCCTCTCAACTAGAGTCTTTTCAAGCCAACCTTATATGGAATAAGGAGTTTGAAAGTATTTTCACCAGTTTATCGACTTTGTCAAGCCATGAGCAGATTATCATTGGTTCTTCTGATCCTGTTGAGTTGGAGCTTCGTTTTTATTAGTCAATATGCTCCCCGATGTATTGACCAATATGGTTGCTTTTGGTATCTTCCCGAACTATCTGTAATACAAACAACAACATTCAATAATAGTTCAGTCAATAATAAATATATCTGTAACATATCTCCCCCTTAGTAATTGTTCTCCATAAACAATTACTCGAATTCTTCTAATCTTCCTTGTCCTCCTTTCCTCTTGCATCCAGAATGAAGAGTCTGGAAACAGGTCGTCGTAGTTGACTTCCATTTGCCGTGGTGATGTCTACAACTCTGATTTTCCATCGTTTGCTGGATAAAGTTTATTTATTTTCCCTTTCATCCAAACATTCACAGGGCAATTTGGGTCAACGTTTAGAACTATGTCTCCAATTCTGACAGCTCTTCGATCCTTATGCCACTTAATGAAATTGCTTAGAAATGACAAATATTCCTTCGTCCATCTCAACCAGAATAAGTCGATGATCTTTTGTGCAGCTTTCCATTTTGATAGGAGATCAATAGTTTTGACATCACTGTTTGCACATGGCAAAGCAGTGTATGACTGCCCGTTGAGGAAATGATTTGGTGTTAAGGCTTCGTCGTCGTCAGGGTCTACAGGTACATGATTGAATTAAGTATATTCTCTACTCCTGTAAAAACTGTCGTAAGAACATACTCTTGCGGTTATTCGGTTTTCAATACTTCCTTGATGTTTTTTTTAACAGATTGGATAAGTCTCTCCCAGCATCATCCCATGTTCGGTGCGTATGCAGCATTCCAAAACCATCTTATAGATTTTGAGGAACAAAATTTCATAATTTCTGATTGATTCAGCTTCTCAAGATTCTCAGCAATTTCTCGTTCAGCTCCTTTGAAATAAGTCCCATTATCACTATAGACTTCTTCTGGAAATCCTCGCCTACATCCAAATTATCGAAAAGTATGAATAATACCGTATGTGCTCAAATCGTTGGCAATTTCTAAATGGATTGCCCTGGTTACCATCTCTTGACATGACTTCTTTTAACTGTTACCTCGATTGGTCCAAAATAATCTACACAAATTTTCACTGTCACTGTCAAAGGTCTAATAGTCGGCTCTAAACGACAAGTCGGAAGTTGTCCCATTATAGGAATCTTTGGCAGTGACTTGCGATTTTTACACTTCTGGCAATTTGCCCAACCACTTCGTACATCTTGTATCTTGCGTAGAATACAAAATTTGTTACGCAAGTTATTGATAGCAATTTCCTGTCCTGTTCCTCGTGGTGAAACAGTATGATCAATTTTGTTATCTCATGTATTGGGTCCAAAATTATGGGATGTTTCATGTTTTCATTGAGTCTTGTCGAATTGGTTAATCTTCCCCCTAGTCGTTTCTCTTCTGGGTCATAGAAACAATTGAACATGTACAACCTACTCGATTCTGGAATATTTAGATTTTTCGATAGTGGAGTGATTACTTCTTGTCCAAATGAATCCTCTTGAATTTTTGGAAAAGTAAATTATATGCTTCTTCTATTTCTTCCACATCAAGTTCGCCCATACAGTAGCTCTCAAAAGCATTTGCCATTTGGAAAATCTTCTTGGTTCTGGTATTTCTAAGAGTTCCCTAGTAACGTTTGCAAAAACAAAATCTGTCTTTTCTTCTGTGTCATTCACATCTACAGGAGAATTTTGGAAATTGTCTTTTGGCCAACACTCAAGTGATTCCGAAAGAAATGAAGGTCCATTGATCCATCCACTATGTGATAAAATTTCCATTTTTTGGAATATTTTGTAGCTTTATCTGCCACATTTTCCTTGGATCCAAAAAATTTCCATTCATAACTATCTGTTAACTCCTGAATTTCTCCCAGTCGTTGAGCCACAAATACTTTGAACCGGCATGCTTCTGAACGGATCCAATATAAAACCATCTTGGAGTCAGTCCAGTGAAATATTTGAGTTATTGTCAAATAATTTTTCAAAAAGTTTCCTAGTCTTGCCCCCACGAGGGCACCTTGGAGTTCTTGGTATTGAGGTCGATTCTAGAGGGGCAACTCTAGTTTTGCCATTCAAAAAACAAATTTTCACATTGTTCCTATATTCCCATCGAAGATAGGCAACACAGGCAAATGCTTTTTCAGACGCGTCGCAGAAATTGTGAAGTTAAATTATTCTGTCTCTCCTATTCATTGTGCAGTAATTTCGAACTCAGATATTTTCGTAATATTTCTTATCCAAATTTCCCATATTTTGTTCAGGGTGTCAGTTACTTCATCGTTCCATCCTATTTTACTTCTCCAAAGATACCGTAAAATAATTTGCCCTGTATCATGAAATGTACAAAAAATCCAAGGGGGTCAAATATAGACATTACAACTTTCAGAATATCTCTATTTCCAGTGTCATCACTGCCAGCGATTCGGACCTGTCAATTAAATTGCTGCGCGTGTGTTAAATGCAGAGAAAACCATATTTCTCGAGATTGCACTAAGCCCAGAGAAGATAAATCAAAATGTGCTAACTGCAGTGAGGATCACACTGCGAATTACTGGGGATATCCTGAGTCTACCCGATTGACAAGGAGGGTGACCCCCACTGCAAGAAATCAAAATTCTAGATCATTCGGAAAAACCACAGGCGGGGATCTCGTATGCTACAGCTGCGGAAGGTAATACTTCGCAATCAGTCGGAATCAATCCCTCAAACCATCATGTTATATCGAATGCTTTCGACCAAATGAGAGAGTTATTTGCAAAATTCGCTGAGACTGCTCAAAAGTTCTCCATTGGTTTTAAAAACTAATAGGGGAGCCACAGTCTCCGAATTTTATGGAATCAGTAAGTTGTAATTGTAACAGATTTCTCCAAAATAGATTGGAGTTTCAAGAATATTGATATTGCATTTCTACAGGAAACCCATCTCAATGGACAGTCTGTTAGAATTTCAAATTATAAACTACATAGGAATAATCGAATTAGGCGTCGGGGCGGTGGTGTTGCCATATTGGTGAAACGCACCCTCTCTCAATACTCGTGGTATGGAAGCTGTTGGTATTGTATTACAAACGAGGCGTGGTCCTTTAAAATTGATCAGTGTATACAATCCACTAAATAATCGAATACATCCTGAGGCACTTGTGCTCTTTATGAAGACGGATTAACCTGTCATGGTTGCGGAAGATAACGCCAAGCACGTGCAATGGAGTTGTGTATCAAACACGAATGGTCGAGCTCTGTGGCAATACATTGATAGGTTTGAATACCATGTGTTGGCACCTGATGAGCCGACGTTCTTTGGTGGCCTTAGGCCTGATGTGCTTGATATTGCGTTGATCAGGCATGTCTCCTGGGAATGGGACATTCGCGCTCTCGCCGAGTTGAGCTCGAATCATAACCTAGTGATGATATCGCTGGCAGGTGATCCTCCTCCCTTCACAGATGGTCTACGTAAAAAAGTAGACTGGGTGAAATTTATTCTGTCCTGGAGACGGCGTACTGCGCTCCTGAGTAGATATAGCTGCAACAGTTCTGGCTCACTTTGGCCCTTTCTCCCATGTAAATCCCCATAAGAAAATCTAAGGTCCAACGTGGTCATTTTGCGACCTTTTACCTGTTTCGATCTTTATCAGATCATCATCAGGTTCTCGACGTTTCGAATCTTCATCGGATTCTCGACGTTTCGATTCATCTTCAGTTCAACCTTTATGAGACCATCATCAGGTTCTCGACGTTTCGAATCTTCATAGGGTTCTCGACGTTTCGATTCATCTTCAGTTCAACCTTTATCAGACCATCATCAGGTTCTCGACGTTTTGAATCTTCATCGAGTTCTCGACGTTTCGATTCATCTTCAGTTCAACCTTTATGAGACCATCATCAGGTTCTTGACGTTTCGAATCTTCATCGAGTTCTCGACGTTTCGATTCATCTTCAGTTCAACCTTTATTAGATCATCATCAGGTGCTCGACGTTTTGGATCACTCTGGTTGTTTACATTAGATCATAATGTTTCGACAAGGAGGACTTTATCTACTATCACTTGAATATTCACCCCTAACCTCAAATCATATCCTTGGGGAACACCCATTTTTCACATGCTTGAGGTCTATATTACCCTTTTCTTTTAATTATTTAACCTTTTCTTGGGACTTCTA